>JAGIQG010000010.1:27146274-27746274 GCA_024679065.1 Sphyrna mokarran
GGGTAGGTCATGCCTTACTAACCTCATTGAGTTTTTTGAGAAAGTGACCAGAGAGGTGGATGGGGTAAGGCGGTTGATGTAGTATATATGGACTTTAGTAAGGCGTTTGATAAGGTGGCCCATGGTAGACTTCTACAGAAAATGAAGATGTGTGGAATAGAGTGTGATTTAGCTAATTGGATTAGGAATTGGCTGGCAGATAGAAGACAGAGGGTGGTGGTTGATGGGAGATATTCATCGTGGAGTTTGGTGACAAGTGGTGTACCTCAGGGGTCTGTTTTGGGGCCCCTGCTGTTTGTAATTTTATAAATGATCTGGATGAGGGTATTGAAGGATGGATTAGTAAATTTGCAGATGACACTAAAGTCGGTGGAGTGGTAGATAGTGAAGAGGGGTGTTATAGTTTACAGAGTGACTTGGACAAGTTGCAGAGCTGGGCCGAGAGGTGGCAAATGGAGTTTAATGTGAAAAGTGTGAGGTAATGCACTTTGGCAGGAACAATAAATGTGTAGAGTATAGGGCTAATGGTAGGGCTCTTAATAGTGTTGAGGAACCGAAGGATCTTGGTGTATGTGTCAATAGATCCCTGAAAGTAGGCAGTCAAGTGTATAAAGTTGTTAAGAAGGCTTATGGAGTCTTAGCTTTTATTGGTAGGGGGATTGAATTTAGGAGCCGCAGCATCATGTTGCAGCTGTACAAAACTCTAGTGCGGCCGCACTTGGAGTAGTGTGTGCAGTTCGGGTCGCCACATTATAAGAAAGATGTGGAGGCATTGGAGAGGGTACAGAGGAGGTTTTACCAGGATGTTGCCTGGTATGGAGGGCAGGTCTTATGAGGAGAGGCTGAGGGATTTGAGGTTGTTTTCGTTAGAAAGGAGGAGGCTAAGAGGGGACCTGATCGAAACATATAAGATGATTAGAGGTTTAGATAGAGTGGACAGTGATAGCCTTTTTCCTAGGATGGAGAAAGCTAGCACGAGGGGACACAGCTTTAAATTAAGGGGTATGAGTTATAGGACGGATATCAGAGGTAGGTTCTTTACTCAAAGAGTGATTAGGGAGTGGAATGCCTGCCTGCAGCTGTTGTAGATGCGCCAAGTTTGGTGGCGTTTAAGAGGTTAATTGATAAGTATATGGAAGAGAAGGGAATGGTTTAGTTTGGAGGGGCATTGCTTTTTATTTTGGTCGGCACAACATCGAAGGCCGAAGGGCCTGTTCTGTGCTGTATTGTTCTATGTTCTATCTATGTTCTATGTTGCACATACCAACTAACTAGGAATGCTGCAGGTTTCTATATTAAGCATTTTAAACTTATTGTTTTAGGCAGTTAAGACTACAGTTAGATCGCTCAAATTATTCAGGTTCGAGTCAGAGCAAGGATCTTGAATCTTTAACTTATCTTGGAGGATGAGGTGAAATTAGCTAAGGTGTGATAAGGTGTGTGGGGATTCAGACTCACACTGGATATTATTATAAATAATATATATCCTCATGGCTTTTTCCCAAGGCCTTGTTTGTCATGGTTGGGGACTTCAATCACGCCAAACTCAAGAGCGTCCAACCACCAAATCACAAAAACATCTTTTGTTCCACCAAAGGTCCGACATTCTAGACCAATGCTACTCAAATATCAAACGTCCCTATGCTACATTCCCCACCTACACTTTAGCTAATCAAACCACAAGGTTGTGCTCCTGCTCTCGGCTTATAAGCAAAAACTGAAATGGGAGAATCTGTTAAAGAAAGTCAGACAATGTTGGTCTAAAGAATTGGATGATCTGTTTCGAATCAGGGAACTGGTTAATATTTTATATGTGTAGAAGACTGTGTGCCAAATATGCAATCCATGTGTTTCCCAACTGGAAACCATGAATGTTCAGAGATATCCACTGCTTGCTGAAGTCGAAGTCTGAGGCGTTCAAGTCTGGTGACCCTGACCTACACAAGAAATCCAGATATAATCTATGGAGATCCATCAAAGATACCAAAAAACAGTACTGGACCAAGCTAGAGTTCCAGACTAGCTACATGGACTCCCACTGACTATGGTAAGGTCTACAAGACATAATAGACAACAAGATGAAGACGTGTAAAATCGCCAGCACCAATGCACCCTATCCCACTGAGCTCAATATATTCCATGTCCATTTTGAGCAAGAGGTCAGCGAGAGCATGTCTTCCATCCCAGAAGCCTTGGACGAATCCATATCCAAGGTCACAATCACAATATCAATTCAGCTTTTTTGAAAATCAACCCACAGAAAGCGACGTGCTTGGATGTGGTACCAGGATGAGCGCTCAGATTCTGCACAGACCAGCTGGCGGGGGTATTTACAGCAATCTTTAACATCCCTTTACACCAATCTGAAGTTGCTGTGTGCTTCAAGGAGACAATCATCATCTGCCTGCCAAAGAAAAACCATGCAGCTTACTTTAATGACCGGTCTGATGACTCTAACTAACATCAATCACTGAGCTGCTCCGAAAGATTAGTGAATCAATTCCAGCCTCCCAGGTTGCCAGGATCCACCATAGTTTGTCTATTTCTACAACAGGCTCACATCAGACACCATCTCTCTGGCCCTACACTCAACTTTGGAACACCTGGATAACGAAGTCAGACTCCTATTTATTGCTCTCAACACCAATATTTTTACAAAACTCATCTCCAGACACCATGACCTAGGGCTCAACTCCTTTCTCTGGAACTGGATCCTACACTTCCTAATCCACAGACCGCCATCAGTAAGAATAGGCAATAACACGTCCACAATTACCCTCAACACTGGTGTCCCACAGGTTTGTGTCTTCAGCCCCTTATTAAATTCCTTACCTGCCTATAACTGTATGGCCAGATTCCTCTCCAGCTCGATATTCAAATTTGCTGATGATACCACCGTAATAGAGGGGAACCGCAAACAATGATGAGACAGAATACATGAGGAAGATAGAGAATCTGGTGAACTGGTGTGACAACAATAATCTTTCTCTCAATGTCAGTGAAATGAAGGAGATAGTCATCCACTTCAGGATGCATAGTGGAGGACATGTCCTTGTTTACATCAATGGGGAAAATGGCCAAGATTTAAAAGTTCTTAGGTGACCAGATCACCAATAATCTATTCTGGTCCCCCATGCCGACACTATAGTTAAGAAAGCCCACCAATGCCTCTATTTTCTCAGGAGGCTAAACAAAATTTGGCATGATCTGGATAATAATGTGATAAATTGGATGAGTAAATTTGCTGATGATACAAGGATTGGAGGTGTAGTGGACAGTGAGGAAGGTTTTCAAAGCTTGCAGAGAGATTTGGACCAGCTAGAAAAATGGGCTGAAAAATGATAGATGGAGTTTAATGCATATAAGAGTGCGGTATTGCACTTTGGAAGGACAAACCAAGGTCGAACATACAAGATAAATGGTAAGACTGAAGAATGCAGTAGAACAGAGGGATGTGGGAATACAGATACATAATTCCCTAAAAGTGGCATCACAGGTAGATAGGGTCATAAAGAGTGCTTTTGGTACATTGGCTTTTATAAATCAAAGTATTGAATATAAGAGTTGGAATGTTATGGTGAGGTTGTTTGAGACATTGGTGAGGCCGAATTTAGAGTATTGTGTGCAGTTTTGGTCACCTAATTACAGGAAGGATATTAATAAGGTTGAAAGAGTGCAGAGAAGATTTCAAGGATGTTGCTGGGACTTGAGAAACTGAATTACAGAGAAAGATTGAATAGGTTAGGTCTTTATTCCCTGGAGCGTAGAAGAATGAGGAGAGACTTGATAGAGGTGTATAAAATTATGATGGATATAGATAGAGTGAATGCAAGCAGGCTTTTTGCACTGAGGCTAGGGGAGAAGAAAACTAGAAGACATAGGTTAAGGGTGAAGAGGGAAAAGTTTAAAGGGAATTTTGGGGAGGTGGGGAGCTTCTTCACACAGAGGCTGCAGCAAGTGTGGAATGAAGTAGTGAATGCAGGCTCACTTTTAATATTTAAGAAAAACTTGGATAGGTACATGATGACATAGGTATCTAGGTGCAGGTCAGTGGGACCAGGCAGAAAAATGGTTCGGCATAGCCAAGCAGGGCCAAAAGGTCTGCTTCTGTGCTGTGATGTTCTACGTCCACTACAACTCTCACCAACTTTTACAAATGCACCTTAGAAAGCATTCTTTCTGGTTGTATCACAGCTTGGTATGGCTCCTGTTCTGTTCAAGACCACAACAAACTACAAAGGGTTGTAAACAAAGCAAACCATCACGCAAACCAGCCTGCCATCCATTGACACTTTCTACACTTCTTGCTGCCTCGGAAAAGCAGCTAGCAAATTAAGGACCCCTGTGACATTCACGTTTCTACCTTCCGTCAGAAAAAAGATACAAAAGTCTGAGGTCATATACCAACCAACTCGAGAATAGCTTCTTTCCTGCTGCCATCAGGCTTCTGAATGGATCTACCTTGTATTAAATTGATATTTCTCTGTACCCTAGCTATGACTGTAACACTGCATTCTGCACCCTGTCCTTTCTTTCTCTATGGACGGTATGCTTTCTCTGTATAGCACGCAAGAAACAATTCTTTTTGCTGTGTACTAATACATGTGACAATAATAAATCAAAGTTTTAAAAACTGGATGAGGACCTTTTAAAATGGCCAAAGCTGTGTCCATCTGTGATCCTTGAGAAAAAAGAGCAACTGTGGCAGCATCGCAGAAATGTGTGCCTCATCATCTCTGAAGAGACACTAATGACTCCCTGTGAGTTACAGAGACTAAATTTAAAGAGAATTATGAAAATGCTACCTATGATATGACAAATAGAAATTACAGCGCAGAACAGGCCCTTCGGCCTTCGATGTTGCGCTGACCAATTAGGAACAAGCAGTGACCCTCTAACCTAAACCATTCCCCTTTCATCCATAAACTTATCTACTAACTTCTTAAATGCCACCAAACTTGGCGCATCTACAACTGACGCAGGCAAGGCATTCCATACCCTTACCACCCTCTGGGTAAAGAACCTACCTCTGACATCCGTCCTAAAACCACCACCCCTTAATTTAAAGCTATGTCCCCTCGTGCGAGCTTTCTCCATCCTAGGAAAAAGGCTATCACTGTCCACCCTATCTAAACCTCTAATCATCTTATATGTTTCAATAAGGTCTCCTCTTAGCCGCCTTCTTTCTAACGAAAACAACCTCAAATCTCTCAGCCTCTCTTCATAAGACCTGCCTTCCATACCAGGCAACGTCCTGGTAAAATGACCCTTCCTTTCAATTCTTAATGCAACCTTCCTTTCAAATCTTGACAGTTGCAACAATTAACAATCTCGGGGTCCTAAACAAAAAGATATACATTATTTGTCAAAGCCAAAAGGGAGAGTTGGGAATCATGTGACTTGGACCTATCTTGTGGAAGCAATAACATTACCTTAATAACAATAACAGTGTAATATTTTAGCATCTCTAAGCAGCCTCACAGAAAAAGGGCTTTGCTCAGCTTGAACATTTGAACATCACCCATCTACAATGTTTCTACTAGAACTTCAGTATCATAGCATGCAAGACTGATCCACCTCTGCATACCTAATGTGAATTATGTGGCTTCAGTTTTGATCCTGTCAAACTGCATAAGGGGACGCCTTGTTGGACTTTGATCCTGGACTCTGGAACCCATGTGAATCAATCATCCCTTTCCCTCAATCTTTACCTTGTAATTTATTTTTCCTATCCATTGTTTACTGTATAAATGCACAGGGAGCTATGTATGCAGTGATTTCCCTCTACCTGCCCCTACGTTTTGAATGTGTTCAAGTAAACTAACCCTTTGAGTTGATCCTACCATCAGTTTACCATGGGGTTATCACTGCCTGAAAGTAGGCAGTCAAGTCGAGAAGGTTGTTAGGAAGGCATATGGAGTCTTAGCTTTTATTGGTAGGGGGATTGAATTTCGGAGCCGCAACGTCATGTTGCAACTGTACAAAACTCTAGTGCGGCCGCACTTGGAGTATTGTGTGCAGTTCTGGTCCCCGCATTATAAGAAAGATGTGGAGGCATTGGAGAGGGTACAGAGGAGGTTTACCAGGATGTTGCCTGGTATGGAGGGCAGGTCTTATGAGGAGAGGCTGAGGGATTTGAGGTTGTTTTCGTTAGAAAGGAGGCGGCTAAGAGGGGACCTAATCGAAACATATAAGATGATTAGAGGTTTAGATAGGGTGGACAGTGATAGCCTTTTTCCTAGGATGGAGAAAGCTAGCACGAGGGGACACAGCTTTAAATTAAGGGGTGATAGTTAAAGGACGGATATCAGAGGTAGGTTCTTTACCCAAAGGGTGGTTCGGGAGTGGAATGCCCTGCCTGCAGCAGTTGTAGATGCGCCAAGTTTGGTGGCGTTTAAGAGGTTAGTTGATAAATATATGGAAGAGAAGGGAATGGTTTAGTTTGGAGGGGCATTGCTTTTTATATTGGTTGGCATAACATCGAAGGCCGAAGGGCCTGTTCTGTGCTGTTATGTTCTATGTTCTATGTTATTAATAGAAATTGGATTATAACAAGAACAGGGGAGTTGGGAAATACACCATTGCTTATAAAGCAGTGAGCAAGTCAAAACACCTTTCTATGTATGGACAGGTAGTGAGAGAAGCTTTTTAAATTAGCCTTCTCCTGTTTGCAGTAGAAATTCGGATAACCCAAATTCAAGATGAGACAAGGCAAATGTGGTATCAAGCAGTCAGTTGGAAGCCAAAAGGAAATTCTCGGTGATTGGAACAAATTGTAAAACATACTAACTTAGCACAGCAAATGCGTTTTCCCTAGCACTAAAAAAAGGCAACTTTTGATGGTCAGATGTAGAAGTGATGGCCATTTCCATGAGAACATTTAGAGATCTTACCATATTGCAATGTTAGATGGTGATGGCTTAACTTCCAATGCAGCACAGGAAGAAGTCACTCACGTCTCAGTGCTGTCATGGGAGCTCAGGCTGAGGTTATGAAGTCTTATTTGTTTTCCTGCAACCCCATCTTGTGCTGTGCAGGCTTAGATTGCTGATATGTTGGCTACAGATATCAGTATTCAAAAAGATTTTATGTGTCTTACAGCAGTCCCTCAATTTGAGAGTGACAATATCTTTTAGGAGTACAAACCTCTTGGCCTTGCTCAGATGACAGTATTTGCCTTCCTATTACTATCTCTCCACCACTGGTCTTGTTAACGTCTATCAATCCGCCAGTCCAGACTGCTGCTGCGCCATGCTAAGATGGTATAGTCCTGAGCTGGGCATTTTAGGCATGAAGTTTGAGAATGTCTTGCAAGGCCATCTGCAGTTCCTACCGGTGAAAGTCACCAGTCTGCCATCAGCAGACAGCAGTCACTGGGTTAGTACTGTATTACAGTATCAGGCCAGGCAAAGGAAAAAAAGGGCACTAAGGGGACGTGATCATTAGTTCCTGTCAGTTTATTTGGATAAAGATGTTACAGAAATGTTCACCAATGTAACAAGCAGATGATGGATCTATTGTTGGCTAGGGCAATTATATGTAATTGTTTTCCATGGCTAACCGACTATGGAATAAACAGACTGTGCAGTTTTGTGCATGGCAGAATTCCTGATTGTGCTATCTTTCTACATGGCAGAATTCCCTGAATATGAGGCCACCATTAATAACCATTTGGCCTTAATGGGCCTCAGGAAACAATACTTTGTCAATTGCAAAAGTTTGCAAGTTATATATAATCATCAAAGTGGGGTCATGTAAAGTACCATCATTTTAAGGCAATAGTCCATGACAAGTAAAGATGATTGCTCCAAAAATGCACTCTCCAACAATGGCTCTGAGACAGCTTTAGGGCAGAGCAGTATGCAGGAACAATGAGGTGCTTGTACCTATAGAATCATTTAGCACACTGGAGGCAGCTTGGTGGATTCATGTCTGAATGCTTAAGGTAGATTTTCTACATCCTTGCAGTCAGCTGCATGCTTTGCAATTTAGCGTGGAGTAGTTAGACAGTATACCAATCCAGAGCTAAGTCCTGAACGATATAAAGAGACAGATGAGATTTCTGCTGAGTTATTTTGTAGACAACAGAAGCTATGTTGCAGGTTTGATTGTTGAAACTTTTATCTATGATCTCTATCAAAACATCAACATTTCTTTTGGTTTTTGTTTCATGATATATTCTCATCCATATTGACCTCTGCACTAATCTGATGTGAATTTGTTCTTCAATTTGCAAAAGAAAATTAGGAAATGCCAGATTTGCTGAAATCTTATTTAACATTAATCTTCATTTTGGAGGTAAAGATAAAACACAAGTGATATGAAGTAGTAAAAATAAATCACAAGGAAAGCTTTCTGAGTTCAATGAAAATAAAACAATGGGATTGAGAAAAGTAATGAGATTAAAGATTAGGTAACTGATGGCTTCCACAGCAGGATATTAAAAAGTAGATGTGAGAATTGTAGGTGCTCCAGTCATGGTTTTCTGGCTTAATTTATGGATACTAACTTAATTTATAGGTTGGAAAATCGTTAATCAACCAACATTGCTATTGTGTTCACTGACTGTTTTGTGATACAGTAGTTTTTTTCAGGTTCTAATGTGTGAAAACAATGTTGATATAGTCATTAATGCCATTGCAGGATATGCAAGCAAAGACCTTTGGATCACTTGACACAATCCCAGGGTTGCTGCAAGAATAGTCAGCTGGCATCTAAATTAATAAAAAGTAGCTCAGAAAGTTTAACAGAAGTGGAAATACTGAGCCAATTTGTGGACCTGAGTCCTGCTTCTGATCAGTCCCAGCTGCTAGCTGTAGATTTTTATATCTTTCATCTACCATAGTTTTGAGATGGAAAACCATTTTATTCTTGAAGTGAGTTGAATCCGACAAGCGAAAAATCTGATTGTGACCTCAACATCTTCCTTTCCACTGTGACTCTGTGTTTAGAGAGTCTGGACAATCTCATAATGATTTTCACATTTTATTCATTGCTGGTGTTTTTGCAACTTTAACCATTGTGACTGTGGGTCTACTCATATAATCATTCAAATATCTATGCATATCAGTACTGTTTTGATAAAGAAATTCTTTACTATATTGTACAGTTTTCCATCATTATAGTGCTAAATGATAACATCATGGTAAGTGTTATAACTTTATGTGGAAAATTATGTGACATAAATTCAGTTTACATTTCTTGGACTTCAGTGCTGTGGAGAGATAGGAGAAGCTGGCGTTGTTCTTAAAGCAGAAAAGATTAAAAGGAGAGTTGGTGGAAGTGTTTGGAATTATGATTTTTTTTTATTGATTAAATAAAGATGAACTATTCCCAGAATCAGGAGCATTGTTAACCAGAGGATACTGATAGAAGCTTAGTCTTGAAAGAACTGGAAGCAACATGAAGAATTTTTGTTTTGCCCAATGAATTGTGGTGATCTGGAATGACGGCTCAAAAATGTGACAGGAGAATAACTCAAAATAAAATTGGATAAATACTTGAAGGTAAAGAAAAATATAGGGGCAATGGAAAAAGATCAGGGGAATGAGAATAATTGAATAGCCCAGCCAAAGAGTTAACGTAGGCATGATGGAGCATAAGATGTAGGAGAGAAGCAGGCCATTTGGCCAATCGGATCTGCTGCACCATTCAGTGAGCCATGACTGATCTGACAGCTGAATATCCTCTTTCTGAGCTGCATCAATCCATAATTTTGTGAATACATAGTGCCTTGAACAGTGAAAATATATCATAGTGTGTTTTACATAGTGGGAAGAAAAAATCTAAATCAATGAAAGTTCACTTGTGGAATGGATAATTTAGAAGAGCTTCGATGCTCTAAAAAAGGTGTTCGTAATGATGGAGGGAGAAGTGCTGATATCAGAATTTCTATAAATATTGGGAGAAATTCCCCCCCCCCAAAAATTTTAAGTGTCAAATTTGCGTAAAAACTGGACTAAATTCTGTTGGTTTGTTCAGCGGGAGTTTCAATGTACATGCGTAAATCTCATGAAAAATCAAGGGTGAACATAGAACATAGAACATTACAGCACAGAACAGGCCCTTCGGCCTTCGATGTTGCGCCGACCAATATAAAAAGCAATGACCCTCCAAACTAAACCATTCCCTTCTCTTCCATATACTTATCAACTAACCTCTTAAACGCCACCAAACTTGGCGCATCTACAATTGCTGCAGGCAGGGCATTCCACTCCCGAACCACCCTTTGGGTAAAGAACCTACCTCTGATATCCGTCCTATAACTATCACCCCTTAATTTAAAACTGTGTCCCCTCGTGCTAGCTTTCTCCATCCTAGGAAAAAGGCTATCACTGTCCACCCTATCTAAACCTCTAATCATCTTATATGTTTCGATAAGGTCCCCTCTTAGCCGCCTCCTTTCTAACGAAAACAACCTCAAATCCCTCAGCCTCTCTTCATAAGACCTGCCCTCCATACCAGGCAACATCCTGGTAAACCTCCTCTGTACCCTCTCCAATGCCCCCACATCTTTCTTATAATGTGGGGACCAGAACTGCACACAACACTCCAAGTGCGGCCACACTAGAGTTTTTTACAGTTGCAACATGACGTTGCGGCTCCGAAATTCAATCCCCCTACCAATAAAAGCTAAGACTCCATATGCCTCCTTAACAACCTTATCGACTTGACTGCCTACTTTCAGGGATCTATGCACAAATACACCAAGATCCTCTGTTCATCAACACTATTAAGAATCCTACCATTAGCCCTATACTCTACACATTTATTATTCCTGCCAAAGTGCATTACCTCACACTTTTCCACATTAAACTCCATTTGCCACCTCTCGACCCAGCTCTGCAACTTGTCCAAGTCCCTCTGCAAACTATAACACCCCTCTTCACTATCTACCACTCCACCGACTTTAGTGTCATCTGCAAATTTACTAATCCATCCTTCAATACCCTCATCCAGATCATTTATAAAAATTACAAACAGCAGGGGCCCCAAAACAGACCCCTGAGGTACACCACTTGTCACCGAATTCCACGATGAATATCTCCCATCAACCACCACCCTGTGTCTTCTGTCTGCTAGCCAATTCCTAATCCAATTAGCTAAATCACCCTCTATCCCATACATCTGCATTTTCTGCAGAAGTCTTCCATGGGCCACCTTATCAAACGCCTTACTAAAGTGGGGCCTATTCCTGCTGAAGAAGCCAGCAACATTGTACTGAGTGGGCCACTGCATGCACTGATCTGTCAGTGGAGTAGCTTGTTCTACTGGCCAGCTCAATCGCTGGCCAGTCCCACAACCCCCTATCGCTGCCCCTTAGATTCCGCCATCCCCAATCGGTGGTCCCCCCCAAAAATGTCAGCCTCGACCACCCCACAGCCTCACACCCTGAAGCCTCGGTCTCCCGATTTCTACCCCACCTCCCCTTCGTCCTATCACCACCTACATCACCCTACCCTGATGGCTAGCACATCTCTGGCCTCCCTCCCTCTATCATTGCCAAGCAGCAATTCCACCCCCTGACCCCCCGACCCCTTTCCCAACATCCACTGATCTACTCCCTCTCCCCCCGAGGTCCTGCCTCCACTTTTGGCTCCATCCTCTTAGCACTGCCCAATGTCTAATAGCTAACATTAAAGTACTCCATGGGCGGCAACCTTACCCACAACAACCCCCCCCTCCTCCAAAACACCCCAAAGGAATTTTGTTCTTTGAGCAGTGCCAGGGGGCCAGGCTAGCACTACCAAGATAGCAATGCACATTGGGAAGCCCTTCTTCCTCTAGAGGTGCCTAGACGCGCCTCCCCCCCTCACTTCAGTGGGGTCTAGCTGCCAGTTTCCCACAAGTGGAGAGCTATTGTAAAGCCCACTGGAGAAGAACACTCCTGACAGGAGAGAGAGTGAGGCTAGCAGACCCAGAGACTTCGGTCCCCGGCCTACTAATTACATTTAAAATCTACACTAATGAGGATTTACATAATGTATGGAGTTCCACACTGATTTCTGGCACTGAGCTGATGGTGCTGGAAATCCGGCACTCAGAGTCTTGCCGACGCGCCCAGTGGGAAGCCTGCAAAATGACCTCTGCTTGAGTCTCCCAGCCCGCTGTGCTATGAAAGCAGTGCAGTGGGCTGGGAGAATCGCCCCAGGCATGAGGAAGCTATTAGTGATTCATTGTAAGAGCTTGAATTTCCATTTTCCACTAAAACCTGCAAGTGTAACAGGCTTGAAAACAGGACTTAAAATTCAGAAGATGAAGAATCTTATCAATGCTGTGTGGCTATTTAACCTTTTATTGTTTATCACATCCAATTTTCATTGTTGTCCAACTCAAACCTTGAAAAGTATCAATTGGTCTAAACATCTGTCGAAATCAGGTTGAAAGATATTCATATAAGTATGATTGACCAGCACGTGAGAAATCCAGAAAATAATATTTTTAAAGGCAAGGTTTTGCTATAGATGAGGGGCAAATAGATATTGAAGGAAATTGCTTTTTGTAAGTGGTGTCTGACTTCCAGTGGTTTCAGCAAATATCTCATCCATCTGCTACAACATTGCACTGTTTGTGCTTGTGACGACTGTGTTGTTACGTCTGCACCAAAAGTATAGTTAATAAAACCACCTACAAGAGATCACCACATATTGATTTCCTTCACACCAATTTCTACCACTGACACTCTAAAATCCATCCTTTTAACTCTATTTCTGATGAAAAAAGATGGTTTACTGTTCAGAACATGGAAACTTAGAAACGGGGTGGGGGGGGGGGTTATTCCGTTCTTTGAGCCAACTCCACCATTTGATAAGACTATGGCTGTTCTGCTCCACATTCCTATCTGGCCCATAATCCTTGACTTCCTCATCAATCAAAAATTGATCTAACTCACCCTTGAATAAATTTGGTGATCCAGCATCCATTGCTGTCTGGGAAAGAGAGAAAAGAAATCTCCTGTACTTCTTATTATTATCTTATTCTTACTGTGTCTCCTCATAAGTGGAAACAACATCCCATCCACACTATCGAAGCTCCTTAGGATCTTCTATGTTTCAATAAGAAATAAGATTCTTCTAAACTTCAAACTATAGGCCCAACCTGTTCAAGCTTTCTTCATAAACCAGGAATGAATCGGACGATAACAACAACAGAAAATACTGGAAAATCTCAGCAGGTCTAACAATATCTGTGGAGAGAGAATAGAACCAACATTTTGAGTCAGGATGGCCCTTTGTCAGAGTGGGTGAATAATCGGGTGAATCCTCTCTGATTTGCTTTCTAATGCAATTGAATCTTCTTTCAAATATGGAGACCACAACTGTATGCATTACTCCAGTTCCTCCTTTCCTTTCACCTCTTGATTTTGAAACATCTCTAAGTTTTTTAAAAATCTCCTACAGTGAAGACACTCATAAAACACCTGTTCAATATCTCCTCCATTTCATTGTTTTCCATTATTGATCTCCCAGACTCACTCTTTAGAGGATCAACATTGGTTTCAGTTAATCTTGTAGAAACTTTTACTCTCTGTTTTTTATATTACTAGTTTTCTTTCTCCATTTGCCCTGCTTTTTTAAAGCCATCCTTTGCTGGTTTTTAAAATCTGTCCAAATTTCTAACTTACTATTGACCTATGCATAATTTTGTGTTCTTTTCTGATATTATTCAGAGCTTGCCTATTTAACCATGCATCCTTCTCAAAAAATCTTTCCCACTGGGATAAATCTTTACTGAGAGTTGTTAAATATCTCGTTAGAAATCTGCCACTACATCTATGTTGTCCTGCTTGTAACTCAATTTTCCAGTTCACATTGATCCACTCTGCTTTTCTACCTTTGTAGTTACCTTTAGTTAGGTATAAAACACCAGTTTTAAACCCACACTTCTCCCCTTCAAACTGAATATGAAATCCTATCATTCTGTGATCTCTGAAAGATGTCTTTGTCAAATCGTAATCTGTGGTTCACAACTCCACATGGTAAAAGATGAAGCTGCTTCAGCCAAATCTGAATATTGCTACTGTGATATCCAAAACACAACTTGTGCAATTTAAACCTGGTTAAAGTTACCAGAGAGGTGGAGCAATATTTAGGATTGTTAAAAATGATTATATTTAAAAAGTGCATAAACTCATGGAACTCATCAGATTTCTCAAGAGAGCTGTTAAAGGGAGATGTCAAAAGGGGCTGTCAAGAAATTTAAATCTGCTTCTCTAAACTGCACGTAGTTTTTTTTAAAAATCAGTGCTTGCTGTTTCCCTCTTTCTACTGTCAGAAGCCTGAGGGTTACAATTTAGGAATAGTTGTGCAGTGTTAGTGTAACCGGTGACAACTTTGTATTGGTTGTAATGTGATCAATGGAAACAAGATGTAAGAGTCAGCTGACCCAGTAAACCACAGAGCCAATTACAGAGCGATGTAATAGTCAGCTGACCAGCTGATTCACTATAAATAAAAAACCATGGAGAACTGTTGAGAGCTTGGAGTGGTTCATGGTGAGGCTCCAAGTTTGGAGTAATGATGTTTCTTTATTAAACCCTTTCTTTGATTTATAAATTGGTGTAAGTTTTTTGTATTTTGGTATCTGCATTTTTGAAGTGTTCCTTCTAAAGAAACATGCAGGGCTGATGTAACAATGTATCATCACAGTGGTTTGCTTGCCAATCTGTAGTTTTAGTGAAAGTTCCAAGTACTTATAATGTCTTTGAAGTGGGACTATAATACAAATGATTGTTTTTGTGGATGTTAAATTTAGTAAATGTATTTTTTCAATCACTAGAATAATGATTACATCAATCAATACTTTATTTAATGATCATGGTAAATGCCCATGATAGATACTTGCTGAATTGGCAGGGCAGATGCAAGGGTAAAAAGTAGTGGATGGGGTCATAGGTTGACATAAGTTGGCACTAAATCTGCATTGGAACTATAAAGGACTACATGGATGCTTGTGGATATGAATTAACATGGAGTTTATGAGAGAACATAGTGTATAAAGGATCATATGTTGACATGCAAGGTGTGGAAGTGGGTGGAGGGCATGAGAAGGCATAGTTTGGCATGGATGGAGCATAGGCAGGTGAGAAATATGATAGGTGAGAACTTGAAGACTCATTTTTGTTTCATTCCATTGTTGTATAGCTTTGTGGAAGTGCCAGATGCTGATTTTTTTTTTTGCTCAGCCTACCTCTCTACCTGGCTGATGTACCCCAGGTACACAGTGGTTAACTCTGCTCCCTCACAGTGCCAAGGATTTGGGTTTGATTCCGGACTTGGGTCAGTGTGTGGAGTTTGCACGTTCTCCCCTATGTGGGTTTCCTCCAGATGCTCTGGTTTCCTTCCACAGTCCAAACACATGCTGGTTAGGTGCATTGGCCATGCTAAATTTCCTCAAAGCTCCCATCCTTATCCAAACATAATCGCAGAAGCTGACATTCCTGTACTTCAGCCCTTTGGGGCCCTTACCTGTCTCACTCTCAGTCCAAATCAGAAAATCCTATCCTAAGGTTGTGACTGCTCCTGGTATAGAGCATCCAGGTAACTGTCTCTTTTCCTGATGTGTCACCATTATCTGCAGCTCAATGACCTTGAGCTGAAATTCCCCGAGCTGCAAACACTTACTGCAGACTTGCTTGAACTGGATCACACTGGCATCCAGGAGCTTCAATTTGCTTCCTTTCTTTAAAATGTTTTAATTACAATCTTTTTTTAATTATGTTGCTTTTTAGTTTTTTTAACTTTACCACTAGTTTGCATGCTATTTTAAACCTCAGGTCTGGAATAGACTTCAATCACTTACCAGTACTCAACAAACAGTTAGTTCTTTGCCCTCTAGTTGCATAAGAACCAATTCCTATAGCGTGAGAAAGGTAGCAAAAGCAAACAAACATTCCCTTTCAACCCCTTGCTAAACTCTCAGATGTGCACTCAGTCCCTCTGCTGAACTGGTTTGCTTCAATATTACATTCCCAGTTCCTTACCTTACCTTCATCCTACGTTCATTATCTTGCCAGAAAGGCAAAATTAGTGCCAACAAATGCATTTTTTTTCTCATAAGGATAAGATTACACAACATTGTTTCATTCATTGAAGAAACCTGTATCCTATTTGCAGGATCTGGAATCAAATCTGGGTCTCCAGGGGTGAATAACAGCATGCAACCTACTGCAGAGCTTCATCCTGTAATCCATGAGAAATTCTATATTAATTTGGTCCCATAGGCATTTGTTTCTTTCTTCTGCAAGTTGTATATAGTTTTAATGTGGCGCCATTGTTGTAGTGGGGCCATCCATCTGTGTGCCTGTCTGACTATGGAGAACAGCTGTAACATTAAACCTATATGGATCAAGTATGATGTATTTCAAGTAAATGATTGTAAAGATGTATTTAACCACTGAGTATGGCCAGAAAAAAACAGATTTCAAGTGTAAATTTACATATTATAAATGGAACTGTAAGCACATAAGGGAAAAGTTTTAACCCACAAGCTGGAGAAATGTCACAAGGGGGTTACATATCTTATAAATGGGATACGGGATTCCCATCATATTGTGAATGTGCTAATTCCAGTGTTACCAGAAATAGTTAGGATATTGGTGCAAAACCTGCATATTTGAGATGGTCCAGCGATTAAAATATTAAGCCATCAGTGTCATACACAGCCATGTGGATTTAATGACTGCAGTCTTGAGTTTCTCAGAGCTTCAGAATTCCAGCAGCTAAAGGGAGTCAAGAACTCCCAGATCCAGCAAGGAAGTGTTTTTTTAATATTTCCTGTGCAACAGGAGGAACAAGAATCTTTCCCACCATCCTTCAAACTGATCTGTCACCATGTGCCTCCCTCTCCACAGTCAGCTGACCTCATCTTCAAATGCTAAACATCAGTCACTTTTCCCCAATGCTCCAAACTTTTCCCTCCCCCACATATTTCCATTGTCTTCTTTCAACAGCCCCTAGCCCCTGCTATCACATTTTCAATTTCTTCTTGTCCCATTCCTCACAGCACCAAATTTTTTTCTCCTTTCTCTTGCACGTTAATCTTTAGCTTCACCCCACCATGCCCCCAATTGTTTCAAACAACTGCGCCTGTTTAGTGGCAAGAACAAACTCTCATTCTGTATCTGAATTTTGCAATTACAGCAAATGTACTTTTTAAAAGTATTGAAGCTTTGAAAGCATTGGACTCAGGTTTGCTACCTTAACTGCAATTCTCCTAGTAAATTGTAATTGCAGCCTGTTTGTGGAAAGCATGTTTGTTTTTTTAAAAAAGCTTAATATTTTTGACATGAGCCTATTTTTTTTGGAAGTTAAGAACTTCTCCCCTGACAAATGTAATTACTTTCTGCCACTTGACTGCATTCCTGTTTCTTTTACATAGGTGCAGAAATGTAATCCTAGAGCTGACTTTTGGTTAGACCCTTGAGGTAAATATGTGTTTCATTTGAGTGAGAGAGAAAACTGCAGATAAGCACATGCTAGCCCTGAGCATAATTTTGATTGAAAAGTAGTTTCAGTGTACAAACCACAGTGGTGAGACAAACTTCACCATTTCTATCTCTCAACTTAATATGTTTGTGTGTTATCCTTTTATTAAATAGTCAGAATGCATTTGAAATCTACTGCCAGAGTTTGGTGACAGGATGTTAGTTTTGTGTAAAACGGCGTTTTAAACTAAAGGTCTAAATGATAACTTGCCAGATCTGAAAACTGGTGAGTGTGAAAATGCTGTTTGTTTGCGTTGCTGAAATTGGCACGACAGAAGCAATGCATGCTAGAATACCCAGCAATTTGTGGCATTGCTCATGCCCTACCATTTAGCAAAAGATGCATGTGCGGGCATCCTCTGTGCATGTTGGCAGCAGCAGCTGAAGTGGTGCTACCATGAGGACACACAATCCAACCAGCCAATATAGAGCTTATTTCTAAATTTGGATTACCAGGCCCATTAGATGAATTTGCTTTTCGTACATCAAAGATCAGATCTTAAGCTGCAATGGTGGACACAGCATTAGTCTTTCTTAAAGGGCCAGGCATCCCACTTTTAGGCAAGGCAATTTTGAATAGCTTTGACAGCACCTGTGCCTCTGGATGTACTTCAGGCTGCTTTTAAAAATGTTGCAGTAGATTCCATATTGGGAGGCATGTGCTGCTGCATCCTACAGGAAGGGTACACATATGGAGACAGAGATTGCATTGCCTCTTTAAAATTGCACTAATTTGGACAGCATTAATTGCCCATCCCTAATTGCCCTTGAGAAGATAGGGGTTTGCTGTCTTTCCAAAACCTTTTGTGGGGCCATTCACAGTGCTGTTAGGAAGTGAATCACAGGATTTTAGCCCCCTGTGACAGTGAAGGAATTAATTTTAGGTCTGCAACACAACAAGGTGATAGAGCAGAGGCTGTGGAGAAGAAAATCGTTGCACAATGCCCTCGATCAGCTTGGAGCTGGACTCCTCCATGTGATAGTCAAAAGAAGTTGCCTGATAGGCCACCCAAATCATATAGTATTTCTGAGTGTATCACCATCAGCACTTCTCTGAATGTCATCCCTTCCAGGTCCACATCTGCATTACCTATAGGAGAACACGTCTGTAACCTTGTCCTCTTTGGATTGACAAAATGCACCATCCTTTATCCCTGGCATTGATGGAGCTGTGGCCTGACAAGTCCTTGGTTCCTGATAGACTTCATCTGAGTCTTTAAAGAGATGACAAATGAGATAATAGATACAAAGGTGTTAATTTTCCAAAAGTCATTAGATTCCGTGCAGGTACCAACAGACTGGAGAGGAAGAAATATAACCATTCTGTTCAAGAAGGGAGGAAGGCAGAAAACTGGAAATTATAAGCCTGGTATCTTGATATCTGTCATAGGGCAAGTGTTAGAATTGAGCATTAAAGGAGTTATAGCTGGGCATTTAGGCAAGCTTTTGATTTGATTTATTATTGTCAAATGTACCAGGCTCAAGGTAATTGGAGTGTCAGTATGGTTTTATGAAAGGGAAATTCATGTTTAACCAATTTGCTAAAGTTCTTTCAAGGCGTAACATTTGTTGTGGTAGAGGGTAGGTGTACTTCGAGGAAAGCATTCAATAAGATGTCACATCAAATGTTATTGCAAAAAATAGAAGCTCACTGTGTAGAGAGGCGTTATGTTAGCCTGGATTGAAGATTTGTTGGTTGGCAGAAAACAGAGTAAACATAAATTTGACTTTGATTGGCAGAACATAACAAGTGGGGTCCCAAAAGAGTCTGTGCTGGGACCTCAAGTTTTTACAATTTAGTCAATGACATAAAGAAAATGAACAAAGGCATGATAGCTAAATTTGCAAACATCAGAAAAATAGGTTAAAAAGTATGTTGTGAAGAAGATTTACAGAGTTTGCAGATGGATATGGATAGGTTGAGTGAGTGGGCAAACATCTGGCAAATGAAGTATAATTTGGGAAAATGTGAAGTTCACTTTGGCAGGAAGAATAAAAATGCAGAGCTTTACTTAAATGGAGAATGACTGCAGAATATTGAACTGCAGAGGGATCTAGATGTTCTTGTTATGAGCCGTGAAAAGTTAGCATGCAAGTGCAGCATGCAATCGAGACCTAATGGAATGGTATCCTTCACTGAGAGGAATTGAACATAATAGAAGAGTGAAGGTCAGTTCTTATTTTTAACATGTTCTGCTATCTTACCTTTATACAATGATCAACAGCTTCAATTTTTCTTCACACAGCCACTAAGGTTTCCTGTGTGTGGATATGTGCCTACATATATGTGTGTATATATCTTTGTTGTAATCTTTCCTAGCTCCCACCAATCATTGACCTTCTACTCTGCTCCAGCTCTTCACTCCCTCTTAAATAGTATCAAACCCATCACATCTTTCTCTTCCTCTGACTCTGAAGAAGTCATTCAAAACTGTAACGCTGTTTCTTTCTCCAAGCGCTATGAGCCCTGCTAGTTATTTCAGTATTTTTTGTTTTTATTTCAGAATTACAGCACCTGCAGTATTTTGCTCTAATAAAAGTAAGGATGTTTTGCTTCAGTTGTCCAGGGCATTGAGACTGCATCTTGAATTCACTTTGGCAGGAATAACAAATGTGTAGAATATAGGGCTAATGGTAGGACTCTTAATAGTATTGATGAACAGAGGGATCTTGGTGTATATGTGCATAGATCTCTGAAAGTTGGCAATCAAGTCAATAAGGTTGTTAAGAAGGCATACAGAGTCTTAGCTTTTATTGGTAGGGGGATTGAATTTCGGAGCCGCAACGTCATGTTGTAACTGTACAAAACTCTAGTGCAGCCGCACTTGGAGTATTGTGTACGGTTCTGGTCCCTGCATTATAAGAAAGATGTGGAAGCATTAGAGAGGGTACAGAGGAGGTTTACCAGGATGTTGCCTGGTATGGAGGGCAGGTCTTGTGAAGAGAGGCTGAGGGATTTGAGGTTGTTTTCATTAGAAAGAAGTCGGCTAAGAGGAGATCTTATTGAAACATATAAGATGATTAGAGGTTTAGATAGGGTGGACAGTGATAGCCTTTTTCCTAGGATGGAGAAAGCTAGCACGAGGGACATAGCTTTAAATTAAGGGGTGGTAGTTATAGGATGGATGTCAGAGGTAGGTTCTTTACTCAGAGGGTGGTAAGGGTATGGAATGCCCTGCCTGCGTCAGTTGTAGATGTGCCAAGTTTGGGGGCATTTAAGAGGTTAGTGGATAAGCTTATGGATGAAAAGGGAATGGTTTAGATTAGAGGGTCATTGCTTTTTCTTAATTGGTCGGCGCAACATCGAAGGCCGAAGGGCCTGTTCTGCGCTGTAATATTTTATGTTCTTCTATGTTCTATGAATACTGAAGTAGTTTTGGTCTCCTTATTTAAAAAAGGATTTAAATGCTTTGGATGTGTTTCAGAAGAGAATTACTAGATTGACATCTGGCACGGGCTTATTTTCATTGGAATTCAGTCACATATGAGATGACTTAACTGAAATAGACAAGATCCTGAATGGTATTGCCAAGGTGAATGTGGAAATTATGTTTCCGGTTGTGGGTGAGTCCAAAACTAGGGGCACTGTTTTAAAATTAAGGGTCACCTTTAAACCTGAAATAAGGTTTTTTCTTTGGAATTCTTTGGGCCTGATTTCACCATCAAGTTGTGCCTGTTTTCGGGCACAATCTTCGTAAAGTTGGGTGTGAGGCGAATAGTGTCATCCATTATCGCTTCTGCACCCATTCCAAGGGTCTAAAATGGCTGCAGTTAGCACCATGCCCAAAACGGGCATGACATCAATTTAAATGCATTTGCCTGCATTAAAATTGACTTAATGGGCTGCACACCTTACTGGCATTTCCCCCTTTACCATCACATTCGCCTGTCCGGATTTGGCAGGAAACAGACGTGGTCCCCAAAGGTCCAATTTGGGCACTTCAGCTTCTGAGGAGGTAAGTTCAGAGCTTCCAGGCAGGTCAGATGACTCTCTGAGGTTGAGGGGGGAGGGGGGGGAGGGGGAGAGGGAGGGGAGGCATGTTAGATGGCTCTTTACTGAAGAGGAGGAAGGTGTGTCAGATGGTTGCCTGATGGGGGGAGGAGGCGTGTCAGATGGCTCTCTGGTGGGGGTGAAGGGAGGCGGATCAGATGGCTGTTTAATTGGTGGAGGATCTAAAGCCATTCTATGCAACCAGTAGGGAGGAAAGCAGGATCCACTGCACTTGGTGTACAATTGGTGAGGGAGCAGAGGGGGTCCACTGCCAATCTGTGTACAATTGGTGGTTGAAAAAGGGATAGAGGTCACAAACTCTCTGGGTATTGGGGATAGTGGGAGAATAAGGGGATCAATTATGTTGTGGGGATGGGGCAATGTCTGTGGGGACCGGGGAAAGGCGTTATCCAGCCTGAGAGCAATGTGGCAGAGGAGCATTTTTCAACTTTTTTGAAACTGCGCATGTGCAGTTGAAAACTCCAATCGAAGCTGGAGTGTGTTAAGCCCTGCCCAAAGGCTTCTGCAGTGAGATTCAGAGTCGCCGATGGTTTTTCAGGCTCAGTGTGTATGGGAGCATTGGAGAACAGCTCTAAAAGTTGAATCTGAAACACTCCCAGATTCAACAGTTAGAATTAAAACAGTAAAATCGAGCCCTTTGACTCGGAAGGTGGTAGAAGCGAGATCACTGAATAATTGTAAGGCAGAGATGGATGGATTCTTGGTGATTAAGGCAATCGAAGATCAATGGGCCAGTTGGGAATGTGGAACTTCACACAAACAAATGAACCATGATCACATTGAATGGTAAAACAGGCTCCAGGGGCTGAATTGCCAATGTTTGCTCTTAATTCATATATTCGTATGTTTGTAGTGTTCAGTGACTCACTGTATACTGACTCCAACTCTACATAGCCTGCAAGTGCAGTGCCAGTTTCTGAGCTAATATATGTGAGTATCTGATCAAATGGTGGGGCCTTTTCATCAGGGGTATGCTGTTCCCCTCTCTCATCCTCCTTGGGCTGCGTGTGGCTGGGCAGCCAACTGTTGCCTGGGTGTCTGAAAGCAGAAGGGAAGGTTGAGGTGAGGAGAAGGGCAGAGAAGAAGGTTAGATGTCCATGGTAACACCATCTGTAAATTATGCACCTTGCCAGAAAGTAGCATGAGGGATTTGAAAAAGCCTTTAGAGGGAAGAAACCATCATCTTCAATGATCTAGGTTGGATTTTTCAGCCCTTCCCACTGATGGAAGTTTCTGGTCCTACCAAAAGCAATTTTCTGTGGTGGATTGTCTGATGGCACAGCCATCAAACAAACAAATGGCCATTGACTTCAGACCAGAAGATCCCACTGGCAGCCAACAGCGAAATGTCTCTTGCACCAGCAAATGTTGGGGTGGGAGTGGTGCAGAAAATATCAACCTTAGATTTGGGTGCATAGGGTACAATTTCATATTTGCAGATGACACAACATCAGGAGTATTGTGAATGACAGGAGTTGGTGATAGTTGGAAATATAATAGATAAAGTTGAATGCAGAAAAATCTACAGTGATCCAGGTAAATGATTTTTCTTTGACCTTTAGTGACATCTCCACCACCAAATCCTTCAGCATCAACATCTTGGGTATGGAACACAATTAACCAACCAAATCAACACCGTGGTTATCAGACCAGAAAAGGAACTGATTTCTCTGCAACAATGGCTCACCTCCTGACCACTCCAAAGCTTATGATTAACTACTCATTATCCTGGATGGATACACCTATGACAGGGGCATTATTTAGAACGTGTTTTCCTTGATCAATGCTTCTGCCACAGGAACCAATATTATCTCTTCCATCACTGGCTCGTTCAACTGCAGTTGCGCAATCTACAGGAACTCGCTAAAGTTACTCTGACAGCATCCTTCTCCCTGATGGCCTCTACCACTGAGAAAGACAAATAATATCACTTTCAATATTTAAGTTAATTTTGTTTGTTTGAAGATGAAATGCATTAACTGAGGATTCACGTGAGCCACACAAATAGACACAGACCAAGACTGTTGGGGCAGGGAAAGGAAGTAGATGCATGTGATGTGTAAAGTTTGGCTCTATTTGTATCCATCAACTATCTTTCTGGATTAAAATAGATTGTTATCTAAATATGAAAATTGGGAGTTAAAAGAAAATTTGACTGTACAATCTTAGTATCCATTGGAAAGCCTGTGAAAACAAGTGTCATATAATAGGATGTGATAAACCTTTGCTCTGAACCACACATTTGGGTACGGGTTACAGCTAATTAGGAAATAAAATATAGCATTGTTGCTTTCTGCCAGAAGTAAAGTTCGAAGTAAAGTCTTTTTTGAGCTTGATGTTCTTCTGTTGGAAAGTCACATATGTTCAGATCAACTATTAGAATTCTTGGATGATGCTTACAAGAAAAAGAATTTCTCAAATGACTGAGGGCTGGTCATTTCCAGAAAAGAGGTCATCCCATAGAGGAATATTAAATAGAATTTAAATGGATATATAAAAGTTTGGTGACATTAATTTTGGCAATCCCTGGATCAATGGCAACATATAATATCAGAGGCCATGAGAGAAGAGGTAGCTTAAATTGCCGGGGTGTGCTAAAGTGTCTTAATGGACAGGTGCTTGGTTTTAATTGCTGTCCAGTTCTCGGAGAGCCCTAAGGATCCGATCTCTGTTGCCTGGAAAAAACAGACATTTCCCTCAGCCCTTATGCAGAAAATGGAACATTCCATGGTGACACAAATAATAGAGAATTCAACAATTGCCACATTTTAAAATAGCTCAGGTAATTGGATGCAAGCATCAGTATAATGGAAGGTTAAAGAGAGGTAGAATGAGGATGAAATAACTAGTTGCAAATTTGGCTGTTACAACAAACAACAAGAAAATAAGTAAAAAAAAAAAAAAATCCTATGCCAGGAATTCCAAAGGAATAGTTCTTTGGTTCAGGTATGACTTTTATCATTCATATCATTCGTGATTACTTGACCAGAACAAAGAGGTAGGATTAGTTAAGTAACTCAAGATAGTGAGAACTTTGAGGAGGAGGATGAAAATAAATATGAACTTGAACAAATGATATTGGTCACACAGAATTTTAGTCCTGTGAATGTGTTAGTTGTGCACTCATTTAACTGTGCAGTGCTAGATAATGCTTATACTTTGACATTGTGGAACAGATGGTTGAAATATTGTCTATGTTAACAAAGTAGTGAGGATTGATAGACAGCTAAGGAACATACAACTTGATTTATTATCACATGTTTTAATATATAGTGAAAAGTATTATTTCTTGCATACTATACAGACAAAACATACCATTCATAGAGGAGGAAAGCAGAGCTTGCTAAACGTAGTGTTACTTCTCATAGTTAGGGTGTAGAGAAAAATCAACTTAGTGTAAGATAGGTCCACTCAAAAGTCTGACGGCAACAGGGAAGAAGCTGTTCTTAAGTCAGTCTGTATGTGATCCTTGGACTTTTGTATCTTTTTCTCAATGGGAGAAGGTGGAAGAGAGAATATACGGGGTGCATGGGGTCTTTCATTATGCTTTTCCGAGGCAGCGGGAAGTATAGAGTCAATGGATGAGGGCTTGGTTTGAGTGATGGACTGGGCCACACTCATAACCCTTTGTAGTTCCTTGTGGTCTTGGGCAGAGCAGGAGCCATACCAAGCTGTGATACAACCAGAAAGGATTTTTTTTGATGCATCTGTAAAAGTTGATGAAAGTCATCACTGACATGCCAATTTTCCTTAGTTTACTGAGAAAGTAGGGGCACTGGTGGGCTTTCTTAACCATAGTGTCAGCATGGGGGAAAGCAGAACAGGTTGTTGGTGATCAGGACATCTAAAAACAAGAAACTCTTGACCATTTCTATTTTGTTCCCACTGAGGCAGACAGGGGCATGTTCTCCACTGTGCTTCCTGAAGTTGATGACTATCTCCTTTGTTTTGTCAACAGTTTGTTTTAGGTTTGGTGATTATAATGCATGGAGGTAAAATAACTGAAGCCATTTTGCAGATACTTGTTGTTCTAGTGTGATATTAATGCTGTTGAATAAAGTTTTGAAAAAGGCAAAATGAAACTTGACATGGAGCATGATACATTTTTAGAAAGTCAATGGATTTGCAGTTTACCCAGTCAGGAAATTATTGTATTCCTTTAATAAAACCTGATGCTTCTGATCTGTGTTGGACAAATAATAGTTGTAGAGTCATACAAAGGTTACAGCACAGAAAGATGCCACTTGGCTCATCATACCTGTGCTGACTAAAAATACGAGTCAAGTAGCATAATCTCACCTTCTAGCATTTAGTCTCTAGTCCTTTAGTCTGGTACCAGACACTTTGAGAGTTTCTAGCCCTATTACTCTTTCAGGCAGTGAGTTTTGATTTCCATAACTCCCTGGATAAAATAAAATTGTCTTTATCTCCTCTCTTATCTTTCTGCCAATTACTTTAAACCAATGCCCCTTCATCACTAACCTCTCTGTAGAAGTAAATAGTCTCTTCCCATCTACTCTATCCAGGCCCTTCTCAATGTTGTACATCTTAATCAAATCTCCCCTCAGCCTCCTATGTTCTAAGGAGAACAATCCCAGTCTATCCAATCTTTCGTCATTGCTCCAATTTTCCAGTTCTGGCAACGTTCTTATAAATCTCCTCTCTACATTCTCCAGTACAATTACATCCTCTTGGTAACAAAGGTGACCAGAACTGATCTAATGTTTTATACAGTTCTAGCAAACATCATTGCTCTTATATTCTGTGCTTTGGCTAATAAGTGAAGAATTCCACATGTCTTCCTTTAATGAAACCTGGTGAATCACCTTCTCAGCCTGTCCTGCTACCTTCAGGAATGTGTGGGTATTGTCTTCAAATCCCCTCACTTTTCCCTATACCTGTGTCCTCCTATTTATTGTGTAATCATCCACCTTGTTTGACTTCCCCAAATGCATCACCTCTTATCCTCTGAGTTGAATTCCATTTGTTACTTTTCCTACTGGCATCAAGTGATGAGAATCAGAGAGAATGAAATATATTTGTCTTTAAGCTACATGGGCAATTTTCTCACTCTACTTGGCAAACATTAAAAATTCTGCTAAAAGATGCAAGGTGGTTAATGAAGACTGCATGAGGTTAATAGAAGAGATTATTGAAAAGTGTGAGCTCTAACGGGCATCCAGCTGTAAAGCAACGGAGCTAAAAATGATGAAGATGATCAGCCTGTATGTGGTGATCATGTAAAAACAAGCAGAGTCAGAAGACCAGACCAAACCAAACCATTGAAAAATGTGAAATCTGTAAAACATCTCAGAATATGTCACTGCATTTTAATTTCCTTACATTAGCATACGACTTTAACAATGTAGTGTTATGGATCTAAAAGTATCAGACAAAGAAATAAATATTTTCATTTCATATTTTATAGATTCTGACTGGATTTTGTCTTTCTAAAATGATACTTAGTAGGATAAAAGGGTTGTTGTAGTCAAAATCACCATTGCCAGTATAACCCTAGCTTTCAATTTTAGATCTATTAATTAATTGAATTTAATTTTTTCTATCTGCCACGTTGGTATTTGAACACATATCCACAGGTGTTATCTATGTCTCTGGATTGCTAATTCAGTAATATTACCACTATGTTACAGCACCTATAAAGGCTGGAGTAAGATGGAATACTTTGCACTTGCTTGGATATGTGCAGTTTTAACAACATTCAGAAAGCTCAATATCCTTTCTTGCTGGTAACCCATCCATCTCCTTAAAAAATTAATTCCCTGGCAGAAATGTGTATCATCCACCAAGGTTGCTCTGACAGTGTATTCCAAACTCTCAACCTTTACAGTCAAGTGGACAAAATCTGCCGACAAATAGAAACATCACCACTTGAAAGTCAACTTCCAAATCCCACACCATCCTGACTTAGAACTATGTTGCCAATATTGGGTTAAAAACCAAACACCTTCACAAACAGCATTGTGGATCATCACACTGACGGCAGCAGTTCAAAGAGAGCCTCACCAGTATCTTAAGGGCTGTTAGGGATGGGCTATAAATTAAGGCCTTGCCCGCGATGCTCTCATCCCAAGAACACATGAAAAAATATTTGTGATGGAGTTTCAGAAGAATATAAAACTGTAAACCAAGGGCTGGATAATGTTTATGTGAATAATCATGACACACCAGACTGAACTGTCACATCAAAAGGCCAGTTGCTGAATGGGCATAATGAGAACATCTTATATTCCAGAGGGGTCCAGTGAATGAAGAGATGTGACAGTTGGGAAAGATGCAGGAAAAACTCCTGGTTAGTTTAAATATTAGCTTGATGATCCAGTTGGCAGTCAGTAAGTGAGATGCATAAACTGGAAGAATCAGGCTAAAGAGTGGAGAAGGCATAATTCAAGTATTGATAATGGGTCTGGAGGTGACTCTTACAATCAGAAAATGATTGTATACCAGAGAAGCACCCTGCAAAAATGCAAGAGGAGGGTCTTGCAGTAGTCATCTCAGCAGACTTAGAAGTGCAAATAACTTGATTAGGTTAGGTAATGAAATAAAGGCCACAGATCAGTTTTGCAACAGAATTAGAAGCAGAAATCGTCATACTGAAGTTGAGCTGGCTGCCAATAAACTTGAGGACAAACAAAAAAGTAGACAAAGACTTTGTTTAAGAGAGCTTCGATGTTATTCTGAGGTCCCAGGTAAGGGGCAGAACCAGCTTTGTCACATTGGTTGATTATACTGAAAATGTCCACACAGATAGGACTCTCGAGGCTGAAGTGAAGCTAGTTGCGAGGGGTTTTGAAGAAAGCTGTGTGGTACATACGTTACAGTGCCTTTTCCTAGAGTTGGAAAAAAGTAATCCTGAGAATTTTTTAAGCTCTTTTTAACCACATCTTTTTTGGGTGTTTAGGTTAATCAGCATAAAGGGTAATATTTTCCAGATGACGGTGCTTCTGAAACTATTAATATATTGCAAGTACATCTATAAGTTGAACAATTCTTCTAGGGTAAAAGCAAGTTACCACAGATGCTGGAATCTGAAGCCAAAAGAGAAAATGCTGGAAAATCTCGGCAGGTCTGGCAGCATCTATAAGGAGAGAAAAGAGCTGACGTTTCAAGTCCAAATGACCCTTTGTCTAAGCCAATTCTTCTTGGGTATGCATTTTTAATGAGCAAGAATGATTTTGCTGAAAATAGATTATGTTCAACTAAAGGCAGATTCTGCAAAATTTTATTGGCATCATAAAGGAACATTTCTGGCATTTTAATGATACATGTTGATTATTTCTTCTTGGGTGATAAATGTGGAATTAGAAAAATGTGGAATTAGAAAAATGTGTCATTAATAAGATGAGAACAGAATTTAAAATTGGAAGTCAGTCCTGTGGAGCTTTTAAGTATGTTGCTTTCATTAGTGGTGAATGCTACTCCCATCTCAGTTAGTTGAGTTTGGTCACCACAAAAACATGGGCCATAACTTCTTCAGAGTGGCAATCAACATCGATTGCCACTCTGCATCCACTTGTTTGTGCCAGATTTCTTCAGTAGCTGTCTCCCTTGACATCCTATCTTTGGCCATATGAGATTAGACATTATAACTGCTCACTAGACTCAGCGATAAAATCTAAAAGAATCAGCAGAAAAACTCCCTTTTTCTACACCGCTAGCTGCTGAAAGTGAGTAAATGTATACATCCTATTTAAAATGATAGCCAGGGAGAAGATAAGGTAATGGCTTTGGATGTGGAGGTCAGATAATGGAGGGGCAGAGATGGGGGGTGTCAGACACCAGGTGTGGCGGGGGAGTGTCAGCTTGGAGGGATCAGGTCAGGGAAGGAGTGGAATACAGCTGGGTCTAATGGTGTAGTGGATCGGGTTGGGCAGGGGAATCTAACTGAGTCAGCTTGATTGGATCAGGGATTAGGTTCGAGGTAGGTGGGAGAAGTTGGGGGCAGTGGGAAATCTAGTGTTGGCAGGCTTTTGAGTCTGTGGAATATTGCTTGATGGTGGGCGGGTGTTATAATGTAACCAATGATATCATTGGTTATGTTGTAGCATATTACAATGGTAATGTGCTGTGAGGATCAGCTGATCAACTGATCCAGTAGACAGTGTAACCAATGGTAAAATGGTGTGGTGGCCAGCTCACCAGTTGACCCGACATATATAGAAAGTGGATGGGAATTGTGTTGGTGTAATGAGGCTTCTTTATTAAACCTTTTTCTTTGATATATTTTGTGAAGTTAGTTCTTTTATTGCTTGCAACCAAAGTACTCATACTGCTGGCTGAACAATGGAAGAGTCCCATATGGAGATGTGGAGCTTGGTCTGAGTATTTAAAATGGTTACACCAAAGTTAGAAGTGCTTTTATTTCTTCAAATGTATTCAGAGGAAGTATTGATGTAAAACTGGCAGAACCATCTGAAGTTAGTGATTTAAATAGCTTTCTTCAGCTTCGTGCAATTGTCCAGGGCAAGTTAGTGCATTTGGATAATTGCCAGGCAAATCTTTACCTGGAATCCTCTGATATTTGGGATCCAGGAAGTTACAGGTCAATAAATGTAATAGCCAAATAAGAGACAGAGCAATTGTGAAGCTTGATTGGCTTCTTGAACTGGTTTGGCATTCAAACTAGACCACACGCTAGTTTTGATGTATTGGAATTAAATGCTAAGATAAAACCTCGGAAACAAAAAATGTTTGAAAAGGGAAGAAAGATGTACACTTATATAGCAATTTTTGCAACCACCAGGTGTCTCAAAGCTCTTTGTAATCAATGAAGTACTTTCAAAGCTTGTAATTTGAAAACAAATAAAACATTTAAAGAGAAATCTGAAAAATTCTATATTGAAGTTCCCATCCACTGGACATGAAACAAATCAATTTTAATATTACAAACTTTTCTGATGGGCATTTAGTGCAGCTGATTTCACTATATTTCTCCTGAGTGAGAATGGAAAATGTTGTCCTTTTAACTTGGGAAGCTAAGAAAATTTTAAAGTGCTGCTCAAACTATTTTAGCTTCTGTATCAGTGAGCTAGTCCTACACAGAATTGGTAAAGGAGGCACCTGGATGCTGGAAATTGTAAGGCCTGATAGCATACCTGCCTGTTGTACTTCCAAAAAACAACCAATTTTATCAGGACAGTATTCTTACTATTCCCCATCTGCAAATAAATAAAGAGCTAATCCTGTCCAAACTCTCTCCTGCACAAAGTGACTGAATGTAGCAAAATAGATTTCTGAGCCCAGCATAAAATACTTTTCAATTATTTTCAGTGGTTGGCAAACTGCTTGCTCTAGCTCTGATGAAGGATCATTCAGATTGAAACATTGGTTCTATTCTCTGTCCACAGGTGCTGTCAGACCTGTTGAGATTTTCCAGCATTTTTCTGTTTATGTTGCATAGTCCTAATTGTCAATCATTCATACATTTCTACTAAAGACATTGTAAAAACTGCAGTGTTCTCCAATCTCAGATTTTTGGTCGTGATTTTTAACCAGGTTTCCTTAAACATCAACAAAAAACTATCCAAAAAGAACAGTAACAGTCTGTGCAGATTGTACATTTGCAGTTAAGCGATTAACTATTCTGACATTATTTTCAATTTGGTAAGATAAATCATACATCAGTCCAACTCATATAATTGAGGCTGGGGCTCTTACCAAATCTTCCTTAGTAGATTATTGACCACAGATGTTTTATTTAAAATTTAAGAAATTGTTAACTCTTCTGATTGCCAGACCTACCTCTTTCCTGTTATATTGTCTTCTCCTTGTTCCCTCACTTCCTCATTTATACTGTTACAGACAGAGACAGGCAAACTACATCTTTCCTCTCACCAACTGTCCATTTGCAGAAAGTTTTTGAATTAGTTGTGATCCAATGTATTAATAGCTCGCAGCAAACTTAAATTATATTAACTCAAAAGGTTAGTTATTTTCACATTCAAAACCCAAAGGAGTGCTCACAACTCGAACTATACATTCACACTCACACTCATGGTTGTGAGGACAGAGGTGCGCAAAACAAAGGTGTTTATGACAATGGATAGCAACAATACAAAAATCACAGAAAATAATTTCAGTTCACATGATTACCAGAGCTTGGGGAGTCAAAATAGAAAGGATGTTTCCTTTGTAGCCAAGTTCAAGCCCACAGTGAATCTCTGGTTGGAGACAACAGTGTAAAAATCTTTGAAACGATTGACATTGTACTACAGTGGGTTTCCCTTAGACTGGTTGGCAGACATTGATCAGAGAATTCTAAAGTCAAACAGACATTAGCTGAGAGATGGTAACCAGCTGCTTATTCAGCTGGGTGCTGAAATCATTTCCAATTGATGTTAAAGCAGCAGTCTGTGACGCCAAAGATGTTGTGGTAAAACTGTCTAAATGTCCCTTCATTGTTAATTGCAGCTTATCAGTCAGCTTCTGTACTTCTGGCCAAATTTCTATTGTCTCCCCTATGGGAGAGACAAGGTGGTTATTAGCATCTCCTCCACCATAAGAAGAGTTTGTCTCTATCTTTTGTGACATTTCAGATTGCGGAGCAAATTTATTTGCACCTTCTCTGTTTTTGGCTGTGCAGTGAGGTGTGAAATTCTACCGGCTGGCCATAAGAACTCCTGTTGGTAACTTCCGGAACAAAGGATAAACCTTGTAGTCATGTGACCTGTAGTAGCTCTTTTCTGCTTCAGCAGAAGGTCCATTTTAAAAATTAACAATGAGAGTAAAGTTTTTAACAATACTGTTAGATTTCTTTTCATATCATCAAGACCCTATTAACTTTACATTTATTTCAAATTAGTAACCCTTTTAGAACAAAGAACAAAGAACAAAACAGCCCAGGGAACAGGCCCTTCGGCCCAACAAGCCCACACTGCCACCCCGATGTTCCCACCTCTACCCGTGATCCCTGTCTACGTTTATCGATCTAAGGATTAAAAATCAAATTTGAGACAATTTAGGGAGAACATGTTTTGCCAATTAGCCTAAGAGCACATTTTGGGGTGTGGGAGGAAACCGGAGCACCTGGAGAAAACCCATGCAAACTCCCACAGACACAGGCCCAAATCCGTGTACGTGTACAGCGCAGCGATACCTGGCGTGTTGCCCATCAAGTGGTCCAGGTCAAGCGTACACTAACGACGTGAAGCACTAGGATACTCTCAAAAAATCCAAGAGCAGCCCTCTCACGACCCATCGCGTGTATGCCCCTTGTTAGACAGCAAAGGCGGACCAGAGCACCTGTAGGATAAAAACAAGTACATCAATATCATCATCTATTTACACACTTCCCAGGGACTCCCAAGGCTCATGATCCCTATTTTAAATCAGTTTTGTATACCCCTCCATTCCCATTCTGTTCATGTGCCCATCTAAGTATTTCTTAAATAACTCCAGAGTACCTGCCTCCACCACTTGGCAGCGCATTCCATACCCCCACCACCCTCTGTGTGAAAAAACTCCCTCTAGCATCCAAATTATACCTTACCCCCCTCACCCTAAGCCCATCATCCCTCGTGCTATTTGAGTCGATCCTAGGAAAAAGCTTAACCCTATTTACTCTATCCATACCCCTCATAATCTTGTACACCTCTATTAGATCTCCTCTAAGTCTATGTCTTTCTAAGGAAAACAGCCCCAATTTGCCTAACCTCCCCTCGTAACTCAGACCTTCCATACTAGGCAGCATCCTAGTAAACCTCCTCTGCACTCTCTCCAGAGTCTCCACGTCCTTCCGGTAGTAAGGCGACCAGAACTGGACGCAGTATTCCAAATGAGGTCTAACTAACATTTTATGCAACTGCAACATTAAAGGCCAGCTGTGTACTCCTTCCTATAAAGGCTAGCATACTATATGCTTTTTTCACAACTTTCTCTACCTGGTCTGCCACCTTCAGAGACTTGTGCACCTGCACCCCCAGGTCCCTCTGCGTTTCTATACTCTGAATAGATCTATCCTTTATCATATACCTCCCCCCTACATTCTTTCTCCCGAAATGCATCACCTCGCATTTATCAGGATTGAATTCCATCTGCCATCTGTCTGCCTACGCTACCAGCCTATCTATGTCCTGCTGCATCGCCTGACAATGCTCCTCACTATCTGCAACCCAGCCATCTTTGTATCATTTGCAAACTTGCTGATCACTTACTCCCTCTTCCAAGTCATTTATATATATTACAAATAGAAGAGGTCCCAGTACTGAGCCACTAGTGACCGACCTTCAGCTAGAAAAACACCCTTCCACTATTACTCTCTGTCTTCTATTACCAAGCCAGTTACTTATCCATCTAGCTACCTGACCTTGTATCCCATGAGCCTTGACCTTTTCCACTAACCTCCCGAGGGACTTTGTCAAACGTCTTACTGAAATCCATATAGACGACCGTTTTCGTCACCTCCTCAAAAAATTCTACCAGATTCGTAAGGCACGACCTCCCCTTAACAAAGCCATGCTGTGTATCCCTGATCAGATCACAATGCTCTAAGTGCCTATACATCCTATCTCTAAGAATCCCCTCCAACAGCTTCCCTACCACTGATGTCAATCTCACCAACCTATAATTTCCACGGTTATCCCTACTACCCTTTTTAAACAATGGTACAACATTAGCTATTCTTCAGTCCTTTGGGACCTCGCCTTTTCTATCCAGGAAGTTCCCCTCCAAGTCACAAACCATCCTGGCTTGGAACTATATTGTGGAGATGCTGGCATTGGACTGGGATAAGCACATTAAGAAATCACACAACACCGGGTTAAAACTGAACGGGTTTATCTGGTAGTAAAAGCCACAAGCTTTCAGAGTACAGCTTCTTCATCAGGTGAGTGGGAGTTCTGTTCACAAACAGAGCATATAACGACACAAACTCAATTTACAAAATAATGGTTGGAATGCGAGTCTTTACAGGTAATCAAGTCTTAAAGGTACAGACATTGTGAATGGAGAGAGGGTTAAGCACAGCTTAAAGAGATGTGTATTGTATCAGCTAAGACAGTGATATTTTGCAAGCCCAGGCAAGTCGTGGGGGTTACAGATAGTGTGACATGAACCAAACCCCGATTGAGGCCTTCCCTGTGTGTGGAACTTGGCTATCAGTTTCTGCTCAGCGATTCTGCATTGTCATGTGTTGTGAAGACCGTCTGGGAGAACATTTACCCAAAGATAAGAGGCTGAATCCTGTGACTGCTGAAGTGTTCCTCAACAGGAAGAGAACAGTCTTGCCTGGTGATTGTCGAGCGGTGTTTATTCATCCGCTGTCATAGTGTCTGCAAGGTCTCCCCAATGTACCATGACTCGCAACATCCTTTCCTGCAGCGTATTAGGTAGACAACGTTGGCTGAGTTGCAAGAGTAGGTACTGTGTACCTGGTGGATGGTGTTCTCACTTGAGGTGATGGCATCCATGGTGATGATCTGGCACATCTTGCAGAGGTTGCAGTGGCAGGGTTGTATAGTATTGTGGTCATTGTTCTCCTGAAGGCTGGGTAGTTTGCTGTGGACAATGGTGTGTTTGAGGTTGTACGGTTGTTTGAAGGCAAGAAGTGGGAGTGTGGGGATGACCTTGGTGAGATGTTCGTCTTCATCGATGACATGTTAAAAGCTCTGGAGAAAATGTCATAGCTTCTCCGCTCCAGGGAAGTACTGGACGACGCAAGGTATTCTGTCCGCTGTGTCCTGTATTTGTCTTCTGAGGAAATTGGTGCGATTTTTCACTATGGTGCGTCAAAACTGCTGACCGATGAGTCATGTGCCATATCCTGTTCTTATGAGGGCATCTTTCAGCGTCTGAAGGCGTCTGTTATGATCCTCCTCACCTGAGCAGATTCTGTATATACAAAGGGGATGGCTTCTTTAACATGTTTAGGTTGGAAGCTGGAGAAGTGGGGCATCATGAGATTATTCATGGGCTTGCGGTATAGTGAAGTGCTGAGGTGACCGTCCTTGATGAGATGTCCTCCACATACATAGGATCTGCTCAGATGAGAAGGATCACAATAGACACTTCCAGACACTGAAAGATACCCTCATAAGAACAGGGTATGGTGCTTGACTCATTGATCAACAGTTCTGACACACCATAGTGACAAACCACACCGATCTCGTCAGAAGACAAACGTGGAACATGAGGACAGAGTATCCTTCATCATCAAATACTTCCCTGGAGCAGAGAAGCAATGACATCTTCTCCAGAGCCTTCAACGTGAGGTTGATGAAGACGAACATCTCGCCAAGGCCACTCTCCCACTTCTTGCCTTCAAACAACCGCACAACCTCAAACAGACCATTGTCTGCAGCAAACTACCCAGCTTGAGGAGAACAGTGACCACGACACCACACAACCCCGCCACAGCGACCACTGCAAGATATGCTGGACTATCAACATGGAATGGAATGGACATTTTTTCTTATTCATGGGATGTGTACATCACCGAACAGACCAGCATTTATCCCTCATTGTCCTGGGAGTGGTGGTGGTGGTGAGATGCCTTCTTGAACTGTTGCTGCCCATGTTATGTAGGTACACCCCAGTGTTGTTAGGATGGGAGTTCCAGGATATTGGCCCAGCAACAGAGAAGGAATGACAATATATTTCCAACAGTAAAAAGTCTTCAACACCAGGTTAAAGTCCAACAGATTTATTAGGTTGCAAAAGCCACAAGCTTTCAGAACACTGCTTCTTTGTCAAGTAAGTGAGATTCTGTTCAGAAACTGGGCATAAAAGACACAAACTCAATTTACAAAATAATGGTTGGAATGTGAGTGCCATCATCTCATGTGAAAACAGCATCCACCAGATACACAGTACATTCTCTTGCAACTCAGCCAATATTATCTATCTGATGTGCTATAGGAAAGGATGTCCCACGTCATGGTGCATTGGGGAGACCATGCAGACGCTACAACAACGAATGAGTAAACACCGCTTGACAATCACCAGGCAAGTGTGCTCTCTTCCTGTTGAGGAACAGTTCAGCAGTGACTGGCATTCAGGCTCTGATCTTTGGGTAAGCGTTCTCCAAGGCAGCCTTCATGACACACGTCAATGCAGAGAAACTGATAGCCAAGTTCCGACACATGAGGATGACCTCAACCAGGGTTCATGTCATGCTATCTGTAACACCCATGATTTGCGTGGGCTTACAAAATGTCACTAACTGTGCTGGCTGGAAACAATACACATCTCTTTAACCTGTAGTTAACCATCTGTCTACTCACATTGTCTGAACCTTTCGGACTTGATTATCTGTAAAGATTCACATTCCAACCATTATTTTGTAAATTGAGTTTGTGTCTTTTATGCCCTGTTTCAGAACAGAATCCCACTTACTTGACAAAGAAGCAGTGTTCTGAAAGCTTGTGGCTTTTGCAACCAAATAAATCTGTTGGACTTTAACCTGGTGTTGTGAGACTTTTTACTATTGGAAACATATTGTCATTCCTTCTCTGTTGCTGGGCCAATATCCTAGAACTCCCTTCCTAACAACACTGGGGTGTACCTACATAACATGGGCTGCAACAGTTCAAGAAGGCATCTCACCACCACCACCCCAAGGACAATTAGGGATAAATGCTGGTCTGTTCAGTGATTTACATCCCATGAATAAGAACAAAAATGCATTCCATTCCTTTCAATGACCAGAAAATTTGGGAGTGTATCCAAGTTTCCAAATATATTGTTTTAAGTTCAGGATCCCTGCCAGCTATTCTGATACAAATGTATCCTTTATCTACCCATTGATTTTGAAATACTTAGCTTACAGTGGTGTTTTTTCTGCGCATTGGATCTATTTTTCATTTTGGGTATGGGATTTCCATCACGACTTGGCCTAACTATAGCTGAAAAATGGCTCAAAAGACAATTCAAGATCAACTTTTGACATGCTTTACAAATATTAAACCAGGTAGGCTGTCACTGGAAAAAAACACCTTAATTTTTGGAACCAGTGGCTTAGTATTGTTAAAGCACGGCAGAACCTTTAGGTGTAGTGTGTTCACATTATACTTTCACCAGAACCCCCGACTCTTCCCGATTTCTCTTTTAAATACAATAGTTGAGTTCATGTCATGAAGGCAGACTTCACACCCGCTGATCTACATCAGAGATACAAAACTCATTAAAATGTTAATTAGACGTCTATGTTGATATTGGATATTTTGATGTGTCAAAACTTCTGGGCTTTACCCTCACTATTGCTCCCCAGCTCTAGTTTATTATCATGCCTGAAACACCAGTTTTTAAAAAATGTCTGTCCATGTTTGATCTGGCTACATCTTAGGCACAAAATCAGGTCAACCCTTTTGATATGTTTAATAATCAACTAGTAGCTGTCACTTTGACTCAGTTGGTCATATTCTCCCCTCTAATGCAAATGCTGTTAGTTCAAATCCTACTAAAGGACTGGAACATGTTGAATGCTATACTATTGAATTATATAATTCTGTGCATCTAGTGGAGAACCACAGTTGCAGAGAATTGTGAATAAATGATTGGGAGTCCTACCTCTGATCTCTAATTCCTTCAAGTCATTCCCAAAATGAGTTACAAACTACTTCTCCAAATTGCATTCCAGAGAAGTTCCACTGGTTTTGGATCAATTATCCTGTCATTGTCATGAAAGCCCAGTCACAATTTGACGAGACACTGTTATTTCTGTGAATAAAATTTAATTGCCTATTAGTTTTAAAATTGGAACATACTTCAAAGATGTAACACACAGCTATGATGTATAATTTATAGAAATCATGAATTCAGCAGGACATTTCTTCCCAAACTATTTCTAGATTTATAGAGAGTCCCTATAATGCAGAAATAGGCCCATCAAGTCTGCAATGACTCTCTAACAGAGCATCCCATCCAGACCTTATCTCCATACCCCACATATTTACCTCATAATCCACCTCACCGACATACCTTGGGGTGCTAAAGGGGCAATTGGCTAATCCACCTACCCAGCACATCATTGGGCTGTGGGAGGAAACCCATACAGACACAAGGGGAATGTGCAAGCTCCACACAGACAGTCACCTGAGGTTAAAATCAAATCCAGCTCCCTGGAGCTGTGAGAACAGCAGTGTTAACCACAATGCTGCCATCCCTCCAAATCGAAGTAGAGGGTATTGATCCCACTACCTCTCACGTGCTAAGCAAGCTGGGTACCATTTAAGCTAATTCCCCCAAATAAATGTGCTTTCCTGTCACATGAATTTAAAGCACACTGTTGGCGACAGGAGGGAGATCAATTAAAGCATGGTGTCACGTTGGCGAGGTTAACAACATGTATTTAAAAAAGTTCAATTGACGGGATCACACCAAGAGTGTGAGTATAAGTATAGCCCGAGAAGGGTCCCCTAGTACAGTTTGGCACTGCCAGCCAAGCTATGCCAGGGCAGTGTTGGGCAAGCCCTTCGGAGAGCCAAGTTGTGGGCTTACCCTATATGTACGATGGGTGGGGTTGAAATGGACTGAGGAAGGGGTATTTGACTATAAAGTGGGAGGATCTGTCTGTGGGAGGAAAGTGTCCATGATACTGCTGTGGAGGATAGGATGGGGAGACAGAAAGAGAGCACCTGAAACTTGCTTGGTTGGTGTTGGAGAAGTGTGCCCCAATACCTCCATGGGTATGGGAGGGGGGTCAGTGGATGTGGCTTACCCTGATGTTTATGAGGGGGTCTCCATATCTTCTTGGGAGGAGGGATGGAGTTCAGGAATTTATTTTCAGCACTGATTAGAGCACGCCGATCTCTGTGGAGCTGGTCTTGTGGCTCTATCAGGCTCTGCCCCCTCAAAGTGAACGACAACGCCAGATTTATTTCGTTCAGGGTGGCAGAAAATCTGGTGTGAAAACTTGGCAACAATTCCAGAGAGATACACACTAGTTTTCAGTCAGAGTCTGACTGACAAATGTTGTGAAAATCCATCCAAGTATTTCAGAAAAAATCTTCTGATTTTCATAAGTGAGCTTTCATTCTGTTTCTTTTTTTATTTTTTGGAATGTGGGATTAGCTGCAGCAGTTCTAATACATGCTTGAAAATGTTGCTTGAAAATTTTGTACTATCCATATATCAGAGATCATTGGGTAAAGTAATCTTAAGGCACTCAGTCAACACTTAACACAAACAGCGCTGGACAGCTTGCATCCAATGCAAAGTCTTCAATTACTTGTGGACAAAGAGAAGCTCCTCTGTCCATAGGATGGCTGATGCAGTGCTGAGATTACAGAGAAACACTCAGCAATTATAGTCAATTAAGGCAAATCAGGAACAAAAGATTTTTCACATCTTTCATTGACAGACATATTTGCCAATTAAATCCCGGCTTTTCGCCCTTTCTCATTCAATGAAGAATTGACTTTTCCTAATCCTTCATTTGCATAGCATATCCGCATGTCTTGCCTTTGGTATTTGTTATGCAAAAAAATCTGGTCTTGTTCACCTTCTGGTGAAGGCCGAGAAAGGAAAATGTCTTGGGGGCCTACGCAAAACAGCAGAGACTGACTCCTTTTGAAGCTGATAAACATTCCCATTACTGTACAGAGAAAGCATGAAATTTTAACTGGAATACTCTAACTCCCACACAATTTAACTTACAAACTATGAAACTTCAATCTGAACATTTTAACTTCCACACGTTAGTCAGTAATTATGAAGTTTACACATTTAAGAAATGGACAGCGTAACCATGCCTGGAAAATGGGAACCTTTATTGGAACTGTAATATTACATGGTTGTTTATTGCCACCTTAAATATGTTTTCCAAGATTGGGTAGTGTAAGGCTAAACTTTTGCCATTGGCAGGAGAATCACAGATCACAGATTTAGGATAATTGGCAAAAGATTAATGGGTAGATGAGAATTAATTTTATTCAGCATCTATTTATGATCAGGAATTTCGGACCTGAACGATGGTGGAAACATATTCCACAGCAACTTTCAAAAAACGTTGAAATATATATTTGAGAATAGGAACATATGTCTGACAAAAAGAACATATGATCTCTGGAAGAGCAGGCCAGTGAAAATAATTAGCTAACTATTTCAAAGAGGACAGGCGCAATGGGTCAAAACTTTGTTTCTTTGAATGTTCAGTTTGACATAAACCAAAACTAAATAACATCAAATGTTTGTCGGACAGGTTCAAGTAAACACATTCAAAGACTGATTTGAAAAGTTTAGAAGTGATTTGGCTTTGTTGTAAAGTTTCTTTGTCTCTAGGATTGCAGTATGATGAGAGTATTGCTCAGAAAGCATTGCCAGTTAAAGGCTGACCAATTCTATTTCCAACATTAATACCAGCACCAAACTGACATTCAAAAAAAAGATAATAGATTCTTGTACAGAACGAAGGTTCGGTGTGCTTCATTGGGAAACAAGTCTTTTGATATTACTCAACACACTGCCTTCACAAGTGCAGACATTTCTACCTCATGTTTTGCGGCAGGGCATCAAAAGAAAATATTGCAGTTGGCAGTCAATTCAGTAGGAGCTTTTATTTTGAAATGACAATCCCTGCGACAGAATTTCATTGAACGAGATGTTCTTACTCACCAGCACTCAAAATAAAAGCTGAACAGAGAAGTTAAAGCAAGATCAACAGGTACAGACTACAGAAAACCACATTTTGTTACGATGCCCTGTAATTGCATATAATCCTAAACCATTTCCAAACTAACTTTGAATTGAAAAGAATGTAGAACTAATTTTATAATTCTGCAGTATTGATACCCTTCCTCTGTTAAACATATCTGAAATTCAAGCATGATTATTCAACCTTTAAAATTAATGTTCAGTACGGACACTAAAACAATCTCTTTTGAAATAGTCAATGTATAGATTTTAGTGACTCAACATTTAACATACTGTGTTCCATTGATTTCTATGTGCCATACTCTAGTTTTCTTTGTGTGCTGTAAACTATGGAAAAATGTCTCCATGGATTTGACAGCAATGTCATAATTTTGTCTGTTGAGTTAATTGGAACATCAATAAACACAGTCTTGCTCTATTTATGTTCTCTTTAAATAGATCAGAGAGAATTCATTTTTCAGTGTTTAAGGTAGCATACTTTGTATAAAACAAGTTACCATTTAAAACTGAATAGGCAACCAGGTGAGACTCCCCCCTTTTCTAAATTTTTAACCTGAAAATAAAATACTCTTAATAACTAGACCACCATTGTGGAGGGTAGCCTGTGGCAGCTGCTGAATCCCACTAAGTGGATTAGGCCTCACAGCTTGCTTAGAGCACTGATTCTTCAGCAATCAACAAAAATGCCTCTTTTTTTCTGTCCTTCTCTTCCTCAAACATCATGTTCTTGCCTGTGAAAGAACAGGAATGTTTTCATAGAACATAGAACATTACAGCACAGAACAGGCCCTTCGGCCTTCAATGTTGTGCCGACCAAAATAAAAAGCAATGCCCCTCCAAACTAAACCATTCCCTTCTCTTCCATATACTTATCAATTAACCTCTTAAACGCCACCAAACTTGGCGCATCTACAACAGCTGCAGGCAGGGCATTCCACTCCCTAATCACTCTTTGAGTAAAGAACCTACCTCTGATATCCGTCCTATAACTCATACCCCTTAATTTAAAGCTGTGTCCCCTCGTGCTAGCTTTCTCCATCCTAGGAAAAAGGCTATCACTGTCCACCCTATCTAAACCTCTAATCATCTTATATGCTTCAATAAGATCCCCTCTTAGCCGCCTCCTTTCTAACGAAAACAACCTCAAATCCTTCAACCTCTCTTCATAGACCTGCCCTCCATACCAGGCAACATCCTGGTAAACCTCCTCTGTACCCTCTCCAATGCCTCCACATCTTTCTTATAATGTGGGGACCAGAACTGCACACAATACTCCAAGTGCGGCCGCACTAGAGTTTTGTACAGTTGCAACATGATGCTGCGGCTCCTAAATTCAATCCCCCTACCAATAAAAGCTAAGACTCCATATGCCTTCTTAACAACTTTATCCACTTGACTGCCTACTTTCAGGGATCTATTGACACATACACCAAGATCCTTCTGTTCCTCAACACTATTAAGACCCCTACCATTAGCCCTATACTCTACACATTTATTGTTCCTGCCAAAGTGCATTACCTCACACTTTTCCACATTAAACTCCATTTGCCACCTCTCGGCCCAGCTCTGCAACTTGTCCAAGTCACTCTGTAAACTATAACACCCCTCTTCACTATCTACCACCCACCGACTTTAGTGTCATCTGCAAATTTACTGATCCATCCCTCAATACCCTCATCCAGATCATTTATAAAAATTACAAACAGCAGGGGCCCCAAAACAGACCCCTGAGGCACACCACTCGTCACCGAACTCCACGATGAATATCTCCCATCAACCACCACCCTCTGTCTTCTATCTGCCAGCCAATTTCTAATCCAATTAGCTAAATCACCCTCTATTCCACACATCTGCATTTTCTGTAGAAGTCTTCCATGGGCCACCTTATCAAACGCCTTACTAAAGTCCATATATACTACATCAACCGCCTTACCCCCATCCACCTCTCTGGTCACTTTCTCAAAAAACTCAATGAGGTTAGTAAGGCATGACCTACCCTTCACGAAACCATGCTGACTATCCCCAATCAATTCATTTCTCTCTAAATAACTATAAATCCTATCCCTAATAATTCTCTCCAATACATTGCCCACAACAGAAGTAAGACTCACTGGCCTATAATTCCCTGGAAGGTCTCTCTTCCCCTTCTTGAACAACGGGACCACATTCGCTATCCTCCAGTCCTCCGGAACCACACCCGTAACCAACGACGACCTGAAGATCAGAGCCAGAGGCTCTGCAATCTCCTCTCTTGCCTCCCAGAGAATCCTAGGGTAAATCCCGTCCGGCCCAGGGGACTTATCCAACTTCAAACCCTCGAGAATTTCTAACACATCCTCCCTATCTACTACAATACTCCCCAATTTGCAACCCTGTACCTCAGTGCTCTCCACAGCTACATTTCCAGCACTCTGCGTGAATACCGAAGAGAAATATTTATTCAGTGCCTCACCAATCTCTTCAGGCTCCACGCACAACTTCCCACTGCTGTCTATGACTGGCCCTAATCTTGCCCTAACCAATCTTCTATTCTTAACATATCGAAAGAAAGCTTTAGGATTCTCCTTAATCCTATCAGCCAACATCTTCTCGTGTCCCCTCTTAGCTCTCCTCAATTCACTTTTTAGCTCCTTCCTGGCTAATCTATAGCTATCCATTGCACTAACTGAGCCTTCAAGCCTCATCCTGACATAAGCCTCCTTTTTCTTCTTAACCAGCAAATCAACTTTTTTCGTACACCAAGGCTCTCTTACTCGACCATTTCCTCCCTGCCTGACAGGGACATACTTATCAAGGACTCGCAGCAGCTGCTCCTTGAATAAGCTCCACATTCCAGATGTTCCCAGTCCCTGTAGTTTCCTAGTCCAATCTATGCACCCTAATTCTCTCCTGATGGCCTCATAATTACCCTTCCCCCAGCTATAACTACTGCCCCCAGCTTCATGCCTATCCCTGTCCATCACTAAGGTGAACGTAACCGAATTGTGGTCACTATCACCAAAATGTTCACTAACTTCCAAGCCTAACACCTGGTCTGGCTCATTGCCCAGCACCAAATCCAATGTAGCCTCACCTCTAGTTGGCCTATCTACATACTGAGTCAAAAAACCTTCCTGCACACTCTGTACAAAAACTGACCCCTCTAACGAGCTAGAGCTATAGCTATTCCAATCAATATTAGCAAAGTTAAAGTCCCCCATCACAATTACCCTACTACTTTCACTCCTAATCAGAATTGACTTTGCAATCCTTTCCTCAACCTCTCTAGAACTATTAGGAGGTCTGTAAAAGACTCCCAACAGGGTGACCTCTCCTCTCCTGTTTCTAATCTCAGCCCATACTACCTCAACAGACAAGTCCTCATCAAACTTCTTTTCTATCACCGTGATACAGTCTTTGACCAATAATGCCACTCCTCCCCCCCTTCTACCTCCTTCTCTACTCCGACTAAAGCATTTGTACCCCGGAACCTGCAACATCCATTCCTGTCCCTGCTCTACCCAAGTCTCTGAAATGGCCACAACATCGAAGTTCCAGGTACTGGTCCAAGCTGCAAGTTCCTCCCCCTTATTGCGAATACTCCTTGCATTAAAGTATACGCATTTCAAACCATGCCCCACCCCACCCGTACGCCGCTGTGTTTTACAACTCTCTTCTATAACCCCCTTACTCTCATCCCTCTCAGCACCCCAACTACTTAGGATCCCACCCCCCCCCCCGAATCAGTTTAAAGCCCCCATCATAGCCTTAGCAAATTTTCCCCCCAAGATATTAGTCCCCCTCTGGTTCAGGTGTAGACCATCTCTCTTGAAGAGGTCCCACCTATCCCAGAATGAGTCCCAATTGTTAAGGAACCTGAACCCCTCCCTCCTGCACCATCCACGCAGCCATGAGTTCAAACTTTCCCTTTCTCTGTTCTTCTCTAAACTATCCCTTGGCACAGGCAAGAGTCCAGAGATAACCACTCTGCCTGTTATGGACCTAAGCTTCCACCCTAACTCCATAAATTTCTGTTTAATATCCCCTTCCCTTGTCCTACCTACATCATGTGTCCCCACATGAACTATGACTTGGGGCTGACTCCCCTCACCCTTAAGAATCTTAAAAACCCGATCTGCGACATCCTGGACCCCAGCCCCTGGGAGGCAACACACCAGCCCTGAGTCCCGTTTATTACTATTTACCCTCCTATCTGTCCCTCTAACTATGGAGTCTCCTATAACTAGGCCTAATCTCTTATTCCCCCCACCCACCTGAGCATTCTCAGCAGGCTCACCCCCAGAGACCTGCTCCCTTTGGTCAGCTCCAGTTGATTCTTCCTCAACTGTAGCCTCCAAGACAGAAAATTTATTTTGGAGGGGAACAGCCCCAGGGGATTGTCTCCCCGATTGCTTCTTACCCCTCCTCCTAATAGTTACCCAATTATCACTTTTAGGAGTTACATTCTCTTTGTTACTCCTGCCTATATCCTCCTCAACCTCTCGAATTACCCTGAGTTCCTCTAATTCCAGCTCCAGCTCCTTAACACGATCCTCAAGGAGCTGCAAATGTGCACACTTCCTGCAGGTGTAATCAGCAGGAACACTACTGGTGTCCCTCACCTCATACATACTGCAGGAGGTGCAACGTACTACCTGCACTGCCATTCATGCCTTCAGTCATGAACCTAGAAAAGAAGACTGGGAGAAGGAAATATGTCACAAGAAAGGATGTCCCGATGCATGCTACATTAGGGAGACTATGCAGACACTATGACAGCGGATGAATGAACATCACTCGACAATCACCAGGCAAAACTGTTCCCTTCCTGTTGGCGAACACTTCAGCCGTCACAGGCATTCGGCCTCTGACCTTCGGGTAAACATTCTTCAAGGGGGCCTTTACGACACACGACAGTGCAGAGCCACTGAGCAGAGACTGATAGCCAAGTTCCGCACACATAAGGACAGTCTTAACAGGGATCTTGGCTTCATGTCACACTATCTGTAACCCCCATGACTTGCCTGGGTTAGCAAAAAAACCTCACTTACTGTGCAGTCTGGAGACAATACACATCTCTTTAACCTGTGCTCAGTGCTCCTTCCACTCACATTGTTAGCCACTTTAAGACTTGAATAGCAGGTTAGGTGTAAAGATTTGCATTCTAATCAGCAATCTGTAAACTGTCTGTGCTGGTATGTGTGTTATTGGAGACCAGAACACCTCATTCGCCTGACAAAGGCTATTGAGCCAAAAGCTTGCAAGTTTACTATCAAATAAATCGGTTGAATTTAAAACTGGTGTTGTCAGACTTCTTACTGTAGAAGGAAAGAAACCAGCTGTTCTAAATGATATAGTAAAAGAGTAAGTGAATGGGAGAAACGTAAATGGCTGGATATAAAATGTTTCTGTTGCATGGCTGCTCCCAAATTATGAAGTCTGACTTTGAAGTCTGACTTTGTAGCCCTGATGGGGCCAAGCAGATGTGGCATTTTGTGCTGTTGGCCAACATGCTAATTTTCCAGCAATACCAAACCTCAGGCCATTTTCTCCAGGTCGAATGTAAAAGGCTTGATGGAGGATAGGGAAGAAGGTAGACCTACTTGCCTACAAGCAGCAGGTACAACCAATTAAAGATGATTTAAGACCAAAAAAGCCAATTGTCAGAGGCCAGCTGGAATTTTCTAGTCAGTCTCCAGCCACCTGGATGAGTTCAGGAACAGTCTAGTTGACCTTCTGGCAGCAGATTGGAACAGAATCAGTGCTGCAGGCAGGCTTTGAAGTCTTCCCCACCTGCCTGTGTTCAGCAGCTGCCACAGGCCACACTATATAATGGTAGTCTGCTTGCTAAGGGCATTTTTTTTATTTTAAGGTTAAAAATTTGAAGAGAGTGGACCCTCTCTCTTATCTGAAAAGACAGCTTACTGTTTATTTGTTGCTGGAGGAATCCCTATTGGACCTTTAGCTATAAGAGCCCAACCACTTTCCTTAATTGGAAGATGAACCCATCCTATGGCTATTAATTGATCAATTTGAAGAAAATCAGAACTGGATGACTGTAACCCATGCAGTGCAGACTTCCGGCAACTTGATTCCAGGATACAGGAGCTCTCAGGGAAAATTTTGCCCTTAATCTTTTTAGTTTGAATTTATAGATGGAGCTGTTTGGTATTTCTCTGTGATTTGATTGATGGTGTTGTCTAATAGTCTGCAAGAAACACGTGATTTACTAATCTGTCAGAATATATGTGATCAAAATAAAAATTAGGGAACTGCTGCAGTGAGGTTTGAACTTTATGAACTCACAGGACAAATGATTTATTTTTCTGCAGTTTTATGCTTTAAAAACCAGTAACAATTCAGTGTTTTGTTTGACTAATAAAGTCACTATTTATTCTGAGCATCACAATGGGAGAGTTTGGGGCAAAGTCCATTTCTGTCACTTTGTCTAACTGCCTCGATAGTGTGTTCCTGGGAAAGTTTGTATTTTGGGAAACATAACTTTTTTTTCTGCAAATGTTATTCTTTAATAAAACAACTGGCAGATGGAGTTTAATTTAGATAAATGCAAAGTGATGCATTTTGGTAGATCAAATCAGAGAGGACTTAGTCAGTTAATGGGGAGAGTTATAGATCAAAAAGATCTAGGGATACATGTTCATAGCTCCTTGAAAGGGGAGTCACATATGCATGGAGTGGTGAAGAAGCCATTCAGCATGCTTGGTTTCATTGGTCAGAACATTGAAAGGAGGAGTTGGGCCATCTTGTTAAAGTTGTACAAGAAATTGGTAAGGCCACACTTAGAATATTGTGTACAGTTTTTTTTTAGAGCAACACAGCACGGGAAACAGGCCCTTCGGCCCAATGAGCCCATGCCGCCGTCGTAACTTTATAGTAACAATTCCATTATCCTATTCTAATTTTAGGTTATTCCTAATATGGAAGAATCTCAATGTAGGGACAATTTGTTTCCCAATCAGCTTAAGAGCGAATTTTTGGAATGTGGGAGGAAACCGGAGCGCCCGGAGAAAATCCACGCAACCACGGGGAGAATGCGCACACTCCCGCAGACACAGGCCCAAATCCATGTGTCTGCACAGCAACAGCGATAGTCACTGAGCTGTCATGGTGCCCTTCAGATGGTCCAGATAAAGCACTCATTTACGACATGAAGCACCAGGCAACCCGTGAATCAACATCCAAGAGCTGTCCTCGCACCACCTGCCGAATGCATGCTCCTTGTTGGTCAAGTTGGACCGAATTACCTGTGGAAAAAAAGCCATAGTTAATTCTGTCACAGACACAGTTCTGGTCATTCAATTAATAAGTTAGAAGGAACGCAGAAAAGGTTTACTAGGCTGCTACTAGGACTTGATGTTTACGTTATACGGAGAGACTTGATAGATGACTTTTTTCTGTGGAGCATAGGAGGCTTGGGGGTGATCTTATAGAGGTCTATAAAATAATGAGAGGCACAGATCAACTAGATAATCAATAACTTTTCCCAACAGTTGGAGAATCTAAAATTAGAGGGAATAGGTTTAAGGTCAGAATGGAGAGAAGAGTCCAGAGGGGCAATTTTTTTATACAGAGGGTGATGAGTGCAGACCAAGCTGCCAGAGGTAGTAGTAGAGACAGATAGAATTTTGTCTTTTAAAAAGCATTTAGACAGTTACATGGGTAAAATGGTTTTAGAGGGATATGTTCCAAATGCTGGCAACTGGGATTAGCTCTTGGGTTAAAGAAGGGGCAGCATGGACAATTTGGGCTGAAGGGCTTATTTCCATGCTGTAATCTCTATGATTCTATAACCAGAGCTGTTCACTGATCCAATTGAGTTGACCTTGAACAATCGTGTGCGTAATTTTATTCAATGCAATATGCTAATAGAATAATTTAGGGCACAATCTTATTGGTTTGCCATGCCAGTCAATTGGCATTGTGAACCAGTAAGTTAGGGTGAGACACAGAAAATTGGTTTACACCCAATTTCTCACCTCTCGTGAACTTGCTGCCCGGTTCCGCTGGGCTTGATGCTGATTTAAATATTAGTGACATGTTTCATATGTCATTAATAAGCTGAGATACAGTTGTCCAAGCTCACTTACCTTAGTCCCATCCCTTTGCTATTTGAGGTTCTCACTGGTGACGATCGTAGGTTGGAGGATGTGACCCACTGATGAGACTTCCATTATGGCCTCTGTATTGCACAACGATGTAAATTACGATCACTTTTCTCGCTGAAAAGACTAGCCTGGAAACTTCCTGTTTCCTTGCCAATTTTACGCTTAGAATCTTTTTGAGAAACTGCTTAAGAAATAGCTTTGAAGAAGGTGAACTGCCCCTTACCTCACTTTTCTCTTGGGTTTGTTTTAATGGCAAGTGTTAATGTCCATAGAAAATTGGATTTAATTAGTTACTGGTTCTCCAATTGAAAATTCTTACAAACCAGAATAAGTTTAAAGGAACTACTTAATATGCAATAAATGGGCTTGAAATCCAAGCACCATCCTGTAGGGAAATAAGGCTGCATTTGTTTATAAATGGCAATGACATGAATAGGCAATTCATTTGTTTTTTGTGGTATCGGCTGAGGTCCAAACACTTGGAAAATTAAAATCTCATCAAATAGCACTTTGGGATATTAAAGGTCCACTTGAACCACTAGATTAGACATGTGGACCTCAATTTAATGCTGCTCACATTACAATAATGACTACACTTCTGAAGTATTTAATTGTCTGCAAAATACTTCAACCCTGCCAATGTGAAAGACATTGTATAAATACAAGTTACCTCTACCTGAAGCATGCCCTGTAATGTTGTAGCACAGTTCAGTACAACACTGGAGTGTCTGCTAGATTTTAAATTCACCTTCTGCAGTAGAACACAGAATATTACAGCACAGTATAAGCCCTCGATGTTGCGCCGACCGATGAAACCAATTTAATGCCCATCTAACCTACACTATTCCAATATCATCCATATGTTTATCCAGTGACAATATAAATGCCCTTAATGTTAATGAGTCCACTCCTGTTGCAGGCAGGGCATTCCACATCCTTACTACTCCCTGAGTAAAGAACATACCTCTGACGTTTGTCCTATATCTATCATCTTTCAATTTAAAGCTATGTACCCTCGTGCTAGCCATTTCCATTCAAGGAAAAAAACTTTCACTGCCTGCCCTATTGAACTCTCTGGTCATCTTATAAGCCTCTGTTAAGTTACCTTTTCTCTAACGAACACAGCCTCAAGTCCCTTAGCCTTTCCTCAAAAGACCTTCACACCACACCAGACAACATCCTGGTAAATCATCTCTGCACCCTTTCTAATGCTTCCACATCCTTCCTATAATTTGGTGACCAGAATTGTATGCAGTACTCCAAGTGTGACTGCACCAGAGTTTTGTATAGCTGCAACATGACCTCATGGCTCCGAAACTCAACACTTCTACCAATAAAAGCTAATACACTGCACTCCTTCTTAACAACCCTATCAACCTGGGTGCCAACTTTCAGGGATCTATGCACATGGACACTTAAGATCTCACTGCTCATCCACACTACCAAGTATCTTACCATTAGCCCATTACTCTATATTCCTGTTACTCCTTCCAAAGTGAATCACTTCACACTTTTCTGCATTAAACTCCATTTGTCACTGCTCAGCCCAGCTCTGCAGCTTATCTATGTCCCTCTGTAATCTGCAACATCCTTTTGCACTGTCCACAACTCCACCGACTTTAGTGTCATCTGCATATTTAGTAATCCATCTTTGTTCACCCTCATCCAGGTCATTTATAAAAATGATAAACAGCAGAGACCCCAAAACAGATCCTTGTGGTACACCACTAGTGACTCCAAACAGAACTCCAGGATGAATATTTCCCAACCATCAGCCTCTGTCTTCTTACAGCTAGCCAATTTCTGATCCAACCCACCCTCAATCCCATGCCTCTATATCTTCTGCAATAGCCTACCATGGGGAACCTTATCAAATGCTTTACTGAAATCCATATACACTGCATCAACCACTTTACCCTTATCCACCTCTTTGGTCACTTCTCAACGAACTCAATAAGGCTTGTGAGGCATGACCTACCCTTCACAAAACTGTGTTGACTACCCATAATCAAATTATTCCTTTATGGATTATTATAAATTCTATCTTTTAGAATCCTTTCCAAAACTTTGCTGAAACAGAAGTAAGGCTCACTGGTTTATAATTTACCAGGATTGTCTCTAATTCCTTTGAACAAGGGGACAAAATTTACTATCTCCAGTCTTCTGGCACTATTCCTGTAGACAATGATGACCTAAAGATCAAAGCCAAAGACTCTGTAATCTCCCTAACTTCTCAGAGAATCCCTAGGGTAAATCCCATCTGGCCCAGGAGACTTATTCCAGAATTGCTAACACCTCTTTATGAACCTCAATTCCATGTAGTCTAATAGCCTGTATCTCAATATTCTTCTCAACAACATTGTCTTTTTCCTGTGTGAATACTGACTAAAAATATTCATTTAGTGCCTCTCCTATCTCTTCGGACTCCATGCACAACTTGCCCCTACTGCCCTTGATTGGCCCTAATCTTATCCGAGTCATGCATTTATTCTTGACATAGCTATGGAAAGCTTTAGGGTTTTCCTGGATCTTACCTTCGAAACACTTCTCATGTCCCCTCTTGACTATTCTTAGCTCTCTCTTTAGATCCTTCCTGGCTAACTTGGAACTCTCAAGTACCCTAACTGAGCCTTTATGTCACATCTTGACATAAGTCTCCGTCCTCTTCCCAAGAGATTCAACTTCTTTAGTAAACCACAGAATTACACTAAACAATCATCACATTTCCAGTTAGACTACATTAGACACCTGTGTATTTTCACTGAAGAATGCCATACATATTTACAGCATTTAATTATACACATATAAAAGACACTATAGGTGTGTGGAACATGCATCGAACATGGGTTGTGTTGCCAAGCAACCTGAGGCAGAATTTAATGGGCATGGTGAGGATGAGATAACATGTCCACAGGCTGGCAAACTGATGGCAATCTCACTGTGGCCATTCCAAGGAGATGGGATGGGGGATTAAATCAGCCTTTAGTCAAGGAAGTTGTCCTCAAGTCTTCCTGCTCGGGACTAACTTGGAAGAAGGTAGTATTTCCACATTATACTTCCTACCTGATTTCTCATGGCCCTTGCTGCCCTGCCTCTGGTGAGGACATTAATTTCACCCCCATTACACAATTCAATCAGAGGTTTAACAATAAACCAAGGGAAATTAATTATTGGATCAGAATTACATCATTGATAATTCTACTATGCCTTATCATTAGTTCCTCAAAGTATGTCCTAATTCATGGAACCATAGAACCTTACAGTACAGAAAGAGGTCGTATGGCCCATCAAGTCTGCACTGACCACAATCCTACTCAGGCCCTACCCCCATATGCTTACACATTTGCCCGTTAATCCCTCTAACCTACGCATCTCAGGACACTAAGGGGCAATTTGACCATGGCCAGTTAACCTGACCTGAGGAGGAAACCAGAGCACCTGGAGGAAACCCATGCAGATACAAGGAGAATGTGCAAACTCCACACAGACAGTGACCCAAAGCAGGAATCAAACCCATATCTCTGGAGCTCTGAAGCTGTAGTGCTATCCATTGTGCTACTATGCACAGAATTCACAGTATTAAAACCAACAGTCATTATTGAGGATTGAGGGAGAACCTCATTCAAGCCTATTAAGAGTTCCCTGGATCAATGCTAGAATTTTCATTTACAGCTTTCCAATTAACTTCACATTTCTAACCAAAAGCCAGATTTTCACGCTGGTGGGGTTTCTCTTCCTGCCATCTGATGCATCAGCAGGGAAGATGTCCCTGCTGACACTGCTTGCTCTGCAGTGATACCATCCTCTAGTGAGTGCTAATTAGTTGCAGGCAGGACTACTACTGCTCCTCACTTGGGCAAGACCTGCCTTACACAGCTGCTGCTGAGCTGATTGGCGGGCAGCTTTCCAATCTCTCGAACACCAGAAGCTGCAGTGGACAGGACTGGAACTATAAGCAGTTTCTGAGTCCTGGGATCCCAGGAAGTGATAAAAGTTTTAGGGGTCAGGAGTATAGGGGTGGCCTAGGGACAGACAGTGGGAATTAGTGTGTCAGTAGAGAGGCTGATGGGGGCCAGTGGGAAGTGAGATCCTGCAGTTACCAGCTCCCTAAAGATGGGTGTCTGCTATCAAAAGGTGGCCTTTGATAGAGGCCCCCTCCCCACTGTGCTACACCTCCCCATCTACAAACTTGCTGGCAGGGAAGTATAAAATTCTGCCTCATTTTATTACGAGAACTGTTATCAACATATAACTTTGCATATGGAAATCAAGTGTTTGAGAAATAGCACTTTGTCTCAGGTGCTGGTGTAAACTAGGCAGTATCTGATGAGCCCATTATATCCCGTATCTAATATTTGGTTCTTTTGTCTGCAATTGTTAGTCTCATGCTAATATTGAGTGGAATTTTCCATTTATTTTTCAAAGTTTTGTTTTAGGCTGGGAAAGCAGTGTAAGCCCCTTGGCATCAATGCTGGCTTTTTCCGCCAAATTTTTAAATACATTGAATGAAGGTGGATCCTATGACAGCATATTGGCAGTGCCAGTCCCGTGGCTTTCAAGAGAAAAGGGGGCCATAATCTAAAAAAAATTAAAGAAGGATAGCCCCATGGGTCCCCCCCTCTGCCCAAACACCCCTCTCTTCTTCCCAATGAATGCTCCCCTGGGCATTGCTCACTGTAGTATTTTGCATTACATAGTGGATTTTGCATTACATATTACAATACTACATCATTGTGTGTGTGTGTGTGTGTGGGGGGGGGGGGGGGGGGGGGGGGTGCAGTGCAGTGACAACAAATCAGCAAGGAAATCGCGCCAGACTGAATGTTGGTTTGCGACTCCTGTTGGGTTTTCCTCCCTTTACACCCTCACATCCCTGCCCCTCAGCCCATGTCACACACTGAAAATGAGGATGGAAAACCCCAGGCATTGAGTTTTACTTTAGATCACCAACTCCAAAGCTGGGTTGCACAACCTAGGTAAAGGTCAGAATTCTCTGACATCACCTGCAGCTGGGATTCTCCAGACCCGCTGCACTGAATAGAGGTTTAGCTGAGCACTAAATGCTCTTTTCTTACTGCCAGCTGTGGTGGAGCACATGAGACCATTTAATTTAGGCCAATATATTGATTTAACAGAACACCAGAAGCATCTGCTTTAGTAACATTTGAAATACTGGGTATATTCTTTTTTAAAAGTGCTCTTCATTTGGACTTTTTATGCTGTGAATATGAACCCTTTTATCAGCGCTTATAATTTGTTATGGCTTCAGAAACTTCTGCTATTCTAGAACATAGAACATTACAGCACAGAACAGGCCCTTCAGCCTTCGATGTTGCGCCGACCAATATAAAAAGCAATGACCCTCCAAACTAAACCATTCCCTCCTCTTCCATATACTTATCAACTCACCTCTTAAACGCCACCAAACTTGGTGCATCTACAACTGCTGCAGGCAGGGCATTCCACTCCCGAACCACCCTTTGGGTAAAGAACCTACCTCTGATATCCGTCCTATAACTATCCCCCCTTAATTTAAAGCTGTGTCCCCTCGTGCTAGCTTTCTCCATCCTAGGAAAAAGGCTATCACTGTCAACCCTATCTAAACCTCTAATCATCTTATATGTTTCGATAAGGTCCCCTCTTAGCCGCCTCCTTTCTAACGAAAACAACCTCAAATCCCTCAGCCTCTCTACATAAGACCTGCCCTCCATACCCTGCCCTCCATTCTGTATGAACTGCTCTCTAGTTACATCTGAAAATGTATTGAATATTTCTTTCCCAATTTCAACAATGTCTGTTCAGCTGCTTTGAGCAGTGTCAAATCTAATTCATAGAACATAGAACATAGAACATAAAACATTACAGCACAGAACAGGCCCTTCGGCCTTCGATGTTGTGCCGACCAAAATAAAAAGCAATGCCCCTCCAAACTAAACCAGTCCCTTCTCTTCCATATACTTATCAATTAACCTCTTAAACGCCACCAAACTTGGCGCATCTACAACAGCTGCAGGTAGGGCATTCCACTCCCTAATCACTCTTTGAGTAAAGAACCTACCTCTGATATCCGTCCTATAACTCATACCCCTTAATTTAAAGCTGTGTCCCCTCGTGCTAGCTTTCTCCATCCTAGGAAAACGGCTATCACTGTCCACCCTATCTAAACCTCTAATCATCTTATATGTTTCAATAAGGTCTCCTCTTAACCGCCTTCCTTCTAACGAAAACAACCTCAAATCCCTCAGCCTCTCCTCATAAGACCTGCCCTCCATACAGGCAACATCCTGGTAAACCTCCTCTGTACCCTCTCCAATGCCTCCACATCTTTCTTATAATGTGGGGACCAGAACTGCACACAATACTCCAAGTGTGGCCGCCCTAGAGTTTTGTACAGTTGCAACATGATGCTGCGGCTCCTAAATTCAATCCCCCTACCAATAAAAGCTAAGACGCCATATGCCTTCTTAACAACTTTATCCACTTGACTGCCTACTTTCAGGGATCTATTGACACATACACCAAGATCCTTCTGTTCCTCAACACTATTAAGAGCCCTACCATTAGCCCTATACTCTACACATTTATTGTTCCTGCCAAAGTGCATTACCTCACACTTTTTCACATTAAACTCCATTTGCCACCTCTCGGCCCAGCTCTGCAACTTGTTCAAGTCTCTCTGCAAACTAGAACACCCCTCTTCACTATCTACCACTCCTCCGACTTTGGTGTCATCTGCAAATTTACTAATCCATCCTTCAATACCCTCATCCAGATCATTTATAAAAATTACAAACAGCAGGGCCCCAAAACAGATCCCTGAGGTACTCCACTAGTAACCGAACTCCACGATGAATATCTTCCATCAACCACTACCCTCTGTCTTCTATCTGCTAGCCAATTCCTAATCCAATTAGTAAATCACCCTCAATCCCATACATCTGCATTTTCTGCAGAAGCCTTCCATGGGCCACCTTATCGAACGCCTTACTAAAGTCCATATATACCACATCAACTGCCTTACCCCATCCACCTCTTTGGTCACTTTTTCAAAAAACTCAATAAGGTTAGTAAGGCACGACCTACCCTTCACAAAACCATGCTGACTATCCCCAATCAATTCAATTCTCTCTAAATAACTATAAATCCTATCCCTAATAATTCTCTCCAATACCTTGCCCACAACAGAAGTAAGACTCACTGGCCTATAATTCCCTGGAAGGTCTCTCTTCCCCTTCTTAAACAATGGGACCACATTCGCTATCCTCCAGTCCTCCGGAACCACACCCGTAAACAACGAGGACCTGAAGATCAGAGCCAGAGGCTCTGCAATCTCCTCTCTTGCCTCCCAGAGAATCCTAGGGTAAATCCCGTCCGACCCAGGGGACTTATCCAACTTCAAACCCTCGAGAATTTCTAGCACATCCTCCCTATCTACTACAATACTTCCCAATTTGCAACCCTGTACCTCAGTGTTCTACATAGCTACATTTCCAGCACTCTGCGTGAATACCGAAGAGAAATATTTATTCAGTGCCTCACCAATTTCTTCAGGCTCCACGCACAACTTCCCACTGCTGTCTATGACTGGCCCAAGACAATATTAGGCTGGATACTGGCTTGACAGCACACCTTACTTTAGGCATGCTGTAGGAATTTGATAGCATGCTTATTTTACACTAACATCATTAACATTGCAAGTTTATATAAAATACTTTTTTAATTGATTAATCTTGTGAGTAAACAAATTTTATGCAATCAATCATGGGTGGTACTGCATAGTTATTTCATTCGTACATGGACAATAATGTAATCAGAATCTCCTAATGTAATCAGAAATCCTACCTCTCTCAAATAGTTTTACAGTCCTGCCAGTTTATTATTCTACCTTATGATGCCATTTGGATTTAAGTATATTTATTCGTGTCACAAGTAGGCTACATCAACATTGTATTGAAGTTACTGTGAAAATCCTTAGTCGTCATACTCCGACACCTATTTGGGTGCAAGGAGGGAGAATTGAGCATGGCCAATATACCTAACCAGTCTTTGAGATTGTGGGAGGAAAGTGGAGTGTCCGGAAGAAAGCATGACGCGGGGAGGATGTGCAAATTCCACACAGACAGTAATGCAAGCCAAGAATTCAGCCCAGGTCCCTGGTGTTGTGAGGCAGCACTACTAACCACTGTGGCATAGTGGAGTTAATCTTGGAAGCTTGGTTAATGTAGGCTCAATCACATGCTGCCCTACCATGTGACATTGGATTTTCTGATGCCTGATTAATGAGGATGATGGTGAATAATGGCATTGTTCCTCATTCATGATGTTTCTGGTGTTATACATTTGTGGGAGGTATTTGCTGAATTTCATTTCCAAATGATCCGCATTGTCAGTTTTGAATTGCATATATTGGAGACTCTGGTAAACATAAGTATTGAAAGATTGTGGAGTGATTTAATGGAATTGATCTTCTTGTTAAGTTTGCAGTGCCCTATAATTACATTTCCATGACATATAGGTTGCAGATAAAATGCTAACATTTAACACCCATGTCAGCCTCGAAAATCAGCAAAAGCAGAGTTTCAAGAAGCCTGATAATTCCAAAAGAACCAAGGTTGTCAGCTTGAAAAGTAGAAAAAAATTACACTGAAAGTGTAGTGGGTTTGTAATTTAATTTGTATACCCAAATCCATCATTCATATAGTGAGAATATAAATAAAAGTTCAAAAAAGTCTCAAGCAGGTGATTATTTGAAATCATTAACACAGAAACAGGCCATTCCCCTCGACTGGCCTGTGTTAGTCTTTGTACTTCACATGCATTTTCAACTCTAATTATTCTTTCTTTCCTTCCGCAATATTCCTTTAGTAACTTCTCCCTCATCTAACCATTCAGCTGTATCGAAACGAGTCAATACAATTTATTCAACCACTGCATAGATTAGATTTTCCGTTTGGGCTAGGGACCATGGCGTTGGCATCAATGGAAGTCCCAATCCTGTACTATAGTGGGAACAGTCACCCAACTCTGGGTTTTGTCAGATCAACCAATTAGTGCCCAAAAGCAAGTTTGCCATCCAATTAAGGACAGTGAGCAGACTCTTAAAACTGCAGGACTGTAGCTTACTATTCCGACCCTCTACAGCATGGCTGCAGTTGTGCCCAGGCAGGTACGGCAATTTTGGTGGAGAAGCCCAAAGTCATCCTTGGACATTGCTTCATCACTTTGTCACTGGTAGATTGCCTCCAGATACCTATTGGTCTCTAGACAATGTGGGGGCAATGGGGAGGGCTAAGTTTCTCATCAATGGCTTTAATTGGCCTTTTAATTGAGACAATAAGCTACCTTGCTGCTGGTAGTGTGTGGACACCAATTCCAGGCCCAATCCACTCACCAGGAACATCATTGAATATGAGGACTAAAGCAGGGAACCAGCATTCCATCCGGCTTTGGAAAATTTCATGTCTGCTCACTTCTAATTTCACCACAATATGAACAGCAAAATCTTGCCCCATGAGGCAGCAAGTTCCCCATCCTGTGCCTGCAAATTCTTCCTAAAATCTTCATTGGATCTGTTGGTAGCCAAACTTTTATTTTTGAGACTGTTTCGGCTTTATCCTCAGATGAAACTAATTTTTGCACATCCAAACTTTCAAATTCCTTCATAATTTTAAAAAGCACTGTCAGTTAATCTCTTTTCCAGGCATGAGAGCTTCAGGCTGCCAAATATTTCCTCACAGTTGCATTCTCTCAATTTTGTAATGCCTGACAGTCTTTTCTGCACTATCTCCATTGCTTCAATAATATCTTAATGATATAAAGAACAGAATGGCACAGAATACTTTGGCTCTGCATAAAGTTAGCTTTCCCTCATGTTTTTGTATTTTATTCCTTTAGAAATATAACACAATATTTTTGTAGCACTGTGTGTCATATAACCCAATCGGCTTGTTTTGCTGCTTTTAAGTGATTTATGTTTGTGGACCAATAAACAGAAAACATCTTTTACAGAATCACTGTTTTTATCTTTGGAACATCTGTTCAACACACAGCCAGAAATTGTTTACTTAATGAAATTACAACATTAACTCCCTGACAGGCTCCATTTGTTGAGGAAATATGCAAAATTAAATATGCTTGAAGAAATATAATTTACCCATTTTCTTACATTTTGACATTTATTTTTTGACATTTTATCTAAAAACGTGACTTGAGTTTTTAATTTAAGTGTTGAAGTATCACCTAGATTATTTCACGATGGATAATTTTTAAGAACAGAGGATGCTGGGTAAAATCAACTGGGACCTGTTTTCCCAGCATGCTCTATTCTTGTTTCAGATTACAGCATCTGCAGTATTTTGCTTATTTTGATAGTTTAAAATCCTGTTTTCATCCCTTATAACATTTTCATTTTTTATTTTGACTCTTTTTATACATAAACTTTATAGTGGTTGCAGCAGTTTCCTTTTGCAACATTTTGACCAAGTTCTACCTGAATCTGTTAGGTGGCATTGCCAAGGTGCTTCTCCAGAAGCAATGTTGCCACTCTGTGCTTCCCACAACCATTATGTTTCAGTGCTTTCACTTGTGCCACATGACAGCAAGGTCTTGCTGTTAAGGAATGCTTTTATTTTCTCATGTATTTTGTTTTGTGTCTTGTCTTTTTCATAGTTAATGATGGTTCATAGAGTCATACAGGTTTACAGCATGGAAACAGGCTCCTTGACCCAACCTGTCCATGCCACCCTTTTGTTTTAAACCCCTAAACTAATCCCAATTGCCCACATTTGGCCGATATTTCTCTACTCCCATCTGACCCATGTAATTGTCCAAATGCTTTTTAAGAGATAAAATTGTACCCGCGTCTACTACTACTTCTGGCAGCTAAGTCCAGATGCTCACCATCCTCTGTATGAAAAAATTGCCCCTATGGATACTTCCATATCTATCCCCTCAGATCTTAAACCTATGTTTGATGATGCTTAAGTTAGATGAAGCATGAAGCACCCAGTGTTCATGTGGAGAAATTTATGAGGATCAACCAAATGGAACAGCCACGTTTGATTAGTCAGGCTCATTTCATGTTTTGTCCTGTATGCAAAGTAATCACATGCATCAATTTACTTTTCATTTCTTTGTCTACTCCCACATGTTTCAATCAGATGTAATGAATACTACTGATCCATTTCAGAGCTGTATTTTGAGATTGCAACTTTATTGAAGATCTCACGAGCATTGTGCTGATCTTAGTCAGAAATCAGTCCTTATTGTAAGAAATCATGTTACTTAAGTTGGTGAATTGTGTCATTAATTCCACTGTCTTGGAAGAATGCCATCTGTTATGGAGGTAACTCAAATTATATTTCATCTTAGTGTTTGCAGTTTCATTCCATTTGCCCTGTAGACCAAGTTATACACGTTAAGGGCCCACAAGAGGTTTTGAAGTTGACAATCTGGATTATTCTTGCAAAGGATTTCATCATAGCCTTAAAGCAATTCAACCATATCTGTCCTTGCAGTGCTGCTAAGGCCAAAGGTTACATATTATGAAGTGAAGCAGGCCTGAAGAAGAAAAAATAAGCTACAGTAAGAAACATGGCTGGTCAAAAGGGGAGAGAAAACAAACCAGATTCTGTCACTGCTGATTATTTAAGAGCCATAAAAACTTCCATCCCCCTCTAGGAATTGTGACATATGGTAGGAAATAGCCTGGAGATTTATGATGTCATCTACTATAGATTGATTTCACCAGGGTTTCAGATCCTGAATACACAGGAAAAAAATCCCTGTAGGAATCAATCAGACAGTGGGAAAAATGCTGATGCCGCCAAATGCTGGTAATATATTTACTGTTTTCTGTTTGTGATTGTTGATCCCTGGTGAAATAATCAAGAGATATATTTATACAATATTTTAAGTGAAAGCAGAAGTTGGAAGTGAAGAATGCTGTTGATCAAAGAAAATGAAGCCTGAAGTTTAATCTTGTTGAATGCAAGTATTTTTTTATTGGTCATATGGTCTGTTTTGACTTTGTTTTTGCAAGTTCAGATGTGCTTCACAAAGCATTTCATTGAGAATGGATAATAATTAGAAACCCATGATAAGTTTTAGAAGTTGAGTTAAACTGTTTCCAGCATCATACCATTACTTACTGATTGTAACTCAAGTTTATTCTGTGGAGAGGATGTGATGAGGATAGTGTGGGGAAGAAAAACACTGTGAAAAGTAGATGCAACTTTCAAATTACCTTCCTCTCAGACTCTCTAAAACAAGACAACAGCATTTCAATTTTTGGCTGGATTTAATGGAGCCTGCTGGACTAGGCATGGTGGCTGGAAGACTGGGAGAATTGGACTGGGGCACTTGTGTCTGGTTGTTGACAGACACTGTCAGACCATGCAGACGCTATGACAGTGAATGAATGAACACCACTCAACAATTACCAGGCAAGAGTGTTCTCTTCCTGTTGGGAAATACTTCAGCAGTCACTGGCATTTGGCTTTTGATCTTTGGCTAAACGTTCTCCAAGGCAGCTTTCTTGACACTTGACAGCGCAGAGTTGGCTGATAGCCAAGTTCCACATGCATGAGGATGGCCTCAAGTGGGATTTTGGATTACTGTCACACTATCTGTAACCCCCACAACTTGTCTGGGCTTGCAAAATCTCACTAACTGTCCCAGCTGAAGACAATACGCATCTCTTTAACCTGTGCTTAACCCTCTCTCCACTCACATTGCCTGTACCTTTTAGACTTGATTAGCTGTAAAGACTCGCTTTCCAACCATTATTTTGTAAATTGAGTTTGTGTCTTTATTTGCCCTGTTTGTGAACTGAAATCCCACTCACCTGATAAAGGAGCAGCGCTCCAAAAGCTCGTGGCTTTTGCTACCAAGTAAACCTGTCGGACCTTAACTTGGTGTTGTGAGATTATTACTGTGTTTACCCCAGTCCAACGCAAGCATCTCCACATCGTGCTATTAGAAACACATTTCCCACTTTAGTTGGGTGTGGGAAGGACGAGAATCCTGCATGCTGGTGGCAGCATCTCAACTAAGTCATGAATGAAGCCAATTATCCTTGAACTCATTGAAATTTAATGGTGACTCAGGATCTACAAAGGTTTCTGATGGCTCCTGAAGGCTACCCAGAAAATCCTGTCAGGTTTACTTTCAACTTCTTGGGGAGGATTCCTCACTGACTGTTACTAAGTGCCCAACTGGGAGACCTGGCATTGCGAGTGGTACGGGTGCTGAAAGCCACCATTGCATCTGAAGACTTCCTCCCAATTACCCTCCCCCAATTGACCTGTCTCCAACGTGATTTGTTAGGATGAGTTTGGAGCAATACTGATTACAGTGAATGCTCCTGGTGGCCCTATCAGCAACAGAAAGCTGATTCCTTCACTCAGAAGGGCATTCATCTTTGAAATTCTCTGTCCCAGAGAGCAGTGGAGGCTGACTGATTGAATACTTCCAAGACTGAGATAGACAGATTTTTGAAATAGGAGGGAGAGGCAAGAGAGCAGAGTTGTGATCAAGATCAGATTCGCCAAGATCTTACTGAATAGAAGAGCAGTCTCACGGACCAAATGTCACTTCCACTCCTATTTCTCATGCTCAACCCACAATTTGGACAGATAACTTAAGAAGGGACACCTTCTTAAAATAAGTGTTGGCTTCTTCATGTATTGGAGAGTGAAGCACTGAGGCAAGGGGTAGTTTATCCCTGCGTCCCCTGTAGGAAATTGAGCTTACCTGAGAAAAATTGCTCATGTTTTTCTAAAAAGAATGCAGTTTAACTAGTGACTGTGACCTGTTGAACTTCTAATGGTCAGCCTGTGAAGGAGAGAGTAGAAATCAGTCTCTATTCAGTTTAGATTTATCCACAAATTGGGGCAATACAAATGTATAACTGCCCTACCTGCAGCAGTTGTAGACTCACCAACTTTGAGGGCGTTCAAATGGTCAGTGGATAGGCATATGGATAACATTGGAATAGTTTCGGTTAGAGGGCCATTAGATTGTTTCCACTGGTCGTTGCAATGTCAAGGGCTGCAGGGGCAGTACTGTGCTGTAATATTCGATCTATGTTAGTCTACAATCCATCACTAGTCTCATTAAGTCACAAGGACATGGTATTGTCACTTGGTGAGTAATCAAGACACAGGATAATGCTCTGGGGATCCAGGTCTGAATTCACATGGCAGGTGATTGTATTTAAATTCAATAAAACTTCTGAAATTAAAAGTCTAATTATGATCATGAAACCATTGTTGATTGTTGCAAAACCCCTGCCATGTGGTTGACATGTGAATCCAGACCCACAGCAATGCGCCTGACTCTAAAACGCCCTCTGAAACTATTACCAATGGAACAAAAAGGAATGAAAATGGATGGACCACCTGCTATCGAACTAAGCACCAAAACCTAGATCCTGCAAAGACTTCTTTACTAATGAGGAGAGCTGTCTCACAAGCAGCAGATACCTTGAAACACCATCGCCGGGAAGTCCCCTCAACGTCATTCACCATCCTGACTTAAGTTTATTTGTTAGTGTCAGAAGTAGACTTATATTAATAATGCAATGAAGTTACTGTAAAATCCCCTATCACTACACTTTGATGCTTGTTCGGGTACACTGAGGGAGAATTTAGCATGGCCGGTATACATAACCAGCATGTCTTTTGGACTGTGGGATGAAACCAAGGCACTCAGTGGAAACCCGTGCAGACACGAGGAGAATGTGCAGATTTCACAAGGACGGATGGCAAGGTGGTACAGTGGTTTGCACTGCTGCACCACAGCTTCAAAGACCCAGGTTCAATTCCCAGCTTGTGTGACTGTGTAAACTTCGCACATTCTCCCCCCTTGTCTGCATGAGTTCCCTCTGGGTGTTCTGGTTTCTTCCTGCTGTCCAAAAATGTATGGGTTAGGTTGATTAACCATGCTAAATAGCTCCTTAGTGTCAGAGGGATTAATCGGTAAATATGTAGGGTTACGGGGATAGGACCTGGGCAGGATTGTTGGTGGTGTGGGCTTGATGGGTCAAATGGTCTCCTTCTGCACTGTAAGTATTCTATGATTCTGTGACAATCACCTTAGCTTGGAATCGAACCCAGGTCCCTGGCATTGTGAGGCATTCTGTAGCAGAGATTCTGCAGCACAGCAGCACTCCATTCTGCCCCCTGCAGCAGAAGGCATGGGAAATCCATCCACCGTCCCTTTGTGTCCAAACGGCCATAATCACAGCCTCTTTGTGAAAGGTGCTGTTCACAAATGAAAAGCTGCTGCAGATCAATATTTTTGAATGACTAGATATTACTCCTGTTGCTGCTTTATGTGCTTTTGGTTCATAGGTGACCTCTGTTTGACTTGAGGCTATGTGGTTATTTTCACTCAGTCACTTTCTGATATACGTTGCAGACTTTCATTTATATAAATTTGTTGTGTCGCGAAATTGCCTAAGATGCTTCATAATTGGACATTGGACAGAAGCAGTAGGAGGAAGGAATTAGTGGAGGAAACTGAAACGTCTTTCTAAAAGGAGAGAGATGAAATGAGCGAGTGATTGAGAGGAAGTTTCAAATTGTGGGGGCAAAGCAGCTCTTGCTAATGTTAGAGAGAAAGGAAGACAATACAGCAGAGACTGGTAAGGAGAACAGAGACATGGGGATATTGCTGAGAAATGATGAGTGAAGTAAGGCATTTTAAATAATTTTGAATTTATTGCTCGGGGGGCCAGTGAACAGACTGCGGGAGAGTCACAAACCAGACAACACTGATTTAAGATGATTGGCAGAAGAACAAATAGTGACATGAGGAAAAACAATTTTAAGCCAGTGGTTAGGATCTGAAAAGCATTACTTCAAATGTGATGGAGGCAAATTCAGTCACAATTTTTAGAGGCAATTAGATAGGTACCTGAAGGGGGAAAGACAGGGGATTAGGATAGCTCTTGCAGAGAACCAGTATAAACATAACAGGCCGAATGGCCTCCTTCGCTGCTGCAATGTGAATTCTATCATTCTATGAAATAAGTCATAGAGTCATAGATGTTTACAGCATGGAAACAGGCCATTTGGCCCAACTTGTCCATGCCGTTCTTTTTTTTTTAAACCCCTAAGCTAATCCCAATTGCCCGCATTTGGTCCAGATCCCTGTACACCCATCGTACCCATGTAACTATCTAAATGCTTTTTAAAAAATAAAATTGTACCCACCTCTACTATTACCTCTGGCAGCATGTTCCAGATGCTCACCATCCTCTGTGTGTATAAAAAACAGTCGTCCCTCTGGACACTTTTGTATCTCTCCCCTCTTACATTAAACCTATGCCCTTTAGCTTTAGACTCCCCTGCCTTTGGGAAAAGATATTGACGATCTGTCTTGTCTATGTCCCTCATTATTTTCTAGACCTCTATAAGATCACCTCTCAGCCTCCTGCGCTCCAGGGAAAAAAAATCCCAGTCTATTAAGTCTCTCCTTGTAACTCAATCCATCAAGTCCTGGTACCATCCTAGTAAATCATTTCTGGACACTCCAGTTTAATAATATCCTTTCTATAATAGGGGGACCAGAAATGCACACAGTATTCCAAGTGTGACCTTACCAATGTCTTGTCCAACTTCAACAAGGATTCCAATTTAGGATTTACCCTAGGATTCTCTGGGAGGCAAGAGAGGAGATTGCAGAGCCTCTGGCTCTGATCTTCAGGTCGTCGTTGGTTACGGGTGTGGTCCCGGAGGACTGGAGGATAGCGAATGTGGTCCCGTTGTTCAAGAAGGGGAAGAGAGACCTTCCAGGGAATTATAGGCCAGTGAGTCTTATTTCTGTGGTGGGCAAAGTATTGGAGAGAATTATTAGGGATAGGATTTATAGTTATTTAGAGAGAAATGAATTGATTGGGGATAGTCAGCATGGTTTTTGTGAAGGGTAGGTCGTGCCTTACTAACCTCATTGAGTTTTTTGAAAAAGTGACTAAAGAGGTGGATGGGGTAAGGCGGTTGATGTGGTATATATGGACTTTAGTAAGGCGTTTGATAAGGTGGCCAATGGAAGACTTCTGCAGAAAATGCAGATGTATGGGATTGAGGGTGATTTAGCTAATTGGGTTAGGAATTGGCTAGCAGATAGAAGACAGAGGGTGGTGGTTGATGGGAGATATTCATCTTGGAGTTCGGTGACAAGTGGTGTACCTCAGGGTCTGTTTTGGGGCCCCTGCTGTTTGTAATTTTTATAAATGATCTGGATGAGGGTATTGAAGGATGATTAGTAAATTTGCAGATGACACTAAAGTCGGTGGAGTGGTAGATAGTGAAGAGGGGTGTTATAGTTTGCAGAGGGACTTGGACAAGTTGCAGAGCTGGGCCGAGAGGTGGCAAATGGAGTTTAATGTGAAAAGTGTGAGGTAATGCACTATGGCAGAAATAATAAATGTGTAGAGTATAGGGCAAATGGTAGGATTCTTAGTAGTCTAGATGATCAGAGGGATCTTGGTGTGTATGTGCATAGATCCCTGAAAGTAGGCAGTCAGGTCGAGAAGGTTGTTAGGAAGGCATATGGAGTCTTGGCTTTTATTGATAGAGGGATTGAATTTCGGAGCCGCAACGTCATGTTGCAACTGTACAAAACTCTAGTGCGGCCGCAATTGGAGTATTGTGTGCAGTTCTGGTCCCCACATTATAAGAAAGATGTGGAGGCATTGGAGAGGGTACAGAGGAGGTTTACCAGGATGTTGCCTGGTATGGAGGGCCGGTCTTATGAGGAGAGGCTGAGGGATTTGAGGTTGTTTTCGTTAGAAAGGAGGAGGCTAAGAGGGGACCTGATCGAAACATATAAGATGAGTAGAGGTTTAGATAGGGTGGACAGTGATAGCCTTTTTCCTAGGATGGAGAAAGCTAGCACAAGGGGACACAGCTTTAAATTAAGGAGTGATAGTTATAGGACGGATATCAGAGGTAGGTTCTTTACCCAAAGGGTGGTTCGGAGTGGAATGCCCTGCCTGCAGCAGTTGTAGATGCGCCAAGTTTGGTGGCGTTTAAGAGGTTAGTTGATAAGTATATGGAAGAGAAGGAATGGTTTAGTTTGGAGGGGCATTGCTTTTTATATTGGTCGGCGCAACATCGAAGGCCGAAGGGCCTGTTCTGTGCTGTAATGTTCTATGTTCTATGTTCTAATTCCTGTATTCAGTGTTCTGACTAATGAAACCAAGCATGCCAAATGTCTTCTTCATCACTCTGTACATCTTCAAGGAACTATGAATATATAACCCTCGATCTCTTTGTTCTGTAACTCTCCCCAACGCCCTACCATTAACTGAGTAAGTCCTGCCCTGGTTCAGTGAAACATAGTTACAAGGAAACATTTGTGTGAGTTTGGATATTGTGAGACTAGGAGTTTTGTTAGGACTGGATCCTGATTTGATTATTGAGGAGAACTTTGGAAATGATGGGTGGGATTTTAATGCCCCACCGGTGCAGAAACCATCATGGGCTGGACCAAAAAAATCCCATCCAGATGAATGTGTGGGTTGCGTGGTGGTGACAAAATAATGCACGAGTTTCATTGGCTGTTGGGATAACTGATATTACACGGATGGTGGTAGGCAATCTTGTTGATGGACTGATGGATTGAGAGACATCAGAATGGTGCTTATTTCTCTCACTCCTGAACAGCTATTCCCAGGCAGTGCTATTTGTGCATGAGTAATAATTTGTGATATCGAGTACAGTTCATTCATCGAATTCATCCACATTGGCCACAAGTGCCCCCGCCGGTGGGAAGACCAGAGTGTTTCCCATTGGCATGAGCAGTGACTATAAAATAGGATTCACCCACCCAATCAATGCAAACTTACGCATTATGGGAAAAACAATGGCCAGTTGACATTTCTGAGATCAGGGCTGCATCTTTAAAGGACCCCCTGGACATCAACATTCAGAGATAGGCCTCCTCCTTTCTCCCCGCCCCCCCTTCCCTTCCCCGCTAACTAAGAGACCATCCCCAACCCCTCAGCACAGAAGAGGAGTCTCCCTCAACTGTTGAGAAGAGGTGTCACTCCACCACCCATCTCCACACTATACAGGCATGAGAGTAAGCTTACCACTCCACCAAAGACTCCCATATAGGGTCCACTCAGTGCCTGCTCCTCACAAAGCTCCACCCAGCTCCCTGGGCCAGACTGCCAGAAGACCCCTTTGAAATCATCTGACTCACATTACTCAGTGTGGGGGCAATTCTCTTTCCCATCCCTGCTTTGTCAGGTCCATTCTTGTAACACTGCATATTTTTTCAAGTCATTGAGCCTTCCTAGAAAGATCAAATCCATTGCCAGCTTTTGAAGTCTTTTTAAATCTATTCACCTTTTGATGATCTTTGTTTTCATTCAATTTTGGGGTCCAGTATTTTGAACTAGCCTTTGATTGACAGCTTAATGTTTTTTTATTCAGCATGCTCAAGGTTTGTTTGTTGATCTTTCCGTTCATTGTTCAATGCATCTTAATACTAACTCAGCCCCTGCATTTTTCCGAACTGCAGTGTTTATAAACACTTTCTTCTGTTGATTTGCTTAACAGCTATAAACAGCTAAGTATTTTTACTTCCTTTTTTCTATAAACACTGCGGTTACTGAAAGTAATTCCTCCTCTGAGTGAAAGAACTTCAAAGGAGTTGATGATGGCAGCTTCTTACAGAGGAAAAGGGGAATTCTTTCTGCAAAGTAGAATGTTGCTCTGATTTAGAAGCTTTTGGAGAGCAAGGAGAATAAATTGAGCAGTTCACTTCAAAATTTTCACAGTACGTAGAAAGGAATAAAGATTTGATCAGAGAGCTGTCAAAAGTCACCATGGCAGAAGTGATCTGCACTAGAAGGGGCAGTCCCGCCACAAGACCCTCATCTGGGGAAGAGTCCTGAAGTCAACTGCTTGCCCCCAACCTAAACACCACCCTAATTGCCAGATCCCTGGGGATATCTTCCCTTTGCAGACTGGCAGTAGCAATGCGCACATGGGCACTGCACTTATCTTCTTGAACCCTTTCAGAGTCTACTATGCCAGGTTCACGGTTGTCAGGACCATCACTATTGGTGCAGTTCCTGTCATGGAGGTGGGAAGCCACTCAATTTTGTTTCCACAAGAGTATTCCACAGGATGAATACCCTTCATGTACCTCAGAAAGCTCAATAACATCCACGACAAAGCAGCCCACTTAATTGGCACCCAATCCATAAAAATTCACTCCCTCTGATGAACAGTGGCAGCCGTGTAAATCATTTATAAGGTGCACTGCAGGAACTCATCAAGTCTACTTCGACAGTACCTCCCAAACCTACCACCACTGCCATTGAGAAGGGCAAGGCAGCAGGTACTTGGGAAAATAACCACCTGGAAGTTCCCGTCCGAGTAACTCACCATCCTGACTTGGAAGTGTGTAGCGGTTTCTTCACCATCGCTGACGAAATGCAAATCAGTGGATATGCATAATTATCGGGTTCCCGCCTGGTCTAGCCGGGTACCTGATTGTGGCCAGTAGGAAGAGCTGGATGAAAGTTGATGTGTTAACCACCTGATGAGAATCCCGACACCTGATTCGGCAAGATGTCAGAATTCCAGTCAGTACGAATGGAGTTGGTGAGTGCCCCGATTTTTTAAGTTAACTAAATATCTGCATCGCCGAGCCAACAGGTCACAGAGTGAAGATTTATCTAACCTTATTGCGACTGCTGGGATGGAGGTATATCAAGTGATCCTTTTACATCTGTAAGCCTACAGCAGTTATCATAAAAGTGAGATTTTGAATGTAAAACTGGAACACACATAAGGCATGAGTTCTGAATAGAGCTTCTGATTGAACAAAGCACTCTACAAGAATCCCAACAATCAGAGGCACCTAAAATTTTTGCAGCTGTGGGGAGAGGAACTCCCTCCTGCCCTGTGCCTCTAACCCTGACTGAATAGTTTGGACAGATACCATGCACACCTGAGGCACTCACATGACCCGGGAAGGAAGGTAGGGGATGGGGTGGGAATATTACTGAAGATTATAATATTTTGTACATATTGTAGCATCAGTTGGTAATTGCAGATTAAAAATATCTAGCTCATTAACAAGAAAATTGATGTCCTTCAGGAACATTTTTCGTTTATGATTTGAAACATTCAATTAAATTGAGCTACATATTTTATAAAATACTGAGCCTCTGGGCTGCCTTATTTTTCAATTTACCAATATTTTGAGTTTCTTAGGAACACTTTCATTCATCAAGTGAAAGCTGAATTTGTAATCAGAAAATCTCACTTTGAGTTGTTTAAAATTACACACAAAATTTGTTGGATAACTGACAAATTTAATTGCATTGAGTGACCAATATCTCACTGACTGAGGCGCGTTTTCCTCGTTTGTTCAGGGTCGAAGTTCCGGTGAGCTTAGATCTTTCACATTTGTGGAAGAGTAGAAATAACACTCAATGTCATCTCTACCTGTCCTCCAGCACTTCTCACTTTGCACTTGCTCCAACAGCAATGTGGATATTACTTTTCATTTTTCACTGACTAACTTTCAGAACTTATAATCTTCTGAAAACAATGTACAGGAATTAAAACAATACTGTTCAGGTCCAGTGAGACTAGATCATGGAAATGGCAAATTGGGATTAAAAAAATATACAAATGAAAGTTATTTACTGATTTTATTTTTGATTGAAAGTAAAAATTAAAGTGAATTAAAATGTTTTACTTGGTTTGTAGTAACTTTAAAAGGGTATTTTTCCCTCAAAACACTATGCATTGTTGTATACATGAATGTATGCATTCCAATATGATTTGGAAATGATACGTTCATGCGTTTATGTGTATAATGTTATGTACATAATCTTTCAAAATGCCTCATCGCTAAATATTGCACTATGTTCTGTGCATTGAACCAACAATGTATTATTTGGCAGCACATTTGATGAAATTTCAGCATTTGAGACTACAAATGTGAATATTTCGAACTTCTGGGAACCACAGAACATAATAATCATAAACAGTGCTTAAAAATAAATCATGCAGTCCTTGACTCAGTAGGGGCTCTGCTTAAAAATGTCTTGCGTTATTTTGTTTCTGGAGTTACTGCTGAGGAATCAAATGTTCTGCTGGAATTCAGCAGAGATCCTTCAGAAAGCAAACAGAAGGAAAAGCTCTTGTCTCCAGGGTAACTATTGACGAATCATTAAAAGCTGTACATTAGCTGTGTGCCCACACATTCTGTCTTGATTGTATTGTGGTCACCTGGACAGGGTAATTACATTTCTTGGGCAATATTTTAAAATGCTATCACACAGTGACAAACTTTCAGCAAAATGAAATACATCACTGACATGGTTATTTTATTCACATGACCATCGCAGCAAAATAGTTCTATCAATTGTGTAGTCTGGCAGAGAATGGGGTCCAGTAGATATTAGTCCAGTTGGCCTCACAAAACTATGCTTTTCCCTGCTGCTGACTGTGGAAGTTAATTGTCTGCCATAGTGTGTGGAGTGTTTCTAGTGTATAGCAGTAGGGTCATAGTTACTTCTATGCGGTTTAAAGAACAAAGAACAAAACAGCACGGGAAACAGGCCCTTCAGCCCAACGAGCCTGCGCCGCCACCCCAATGTTCCCACCTCTATCCATGATCCCTGTTTATAGATCTATGGATTAAAAACCAAATTTGAGATAATTTAGGGAGAAATTGTTTTGCCAATTAGCCTAAGAGCACATCTTTGGGATGTGGGAGGAAACCGGAGCTCCTGGAGAAAACCCACGCAAGCACGGGGAGAATGCGCAAACTCCCACAGAGACAGGCCCAAATCCATGTATCTGCACAGCACAGCGATAGTCACTGAGCTGTCGTGTTGCCCATCAGATGGTCCAGGTCAAGCATACACTAACGATGTGAAGCAGTAGGATACTCTCGAAAAAGGTCCAAGAGCAGTCCTCTCACGACCATCGCGTGTATGCCCCTCGTTAGACAACAAGGTGGACCAAAGCACCTGTAGGATAAAAACAAGTACATCAATATCATCATCTATTTACACACTTCCCAGGGACTCCCAAGGCTCATGATCCCTATTTTAAATCAGTTTTCTAAACCCCTCCATTCCCATTCTGTTCATGTGCCCATCTAAGTATTTCTTAAATAACTACAGAGTACCTGCCTCCACCACTTTACTTGGCAGCGCATTCCATACCCCCACCACCCTCTGTGTGAAAAAACTCCCTCTAGCATCCAAATTATACCTTACCCCCCTCACCCTTAGCCCGTGACCCCTCGTGCTATTTGAGTCCATCCTAGGAAAAAGCTTAGCCCTGTTTACTCTATCTATCCCCTTCAACATCTTGTACACCTCTATCAGATCTCCTCTAAGTCTACGCCTTTCTAAGGAAAACAGTCCCAATTTGCCTAATCTCTCCTCGTAACTCAGACCTTCCATACCAGGCAGCATCCTGGTAAACCTCCTCTGCACTGTCTCCAGAGTCTCCACGTCCTTCCGGTAGTAAGACGACCAGAACTGGACGCAGTATTCCAAATGAGGTCTAACCAGCATTTTATACAACTGCAACATTAAAAGCCAGCTCTTGTACTCTATACCCCTTCCTATAAAGGCTAGCATACTATATGCTTTCTTCACAACCTTCTCCACTTGCTCTGTCACCTTCAGAGACTTGTTCACCTGCACCCCCAGTTCCCTCTGCGTTTCTATACTCTTAATAGGTCTACCCTTTATCATATACCTCCCCGCTACATTCTTTCTCCCAAAATGCATCACCTCACATTTATCAGGATTGAATTCCATCTGCCATTTATCTGCCCAAGCTGCCAGCCTATCTATGTCCTGCTGCATCGCCTGACAATGCTCCTCACTATCCGCAAGTCCAGGCATCTTTGTATCGTCTGCAAACTTGCTGATCACTCCACTTACTCCGTCTTCCAAGTCATTTATATATATTACAAATAGAAGAGGTCCCTGCGGCACACCACTAATGACCTACCTCCAGCTAGAAAAACACCCTTCCACTATTAATCTCTGTCTCCTATTACTAAGCCAGTTACTTATCCGTTTAAATACCTATCCTTGTATTCCATTAGCCTTGACCTTCTCAACTAACCTCCCATGAGGGACTTTGTCAAACGCCTTACTAAAATCCATATAGATGATATCAACGGCTCGCCCTTCATCCACCGTTTTCATCACCTCCTCAAAAAATTCTACCAGATTTGTAAGGCACGACCTCCCCTTAACAAATCCATGCTGTGTATCCCTAATCAGATTGCAACGCTCTAAATGCTTATACTTCCTATCTCTAAGAATCCCCTCCAACAGCTTCCCTACCACTGACGTCAAACTCACCAGACTATAATTCCCAGGGTTATCCCTACTACCCTTTTTAAACAACGGTACAACATTAGCTATTCTCCAGTCCTCTGGGACCTCACCTGTGTCCAAGGAAGAGACAAAGATTTGCGTCAGAGGCCAGCAATTTCACCTCGCACCTCCCTAAGCAGTCTGGGATAAATGCCTTCAGGCCCAGGAGATTTATCAGTTTTAATGCTACCTAGAAGCTCTAACACTTCCTCCCTCGGTATGGATATTTCCCTCAACTGGTCCACAGCTCCCTCAGAGACAGGAGCTGTCAACAAGCCCCTCTCCTTCGTGAATACTGATGCAAAGTATTCATTCAGGATCTGTGCCGTTCGCTCGGGCTCTAAGCACACTACCCCTTCTCTGTCCCTAAGAGGTCCGATTTTTCCTGTAACCACCCTTTTATTCCTAACACAGTAGTAAAAAGCCTTTGGATTTTCCTTAATCCTATCCGCCAAAATCATTTCATGCCCCCTTTTTGCCCTTCTAACTCCCCGTTTGAGCTCCCTCCTACTCTCTCTATATTCCTCCAACGCTGTCTCCGTTCCCAGCTGCCTTGACCTATCATACGCCTCTCTTTTCTTCCTAACCAAGTCCTCAATATCCCTAGTAATCCACGGTTCTCTAATCCTACTTTTCCCATCTTTCCTCTTAGCTGGCACATATCTATCTTGCAACATTTTCAGTATTCCATTGAAAGAGTCCCACATGCCTAGCGTGGACTTATCCTCGAACAACCATTCCCAAGGTGCATAATGTCCATTAGCTGAGCATTTTCATGTTAAATATTTCCTCAAATGTTATACTTGAGTGTATTTTGGATCTTTAATTTACAGTGGATATACTAATGTGGAATCATTCATCATAAATTTCCAACAAAAGACTCCATTAACAGGCTGCCACGTTGAGAACTTTATTCATTAGAAATTCATAGTGGATCTGTATTCAAGAAAACTATAGTGAACCCTGCAGTTCTGGTTCATTAAGGAGATGGAAGTTCAGTTCAAATAGTGTGGCATGAGAGCACAATGGTTAACACTTCTCCCTTACAGCATCAGGGACCCAGGTTTGATTTCAACCTTGGGTATCTACTTGGAGTTTGAACATTCTCTCCATGTTTGCATGGGTTTCCTGCAGGTGCTCCAAGTTTCATCCTATAATCCAAAGTTGTGCAAGTTAGGTCAATTGGCTGTGCTAAATTTCCCTTTACTGTCCCAAGGTATGCAAGTTAAGGGGATTAGTGGGGTAAATATGTGGGGTTACAGGGATAAGGTTGGGAAAGGTGGACTTGGGTAAGATGCTCTGTGGGAGAGTCAGTGCAGACTCGATGGGCTAAATGGCCTCCTTCTGTACTATAAGGATTCAGTGATACTTTTGGGTCATGATACATACATAGAGTAGTAAGACCAGGGCTTACCCATCTTATTATATTTTAATAGAGCCATTCATGTTGCCTGCTTATTATGTTCCTGACCAGAAATAGCATTTAAGGTGAGCACTCCTTAAATTGATTAAGAGTACTATATCCAATAGCTTTTTTTTAATATAAAAGTAAATTGATTTGTTATCTGAATTAACAATCTGGATTGGTGCTAATTCTTTGAAACTGAAAGCAAGAATTTTATTCAGTTAATGCTGGTGCAGCTTCTTGTAGATATGGTGGACTTTGAATGAATTGTTTGCTAAATGTAAGTTCAGGCAATTTTCAATGGAAGATTCATGTTGGGTGTTAATACCAGTCAGTAAAAGCCCTACTTAGCTGCGCCGCTAGGCATGTGGGGCTCTTTCAAGGGAATACTGAAAATGTTGCAAGATAGATATGTGCCAGCTAAGAGGAAAGATGGGAAAGGTAGGATTAGAGAGCCATGGATTACTCGGGATATTGAGGACTTGGGTAGGAAGAAAAGAGAGGCGTATGATAGGTCAAAACAGCTGGGAACCAAGACAGCGTTGGAGGAATATAGAGAGAGTAGGAGGGACCTCAAACAGGGAGTTAGAAGGGCAAAAACTCTCTATGGTGATGTCAGGCAGGAGTGGGGCTCTGAGCTCTGAAACCCAATTGGCCTAAATAATCCTGTACTATCTTAGTTGACTATATGTTATGATTCCTGTTGTCGATCTGTAGCACAAGTGTCAATAGAATATCATTTATATACACATTGACGGACAGGGTTACTGTATGGGCTCATTTTAAAATAACATCGATGTCTTAACATTATATTTTTATTATGAAGCTTGTGGAGATATTGTGGATTCAGTACAATGTACAGTGACAAGTGGTTTGAAGGTTAAATTATGGAATTGATCTGCAGATGCTGTAATGTGCACAATAAATTCAGTAATAAGGAATTTTAGTTGTGTTTTGGATTTGATTTGTTAGAGTACCTAGTATGAAAATTTGCATGATTTCTTTATATATGTTAATGAGGCCACACTTGGCTCTCAGCAAGAACAGTTGAGAAAGTAATTGCATTGAATATTTTGCTGGCACACTGCCTTCACGCCTGCACCTATAATGGAAAGAGGTCTTTTAAAGATTAAGAAAAAATATTTAAGGAGATTGAATACCATTCATGTGTTAGGCTGTTTGAACTTCTCATGAAAAAATTGTCAAAGTTTAAAGTGCTAGTCCTATCCTTATCTTCAAGGGGGAATGGACTAGCATCTGAAAATATAACTGTGCTATCTTTATAAGCTAGAACACATTCTGTTCACTTCAGCTTGCCATTTCCCAAACAACATTTTGTCTAGTATAATGAACTGACCTGAATGTTATCCAGGAGCTGAGTATCCTTTCCCATTCAGATACAGTCAAGAGTTTCAGTTTCTGTGGCTGAACTGAGCAAACTTCTTGCCTTTCCCAATGGACCATTGAGGTTATTCAATGCATAGTGCAACTATCTAAACCAGAGTAGGACAGTCTCAAGCCTGAGATGGTTGAGCTGATCTCAGCTGAGAAACATAGGAAGGGAGTTATAATTGGCCTTAACACAGGATCATGTTCAGTACAACTTTCTGGGCAAAAGGGCCTGTATTGTGCTGTACGTTTTCTATGTGTGGAAAGCATATGGATGATATTGGAATAGTTTAGGTTAGAGGGTCCACTGGCCGGCGCAACATCGAGGGCTGAAGGGCCTGTACTGCGCTGTAATGTTCTATGTTCTATGTTTCTATGTTAACACCACAAGTTCGACGAGCAAAAGAAAATTACCAAATTTCCTGTACCAAATTGCCATTATGCATCCCCTTCTGAGAGTATGTATTTCTGGATGTCAAGTGACGACATGGATAAGTTAGGCATGATGCCTTGACTCATCAAATAGTTTTCCAGTACTGATTGCAAGACCTACACATGATGAATGATCTCTGTGGTCAGATTGTGCAGAATATCTCACTCATGTCTGTGCAACTGTAACCCAACAAGAAGAAGACAAAGATGAGTCATTAAGGTTATTCAAGACTGAGATGAAAGGAATTTTGAACACTTGAGGATGGAGTTGGAGTAAGGAAGTTAAAGTGAGGTAAGAAGTCACACATAATCTTAACGTGTAGTGGGGCAGGTTTGAGGGGTCATTTGGCCTACTCCTGCTTCTATTTCTTACTCTTATGGTCATATTTACGTAACACAATGATCCCAGCTGGTGTTTCTTCTGGACAAGTCAGATCCCAGGGAAGAAACTGGCCTAACTTTTTTTTTGTTCAGAAATATGCAAGGGCTACTGAACAGAGTTACAAAATCTACTGATGAACTTCTCACAAAAGAATAAAACATTATTAATTAAACAAGAAAAGATCAACTACAATAATTCACCCACAACTATACTTTATAGGTACATACAGATTTGTAAAGATTCCACAGTTTACAAAAACCATATTCTTAGTAAGTACACAGTCCATATAAATAAGTAGGCAATCTGTGGTCAGAGCATATTCTGCAAAACAATTGACAGATGCTAACTTCTTGGATTTTTCACTTTTCTCTCTCTCTCTCTCTTTCTTTGCCCTTGTCCTATCCTCTGTCCCCAACACACTTCCTAAGATGTTTTATCATAATGTGAATCAACTAATCTGTTTAAAGTTTCGTGTTAACTAGTGTTTCCAATCTCCACTCTCAAAAAATGCACCTTGAATTTGTTGCCAAATGATGCTTTCATTTTGGCATCTTCAACAAGGATCCACCTCCAGGGTTTCAACCTCTCCTTCTGATGTTCCTCTTCCTTGGTTCGGGATGTGCATCCAAATTTTACATTTCACATGCTCTCTCGGACACTCAATCATGGCAACAGATCATCACTAGTTCATAGATCTGTAGTAAGGAGTTACCAACCTTTGGCCATTTCCTATAATCCTCTGGCTTCTTGCAAGCTCATTTTGCCTCAAATCTGATCCCTAATGCTTTCTATGTTTAATTCAGAGCCTTTCCTCTGTTCCTTACTTAAACTACACCGAACAGGAACTATTCCAGATTCCCTGCTCTTGCCCTTTGACTTAATTCAAATGTCTCCTTGGGACCTTTCTTCTAGGATCTTTTCTCTGCAGTTTCCTTTCCCAATAGACTGCTGATAATTTGATTTCTCTCTTCAGAATGAGAACTCACTGACATTTAATGTTATTTACTTTAGAGTAACTCATTTAGGATTCTAGACTCAATTTCCTCAGTACTTCCAATTATGAGAGAAACTTAAACTGCTCTCTTCATGTTAGAACAAAATCACCAACTGACTTCAAACTGCTCTCTATTTCCTTGTGGCCTCTCTGTTCCCCCTTTCTTCACACACAAATACAAAAATATAAATTAAACTTTCAGCTAAAACTTGAAGCTATAGCTTATTCCTTATGACACAAATCCAAATACAACTTACTTAACCACGTTTATTTCCTAACAATAACTGTTTGTGGGCTATTCTCCCCCCAAAATTTCTAAGTGTCAAAGTTATATGAAAACTGGATCAAATCATGTTTTTTTTTCAGCAGGAGTTTAAAAATGAATTTCCTACATTCTATTGCACTGCAGAGTGCACCAGTGTGTATCAGTCTAAAATGCAGTGGGTGGGGCCTATCCTGCTGGAGAAGCTGGCAGTTTTGTGCATGTGCCGATATGTCGTAGTGGACATTGGTACATGCACAATAGTCCTGCACTGCTGACCTCCCGATTGTTGGCCACCTTGATTGCTGACCATCTCTGCAACCCCTGCAACACCAGCTGTACAACAGCTTCCCTCAAACATGCCCAGGCTATCCTCTTCACTGAACTATAAATAATATCAACAATTAAAGTCAACGAGTGCCCAGTATCGTAGGAACAATTAGTGTTTGTAATTTTGTCCTTTTTTTGGTGTAATTCAGAAGCGTTTTGTTTCCCAAGCAGACACATATCTGGGCATTTTGAATTGGGTATGTAAATCTAAAATAATGGAAGAAGGTGATAGTGGCTCCACGCACCAAAGACAGACATTAGTGAAAGGCACACAGAAGAACTTCCAAAACATTTCTAAGTGCTGTTCCCAGTGGAGAAACGGGCGAGATTCCTGCTGGCTAGTTTGGAGCGATTCAGATTACGATTGAACCACGTTTGGAAAATTTTTTTGAAGCCTGGTGAGATTCTCACTGAATTCTCCCATGCTTTGTTTTTTTTTGGTGTGGGTACCTACAGATTTCAGCAAGAATGGCTCTTCAGAAATCAGGAAAATTTAAGGTCCCCCTCCCTACCCCCTCTACGGGTTTCACGACCACCACAGACGTGAGGAACAACCCCAACCCTTGATTCTGGAGGTGCAACCGACTCTGCCTCTCACTAAATGTTCAGGTCTCTCACACAAACACACAAGCATGTATGCTCACACACACACTGATAGACACACACACTCATATACATACACACACACATCTCCCTACCCCTCCAATTCCCCCCTCTCCCCTGCTCCACACTATGTGACCCAGCCTTCTCCACCCCATCCATCCTCACTGGCATTGGGCCACTTCCTCCCCCACCTCAACTGAGCAATACTCTGTTGCCTTACGATCGCCTCAGACCCCTCTCCTTTCAGGCCCTCCAGGGCCTGGCGTTTTCAGGTTGGGTCAATGCAAGGGCACTGCCCAGTTATAACCCCAACCATCCAAGGACTCCAATAGCCACTGAGTCCCCCTGGCCATCGTGGCTGGTCTCCTTTTCTGGAGCTCCAGTACCCAAGGATTAGTGAGTTGAGAGAATCTGGCTCCAAACTGACCCTGAATATTTAAATGATTATTTATATGTGCTAATCTGGTTACAACCCTTCTGTTGCTGTTCCTAAACGTGATATGTTCATTCCATGTGATTTTATTTCTCTGCGTGGCCCCTGCACCATTTGTGCATGGGGCCAAAATCTCGTGTCCAATGCCTTTGCCAGTATATGCAAGCCAGTATAATTGCAATTTTAAATAAGTAGCATTGATATTGACCAATGACAATAAACAATATTTGGTTTGTTACAGGCTGGATATTTCAAATTAAAAAATACCAGACAGATTGTGTGTGTGTGTGTGTACGTGTGTGTGTGTGCAGGGGTGGGGGTGAAGTTGGGGAGGGATGGTGGTGAGGGGAGCCAGGGGGTTGGCCAGAACCATGCGTGCCTGTAGCAGATCGTACCTATCCCGGAGAAAAGTGTGTGGACGTATAACTTGGTTTCACACGCAGCACCAAACAGTTTGCAATTCTCCCAGCCCTTCTCTGATGACGTGAACCTGGCCAGCAGGACTGAGAAGGGCTAAGCATTGACCAGAGAGCAAGGTGAGGAGGCCAGATTCATAGAAATTCATAGAAACCCTTCAGTGCAGAAGGGGGCCATTCTGTCCATCGAGTCTGCACTGACCACAATCCCACACAGCCCCTTCCCCCATATCCCTACCTATTTTACCTGCTAATCCCTTTCACCTACACATGGCAGGACTCTCAGGAGCAATTTTTTTTTTAAGCATGGCCAATCAACCTAACCGGCACATCTTTGGACTGTGGGAGGAAGCCAGAGCACCCGGAAGAAACCCACGCAGACACGAGGAGAATGTACAATCTCCACACAGACAGTGACCTAAGCCAGGGATCGAACCCAGGTCCCTGGAGCTGTGAAGCAGCAGTGCTAACCACTGTGCTACCGTGCCACCCAAGATAGATAGGTAGCTGGATAGATAGCCAGTGAGCCAGCAGAACAATGAGGCTATTGAGTGAACAGGGGCAACAAGGAGCTCAGCTAGGGCTAAGGAGGGCTGGGCACCCAAGGGCATGGCTGAGGCCATTCTCTGTGCAAGCCCCTGTTCTTTATTCATCCCATGTTCCAGTCACTCTTTGAATTTAATTTGCAGTGCAGCAGCTGAATTCTGTGAGGCAGCAGTCTATTTTTTGTTTGTACAAAACTTGTATTTTGTTTTATTTCCACACATTGGTAGAATATGCTGCAAGTACACTTGGCGAAAACACATGGAAAACACTTGGCAATCAAAGAAATTTATGGCACCAAGTGGCCCGTTTGTGTAGATGATGTTTTGGCTTTCAAAATGAACTTTGTCGATATCAGACATAGCCACATCATATTTAGGAAAACCACAAATGAAAGCTAAAGCAAAATCTTTTGCAGAGAACTTTTAAAGGGACAAAATTGCAGTCTTTACTGTTTTATGGAACTGTTTACTTCAAAGAAACAATGCCATCAGCAAATCACTGCAAAATGTTAATGCAAATTGATTAAAGTTTATTTATTAGCCTCAAAAGCAGGCTTATATTAACACTGCAATGTAGTTTCTGTGAAATTCCCCCTAGTCACCACACTCCAGTGCCTATACGGGTACACCTGAGGGAGAACTGACCAGCCAATACATCTAACCAACATATCTTTCAAACTGTGTGAGGAAACCGGAGTACCAGGAAGAAAGCCATGCAGACATGTGGAGAGCATGTAGATTCCGTGCAGACAGTGACCCATGCCGGGAATCAGACATGGGTTCTTGGCACTGTAAGGCAGCAGTGCTAAACCACTGTGTTAGAATGCTTCAGAATTGTTTGCTTCAGTTAGAAGTTTTGGCACAGAAGTTCGAAAGGATCGCAGGCATTAACATTTCATTCATTTTATCGATAATGATGAATCCTCTGCTTTGTGATTACCAATTGATTTGTACAGACTTGTTCATGATGGACTGCAGGCAAACTTGCCAAATGTGGAAATCACTCTGAAAATATTTTTGGCAGTAAGGTGCCTGGCACAGAGGTAGGTTGAGGAGCCCTCAAAAGCGCAAGTCTGTCTCTGACCATGAAGAAATCTGCTAGCTTTCGGCGTTTGTGCCTTTGTCAGGCGAATGAAGTATTCTGGAGACCAGAACACCTCATTCGCCTGACGAAGGCACAAACGCCGAAAGCTAGCAGATTTACTATCGAATAAATCGGTTGGATTTAAAATTGGTATTGCCAGACTCTTACTGAGTCTGACCATGAAGGAGCACTGAAGTGTCCAAGTAACAGAAAAGCTGAAAGCATTGAGGCCTGGCATTCCTGCTGTGTTATTTCAATAGGAGAAGAGATTAGAAGAGGCAAACGGAGTTTAAGTAGCTTCAGTAGGTGTGATAGGAAACTTTTATGATCTTGTTTGCACTTTTGGCAACTGCATTAACTCTATTAATTAACCAGTAAAGTGCAAATTAAAATCTAATTCCAATTTTTGTGACAGAGATCTGTTTTAGTGGTTACTGTTCACAAGCACTGCAGGACAGGACAAATGATTGCAAAGGAGGGCTCAGCGAAGTGTAGAAATTGTTATATAGAATTTGGTTCAATCGCATATTTCCACAACTGTCTAATGATAATGGCTCCAATTCATTCGATTCCAATGGAGGTGGCAAATGCAAAGTGGCAAGTTTCAAGATGGCTCAGGAAACAAATAAATTAACAAGTGGTAAGGTTAGGTTGCGGTGAGGGGAAAGGAAAAAGTGAATACTTCCACCCTGCACAGCTTCTCAGTGTGAAGAGATACTTTCATCATCAATCATTTCAGCACTGCCAGAGAACACAGCCTCCGTCACAGAGAGTTCAAATTTGACCTTCTTCAATTTATTCCTGCTCTGTCCTGTATGTGCCACTTCTCTTGCCAAAAAGATCGAATTGAATCACTGAATATCGTGTAATATGTTTGGTGATGTGGCTGGTGTAGTCAAATAGCTGTCTGTGTTTGTGAGATCTGAGCTATGGGCGTGAAGCTAGCAATAATGAAAAGTCTGTGAGGTAAAGCATACAAATGGTAAGGTTGTGCCCAATTTGACAGAAATTATTGGAATGTGGATGTTAGTGATGCAGTGAATTGAGCAGCAGATAAGGCTAGTGATGTAGTTGGTAGATATGGGATTTGAAAATAAATTCACTGACTGTCACAGCACACATGTAATCATTAAACCTCTTCCTGCACTTCATCAGATTCTTGCAGCGATATTCTTGCTATTGACCTCTATTGCTCTCCCACCCAACCCCTGGCCATAGAGTATGTAGAACATTTCCCCTCCATTTCACCTCTTGCATTGACTAGGGTCATGTCTGAAAACCTTGGCACTCATTCTCTCTAAGATGTTCAAATGTTCAGCCGTTGTTGAATATTGCACAACATACTCCCTTGAACATATTCCAGTTGCAATGCATCTTTCCTTTGAAAGTGCAGGCTAGATTTATATAGATGCATGCAGTACCTGACATGTGCAGCAATTGAATAGCATGGGAAGTACTGGATCCATGCAACATTCACTTAAAGCAGGAAGCAGCACAAATTTGATGGCCTGCCTGCATTGCAGTGAAAGGACATGGGTTAATTACATATTATAATCCCTGCATCCATTTTCAGACTTTAGCCAATTTACTCCCACTTATCAACATAAAATTAACCAGAGTATGCACACAGTTCTTTGTTTTCTTCCATTACCAAGACGTAACTATTATTTTAAATTTTCATGCACAGACATGGTTCATTTGAATGAACTGATTATTATGCCCTCTTAAGCTGGCTGCTGTGACACAGGATGCAAGCATAGATCTGGCTTCAGGCTCAAAAACAGATGTTCTTCCTCTGATACTGTAGGAGTTCAGGTAGTGGAAAGAGTAGACACGAGAAACAATTCAGGATGTGTATTCTCAATGCTCCTAAGACACATTCACAATAGGGTGACTTCCAAAGGATTCTTAGGAGGTGGGTTTATTAATTGTTGGTTCCAGCAGGGTGTATCCTGGATTAGGGAACAGAGTTCATTTAAAGCTTGTCGAGAGATTTGTGTTTTATTTTGCTCTTACGTGAGACAGTAATCTACAATAAACCACATTCTAACCATATTAGTTATTTATAGGAAAATCTGTTTTTACAGATGTTACATGAGGCTGTATTATAAAACTGACAGACACACATAGAGTGGTTAAAATTGATTTTCTGTCTCTTGAGGCTGCCATTTGTAAAACATGGATATTTCTAATTGATGACAGTACAGAATTTGCATATTCTGGTGGACAGTTGGAATCCTTGCTCTCTCTGGATATTGTTCAGAATAGCTAAGGCTTAAAGTACGATCTTGGGCATTAAAATTAGATTGTTTCAATCCAAGGGTGTAATCATCACAGTAAACAAGGCAAAGGCCAGAATTAAAAACATGCTCCAGCGGAGCAGAACTGTAAAAGGGCGTGCCTGTTTGCTATTTACACTGAAATTATAAACATGTGCAGACAGACCATTTAACAGCAATGCTACAAGTATTAAGAAAAGGCATTTGCCCTGAACTTTGTGATCCTAAATTTCATTTCCCAAAAAAATGCTTTGCCTGAACTGTATCTTGATATGCACAAGTGCACTTTTGAAACCAATACCAGCATGTGGGGAAAATGCACATTAGTAAATTAGCATCCCACATCAATGTCTTCATTTTCTTACTAGTTCTAGGAACTAGTAAGAAGATCGGCTATATTGGAGAGAACAAATTAAGTTTCTGGTTGCATATTAGAATTTCTGTGAATATTTTGTCTCTGTAAATATTTTGCATCCCATCATTGACTTCAGAAACAAGTAAAATTAAACCTTAATTCTGTAGAACTTAGCATTTATTTAAGTGTCAAACATTGAGATTATTTTGGAAATAGTTGCTGCAGGAATATTTAACATTTTAGAAAGTTAGTAAAGAGCCTCTAGAAAGACGGCGCATTGGAAGGACAGTAAAAAAATGCCCTTTCTGCATTTCCTGCTGAGCTGAAATCACTATGGATCTAGCCAGCCTGAGGTGATAATCCTTCTCTGCTTCAGCTACGCTAGAGTGGAGACCAGAAGACCTCCTGTGTCGGAGGTTAAATCTTTTCAGTTCTCCTGGGGGAGTAGCACTGTGCGAGGTAGATTGGAGTATCAGGCATATTAGAATTAGCCTAATGAGCTGTCCAGCATGGGATACTGAATCCTTTGGGAAATTGCAGTTGCAGACCTTTTTTTAAATTATTTTTCCATCCTGTGAAGACTTTTTTTTGCTTTCTATTTGATTTGTTAATTTATGAAGTTCATGTTGCTTTATTCACTGATATGGTTGGAGTTCAAACAATGATTATTTATTTATGGACTGAGCATTGTCTGGTGGTCAGAACATTGGAGATCAGGCACATGATGAAAAATATGTTAGGACCCTACGGAGCTTCAGACGTGATGTAGAGATGCCGGCGTTGGACTGGGGTGAACACAGTAAGAAGTCTGACAACGCTAGGTTTAAGTCCAACTGATTTACTTGATCATAAACTCACACAAGCTTTTGAGGCTCTGCTCTTCATCAGGTGAAGCCTGAGCACAGCCTCGAAAGCTTGTATGAGTTTATGATAAGTAAATCGGTTGGACTTAAACCTAGTGTTGTCAGACTTCTTATCGAGCTTCAGATGCTCAGACATGTGGAGATTGCTTGAGAAGTTTAGACCTCTGATGGACAATTGCCTGCTGCCTGGGACTCTGCTCGAATGTCTTTTATGCCAAGCTTAGAGTGGAGACTTCGGCCAAATACATACAGGTCCTGATTTTACCGTTACGGTGTGAAAACGTGGTAAAATCGGGGGTGTGAGGTCATTAATGCGATCCATGCCTGCGTCCACGCAGATTGCCACTTTACCGAAACCTGGGAATGGTGGCAATTCGCACCACGCCCAAAACAGGCACAATGATGATTTAAATGCATCTGCATGTATTTTTAAATTGAATTAATGAACTGCCCATCCAACTTTATCAGCATTTCCCCCTTTACCATCGTGTTTGCCAGCCTGGAACCGTGCCATAATGGACTTGCTAAATAAATGTCTGAGTCGGGCATTCCTGCTGCTGAAGAGCGAGTTCAGAGCTTCCAACTGCTCTCTGATTGAGATCAGTGGTGGGGGGAAGCAGGTCAAATCATTCTCTAGTTGCGGGGTGGGGGAGTGAAGTGTGATCGTTGTCTGGAAGAGGAGGTGGGTCAGATGTATCTTTGGTGGAGGGATTGTTGTGTGGTGGTGCAGGGGGAGGGTTGATAGGGATAGGCATGAAGCTAGGGGCAGTAGTTATAGCTGGGGGAATGGTAATTATGAGGCCATAAGGAGGGAATTAGGGTGCATAGGCTGGACTAGGAAACTACAGGGACTGGGCACATCTGAAATGTGGAGCTTATTCAAGGAGCAGCTACTGCGAGTCCTTGATAAGTGTGTCCCTGTCAGGCAAGGAGGAAATGGTCGAGTAAGGGAACCATGATGTAATAAAAAAGTTAATTCGCTGGTTAAAAGGTAAAAAGAGGCTTATGTCAGGATGAGTCTTGAAGGCTCAGTTAGTGCAATGGATAGCTATAGATTAGCCAGGAGTGAGCTAAAGAGTGAGTTGAGGAGAGCTAAGAGGGGACACGAGAAGACTTCGGCTGATAGGAGTAAGGAGAATCCTAAAGTTTTCTTTAGATATGTTAAGAATAGAAGATTGGTTAGGGCAAGGTTAGGGCCAGTTATGGACAGCAGTGGGAAGTTGTGCGTGGAGCCTGAAGAGATTGGAGAGGCACTGAACAAATATTTCTCTTCGGTATTCACGCAGGGAGATGTAAATGTAGTTGTGGAGAACACTGGGATACAGGGTTGCAAACTGGAAAGTATTGAAGTAGATAGGGAGGATGTGCTAGAAATTCTTGAGGGTTTGAAGTTGGATAAGTCCCCTGGGCCGGACGGGATTTACCCTAGGATTCTCTGGGAGGCAAGAGAGGAGATTGCAGAGCCTCTGGCTCTGATCTTCAGGTCGTCGTTGGTTACGGGTGTGGTTCCGGAGGACTGGAGGATAGCGAATGTGGTCCCATTGTTCAAGAAGGGGAAGAGAGACCTTCCAGGGAATTATAGGCCAGTGAGTCTTACTTCTGTTGTGGGCAAAGTATTGGAGAGAATTATTAGGGATAGGATTTATAGTTATTTAGAGAGAAATGAATTGATTGGGGATAGTCAGCATGGTTTTGTGAAGGGTAGGTCGTGCCTTACTAACCTTATTGAGTTTTTTGAAAAAGTGACCAAAGAGGTGGATGGGGATAAGGCGGTTGATGTGGTATATATGGACTTTAGTAAGGCGTTCGATAAGGTGGCCCATGGAAGGCTTCTGCAGAAAATGCAGATGTATGGGATTGAGGGTGATTTAGCTAATTGGATTAGGAATTGGCTAGCAGATAGAAGACAGAGGGTGGTGGTTGATGGGAGATATTCATCGTGGAGTTCGGTGACAAGTGGTGTACCTCAGGGGTCTGTTTTGGGGCCCCTGCTGTTTGTAATTTTTATAAATGATCTGGATGAGGGTATTGAAGGATGGATTAGTAAATTTGCGGATGACACCAAAGTCGGTGGAGTGGTAGATAGTGAAGAGGGGTGTTATAGTTTGCAGAGAGACTTGGACAAGTTGCAGAGCTGGGCCGAGAGGTGGCAAATGGAGTTTAATGTGGAAAAGTGTGAGGTAATTCACTTTGGCAGGAATAACAAATGTGTAGAGTATAGGGCTAATGGCAGGACTCTTAATAGTGTTGATGAACAGAGGGATCTTGGTGTATATGTGCATAGATCCCTGAAAGTTGGCAGTCAAGTCGATAAGGTTGTTAAGAAGGCATACGGAGTCTTAGCTTTTATTGGTAGGGGGATTGAATTTCGGAGCCGCAACGTCATGTTGCAACTGTACAAAACTCTAGTGCGGCCGCACTTGGAGTATTGTGTACAGTTCTGGTCCCCGCATTATAAGAAAGATGTGGAGGCATTGGAGAGGGTACAGAGGAGGTTTACCAGGATGTTGCCTGGTATGGAGGGCAGGTCTTATGAAGAGAGGCTGAGGGATTTGAGGTTGTTTTCGTTAGAAAGAAGGCGGCTAAGAGGAGACCTTATTGAAACATAGAAGATGATTAGAGGTTTAGATAGGGTGGACAGTGATAGCCTTTTTCCTAGGATGGAGAAAGCTAGCACGAGGGGACATAGCTCTAAATTAAGGGGTGGTGGTTTTAGGACAGATGTCAGAGGTAGGTTCTTTACCCAGAGGGTGGTAAGGGTATGGAATGCCTTGCCTGCGTCAGTTGTAGATGCGCCAAGTTTGGTGGCGTTTAAGAGGTTAGTCGATAAGTTTATGGATGAAAGGGGAATGGTTTAGGTTAGAGGGTCACTGCTTGTTCCTAATTGGTTGGCGCAACATCGAAGGCCGAAGGGCCTGTTCTGCGCTGTAATGTTCTATGTTCTATGATTGTTGGCTGGTAAGGAGGAGGAGGCAGGTCAAATGTTCCTCTGGGGGAAGGATGAGTGAGACCAGATCATTGCCTGGGGGAGCAGGGGGAGAGGGGTTTTGAGTGAGGCCAGACTATTTTCTGGGGCAGGGGGAAGGAGAATGGAGCCAGACCATTGTCTGGGGTAGGGGGAGGGGTTGGTGGGAGGGAGGTAGGTAAGATGTATCCATAGTAGGGGGGGAGATGGATTTCTGGTAGGGGGGCAAGGGAAGGGTCTGCTGCCACTGTACTGGCGATTATTGGGGTGGGAAGGGAACAGGGGTAGTGATTGGTCTGGGTAACAGGGGACATGATGTGTGTGGGTAGTGGTGGTGGGGTGGTCGATAACGAGGACTGTGATATCTGTAGGGGCCATCGCTGTCGCTTTTCGTTTCCAAGCCACTTTCTGTAGCATGGGAGCCATCTGACATGGGTGAGCTTTTTCAAATCTTTTTCTAACTGTGCACGTGCAGTTCAGAGCTCCGATCATTTCAACTACGCTAAGTCCTGCCCACAGTGCAAATGGGACTGGCGATTTTTTATTTCAGGCTAAGTTTGTATGGGGGCACCTGAAAGCAGATTTCTAAGTCGGATCTGCATTATGCCCAGATTCAGCACTTAGAATGAAAATGGTAAAATTAGGCTCATCTTAGTAGTTACCAAAGAAATGTTAGGAAGTTCAAAACCTGTCTTAACAGGTCTGTCAGCTTCTACAACTGACTTCTCGCCCTCTAAATAACATCACTCAACGACCTGACCATTCAACTCCAGACTTACCCAACTGTCCATATACCCATCTCACCAACCGACCATCCACCTTCAATAGTCATCTCTGGCCATTTTAAAATTTTATTTCAATTTAGGAAATAATGGAAATGTTCTTTAAATTTCTTCCACTAAAAAAAATGTCTTAGTCTGCTTCAAAATGTTGTATTTTGCCTTGAATATCATCCTCCGGTGTATTGCATGTCTGTTTTGCAGGAGAGAGCAGCAGCAGTGCAAAATATATTTTTCCACACTGAAGAGCAGCCAGTTAAAAATGTAGGTTTCAAAATTTCATAACCTTTTGAGGCAATAGTGGAGACTTTTCATTGTGGCGAGATGGAATTTGGGCCCTAACTTAGATAAGGCTGAATAAGTCCTGTCTAAGATGCATGCTAAATTCCATTGTAAGTAGGTGTAGACCGATGTGCTTGACTTGACTGAATGAAACTTGTGGAAGAGAGAATTTGGCATGATTGTCAACTGGAAAATACACAGAACCTGACGTAGAGCTTCAAAAAAAGCTGACGACTTTCAAAAGGTACAACTGTAAAACAGACAATGTTCAGGATTTTTTTAACTTATGCCAGAGTGTTTACAAGTTGCATTCTTCCCTCACTTCACATATGTGAAACCTCTCTGTTTAAATTCAATTTACTATGGCATCACCACCACAATGTCCTGGTGGGTGAAATCTCACCCTATGTCTCACTTCTGGCGGCATCCTTTGCAACCACACTTTCAAACTGGTAAGAGCATAGTTGTATCTGCCTTTGTGGTTCCTTGGAATTGATTTGGAAAGAAAAATCCGGAAAATTGCTGCTTTGAAAATTCAGCAGTGGAACTGATGCATTGGATGCTGTTGTGGACATTTCTTCTTCTGAAATGTAATTTTCCTCAGGGTGCAGACCTGCTGGGATGATAACAGCTACAGGCTGCGAGCTCCAGATTCTTTCAAACAGCTTGACAACAGTTTTATTTTCATATGGGGTCAGTAATGTTTCAGTCTATTATATAGTCCAGCTTGTGCTCTTCAATCACATGCACATTTGTGTCTTTTCATATAACAGGGAGTGGAGTTGAGACTTGGCATATGCAAATTTATTTGCCATCTCCCATCATGCCTAATACATAACCATATCCTTTTCATTTCTATAATACTTATTTTCTGCAGTATTAACATTTATCTGTGTTACTACAACTTTCCATCACGTTTCCTCTGCTGCTACTTCACTGTAACATTTATTCCTTTCCTTGTTGTATTAAGCCAAGAACATTTCTGAGTTGAGGGGGCAGCTTGCTTTTGTGTGGGAAGAAAAGTATTGGCAATATTTGAACATCAGAGTGATTCAACTGTCAGCACAGTCTTCTTCAGTGTGGCGTTTTCCCCATTTAAAGTTAATTTGACATAGGTACCTCTCAAGGGATCCAGTCAGTTGTCACACTTGTTGGTTGTTTAATGGAAGCTGTTTCCTTCCTTTTATCTCAGCTGCTGTATTTATAATGCTCGATGTAGCTACATAAATACTTTCAAAAGCTTGCTGTCAAAATTGAAGTAGTTCTACAGACAGCGGAAGGCAGGATTTTGTTCTCCAGTACCAAGTGAATATGGGGTCATTTGGTCATTTCAAACCCATTTGAGTTGTTGGGCATAAAAGCATTTTCAGCAGTTGTGTGGCACTGTAGGGGATGGAAAAGCATTGTAGGAAGTTACATGGCACTAAATGGATGGAAAGACATTTCAGGCAATTGTATGGTCTCAATAGAGTTGAAAAGTCAGAATGGAACACTTTTCATTAAATGTAATTTCCCTGTTTATGCTGGAAAATGTGGGCAGTAATTTTCAGCTCGGGTTTGGGTGACACCTAGGTGATCAGCCACCCATTGTATACTTTGCAATGACTTCAAAGGAGAGGAGAATTAGGCAAAGTGTAATTGGCAACGGATACGTAACTCTGTTTTTTTACCTGTACCAACCAGCAATTTCTTAAATAAATTGTCAACAATTGTTTGTAAGCATTATAACTTTAAGATTGCTGTGAACAATGTTGTTATATGAATACTTGATCACTTGAAATAAATAATACAGTGCCTCTGTTGAAATAGTGATAAGAAATTTAACCTTTAAGCTTTAGAACAGTAATTTCTAAACTAATACTTGAAGTGTCTGAACAATAGAGAAACATGGGATTGAAGTTATTCATGTTGATAATTTTTGTAAAAGGATTGGTCTGAGTGCAAAATGGAATTTTCCATTTCATATTGATGTAAATCTTTTACTGAAATTAACAACCCCAAAATCTGTGTTTGATAGGTGTGATATTAATATCAAACTTCCATGGTGTACCAGCACATTAGACACATGCTGAACGTGACTGAGCTTTCAGAATAAATGCATATTAGTTTATTATAGTCTAATTAACATGAGAATGTATGATTGAACTGGGAAATAAAGGAGTCATTAAAAAGTTGGTTGGACTGCAACTAAATAAGCTGCAGCTTATTTATTCCTCAGCATGGTAAGAGTGTGCTATTACTTGTACTCTGTGTGAGATTTAATTAGTTTCATGATAAATTGCAAATCTTTCAAGTTTGCTAGCTACCATTGTTATAAACAAAAAGTAGACAGGGAAGCTCCTTTACTATCACTGAATTAAAATCCTGGAACTGCGTTTTGAACAGCCTATGGGCAAAACTACACCACGTGGACTGTAGTGGTTCAAGGAGACAGCTCATCACCCCCTTCTTGGGGATCGCTAACAAATGCTGTTTGAGCATCCTGTAAAAAAGGGCACATGTTTAAAAATTCAAGATTTACAGCATTGTCCATTTTAAATGTAGATTTAAATAGAGATAGAGTAGATAGAGGTAGAGGTATGTGCTTTTGAATTAGCAGCCATGCATTTGATGTGTGTACAAGGTGTGGAACAGCTTCTGTTCTCAGTGAACGGTGAATGATGCTCACATTTAGAACATAGAACATAGAACATTACAGCACAGAACAGGCCCTTCGGCCTTCGATGTTGCGCCGACCAATATAAAAAGCAATGCCCCTCCAAACTAAACCATTCCCTTCTCTTCCATATACTTATCAACTAACCTCTTAAACGCCACCAAACTTGGCGCATCTACAACTGCTGCAGGCAGGGCATTCCACTCCCGAACCACCCTTTGGGTAAAGAACCTGCCTCTGATATCCGTCCTATAACTATCACCCCTTAATTTAAAGCTGTGTCCCCTCGTGCTAGCTTTCTCCATCCTAGGAAAAAGGCTATCACTGTCCACCCTATCTAAACCTCTAATCATCTTATATGTTTCGATTAGGTCCCCTCTTAGCCGCCTCCTTTCTAACGAAAACAACCTCAAATCCCTCAGCCTCTCTTCATAAGACCTGCCCTCCATACCAGGCAACATCCTGGTAAACCTCCTCTGTACCCTCTCCAATGCCTCCACATCTTTCTTATAATGCGGGGACCAGAACTGCACAAAATACTCCAAGTGCGGCCGCACTAGAGTTTTGTACAGTTGCAACATGACGTTGCGGCTCCGAAATTCAATCCCCTTACCAATAAAAGCCAAGACTCCATATGCCTTCTTAACAACCTTCTCGACTTGACTGCCTACTTTCAGGGATCTATACACATACACACCAAGATCCCTCTGTTCATCTAGACTACTAAGAATCCTACCATTTGCCCTATACTCTACACATTTATTATTTCTGCCATAGTGCATTACCTCACACGTTTCCACATTAAACTCCATTTGCCACCTCTCGGCCCAGCTCTGCAACTTGTCCAAGTCTCTCTGCAAACTATAACACCCCTCTTCACTATCTACCACTCCACCGACTTTAGTGTCATCTGCAAATTTACTAAGCCATCCTTCAATACCCTCATCCAGATCATTTATAAAAATTACAAACAGCAGGTGCCCCAAAACAGACCCCTGAGGTACACCACTTGTAACCGAACTCCACGATGAATATCTCCCATCAACCACCACCCTCTGTCTTCTATCTGCTAGCCAATTCCTAACCCAATTAGCTAAATCACCCTCTATCCCATACATCTGCATTTTCTTCAGAAGTCTTCCATGGGCCACCTTATCAAACGCCTTACTAAAGTCCATATATACCACATCAACCGCCTTACCCCCCTCCACCTCCTTAGTCACTTTTTCAAAAAACTCAATGAGGTTAGTAAGGCATGATCTACCCTTCACAAAACCATGCTGACTATCTCCAATCAATTCATTACTCTCTAAATAACTATAAATCCTATCCCTAATTATTCTCTCCAACACTTTGCCCACCACAGAAGTAAGACTCACTGGCCTATAATTCCCTGGAAGGTCTCTCTTTAACTGATAATATCAGTGGTTAGCACTGCTGCCTCACAGCACCAGGGACTCAGCTTCAATTCCGGCCTCAGTTAACTTCTATGTGGACTTTACATGTTCTTCCCATGTCTGTGTGGGTTTCCTCTGGATGTTCCAGTTTCTTGCCACAGTCCAAAGATATGAGAGTTAGGTTGACTGGCCATGCTAAATTGACCCTAGTGAAAGGGGATTAGCAGGTTTTGGGAATAGGTACTGGGTAGGATTGTGTTCAGTGCAGACTCAATAGGCTGAATGGCCTCCTTCTGCACTGTAAGGATTCTATGAATATGGAGGTTTGTTTGGGTACATCCTACCCACAAAAACAGATAAATTAATACAAGCCATTTATCATTTTATCAGTTTTCTTCCAATCTTCAGTAAAATGATTCGAGATGTCATTACCATTAAGCAATCTTTATTCACCAATAATCTGTACAGTTCAGATTCCATCACAACCAGACCATCATGACTTTGATCCAGACAAGCACTTTTAAATCTGAATACAAGGAAAGCTTTCCTTGACATGAAGGCAATGTTTGATTCAATGTGGTACCAAAAAGAGCTCTAGCAAAATTGAAGGTAAACTTTGTTCACTAAAAATGTGTTTAAAACTCTCTGAAAGCTTTTGATGCACACAGTCCTTAATTTAATTTTTTTACTGATATATTAATTATATTCTCAAGGTTAAGGATTCACAAAGAACAAGATTGATTAAGTACCTTCAACACACATAAAGAAAGACTAAGCCTGACTAACTTAGTAGAAACATAAAAACTAGAAGCAGGAATAAGCCATTCAGCTCTTTGATCCTGCTCTGCCATTCACTTTGATCATGGCTGATCATCAAATTCAGTATCTTGATTCTCCCCTTCCTCCCCATATCGCTGATTCCTTCTGCCCATAGAGCTATATCTAATTTCTTCTTGAAATCAGACAACGTTTTGGCCTCAGCTACATCTTGTGGTAGTGAATTCCACACGTTAACCATCCTCTGGATGAAGAAATTTCTCCTCACCAATTCTAAAAGGTTTACTACTTATCCTCAAACCATGAACCCTAATTCAGAACTCCTCCACATTGGAGACATTCTTTCTGAATTTATCCGGTTCAACCCTGTTAGAATTTTATGAGATTTATGAGAATTTCTATGAGATCCCCTCTAACTGTTCTAAATTCCAATGAATATAATCCGAAGCAAATTAATCTTTTCTCATATGACAGAACTGCCATCCCAGGAATCAGCAAGGTAAACCTCTCTATAACAAAGACAATCTTTCTCAGATAAGGGCATCAAAACTATCCATAATTCTCCAGGTATGGCCTCACCAACATCCTATTTAATTACAGCAAATCATTGCTATCCCTATAATCAAATTAATGAAGGCCAACGCACCATTTGCTTTCTTTACTGCCTGCGTACCCGCACACTTTTCAGTGACTGATGCACAAGGTCTTGCTGAATATCCACCTTTCTTAATTTACACCTCTTCACGTAATAATCTGTCTTCCTATTATTGCTACCAAAGTGAATAACCTCACATTTATCCACATTATGTAACATCTGTCATGCATATGTCCACACATTCAGCTTGTCCAAATTACTCTGAAGCATCTGTGCTTCCTCCTCACAGCTCACCCTCTCACCCAACTTTGTATCATCTGCAAATTTGGAGATAGCACATTCAGTTCCCTCTTCCAGATCAATATATAATGTGAACAGCTGAGGTTATGGCACAGATTCCCGTGGAACTCCACAAATCATGGACTGCCAATCAGAAAAAGACTCATTTATGCCAACTCTTTGCTTCCTATCTGCTAATTAGCTTTTTATCCATCACAAGGCATTGCCTGCACTTCCATGCACTTTATATAGTAGTCTGTTATGTGAGACTTCATTGAAAGTCTTCTGAAAGTTTAAATTAACCACATTCACTGGTTCTCCTCAGTCAACTTTACTGGTTACATGCTCAAAGAATTCTGATAGATTCATCAAGCATGATTCCCCTTTTTGTAAATTCATTATGACTTTATTTGATTATACAACTGTCTTCCAAATATTGAGTTATGTTATCCTTGATAATGGATTCTAGCAACTTCCCCACTACTGACATTAGGCTCATTGATCTATAGTTCCCTGATAGGTAGCAATAAGTCTGTTACTCTCAGGGCTCTGGGTTAAAGCCAGCCCTCTGTTGGGCAAATCTTTTCTGCCGTCCTTCTGTGATTGATGGGCACCAGGGGGACGGAAGTTATCATCAGTCGCAGAAACTATATTTTGATTTAGTTAGCTAAGTTTTCTGTAATTGCAGTGTCCTGCTGGTCTGTCATGCCCATTCATTAATTTGTTTCATTGATTAATAAAAGACAACATGATGAAAGAATTCAGGAACACTGACTGTTAATAGGTAGAAGGCAGATGTACGTAAACAAACCAAATATCAAGAAAAAGATTTATGTCTAATTTCATACTTCATCAGTTGGGTTGTAATCCAGTTAACACAGGGGATGTGGATCTGGAAATTGGGCTTGTTGGCCCAAATTACAGCATCCCAATTTCCTAATAATTCATTTTATTAACTGGAAAATGAGCATATCGATTTAGGCAAATTGGCATGGATTTTTATGGAAGTGGGAAGAAAGGGTGCAGTGTACCTGTTAGGTCAAGGAAGTGGAAGTTTTGACAATCTTAGTATAGAACTATATTTAAGTTTCACAACCCTCACCAAATGCATGATCCAGATAACAGGAGTAGAATTTGGCTGCAGGGATCAGGCAGTCAATGGGCTAAGAATTCCCCTAATAGGGGTTAAGAATGCACTTCTTCGTAATGCATATTCAGAGATTGCTGGAACTGTGGATTTGCTAAAGATGAGAGAAAATAACAGGTCTGGGAAAGTCGAAGAACTCCTTTAAGCTTCTGCAGAAGCAAATACTCCTAGCCCTTCTTGCCCACAAGGAATGAAAAGAGAGGGAATTTCTTAACACTTAATTGGCTCCTCCACCATGTTTCTGCTGCTGAGTACCTCTGTGTTGACGATTAAATTACATCATTGTGCTGATGCCATCATTAGGCCCGACTTTTGATCTTTCAAGTACGCCCTTGCTTGTTTTTAGCAGGAATCACGATTGTTCAGTGACTGAATTGCCACCGGAAATATAGTGATCAGGAGCATAGCAAGTTAAAGACTGAGTTTAAGCTTTAATTATATTTTCTACTAAGTTGATCCTTTTCTACCCATGGGAGGGTGGGGAGTGGGATAGCACCATAGAAGTATAGAATCCCTCCATTGCAGAAGGAGGCCATTCAGCCCATTGTCTCTGAACCGACTGTCTGAAAGAGCATCTTATGCAGGCTCACTGCCCCTCTCTTTGCCTGTAATGCAATGCACCAACCTGCACGTGTTTGGAAACCAAGGGGTAATATGGTATGGCCAGTCTCCCTAACCTGAACATCTTTGGGCTGTAGGAGGAAACAAAGGTACCTGGAGGAAACCCATTCAGACATGGGCAGAATGTGTAAGCTCCACATAGACAGTGACCTGAGTCCAAAATTGAAGCCAGTTCCTTGTACTGTGAAGGAGCAGTCCTAAGCACTGTGCCACCATACCAGATGTGTTGATAGAATGGATCCCATCTTGCCGTTGGCTGAGACTCTCTGGACCCACTGCTGTGAATGGAGATTTTGCTGAGAGCCAAATATTCCATTCTCACTGGCAGCAGTAGTGGGGTGTGCAAGACTGGAGCATCTGGCTTTTAATTGAGTCCATTGAGCCTGATTCTGCAATCTGCATTCTGATTCAGTGAGGTTCTATGTGAGGCCTGGGGTTTTGTGCTGTTTTCTTGAATGGTTGCATTATCTGGACTTTCTAACAAAGTGCTCTCCATTTTTAAAGACATGTTGAAAATGTAAAATAGAAGACAGCAGTTATCTTGTGATCAATACAAGATGCAGAGGACTTCCCAAACATCTTTTTAACCATTTCCAGACAGCAAGTTGTCTGTTACTCTGGCCAGGATTCGCCAACCACACCTACAGCTGGGATTATCCAGTCCTGTTGCTGTGGTGCAGATTTGGCCAAGCATCAAATTTTCCGTGCTCACTGGTAGGGCAATCAATATCAAATAATTCCAACCTCTGTTTCCTTTCTTTTCAAACAAGGTTTAATGGTTTCCCATTTTTTGTATATATGTGGCCTTTTTTGTGCAGTATTAACTTTCCCTCTACTCTTTCATTTTCTCCTCCCTTTCTCTCACTAAGTCTGTGACAGTGCAGGAGGCCATTTGGCCCACTGCGTCTGTATCGACCACAATCCCACCTAGGTCCAATTCCCACAGCACCTCATATTTATCCTGCTAATCCCCCTGACACTAGGGTTGATTTAGTCTGGCCAATCAACCTAACTTGGACTGTGAGAGGAGTGTTCCGTTTCAGTCGGGAAACACTTGAGCAGTCATGAGCATTCAGCCTCTGATTTTTCAGGTAAGAGTTTTTCAAAGCAGGCTACGTAATACACAACAATGCAGATTCGCTGAGCAGAAACTGATAGCCAAGTTCTGCACACACGAGGGCAGCCTCAACCGGGATTTTGAGTTCATGTCACACTATCTGTAACCCCCACCATTTGCCTGGGCTTGCAAAATCTCACTAACTGCCCTGGCTGGAGACAATACACACCTTATGAAGAGAGGCTGAGGGAGCAGGTCTTATGAAGTGAGGCTGAGGGATTTGAGGTTGTTTTCGTTAGAAAGAAGGCGGCTAAGAGGAGACCTTATTGAAACATATAAGATGATTAGAGGTTTAGATAGGGTGGACAGTGATAACCTTTTTCTTAGGATGGAGAAAGCTAGCACGAGGGGACATAGCTTTAAATTAAGAGGTGGTAGTTATAGGACGGATGTCAGAGGTAGGTTCTTTACCCAGAAGGTGGTAAGGGTATGGAATGCCCTGCCTGCTGCAGTTGTAGATGCGCCAAGTTTGGTGGCGTTTAAGAGGTTAGTAGATAAGTTTATGGATGAAAAGGGAATGGTTTAGGTTAGAAGGTCATTGCTTTTTCCTAATTGGTCGGCGCAACATCGAAGGCCGAAGGACCTGTTCTGCGCTGTAATGTTCTATGTTCTATGTACCTCTTTAACCTGTGCTTAACCCCCTCTCCACTCACATTGTCTGGACCTTTAAGACTTGATTACCTATAAAGACGTGCATTCCAACCATTATCTTATAAATTGAATTTGTTCCTATATGCTCTGTTTGCAAACACAACTCCTCATTCACCTGAAGGAGGAGCGATACTCTGAAAACTTGTGCTACCAAATAAACCTATTGGTCTTTAATCTGGTGTTGTGCGACTTCTGACTGTGGGAGGAAACCACAGCACTCGGAGAAAACCCGTGCCAAGATGGGGTGAATGTGCAAACTCCATACAGATAATGACCCAAGGATGGATTTGAACTTGGATCCCTGGCGCTATGTGGCAGCCGTGCTAGCCACTATGCCATTGTGCTGCCCTTACTGTGCCTTTATCTGCATTTTAATTTCTTTCTGCTCCTTTTGTTTTCAAAAACAAGTTAAAAATTTATACAGAAAGGAAAAATAGATCAGAGAAAAATAAGAAGTGGAATATTCAGAAGACATTTTGAAAGTAGATACATAGCTAAATGTACCTGGTTGAAGAGAGTTTTCTTTCTCAATCATTTTTTACTTTTTTGCTTTAGTTCTTTGAACAACATGCCTGAGCAGCCATTAAATTCATACAGGTAAGTTGCCTATTGATCTGAATTGTCATTTTACAGATCTACCAAGCTGTAAACTAGATTACTGAAAAGCACAAACACAGCCAGAGACAATTTAATGGAATGTGAAGGACTTAATGAAAAATTCCAATAACTGATTATTCTAATAATCCCACTGACCTAGGTCATTGAAGCATTCCATATGGTTTTGATCCTCTAAATTATTCAGAGTAAAACCATATGGAATATTTTAACAACAGGAGTCAATTGGATTAAGTCAGCATTGGGTACATCAGTTACATTTTTTGCGATTTCAGTTTGCAGTGGAAAACCTTTCTGAATCTTGTGTTTGTGAGGTGTTTTCATTAGTCAGTTGATAGTAATGCTTTTGTTTAGCCGGTGTAGTAATCACGAAACCAGACAATAGCTTCCACAGTGTCTAAATGAGGCTCTTTGAGCCCTTGCTGAATTTATCAGGGCAGTCTTCAGTGATATGAGTTATTGATTGGGGTGCACCATACTGCAGCATGAGTTCCCTGCAGTGCCTTACCTGTGCCAAGTTGCTGCACAAAGGCCTTGGACACTGTGGAAACTGTTGAGGAATGCACGTGTCAGTGTGGCAGACTAAGCTGGATAGACAGGCTGTGGGATCTGTGATGAGGAAGTGATTTTTAGTGGTGGCGAGTGATTGCATTTCTGCTGCCAAAGAGCCTGCTGTTATTCCTTGGCACAGTGGTCTTAGCCGTACATGATGTGATGGGGGGGGGGGGTGAGCAGCATAGGGTGGGATGTGTGAACTCTATTTAGTTAAACAATTTTATTTTGTAGATTGTAAGGTCCTTGCACAGTGGCAAGCTTGGGTTGATGCAAGCCTTCTCTAGGAACTTTCTTGTTGCAATCTCCCTCCTTGTGTGGGATGTTGCTAAGGACTGGGAGTCAGGAGAGTTAAGCTAATTGAAGGGTACCCATGATGTTGATGTTTTCTACTTCAAACTGAAACACGAAGAGCTGATGTTGTTAAGGATTAAACATCTGCAGTCTAATCAATAGAGAGCAATAATGGGCTTTATTTCTTGTGCTGTGATCATTTAAACTAGACCAACTGTGCCTGACATGAGAATTTCACAGCAATCTACTGGGAATGATTCCTTGGTGATAAACATTTCATGCTAATATAATAGTCACTGATGTTTTTGGCATGAACTTTCTCTTACTTTGATGGGGCAAGTCATCAGATGAAATTTTAGCAGCCTATCTGCCTGAACTCCATTAGTTGAGTAGGGTTAATATCAACCAACTCCATTATTCTCACCTATCAATTACTTATCATTTATAGTTCTGTATGTTTCTGTAAATTAGCCTTATTTATTTCAGAATCAGAAATTATTAATTTTGTTTTAGTCATTATTTTGTGTCAGACATAAATGTTGTATCATATTGACAATGACTGGATAATATGCATAGCCAATTGCCATGTAAACCTTCTGTGCAATTAGAGTTATAATAAAACCGGAGCATCACATGCTGTACTTCTATATGTTAGTTCATGGGGTGCGATGTGTGAACTTTATTTAGTTAAACAATTTTATTCTGTAGTGTAGTTTGAATGCAACCCTTGTGTCAGTGTAGACAGTGTTATTGAGTTTGGTTTTGCATACTCAACTTCTTCAACACAAAAACTGATGGACCTTTAATGGACTATGCCATAATTGTCTTGCACTGGAGTGCACTTCGCTGTGTTTTATTTCTCTGCAGCCTTAAGAAAGTCTGGACTGGCTAACCTTTTTCACGCAGTGCTTTTTATTGGAAATAGACTATAGACAGTTTGTGCAGGGAGATGACTATTTGGATGATCACACAGTATAGGTATCAGGGGACAGGTTAGCGTGCTGATGCAGAGTTACACTTAGCCCATGACTTATAGGACATACACACACACAGTATCTTTTTAGCCAACATCCATTAGGCCACTCAGATGTTCAGGTTTGTCCATTATCTTTGGTGAGGCAGAGACAGAATTGCATGAATTTATTAGCAGCAGGTAGAAAGTTATATACCTAAAATCCAAAGGAGTTTCGACAAACAGGCATGAGATAAAAAAAAGTCAGGAAATTTCAATGGAAAAACGACTTTCAATGAAGAAAATTAATCTTTCAAATGGAGTGACAAAAACTGTCTCAAAATAAAACTCATAGATTGATCTTTGTTATGAAGATATACTCATCACTTCAACCACATACAAGTAATACCATGATTTATTCCACTTCAAATGATCTATTCTGTCTATAGTCATAGCAAAGAAAATATACATTCCAAAATACTTATTCAATGAAGGTAATGTCTCTTAAAGGCTGCAATATATTACATCAACAATGAATCTGTTCTGCATATCTTAAAAACCTAAATGAATTATTGAAGGGATAGAAGACCATACACCCAAGGTTGCTGATGACAGTAAATTAGATGATGCAATAAATATTGTAACATAGAGCAAAAGTTTCAAAGGGACATTTGTATAATATTGATGGAAAAAGAGATATGCTATGAAAGCTTTTCATCTGATGCTCTTTAGGACTGATGCAAGAATTCAAATTTCAAAGAAACTTTCAAATTGACTTGCCAAACAATCAGGACACTTTCCTCATGTAGTATTGATTGTTGTTCCTTTTGAAATTGGCTACTCTTGTGTCTGTCCTGATAAATATAAGATGAAAAGCTTTGGCAGCATGTTCTTTTTCAGCCATACATAAATTCTGCACTATCAAATGACTGTTTATAGATTAAACGAGTTGACCAAACTCTAATCATTGGAGATTAATGTTGGTAAAGTACACTCATCTACTTTGGATCGAAGAAAGATAGATCAGAGTATTTTCTTTATGTTAAGCAATTAGAATCTGTGGAGGAACATGGAGATATTTAGTAGCCCAAGTATAAAAATCACCAAAAACTGGTGGAAATTACAAAAATTAATTTGAAAAAACTAATGCAATGTTAGCTTTATGTCATGGGAACTAGAATTTAAGGGGATAGAAGTTATGCTATTGTTGTACAGACCTCTACATCTGGAGTTCTAAGATCAGCTATGGATGCTGCATCTCAGCAAGGATATAGTGGCTTTGGAGCTGGTGCAGTGGAGGTTTATGAAAATGACACTGGCACTAAAAGAAGATGGATTATGTGGACTAGGTTTGTATTACTATGAGTATTAAAGATTAAGAAGTGAACTAATTGATGGCTTTAAGATATTTAAGACATACGCTAGGATAATAGAGAGAAACCATTTCCTCTGGAAGGGGAGTTCAGAATGATAGTGCATAACTATTAACATTTTTAGTGTGGCCCAATGCCGTATTGCCATTTTTAAATTAGCAGGCTGAGTTTGTGACTGGATTTTTTTTTGAAGAGAGCTTCCTTCCACCTGCTAACAGCAGTGACTGTGTTGATTCTGTATCTCTAAGGATAATGATCAGCTTGCCTGCCTGATCAGATGAACATTGAGCAAAAACACCTCTATAGTTTTTTGCTCCCCCTCTCAACCCCAGTACTTTTCACTAATACATGTGACAATAATAAATCAAATCAATTCATTCTCTCACTGTAGGGGAGATTCCCTGTTTCTTTTGTATTTTACTTTCAGGTCAATATTGTCTGGAGAACACCCATTGACTGGGCAAATGTGATGTCTTAGTTTTTAACCTGTAACATTGAGCCTTCACATGCCCTTAACATGGCATGTTAGTCAGTCTCCTTGACGTAAACCTGATCTTTGAATACTTCACTTCTACTCCCCTGAGGAGTGCTGAGATCTTTACTTTTTCTACCTTTCTTAGCAGGGCCTGCCCTCTACTCATCATAAGTTTTCTTCTCATTCTGGTTTCTCTGTAAAGTTCCACTATTACTAGTTATCTTTTGAATTAACTTGGCTCCTTAGTGTTTCAAGATGTGTAGGTGAGAGGGATTAGTGGGGTAATTATGTGAGGTTATGGGTATAGGGTCTGAGTTGGGTATCTATCGGAGAGAGTCGGCACAGATTTGATGGATCAAGTGGCCTGCATCTGCACTATGGGGAACCTGTGATTCAATGATTATCTGTCATTACTGAGGTTTCCCTTATTTTACAAACTTTGTGATATCCTACGTGAGACTTTAACACAAAGAAAATGCTATTTTATAGCATATAAAATATCAGCTGCCTCTTCCACTTCCATAAGCCTACACCACTTGTAGAATGCCATTTCCTTTTCCCTGGCAAAATCTACATAGGCCTGGCCTGTCCTCTTTTCAAAATTTCGAAACTTATGCCTGTCAATCTCTAGCACTAACTCAGTGCAAGTTTGTTGGCTTTATCCATTAGTTCCCTTCTATCTAGCTTATCTCTACATATTTTTAATTTCTTCTTCTAATGCTGTGTGAACTATTTAGTCTACAAGATAGAACTGTGGCAAAGTAAATCCATTTGTTATTACAGAAGTGGTAACAGCTGGTATTTACATTTATAAAATAGAATAGAATAGGACTGGCTGATAACTATCCAAATTTCAACTCTATTCTTATCTTAATTTTCCTTTTCAATTTATGTGACTATAATTCTAGGGCTAAGCCATGTGATTTATTTGGAAAAATGAGCTCCTTGCACCAGTATTGAACAGGAATCTAGCAGAAGGGCCTCGATTCTAGCAGAAGAGCCTACAAAACAACCTTTCCGTAAGAAATCCATTGAAACTTTAAAGAGATCCCTGAAAACTTGTGGTATCCTGAAAACACCAATTTCCAGTGTGATTGAGTAAGCAACCCAATAATCAAATACAAATGGAATTAATATCAACCTGATCTTATATTGTTCCAAAACCAAAAATGCTGGAAAATCTCAGCAGGTATGGCAACATCTGTGGAAAGAGAATAGAGCCAACATTTTGAGTCTGGACAATTCTTCGTCAGCTTTGACGAAGGGTCATCTAGACCTGAAATGTTGGCTCTATTCTCTTCCTGCAGATGCTGTCAAATCTGCTGAGATCTTCCAGCATTTGCTGTTTTTGTTTCAGATTCCAGAATCTGTGGTATTTTGATCTTATCTTCTACTGATGACATTGGATAAGACTGACACTTTTTTATCCCTCCCTACCCACCTGGTGCTAATTTCTATTTAATATTATCCCAATTGCTCTCTCACATCATACGCGTGAAAAGTTAAAGTCAGATGTTCTCAGAGTACACAACATGAAACTGGAATCTTAGGCAAAAAGACAAAAGGGTCAACTTTTACCAAGGTGACTTACCTGAAAGTTAAGTCAGCTGTTTTTTGCACATGATTTATTTCTTGTGTTCTTTGTTACTCATCATTAAGCAAAACATATGCTACTTACACACCAATCATAGAGCAGTGTCTCTATTGAACTAGCTCAGAGCAACTTGGGAAATTAAATGTCACCTTCAACTGCATGCATTAAGGAACTTAATAGAGTTGAAGAAAGGATACATATAAACATTTTCCTTTAATGGGAAAGAGGATTGGATTTCTTTCGATGTTCAACTCTCAACTGGGCAGAAGTCCAATTCTCAGAATCCAAATTCAATATGAAAATTGTCAAAAATGCATAAAGAGAAATTGTGAATTGAGTGAGTGATGTATCTCTGGATCACAAGCCTACTGAGCCTCCTCTCCCCAAGTTAGATAGGAACTGTTGATATTCCTGGAAACAAAATGCTGTCCTTTGGGGAAAAATCAACTGAGAAGTTATTTTCCTCTTGAATGGCTTTCACAAGTTCAATGGACTTTCATTTGAAATCCAGCTGTGCTCATGTTTGTTGATGGGGATCAGAGCAGTTTTACTATGTGTCAATCTGTTTCAAAAACACATCTAGTTAATTTTACTCTTATCATCCTGCTTCAGCAGGAAATCCAATCTGTATGTTGGTGCGCGTATGTTAACCTCTTTTCCTTCATCCTCTCTCAATTTTCTGCTTTTGCTGTTACCAAGGGAATTCATTTGCATTATACAGAAGTGATGTGGCAATGCTTCTTAATTCAATTTATGTAATTGTGCTAGTAACCTTTGTCTCCAATCCGTAAACATACTTTTTTACCTATGAGTTGTCACATAAAGTCCTGCATACTAACATTACAACCGGTGCCGAATTTTGAGGAGTATAGTATGGCATCCCATTTTCATGGGGAGGCAGTGATGGCAGCTATGCTGATAGTTGCTGTAGATGCTTAGTTTGTCTCAAAGCAGAATAAAATTCCCAAATTAAATTTAGAAGTATGTTTTTAAGGAGTAATCTATACTCAAGGATAAATGTATTGTTATTCGTGTTGTCTTCTTTTTGAAATACATGATTTGTGCAGCTCAGACTAACTCAGCTCTCCTCATACATTTTTAATGCATCTACTTATACTGAATAATTCAGGCTGCACTGGAATTCTGGGATTCTGCAGCAGGTGAGGACTCAGTAGAGAGTGGAGGGCCGGGCAGGTATGCCAGTTGCCCAACGTGCAGTCCCCCCCATCTAATCTTTCAGGAGGTTGTTTCTTGGAGAGGACAGTCACCTGCCTGGGAATCGGTGGGTAGGTAATTAGGGTCAATAATCAGGCAATTAACAGGCACTTTCAGGTAGATTGGCAGTCTTAGAACATAGAACATTACAGCGCAGAACAGGCCCTTCGGCCTTCGATGTTGCGCCGACCAATTATGAAAACAAAAGCAATGACCCTCCAAACTAAACCATTCCCTTTTCTTCCATAAACTTATCAACTAACCTCTTAAACGCCACCAAACTTGGCACATCTACAACCGCTGCAGGCAGGGCATTCCACTCCCGAACCACCCTTTGGGTAAAGAACCTACCTCTGATATCCGTCCTATAACTATCACCCCTTAATTTAAAGCTGTGTCCCCTCGTGCTCGCTTTCTCCATCCTAGGAAAAAGGCTATCACTGTCCACCCTATCTCAACCTCTAATCATCTTATATGTTTCGATAAGGTCTCCTCTTAGCCGCCTCCTTTCTAACGAAAACAACCTCAAATCCCTCAGCCTCTCCTCATAAGACATGCAAGGAAGAAGTATCATCCCAGTAACAAAGACCTGGATCTCATTCAACAAATTATTACCCCCACTGACTGGGAACTCCTCTTTGGCTCAGTTGTTGCTTTTCCTGTTTCAGCATTGCTTTCTGCAGACTGGCTCAGCCCTGACAGAACCAGGAATCAAGAAGCAATAACCCCACAATGAAGTGCACTGCCAGAGGATCAGCTCCCTCAGCAAGTTTGACCAACAGTTTTGCTGACAGCTGCACTTATTGAGACGGATGATGGCTGAGCTGTGTGCACCCCTGGATGATGACCCTATGCCTATAAGGGAGACAGAGTGGGGGCACTCTGTTCTAGTAACTGTAAAGCTGACAGTAATCTTCAACTTTTGATGATCAGTCATCTTTCAGCAGTTGACAGCAGAGGTGAATTTTCCCATTCCACCCGCTACAAGAATCATAGCAGCGAGGGGTGGACCATGGAAAGGTTTGTTGATCGCAGGCTGGATTTTCTGGTTTCAAGGTGAGCACGACCTGGAAAATCCTGCCCAGAGAGTCTCAGCAGCTGGATCCTGTCAAGTGCAGATAATAATCACATGGCCTTTAAAGCCCCGGCAACCCACAACATAGTTCGTCAATAGTAGAGGTTCCCACATTAAATGTGGACCATTCTTAATCCTTCATTCTGGGGTACTCCACATTTCCTGGCAGACTTCTTACTGTATTCATCAAACTCACCCAGCAGGTTGATCAGCTTGGAATGATCATATTGTGGACAGCACAGCTGACAACAATAATGTGCGAAAACTTGAAGGGCAGGGTATTCTCCAACCAGTCCAGCCACGAGAATCGCTGATGGCCTGCTCAGTACTACCTCTTGTTGTGTCCTGGCAGCAGTTGTATCTTTCCTGTATCCTAGTTGTGGGGTTTCACGCTGGGTTCAGCAGTTACCTCTTTACTGGATATTTTACCTGTCAACCAGGTGCTATCCATGGAGATGGTAGAATGAATAGCTCCAGCACCTATGACTGCCTCTGAACGAGATGTTCATTTACCTGACGAAGAGCAGAGTCTCGAAAGCTTGTGTGAGTTTACTATCAAATAAATTGATTGGACTTAAATCTGGTGTAGTCAGACTTCTTACTGTGCTCACCCCAGTCCAACGCCGGCATCTCTACATCGTGAGTTTGATGAAACCAGATGGGTGTGCATTGGGGCAACCAGAGGTCAGCCTCATGCTGCCAGCCTTGAGCAAGAAATAATTCCCCTGAGCACAGTAAATCCTCCAATGGAAATATTTAATCCGGACAGTTAATTTAAGCATAGCAGCTCCTAACCACAACACAGTCTAATTTTAATGGGGTTAGCACTCATGACGCATCAAGTCTTCTGTGAGTACACGAGAGGGAGTGGGGCAGGTTGGGGAAGCTACCTAGATGCCGGCAATCGGGAAGGCAGGTGATGTGAGAGGAGGGGGGCAATGCACGTGTTCCAATTTCTGCACTGACAAATCAGCAGCACTGATGCTGGCTTCAGCCTCTCAGGCAAGATCAACACCGACCCCCCCCCCCCCCCCCCCCCCCCCCCCCCGTCCCCTCATAGCTGTGAATCCTTCAGACACTAGAAAGCACTATTCATTTCACTATGTATGCCAAAAAACAGCAGGAAAATCTCCATTTTCCTGCCCATTAGACACTTTATTTTTTGTGGGAAAATTGCCCCCATTGTCTTCATCATTATACTGACCTAGCAGTGACATTACCATCTTCCCAAACATACATTGCTTTGATCCCTTTCCTTATGTGAGGATCGGCATCGTGCATGCATTTCCTCAGTTTTTGTCGGCTTCCTATCTTGACCTCTTTCTCAAAGATTTGTGGTCCTTTATGTTTCTCATTGCTGACAACTTGCTCATCTTGCCAGATTGGAAAGTTGTTGAAATGCTTTCTTGCACTGGATCCGTGCTGTCCCTGACCTGATCTTTCATCATTTCTCTTTTGTTTGCCTGGCAGACATCTTTCTGCTGTTCTCTGGAAACAGACTTCTTGATTTGACTCTTTTTATCATTAGCTCCAGGGAAATGAATCTTGAGGTTGCCCTACCAGAGCAGGCTGTCATAATATTGATCTGGAAAATTCTTCCCTGAGATCTGATGCTCTGTAGCTGCATCAAATTTGAAAGCTGAGAAATGCCCTCTGAATGGAGCCCGCCATTTCCAGCTCCTGTCTCTAATTGCACCAGAATTAGCTGCATTCTATGGAGGCCAGCCATTAATTTGTCACTTCTTGCAAATGTAAATGCGGCACAATCTGATCACTAGCTGCATCAGGGCCTAGACCTGGAAAATGATTCCAACATTACAGTGCTAGCGCACGTGCAAAAATCCAACTCATTATAGCTGTAAATGAGCAGACGTCACCCATAAAGTTAACTGATCACTTCATCTAAACTTGAAAGAGTATTATGCAAAGAATAACCTGAAAGCTGAAAGGCTGTGGGGATTTGAAAACAAAAGTCAAATATTTAAACTTCCTCCCTACGGACAATTTCTTTGGCATTGTGCCAGTGTTCCAGGTTGGTATTTTTAATCATCCATTCATGAGGAAATGTTACCCTTGCGTACAGCAAAATGATGAATTTTTCCATGGGTTTCATATCAGCCCATCCAGCTGCCTTCATGGATCTGTGGACATGCACTTCAAGATTCCACTGCTTCTCTACACTTCACAACATCTGACCAATTATTGTCTATTGCTTTGACTTGTTTCCATAATACTTAAGCAGAAATATTCAAAGTTATTATACGAACAATTTCATACAGAAATTTGTGCTGACTATAGGATGTTTGTGCTACTTGTGGAAATTCCTTTAACTTCCAGTTTCTGATCTGAGACAGACACAGATTGCAAAGTCCATCCAATGGGAGTGTTGAGGAAATTGGCAATATTTCCATTTGAATCACTGATTTGTTGGCCTTGGTCAATATAGTAGACTCCTTTGAATGTTTCTGATTACCTGACACTGTTCCAGGAACCAAGATATTTATGCCAAAGCCTCAACCATTGGATATTATGACTCCAAGATCCTTCCTGTTTGTCTATTCATGAAATCATAGGCAGCTATATCACACGAGAAGGCTATTTGGCCCATTATGTCCATTCTATTTCAAAAGGACCCTATTAGCCTAATCTTACTTTCCTACTCTTGGTCTATATGGCTTATGTCAACTCAAGTGCCTCTCCAAGAACTTTTTAAAAGTTCTGACAGTTACTGTATTTAACACATTCAGACAATGAATTCCAAATGTCCTCCAACCTCTGAGTAAAAAAAAATCAAATCCTCTCTAAACATAATATTTAAGGCTATGTGCCAAGTGCTGGGATAAAATGGGAGTTTAGGTGTTTCACATGTGTCGGGTGCAGATTTAATGGGCTGAAGGGCCTCTGTTGCAATGGATGATTCTAAATCTCCAGTGTTCTTGCTATGGACTCCTCAACCAAGGGGAATATGGTCTTCCTACCCACTTAATCTAGACCTCTCAATTTTATACACTCCTCCCAACTTCCTAGTCAAAAGAAAATCCCACTGGGTGGTGGAATTAAAATTCAATAAAAAAAAATGTGTGAAACTATAAACTGTTGTCAATTGTTGTAAAAACCCATCACATGCATTAATGTCCTTTAGGGAAGGAAGTCTACTGTTCTTACCTGGTCTGCCTACATGTGACTTCAGAACTGCATCAATATGGTTGACTTTTAAATGCCCTGTGACATGGCTTAGCAAACCAGTAGGTCAAACATAGGCAAGGAAACCTCCTGCTATTTACGATGTACCTTCAGCTGATGAATGAGTAGCTCTCCTTGTTGAACAGCACTTGTGGAGGCAAGAATATACTTTGGGTGAGGGGTTTCAATATCCATTACTAAGTATGACTCAGTGGTTCCACTATTAGCCAAGCTGGTCGATCCTCAAAGACATAGCTGCTTAATTGGGTCCAGCAAGTGGTGAGCAAATCAGCAAGAGGAAAAAACATACTTATCTTTTCTGCACCAACCTGCCTGTCACAGTTGTATCTGTCCATGATATTCAGTGTGACCCACTACATGCTCCTTATGAAGATAAAGTCCTGTCTTCATGTTGAGGATATCCTCATTCATGTTGTGTAGCACTACCACTGTGCAAAATGGGATAGATTTTGAACAAATTAAGCAACTCAAACTAGGCATCCATGAGGCTGTGGGCCATCAGTAGCAGCAAAATTATACTCAATCACAACCTGTAATCTCATGAACCAGCATATTCCCCCACTCTACTGTTACCACCAAGCGAGGGAATCAACCCTTTCTCAATGAAGAATGCAGGAGGGCATGCCAGGAGCAGCACCAGCATACCTAAAACTAAGGCATCAATCTGATGCACTTATAATACAGGGCTACCTGCGTGCCTAGCAGCATGTGCTGCAAGTAATAAACTAAGCAATTCCACAACCAATATATCAGATCTAAGCTCTGATACCTGCTTCGTCCATCTATGAATAGCATTGGATAATTAAAAATTCACTGGGGGAGGAAGCTCCACAGATATATCCATTGACAGGGGACTCAAGCACATCAGTGCAAAAGGTACGTTTGAGGCAATTTTTACATTCTTTAACCAAAAGTGCTGAGTGGTGTTCCATTTTGATCTACTCTAGAGGTCCTGAGCATCAATGATGCTAATATTCAGCCAATTCCGTTCACTCCACATGATATCAAGAAATGGCTGAAGGCCCTAGATAATGCACTGACAATGTTCCAAGAATAGTACTGACAAATTGTGCAAAACTTGCCATGCCTCTAGTCATGCTGTTCAAGTATAGCTGCAATATTGGCATCTACCCAACAATGTAGAAAATTGCCCAGGTATGTCCTATACACAAAAAATGGAACAAATCCAACCTGACCAATTACTGCTCTATCAGTCTACTCTTGATAATCAGTGAAGTGAAGGAAGGGGTCATCAACAGTATTCAAATGGCACTTGCTCTGCAATAACCTGCTCACTGACACTTAGTTTGGATTTTGCCAGGGCCACTCCGCTCCTGTCCTCATTATCACCTTGTTTCAAAATAGATAAAAGAGTTGAAGTTCAGAGGCTCCATTTGAGTGACTGTGGTATTAAGGCTGCCGAGCAAAAATTGGAGTCAGTGGGAATTGGGGGGAATCGCTCTGCTGGTTGAAATCATACCCAGAACAAAGGACGATTGTTATGGTTGCTGGAGATCAGTCATCTCAGCCTCAAGAAATCATCTCAGGATGGTTAGTGTTCTAGCTCTCACCATCTTCAGATTTAATTCAGGTAAATTGAGGTGATGTTACCAGGGAATTTTCTGACCCTCAGCAGGGTTTGTAAGCTCTCTTAGCTGGCAGGTTTTCAAAAGCTCACCAAAATCCACCCAACCCAACAAAAGTACTGGGGGATAGGAAAAACAAGCTTCCCTTAGGGCTGTTAATGATGTCAGAAGACAAAGTGTGGATTCACGACCCAATCAGAGTTCAAACCTATGGAAAAATATATAGCTTCTTTTTAAATGGAAAATGTAAATTTGCCATGAAAAAGGTCTTAGCAATTCCTGACTCGAGAAGAACATGGAAATCCAATCCTTAGGAGTCTATGGCTAGAATTTTCCTATCCCACCCGCCATGGGAATTGTAGCAGGCCCGGGATGGACCATGCACAGGTCCATTGATCATGGACGGGATTCTCTGGTTCTGAGGCAAGCATGACTAGAGAATCTTGCCCATTGTCACTCTGTTCCAGAGATCAGAATTAGAAGAATGCAGATACATTGAGGGATTGCATGGCTGGAGGAGATTGCAGAAGAAATGAGGGGTGAGAACCCAAAGGGTTTGAAAATAAGCACAGTTCTTTTGGGCACTACTTCTTACTGCCTGAGAGACCTAGTGCAACATTGTGACCCAGATGGAGTTGCTCTGTAGGCCATGTGTGTGATGTGGCTGAATGAGACTTTGTGGCTTAAGGGAATACAGTTCTATATTAGCAGAGTAACACAATGTGCTTTTCATTATATAATCCCATCTTTATAAAATGAATCATCCTCACTGTGGCATTGCAAAATCCACTAACGATATATTGATGAGCTGTAGCTGTACACTGTAGACTTTCCTCTTTGTCACAGCTATAGAACAGCCTTAAAATGTGAGTTCCTTTCAGAAGCAACCTGAAACTGATCAGCACATTCATTTTGCAAGATAACTGAGCAAATTCTTAAGTTTTGAGTTACAGGAAGTTCTATTTATTCATGGTAATTAAACTATTTGGCTAAAACAAGAGAAGTGCATCATTTAATTTGCTGTAAGCAACAACACAGGAGATTCACTCATATCTTGGAAATCTGTGGGTGAGATTTTCTGATCTCTCCTCAGCGGTCCTCAGCAGTTTTCTCAGCAGAGGGAGGGAGTATGTTATTTGCTGGTGGTGAGTTTTTCTGGTCTGGCCACTGTCAATGAAAACTCCCATTGAAGCCACCCCAGGCCACCAGGGAGCCCATGACATTGGGTGCACTGCTGACGCGCCCAGAGAATCCTGCCAGTGTGAATGGCTGGAGCATTATAGTCAGAATGTATGTGACGTGTGACGTTGAAAAGCCTATGTAAGCTTTTCCTCTCGAAAGTTCTGTCCCTAAATATATACAGAGACTGTTAGATCTCCAAATAATGCCAGTAGGGAGATGCTTCCTTGTTAAATTCTGACTGTAGTGTCTGATTTGGTTGTGATGTCTCACTCTGCACCATGCAACTTCGTCACAGTTGCTTTACTGCTCCACAAATTCTCTAAAAAAATCTATTGCTATTGGTATGATTGAAGATTGTATGCAATATATATTTTTGTTTCAAAAATTTGAAAGCATCTGAGAGGTTACAGAAAAGATTTATAGCAATGATTCCAGAGATGAGGGACACAGTAATGTTGAAAAGTTGGAGAATCTGCTGCTGTGCTCTTTGAGAAAAGGTTGAGAGAAGATTTGATGATGTTCAAAATTGTGAGGGTCAGACAGAGAAACTTGTAGAGTTATAGAGGTTTACAGCATGACACAAGCCTTTGAGCCCAAATTGTCCATGCTGCTCATTTAGCTGGCCCCAATTGCCCGCATTTGGCCCATATCCCTCTGTTTCCATTGTCGAAAGGGTTGCAAATTGGAGGGCACCAATTCGAGGTGAATGGTAAAACAATCAAAGGGAACATGAGGATGATTTTCTTACACAACATGTGTCAATGATGTGCAATGCACTACCTGTAAGTGCAGAGGCGGCAGAACGAATCCTGCTTTTTAAAAGGAAATTGGATAATTACCTTGTTATATACTTAAAAATGGTTGCATGATTTAAGAGCTGATCACATAATGGTGATATCATTCAAGTTTTGCACAGGCTACTGTTTTACTTTCTGTTTGTAATCTGTACAAGCGAGACCTCCTACAACTGATCTCTTGTTGTTCGTTTAAATCTATGTGTGCAAACCACAGGTGCAATCTTACCGGCCGTTCACTTCGTGCTCCTGCTGCAGTGAAGTCAGAGAATTTGGCCCAGCTAAATCTCTGTTCACTTCAAAAATCTTGCTTGCGTGAATGTAACATTCTGGCCCACATCTTTCTGGTAAAATCCACAACCCCTGACATAGCTAGAACATTACAGAAAGAAAATTGTGATGATTCGGGATTTTGTTTCATCAAGAACATCAAGTAAAGGTGCTAATTAGAAGGAAAAAGCATTGAGGTTCCTCAGACCTCAAATATTAGAAGACTGGGGAAAAGCAACAACAGGATTAAAAATTGAAGTGCCAGGAGGAACAAGTAAGAAAAAAGCTCTCTGTGTGATTTTGGAAAACAACCCTCTTTTTAATCAGAGAAGAGTGAGATTCCAGGCAGTATCTAGCATATTTGAAAAGAATAGATGCTTTGCTTAAAGCTTGGCCAGGATAAAAACAGGAGGGAATGCTGGGGAGGCAGTAAAAAAAATGTATATACTAAGCAGTCTCAAGTCACTACTACCTGCAAGATGAATGATGGGTCAATTAGGATCCGTGGGGCCTTTCAATGAAGAAAAGTAATCATGGAGTTCTTATACAGTATGTTTCCAGTGCTTTTAACAGATGAATAAAATTGAAAATGAGTTTATCTTATCAGCTTTTTTGAGTACAATAGGAAATAAAATTTTTAATTTGCTCTGGAACTTGGTTCATCGAGCAAAGTCAGGAATGAATTTTTTAATGAACTGACAAAGATTCTTGAAGAGCATTATTTTTCATATCCATTGATCATTGTGGAATGGTTCAAGTTCCATCGAAGGAATCAAGTGAAAGGCAAAGCATTGCTCAGTTTGTGGCAACTGTAAAAAGTCTGACAACATTGTTTGACAATTCATTTGAGTTTGACAATTCATTAGATGATTCTCTTTGAGATTGTATAGTTTGTGGCCATATAAGAATATGCAGTTATCTTTAAGAAGAGAGACAAGTTGCATTCTATAAAAAGAATTTACAACAAGGAAGAAAAGAAATACAATTGTGCAAAGGAGAATCTTAGAACCCATACAGTGTGCAGAAGAGGCCATTCAATCCATTGGATCTGCACCAACTTTCAAACAGAGTATCTTTCCCAGGCCCTCTCCCTTGCCGTATCCCTGTAACACCTCACATTTTCCTATTGCTAATCCATCTAACCTGCACATCTTTTGACTGTGGGAGGAAACTGACCCACCTAGAGGAAACCTAGGCAAATGGAGGGAGAAGGAGCAAACTCCACACAGTCACCTAAGGCCAGAATTGAACCCACATACTTGGAGTTGTGAACCAGCAGCACTAACCATTGTGCCATCATGTTACCTATTAATGTTCAAAGATATGATGCAGAGGTCCAACTGAACGTCTTATCCATGCAGGGTGGATTGCATAGATTATGGATGATTCTGAAATTAAGTGGACAACCTATCAAGATGGTGGTTACTTACTCACCCAAGGTAGGTGTCTCTTATGGGGAATCTGGGTGACCATTCCTCCTAGTCTGTATAGAAGAGTTTTTGAACACTACATGAAGGATGTTAGCAATAATGGTTCATAGTTTACTTCATTAGAGCTTGAGGATTATCTCAGAATAAATTTTATTCAACATATAAAATCTGCATCAATGGATTCATGGAAAGATTTGTACAATTTTGAAACATTCTTTAAAAACTTCAAAAGAACAAAGTTCATTATTACATTATTACATTATGTGAATAGTTTTTTGGTATTTCATAGAAACATTACTGTTGTGAATACTCAAATACTGCATCATATTAATCTTAAAGAGAAAGTTGACAACAATGTTTGATTTGTTTTTGTTTTATTCTTTTGTGGGACGTGGGCAGCTGTATCTTGGCCAGCATTTATTGCTCATCTTTGATTGCCCTTGAAGGGGCATTAAAGAATCAACCACATTGCTGTGGGTCTGGAGTCACATATTTGCCACACCAGGTAAGCATGTTGGACTTCCCTCCCTAAAGGATATTAGTGTAACAAACAGACTTTTTATGACAGTCAATAATGTTCTTTTGGTCACCATGAGACATAATTCCAGATGTTGGAATTCAAGTTTCACCATATGCCATGGCGGGATTGAGTTGGCGGGAACCTGAGATTCTAGATATATACCCTGGGTCTCTGGAATACTCAAGCAGTGACCACAATACCACTGCCCCACCATCTGCAAACCACATCTTTTCATTGCAACTCACAGCCTCTAATATAATTAGAACATTACATATCTGAAGAGAAACAAATATGTAGAGAAGGGACTAGGGATTAGGATTAGCAGAGAGCCAACAAAGACATGGAGTGGTGAATGGCCTCCTTCTGTTTTGTGACTATTCTAAGTCTCAAGAATATATGATTGATTTTTCCCATTTGCTTCTTGCTCATTCGCTCTGACCTGTGATCCATCTTCAGGTCTGGTTGCTGTTGAAATTCATTCAGTCCTCAAATGGCTGCATTGTCTCTCTGCCCTCTCCCTGACCTCTCTCTCTGATAGCCTGCAGCCCATGACTACGAACATTACTCTTTCATCTTTGGCCATGGACTCTCTTCAAACTGGAAAGTTCAATTTGTTGCAGGTTTGTCCTGTTCTAAAATAAATAATTAAAGTACACTAATGCCGATTACTGCTTATCCTGACCTAAACTAAATCAACCTGGCACTGTTTCTCCCTCAGACACCACCTTCGCCTCCAAGTAAACAAACAAAACAAACTTACTCTTTTGCATCTTTTCTCAATGAAATGCATTCTGAATTCTCCAGACCTAGAACTGTTTTCAGATATTCACCAGAATTCTACCACCTCACTCGCCATGGATAAGGAACAGACGATGGAAATGTCCATGGACCTCGGGCAGGAATTTCCAGTCTCGCTCGAGTGAGGCCAAAAAACCCTGCCCGTTGTTCGACTGACCACTACCAATTTCTCACCTGATCTTGCGGAGTTCTTCTTCACTTGTTTGTTTGACTAATTCAGTTTTCAGGCATTTTTTGGGAATTCAGGCTATACTGTTCAAAACAGATGACAAAGAGCTGTATATTCATAGAACATAGAACATTACAGCACAGAACAGGCCCTTCGGCCTTCGATGTTGTGCCGACCAAAATAAAAAGCAATGCCCCTCCAAACTAAACCATTCCCTTCTCTTCCATATACTTATCAACTAACCTCTTAAACGCCACCAAACTTGGCGCATCTACAACAGCTGCAGGCACGGCATTCCACTCCCTAATCACTCTTTGAGTAAAGAACCTACCTCTGATATTCATGGAGGAGGTAGGAGGTTATGTTAAGTAACTTCTCGATCCACCATATTTATTGCAGGGAAACAGCAGTAAGATGAAGTTGAGTGCTGGAAGAAGACCTGAGATAGTATTGGAGGAAGGCAAATGATAAGCCAGTATCTATACACTGAGCCAAAGTCCTAGTATCAAATATGAATGTCAGCTCTCAACCTGTCAGTCCTTTGTGACCTAACAACTTAAGGGCAGCATCTTCTTTGCTGCCATCTGACTTTTAAATAGACTTACTAATTGATCTTTCTCTACACCATAGCCATGACTGTAACATTATATTCTGCACCTTCCTATCCTTCTCCCCTGTGTACTTTATGAATGGTGTGCTGTGTCTGTATAGCACAAGAAACAATGCTTCTCACGGTATACCAATACATGTGGCAATAATAAATCAAATCACGTCATTTATCCTACATGCTCTCTGTGTCTCATCCATGCCTCTTCATATCCCCGTGCTTGCTCTGTGTCTGCTTGTATCCTCCAGACCCAGTGTCTACTCTGGGCGGACTTGAGAAATCTTGGTTTTGAAATGGACATTAAAACAATAAACTTCTAACTGCCCAGTAGAACTGTCATTCAAATGCAGTTCGTGCTGAAAAAAATCTCCTTCAAAGAAGGCATTCAAAAGTATAAATTCTTTCAAATGGTTAGTCAGTTGTAAAAATGTGGACCAATTTCACTAACCATGTTGAAGACAGATAATTCTTTCATAACCACATTAAATGTGAACCAGTCTCTGCTGTGATAAGTGGTTCTGGGGCTTTTGAAACTCAGCCAAACATTCATAATTAGCTGAATTATAATAACAACTTATTGTAGTTTATAAACCATTAAGTTTATTAGAATTACTAAAGTAATCTTATACTTTTTCTAAGGTAACATTAGTAAACTTTTCCCATAATCAATTTATATTGCTTGATAGGACAGCTTTTGTTGCTCAGCATCTGCACAAAGTGAGTACTGGAAGGCAGGTACACCCCAGTAGTAAAAAGCTTCGCTGCTGTGTTACTGAGACTTGCATTCTGACCATTGGTTTTAACTCAACTGATGCAGCCATTTAAAACAAGTTTCAGCTAGGTAGCTGCAAGAGTCAATACTTCATCGCAGACAGCATTTCTAGTTTTCATTCTGCACAATAACCATTAGACTTCTGTGGCTGTTATTTTCTAAATGAAAAGTTCAAATTTAATTATAATACTTCAACCACTTAATTAATTAATGCACTCCGGCGCTCAGTTTTCAAATGAAAGCTGCATTTTTTTTCAATTTCAAAGGCCTGGAATTGAAATCAATTCAGGACATGACACTGTGTTCTATTTTTTCTTCAGTTTGAAAAGCATAATAAAACTTTTCCCAATGAATGAAGTAGTGTAAAACATCTCAGCGTTTACCTGTGCAGCGCAGAGCTAATCACTGATAACTAATCACAGTATTAAAACACATCTGTCTGATAATACAACATCAAACTATTGAATCTGAAAGAGATTATTTTCTTTGTATTTCAAGGCCTGCCAATAAAGAATTCCAGACTGAATTTTTTGCTTTCCACTTGGGATTGAAACTATCCTGTGGTTCACGCCTCTTCTAAGTTACATTTCCATAGTGCAATTCCAATTTTAATTTCTTTATCATTGGTGGCCATGCCTGCAAATTCCCATGAACTAGAGCATGCTTGTAAGCCGGGAGCAGGAGCACAGCCTGTGGTTTGATTTGCCAAAGTGTGGACAAGCGATTGAGCGGTAGGCATGTTAGATATTTGTATAGCAGTGGCATAGAATGTTTGGGCCTCTGGTGGAACAGGAGATATGTTGGTGGTAACTTGGTAGTACGCTCTTGAGCTTGGCCTGATTGAAGTCCCTGGCCACAATGAACAAGACCCTGGGATGTTTCGTCTCAAGGCTATTCTTAATTGCATACATTTCATTTTGCATAATCTTGGGAAGTTGATTCAATTTGTCTGTATAGCACAAGAAACAATGCTTTTCACGATATACCAGTACATGTGGCAATAATAAATCAAATCACGTCATTTACCCTACATGCTCTCTGTGTCTCATCCATGCTCTTCATATCCTTGTGCTTGCTCCGTGTCTGCTTGAACCTTCCAGACCCAGTGTCTACTCTGGGCAGACTTGAGAAATCTTGTCTTTGAAATGGACATTAAAACAATAAACTTCTAACTGTTCAGTAGAACTGTCATTCAAATGCAGTGTGGCATACATGGAAGCCATTTAATTAATAATACAATAGATTTAATGCTGTGATTAGATTGGAATGAATAGCTTAACAATTGAATGATGATCTCCTTTAACCCCTTTCCTAAGCTATTGACGAAGTTAGCCTAATGTCAGTAGTAGATAAAATGATAGAATCTATTTTTAGAGATATTGTAAAATGATACTTAGAAAATCATAGATGATTAATCAAGGTCAACACAGTTTAATGAAAAGAAAATCATGTTTGGTAAAGTTGTTGGAGCACTTTGAAAATAAGCAAAACCAATGAGTGTAGTGTATTTGGATTTTCAAGAAGCATTTGACAGGATGTGATACAAAAAGCTCTTAATCACAATTAAGACTCGGATTGAGGATAACATATTAATTAATATTGGATTGAGGATTGGTTAATGGACAGAAAATCTTGAGCAGGATTAAACAGGATAATTTTGCTGGCAGAAGTGCCACAAGGATCAATACTTGGGCCATAGCTAAGGGGATTGGGCATGTTATGTTCAGATTTGCTGATGATACAAAACTAGATGGGAAAGTGAACAATAAGGAAGATGCAAAGATGTTGACATGGACAGGTTTGGGTGAGTGAATATTGTATGTATATGCTAAGTGTAACATTTCCCACTTTGGCAGGATAAATAAAAGTAAAAGGTATTTTTTGAATGGGAAGCGAGTGGGAAATACTGCACTCAGAGGAAGCTGGGTGTCCTTGAACATAATTCAGAGAAAGTTAGCAAGCAAGTGCAGCAGGCAGTTTGCATGTTAGCTTTTATTACAGAGGAATTGGAGTTTAAGAGTGAAAAAGTCTCATCATAATTACACAGAATATTAGTGAAGTACAACTGGCGACTGCTGCAAGCCACCCCCCACAATGTTGGTCCAGTTGCTAAGGAGCATTTTTTTGTTTTCAGGTTAAAAATTTGGACAGAGGGAAATCTCCATTTTCTGGACCCTCTCTCTTATCTGAAAAGGCAGCTTACTGTTTATTTGCTGCTAGAATAACTCTTATTGGACCTTCAGCTGTAAGAGCCCAGTCACATTCCTTAATTGGATGATGAACCCATCCTGTGGCCATTAATTGACCAATTTGAGGAAAATCAGAACTGGATGACTCTTCCCCACGCAGTGCAGACTTCTGGCCCCTTTATTTCAGGGTCCAGAAACTCTCAGGAAAAATTCTGCCCTTAGTCTTTTTAGTTTGAATTTATAGATGGAGCTGCTTGGTATTTCTCTGTGATTTGATTGATGGTGTTGTCTAATAGTCTGCAGGAAACACGTGATTTACCAATCTGTCAGAATATATGTGATCAAAATAAAAACTAGAGAACGACTGCAGTGAGGTTTGAACTTTATGAACTCACAGGACAAATGATTTATTTTTCTGCAATTTTATGCTTTAAAAACCAGTAACAATTCAGTGTTTTGATTGACTAATAAAGTCACTATTTATTCTGAGCATCACAATGGGAGAGTTTGGGGCAAAGTCCATTTCTGTCACTTTGTCTAACTACCTCGATGGTGTGTTCCTGGGAAAGTTTGTATTTTGGAAAACATAAATCTTTTTTAGTCCACTTCTGTATATGTTATTCTTTAATAAAACAACTGGCAGATGGATTTTAATTTAGATAAATGCAAGGTGATGTATTTTGGTAGATTGAATCAGAGCAGGACTTACTCAGTTAATAGTCGGACGTTGGGGACAGTTATAGACCGAAAGGATCTAGGGGTACATGATCATAGCTCCTTGAAAGGGAAGTCATCGGTGGACAGAGTGGTGAAGAAGCCATTCAGCATGCTTCGTTTCATTGGTCAGAACATTGAATGGAGGAGTTGGGACGTCTTTTGAAGTTGCACAAGAATGCATTGGTAAGGCCATTCTTGGAATATTGTGCACAGTTCTGTTCATTGTATTATAAAAATGATATTATTAAATTAGAAGGAATGCAGAAAAGGTTTACTAGGATGCTACCGGGACTTGATGGTCTAAGTTATAAGCATAGGCTGGATAGACGGGGATTTTCTTCTCGGAAGCATGGGATGCTTGGGGTTGATCTTATAGAGATCTATAATATAATGAGGTATAGATCAGCTGGATAGTCAATATTTTTTCCCAAGGGTAGGGGAATCTAAAACTAGAGTGTATATTTTAAGGTGAGAAGGGAGATACAAAAATGTCCAGAGAGGCAATTTTTTTCATACAGAGGATGGTGAGCGTAGAACAAGCTGTGAGAGGTAGTAGTAAAGATGGATAGAATTGTATCTTTTAAAAAGCGTTCAGACAGTTACCTAGGTAAGATGAGTATAGAGGGATATGATCCAAACGCTGACAATTGGGACTATCTTAGGGATTAAAAAAGGGGTGGCATGGACAGATTGGGCCAAAGGGTCTGTTTGCATGCTGTAAATCTTTATGACCTGGAGTATTGTGCTGCTTTGGTCTCCTTACCGAAGATTGAGTACACTTGCCTTCAAGGGAGTGCAACAAAATTAAATAGATTAGATCCTGGGATGAGAAGATTGTTTTGAGGAGGCGTTGTGTAGACTAGGCCTATATTTCTTAGATTTTGAAATGGTAATCTACTATGTGCAATTCTTCAGGGGATTTAAAGAATAGATGCAGAGGAAATATTTCCCCTGGCTGGGAAATCTAGAACATGATCATAATCTCAGAATAAGGAGGGCAGCAATCTTGAAATGAGATATGGTGTAAGTTCTTGGGTTAAAGGATTATGAATCTTTGGAATTCTCTGTGCCACAGATCTGTGAATGCTAAGTCATGGGGTAGATTCAAGACAAAGAGTGATGGTTTTTTTAATATTAAGAGGTTTTGGAATAATGCAGCCACATGACGTTGAGCTAGAAAATCAGCACGATCTTATTGAATGGCAGTCCAGGCTCAAAGGGCCAAATGGCCAAATATGGTACATATTCCTTATGTTCTGGGAAACTAAGAGGGGATTATTAGCCAGAAAGGAAACCAGGAGAGCAATAGAATCATAGAACCCTACAGTGCAGAAGGAGGCACTTTGACCCATCAAGGCTGCACTGAACACAATCCCAACCAACCCCCACCCCCATATCCCTAAATATTATACCCACTAATTCCTCTAACCTATGCATCCTTGGGGCAATTTCTTAGCATGGCCAATCAACCTAGCCCACACATCTTTGGACTGTGGGAGGAAACCAGAGCACCTGGAGGAAACCCACGCAGACATGAGGAGAATGTTCAAACTCCACATAGACAGTGACCTGAGCCAGGAATTGGACCCAGGACCCTGGAGCTGTGAAACAGCAGTAGCCTGTGGGATGGAGGAATATCTGATTGCTGGAGAAGTTAACATATTCCTTTTTGGACCTGGGGTGGGGGAAGCATTACAGCTGTTCCTGAATACAAGCAAAGCTATAGAAGGATTAATCTATTCCTGCAGCAATCCACAGCTCTCTTCAGAACTTCAGAGTTTTTCTAGGCCTGCGAAATCTGACCAGCCAACATTAAAGCTAAAATAGAATATATCATCTCAGACATACAGCCTTATTAAATATTTAAATACAGAGCCAAGGGATACCTTCTGAAGTGGGTAGGAACAAACTGGAATGGCTTTGTTTTGAGATACTTTATCTTTCAACTTGATCTTAATCCACCCATTTCCATGGGTTGAAATCCATCCCTGTCCCAGCTTTAGGACAGTTATCTGGCAGTAAGAATCAGGAGGAGTGAGAATGATTAGGATCTGTATGAGGAATGCTGGATACTTCCTTGCATGGCTTAGAAAAAAATCTAAAAGAAAAATAATTTTTTGAGTTGCTTTTGCCTCAGAATCCGTCTCCCCTTGATTTTACCTGACAGTACAGCTGCCATTACTTAACCCCCCTCTTCCTTCCCATAAACCTTCCACACCCACCCAGCCCAGCTCAGGCCTCTGGTTGAAGTGTAGAATGGTTCTTTGTGACATGATTGGATCTGATCTGTATATTTAATGTTGAACCCACTTCCTTTCTGTGGATGTTTTGCTAGCTTGCTGAAAAGATAGTTGGACAAGTTGTAAATGGGATTGGAGGGTGTGTATGTCTGTATTGGTTTAAATGGGACGAGTTTGATTGCTGTCAGTTGGGAGAAATTAAAGTTGTGTGTTTAGTTTTACCTTGCCTTTATAAGGTCTCACCTGGCCAACCCACCATTGCATGACCTTTGAAGAATGTAACGAATCAAACAGTATCTCACCATTCTGTGGCTTCACATGTGGATCTTGCAGCGCACTGCTGCGAATGCCAAATCATAATGAGGGAATATTCTTCTTAATATTCCCAATAAATTTATTTCTGGAGGGCAAATCTCATTTCCTGTAGTGTTTGACAAAGTAATTAGATGAAGAAAATAAAAATAGCCAGTAGTGACTCGCTTTTGAGATCCCTTTTGGAATTAAAAACAATCTTTTATTCCCACACAGGGCATAGGGTGAGCAATTCGCCTGCAGATTGACTTCATAGAGATAAAAAATGCTACTTGTACTTCCTTACTCTGCAGTCAAGCAAGCCACAGTGAACATATGTTATTTATGTTATTTGACAGGCAAGATTGCACAAATATTGTTAATCACTGCCTCATGTGAACAACAAACATTGAGATGTTTCACGAATAATCCTCCTGTCTGAATATTATGCAGAAAAATAGTACATATAAATGATGGAAATCGATTAATTCTTGTGGAATATGAATGCCTGAAGTGAATAGGACTGCCAGACAAGAGAGTATCAATGTTGGATTATATTTGTTCCAATTAGTTTATAGTTTTACTGATATCGGCCCATATTTTTCTTAGTTATGAACATTTGGATTTAAAAATCCAAGTGCTGATGTGACTGGAATGCAACTGTGAGTTTTTTTTGTCATTTTTTCTGATGTTAGGTTCATGGTTCACAACATTTTTGTAATTACATTCAACAAAAAGCAACGAGTCAGCCACACTTGTCATTGTGCTGCCTTGCCACTTGTCAAGCAACAAAATTAGCTACTTAACTGGTGGAGAAATGGAAAACGTTGTTCCTCCCGCCATGCAGCCAGGATATAATGAAGGAAATATTAATGCTTGCAAGAATTTTGTGAATTGAATTGATATTACTGCTGGTGACATAGTCGTTGCCAGTGATGAAAATTTAAGTAGCCTTCGGCACCAGCCACTCTCCTTCTTCATGAGTGGCCCCTCAGGATCAAGATGACTGGCTCCCATTCCTGTCCACTGAGTTTTGTAATAGTTGATAAGTCCAGTGCAGATCCTGCTACTTGTAGAACATAGAACATTACAGCACAGTACAGGCCCTTCGATCCTCGAAGTTGCGCCGTCAACTGGAACCAATCTAATGACTCTCTAACCTAAACTATTCCAATGTTATCCATATGCCTATCCACTGACCATTTGAATGCCCTCAAAGTTTGCAAGTCCACAACTGCTGCAGGCAGGACATTCCACACCCTTACTACCCTCTGAGTAAAGAACCTACCTCTGACATCTGTCCTATAACTACACCCCTTAATTTAAAGCTATGTTCCCTCGTATTAGCCATCACCATCCGAGGAAAAAGGCTCTCACTGTCCATCCTATCTAACCCTATGATCATCTTATATGTCTCAATTAGGTCACCTCTTAGCATTCTTCTCTCTAATGAAAATAATCTCAAGTCCCTCTGCCTTTCCTCATAAGACCTTCCCACCATATCAGGCAACATCCTGGTAAACCTCCTCTGCACTCTTTCCAATGCCTCCATATCTTTCTTATAATGCGGCGACCAAAACTGTACACAATACTCCAAGTGCGGCCACGCCAGAGTTTTGTACAGTTGCAACATGACCTCATGGTTCCGAAATTCAATCCCTCTACCAATAAAAGCTAACACACCGTACGCCTTCTTAACAACCTTATCAACCTGCGTGCCAATTTTCAGGGAGCTATGCACATGTACTCCGAGATCTCTCTGCTCGTCAACACTACTAAGAGTCCTTCCATTAGCCCTATATTCTGTATTTCTGTTACTCTTACCAAAGTGAATTACCTCACACTTTTCTGTATTAAACTCCACTTGTCACCTCTCGACCCAGTTCTGCAGCTTATCTATGTCCCTCTGCAAACTGTAACATCCATCCTCATTGTCTACAACTCCTCCAACTTTGGTGTCATCAGCAAATTTACTAACCCATCCTTCTACACCCTCATCTAGGTCAATTATAAAAATGACAAACAGCAGTGGCCCCAAAACAGATCCCTGAGGTACACCACTTGTAACTGGATTCCAGGTTGAATATTTCCCATCCACCACCACCCTCTGTCTTCTATCAGCTAGCTAATTCCTGATCCAAGCTGCTAAATCACCCTCAATCACATGCATCTGCATTTTCTGCAGTAGCCTACCATGGGGAATCTTATCAAACGCTTTGCTAAAATCCGTATACTCCACGTCAACTGCCTTACCATTATCCACCTCTTTGGTCACCTTTTCAAAAAACTGGATAAGTTTTGTGAGGCACGATCTACCTTTAACAAAACCGTGTTGACTATCCCTAATCAATTTATTTCTTTCTAGATGATTATAAATCCTATCCCTTACAATTCTTTCTAAAACTTTGCCCACAACAGAAGTAAGGCTCACCGGTCTATAATTCCCAGGATGGTCTCTACTCCCCTTCTTGAACAAGGGGATAACATTGGCTATCAGCCAGTCTTCTGGCACTACATCTGTATCCAATGACTTCATGAAGATCAAAGCCAAAGGCTCTGCAATCTGCTCCCTAGTCTCCCAGAGAATGCTTGAAACTTGTCACAAAGTAGGGATGCCTATGTGTTGGCATGGATTTTTGACCTCTTTCACGGAAGCTTTGAGTACATCTCTAAAGTGTTTTCACTGTCTCCTGGGGGTCTCTTGCTGTGGTCAAGTTCTGCTTAGAGTGATTACTTCAGAGTCTGGTGTCAAGTATGCGAATGTAACATTCTACCCAGTGGAGCTGGTTTTGTGTGACTAATACCTCAATGTTGGACGTGTTAACTTTGGAGAGGACACTGCTGTTGGAGCACCTTTCTTGTCGCCAAGATCTTGCAGGGATACCACTGGTGGTTCTTCACGAATTTGACCACCTTAGGTTGTCCAGTTCTCCACACTGTGAAGGATCAAGGGGATCACTGCTGACCTGACCATATACCAACCATTAAAAAAAAACTTCCAATCCCAGCTGCTGCCTCTCTACTAATTGCTGCCACTATTGTACCAAAGACTAATATTATCATGGACTAAAAGGCAGGTGACCGTATTTATTCATATTATTATCAAAACAATAATAGCATTTAAAAAAACTGAAATCAGTAACATTGAAGGTAAGTTGCCAGGCATCTTTTATTTCAGTGTGCAGAACATTTCTTTGTTTCATTTATATTTTTCTGGATTCATTACTTAGAACTCTATGTTTGATATAATTAAAAACATCTACAAGATTGCAGTGGAGAAGGTACATCCTTCGTATTGAGAGATTGGCCTTAAATGGGATATAAAACTGTAAGTCTTATTTTCAAGAACATATGAAAGACACAACAATAATTTGTATTTATATAATAAATTAAAGTGATAAATTGGCCCAAGGCACTTCACAGGAGCATTGGGAGACAAAATATGACACTGAACTGCATATGGTAATATTGGGGAAGATGGCCAAAGAGGTGGATTTTAATGAATATCTTGAAGGAAGAAAGAGAAGTAGAAAGCATTAGGGGACAGGTTATCTGGCAGTAAGCACCTCAATGACTTCATCCTAAAATATGAGAGTTTCCATACGTACACTGTTGGTAACTGTCTGCCTCATTCCTACCTTCCTCAACTTTGTCACTAAATCAGACAGCTGGCCAGACATCTGGTACTGGATGAGCAAAATTTTTCTCCAAAAGACGCACAATTGCCTTTAGCTCCCAAAACAATCTCCATAGTTGGGCAAGGCCTGAAGTGCCAACAGGTTTTTTGAGACAAGGTGCAGTGACAAAGCATCTGAAGGGCTCAAGAATAGTATATGAGGAGAATCATTAACAATTTTGGTTAACATGGGGATAGGATCGGATTGTTAACAGTTTAGTAAGGCTCAGGTGAAGGAAGTCTCTCATGTACAAGATGAGCTCAGAGAGGACATTTGGGGAGATAGGAGAGAAATTAGAGAAATGTTTAGGTTCAAGGCTAGGGCAAGGAAAATCTTCAAGAAGGTTTAGCCTGGTGGGTAAGAGAAAGAGAGAATTGACAGAGGTAACAGATCATAGATTGCCAATCTGAGTGACAAAGAAATCTATGATTCCTTCATGCTTAATGTTAGAGGTGAGGGTAAAGGAGACAAGGAAAAATATTTCAAAAGATTGTTTTCAGTAAGAGAAAAGAACTGTAAAATATCTTTGCATTCTGGAATAACCCTGGAATAATAGTTTTCGCAGATGGCAGCAGGACTCAGTAGCGTTTTATGTGGCCCAGTCAGAGCTCATGGCTGAACCAGTTATCTACCATATGCAATGAAGTGTGTGCCCATTGAACTTGAGGGAGCAGAGATGAGGGCTGTGTTGGGACAACCAAAGTGAGAAAGAGTAATGGTTTTAATAGGAACTAGAGCACTGCAGATGGAGTTAAAGGATTGGTTAAACAGATTCATGGTTTTAGGACTGTTATGATCCTGTAGGAACAGAAAGAAGTCTCACTTAAAGTCCAATAGATTTATTTGTAGCAAATGCCGCAAGCTTTCAGAACAGGCTGTCTGTTCATCAGGTAGGTGGGTGTTCTGATCATAAACAGGGCATAAAGACAATTTACATGAATGATGATTGGAATGTGAATCTTTACAACTAATCATATCTTAAAAATACAGACAATGTGAGCAGAGACAGCATTAAGCACAAGTTGTTCTTAAAGGGATATGTATTGTTTCCAGACAGGAACGTTAGTGAGATTTTGCAAGTCCAGGCAAGTTGTGGGTAGATAGAGTGACATGAACCCAAGATCCCAGTTGAGGCCTGTAGGGACGGAAACTTTTAAAAATAAATATGAATTTCCAATAACTGACTTAATGGACCACGTAACAAACTTCCTTTTTTCTCTGCTTTTCCCAGCCAGATAATTTATAATTCCCAAAAAACTTACAAGGTGGGGGTTATCCAGCAAATTTGTCTTCCTTTTCTCAGATTTTTTCACTCTGCAGTGATTGTGAGTGTCACGGTTGTCTTCAGAAACTTGGTTTTACAACAGACCCTTCTCTCAAAGCCAATCTCCATATAAATGTAAATCACATGGACTTTGTGTTGAAGTAGAAATGCTAATTAATAATCTCTTATATTTCCCCAACTGTATTCTATCTTTGAAGTACATAGATTAATAGTCATACTTTAAACAGTCCTTATGGGCAATTATTTTAAGACTCGGGGTAAATGCCTCCCTTTGTCACAGAGTGCAAAATCTGGATCAAAGTTAGTCAACGTTAATGTCACAGTAGGCTTACATTAAAACTACAATGAAGTTATTGTGAAAATCCCTTAGTTGCCACACTTCTGCACCCGTTTGGGTAGTTTTAGTAACTAGTAGTGTTACTACTAGTTACTACTAGTAGAAACTGGTAGCAATTGGTAGTGTTGGAGATCAGAACACCTCATTCATCTGACGAAGACCATAGGGTCGGAAGCTTGTAAGCTTACTATCAAATAAATCAGTTGGATTTAAACCTGATGTTGTCAGACTTCTTACTGTGTTTACCCCTGTCCAACACCAGCATCTCTACATCATGAGTAGTTTTACTAATTTATTAATCTTGGTTGGGGATTAAATGTTAGTTGGGACATGAGGGATGAATTCCCCTGTTGTTCTTTGAAATAGTGTATTGTATATCTTAAATTGGAGGGCAGACAGGACCCTACAGCTTATTCCAAAGACTGCAGCTACGATAATGCAGGACACCCTTAGTACTGCAGTGAAATGTTGATCTGGATTACAGAGTGTGCTAGGAACAGCTAAAATAAAGTGTTCAGTTATCTCAAATGTTGGTTCCGATCCCAAATATTTCAGAAAAATAGGCTGAAACGAACCATTATGAAGGCCTGTTACTAACTCTGAAGTGAATCTGTTGCTAGATTTGCAATAACTGGAACATAAATCTGTGGTGGCAGATGTATCAGTCTATTTCGTCAGAATGTTTATAGTTGTTCTCCAACCGTGGTATCTCGCTAGACGGGAGCACAGATCAGAGAATCAGGCATAAAGGTCAATGTGCTTGATTTACCGGTCATTAATTTTAATTACCCATTCATATGTTGAAAATTGTTTGGTAGTGTACATGAGTACACTTAATAGTTCAATTAAACATTTTGGGATTGATACCTCACTGTTGTCACCTAAATTGTTTTCTTTGCTAATCATAGCAGAAAAGTGGACTGAAAAACAGTCCCATGTTATCCATATGATTGCTTAATCGCAAAAATTCAGTGTAAGGAATTTCAGTCCTTCTATGTGTGCAACATATAACGGCCCTCAATTGCTACATAACCTGAATCTCTGGAGCAAATGTGAAAACAGCTTTTTACATTTTATTTTTATATGATTCACAACTAATTAAAGCAGAGAAATACATTAAAGAATGGAAAAGAGAGGGCAGCTTTGATGTTTGCTAATATAACATCGGTACTGATAGGATGGATCAAATGGCCTGCTCTACAGTTCAATCTGTCAGTGTATTTCAAAAGATAAATGAGTTTATTTCTTTAGTATTGCAAGTAGACTTACATTAACACCACAATGAAATTATTGTGAGAATCCCCTAGTCGCCTTACTCCGGTTTCCACTTGGGTACGCTAAGGGAGAATTTAGCACGGCCAATGCACCTAACCTGTATGTCTTTTGGACTGTGGGAGGAAACTGGAGTTCTTAGAGGAAAAATCACATAGACACGAGAGAAAGTGCAGACTCTACACAGTCACCTGAATCCTGGCATTGTGAAGCAGCAGTGTTAGCCACTGTGCCGCTGTGCCGTCCACGGCAGCTGACTGTCTAGCAATGGCATACTTCTGCTTGCAGAGAGGGACTGGTTTTAACTTCCTTTTTTTCCTGTACACTCAAATTTTTAATACTGCTTTTGCAACTCTACTTTTCTTCCCCTCAATTTTGCACACTGTATTAATTCTGCTTCTGGGAGCCATAAACTGCTTACCAACAGGACAATAAGTTGCTTTCAGACTTTGGGGAAATAAGATGCTCTGAAACTTGATCAATGAGACTGTAAACTGCTCTCAATCTTTACCAATGACCATAAGCTATCCTTGGTCATCAACAATGGGCTGATTAAATCATTGCTGCCTTAGGAGCAACACTTTGGGTATTGAGTTTATGAAATCTAGTTAAATTCTTGCTAAATTATGCTGATGGTTTTTTGAATGCCTTTTCTTGATTACTTATTTTTCAGAAACTAGCATCATTGAGGTAATGATAGTGTAAATTGTGACAAGAATATACTTTAGAATCCCCACCGATACAAGAATACATGTCCACCTGAAAATGAATTATATTAGAAATATGATTTTTGATGCAAAATCATTTTCATTCCTGAAAGGGTGCTGGAAACATATTCAAAGTGACATTGAGAAAAGAATTGGATGAATACTTGAAAGGAAAAAGTACAGAACAATTGAGAAAGACTAGGGGAGCCTAGACAGTTGGTAAGTCTACCAAAACACTGGCATAGGCACAATGGCCTTCTTCTGTGATTGACTAAGGAGAAGATAAAGCCTTTCAGTCCATTGAAGAAAGTCCCATGAGTGGTCTACTTCTTTTCAGCCTAACAACAAAGTGCATTTTTCTACCTTTAGTCTCCATTAACTTACCTGCCAAATTATCCGAGTCATATTGGGCTGGATCTTGGTGCACAGATGGATATTGGGGATGGGGAATGTTCTTTGATGGCTTTGAAAAGATCCTTTGAAGATAAGAAGCTTAGCTTACAAATCTTAAACATGTCAAATCAGTCACAAGCACTCATAGTATTTGAATTTTGTTGCCAAGTTGGATAGCTTGAGTTGGGAAACTTCCTGGATTTCTGCATCCACCTCTGAAAAGAAGCATCTGGATTTTATAGTCTGTGTTTCCGGCTGGAGTGTGGAGGGATATGTAAGATCTGAAACCCCTGGAAGGAGAGTGTAGGCGCTCATAGTGAGGAACTGGGACTTTGTCTCAGGTATGTTGTAGGATTTTGGGCCTATACCCCTCACTCTGCACTTACTCCCTATGGCCTTTTACATAACCAAGCCAACTCTTCATGCCCTTTTATACTCCATGCTAACTGATTAACTGCATCTACCCACAAAGTCTTATAAACTCTCATGCTAACTTATCCAGTATCACCCCGGCACAATGTGGAGATGAAATAGAATATAGTTCTGAACATCTACAGTTCTCACTATCCAGATTTGAATTCCCAGTCATAAAAGCCCATTCAAAATGCTGTGAAAACCTCAAGTAGTTAATCTCTTATAAAAACAAGCAAATTTCTATTTGCTCCACATTAAAGGCAGCTAATCTTTTAATCAATTATTTAAGTTTTCAATCCAATTATGAATCAGAAACCCTCTCCCAAAGTTGTCTTTTTTGAAAGCAGAAAATAATTTGAGAAGCCCTGGAGAAACTATGGACCAGATGTTCTCATTAGGTACATTGGCCATGTTGAATTCTCCCTTAGTACCCGAACAGGTGCCGGAGCATGGTGTTGAGGGGATTTTCACAGTAATTTCATTATGATATTAACATAAGCGTACTTGTGACTAATAAATAAATAATCTCTATTGAAGCCATCCCACATTGCTGGGTAATTCATGGGACCAGGGAATTCCATCAGCATGAACAGCTGGAGAGTTCTGGCCAATAGCTAATTGGATCTCAAGCCACTTAAAAATCCACAATAGCTTAATTGGGATTGTTGAAAGCAACCTTACTGAACTAACAATCTGCCAATTAAAAATACATCAAATTAATATCTAGCATGGCTGCGCTCTTAATTCACATTGCCAGTTTTATTCTGGTAAATGTGAATGTAATAAGTATCTTAGGGTAGTACAATGCCATCCATTTGCCAGTATGGCCCATAATTCTGACAGTGTTAAATAGATTCAGTGCGCTAAATGGCATCTATCTGAGCTGAAAGATTCTGTGAAATCCTATGATATGAAGGATTCAATTGAACGTCTGTTACTCCAGATGACAGTGATGGGACAAGGGTCCTACTGCCTATGAATGATATGCTATCTTCCGCTGCCAAGAGAGGAGGCCAGAAAATTGCACCCGTTATTTTTATTTGTTCTGGATTCAGCACAGTGAAGCACCTACAAAGAATTTACAAAGAGCAGATCCCCAGCAATGGGCTGTTAGTTTATTAGTGCATGAAACATAGTGAAATTGATGCTAATTAAACTTTTAAAAAATAAAACATCACTCTCTCAGACTAATTTTCAGTTGTAAATCAACATATTGCTTTTAATTTGGATTAAATGTGCACAGACTAATTAGGTAGTTGATGAGGTATAAATTGATGGCATCATATTAAACAGACACAGCTAATTTCTGAACATTGATAATCTAGAATGCTTTAGAAGGCAGAGACATTGTAACTTTAAAGTTAATAAAAGCGATGAGATATTTGTCTCAATGCACCTAAAAATATTTCCAACTGTTCAGTTTGTTCATATATGCAAATTTTTGGCCCTACCAAGATGCCATTTGACTTTTAATTCATGCTTGTTTATTACCTCGATTATATACAAACCTCAGTTAATAGGAGCATTTGAAAGAAAATTAATAAGGGGAAATTGATCTTTGAATTTAATTGAAATTGAGACAACATTTTATTTTTAAAAGTTTGACATTCGCATGAAGAAATTTTCAGCATCACATTAGAACATAGAACATAGAACAATACAGCACAGAACAGGCCTTATTCTGACATTAATAATCTGGCATTCTGGCATTAATAATCCTTCAAAACAGCATTGATGGATTTTGAGCTGAAACAGCATTTTAGCTTGCATTTATTGCAGGATGCCATCTTCATAAAGAAGTTGAAGCCTGCATTAGGAATGGCCACTTGGAGGTTCATTAAAAGGTTTATTGTCAATTAAAATGCCTGCTAGGTTGCATGGTATTTTTGTGGCCTACTTACTTGTCTTAATATCCTCTCATAAGTGCAATCAACCGTTGATGTAGATTTTGAACGCTACTTGAAGGGGTGCTTGTCATTTCATGTTCATTTGCTACTAGGGCTATGAAGAGGACCTCTGAAACACATTGGAAGATTTCTTAGGACTTCTTGTTGAACAACACTGATTCCAGAAATTCTATGAGGATTTCACCTAAAATGGGTGAATGCAACGAGACTTCACCTTATTGGAAATCTGATAGGAGTCACCATGAGAAAGGAAATCTTGGCTTTTGGCATCTAACTATGGGTTTTTCTCCACAAAGATGTCCAGTGCCATATCCTGTATTGGACATCCTGTTCCTCAGTCTCTGAGCCTACCTGCAATCTACAAACAGAACCCTTCAACTACCTGTGGACTGGGACCCATTAGCTACTGTAAACTGAGGCCCTTTAGCAACTGAGGACTGGGAGCCTTCCGCTGCTCTGAACCCGGACCTCTCACTTCCTGTGGACAGAAATCCTTTAGTTACTGTGGCTTGGGAGCCTTCAGTCATGGAAGATTGGGACACTTCAGCTATTGTGGACTGGGACCCTTCCATTCCTGTGGACATGTTGTTCATGCAATGTTCAGGCGAGTAACCTGAAGAAGGAATTTGAGGGTCCGAAAGCTAGTGCTGCCAAATAAACCGGTTAGACTTTAACCTGGTGTTGTGAGATTTCTTAGCCCAGTCCAACGCCGGCATCTCCACATCATGGATGTTGTTTGCAACCAGTGTCTTCCAAATTGTCAGTAGAACATAGAACATAGAACATAGAACATTACAGCACAGAACAGGCCCTTCGGCCTTCGATGTTGTGCTGACCAAAATAAAAAGCAATGCCCCTCCAAACTAAACCATTCCCTTCTCTTCCATATACTTATCAATTAACCTCTTAAACGCCACCAAACTTGGCGCATCTACAACAGCTGCAGGCAGGGCATTCCACTCCCTAATCACTCTTTGAGTAAAGAACCTACCTCTGATATCCGTCCTATAACTCATACCCCTTAATTTAAAGCTGTGTCCCCTCGTGCTAGCTTTCTCCATCCTAGGAAAAAGGCTATCACTGTCCACCCTATCTAAACCTCTAATCATCTTATATGTTTCGATAAGGTCCCCTCTTAGCCGCCTCCTTTCTAACGAAAACAACCTCAAATCCCTCAGCCTCTCTTCATAAGACCTGCCCTCCATACCAGGCAACATCCTGGTAAACCTCCTCTGTACCCTCTCCAATGCCTCCACATCTTTCTTATAATGTGGCGACCAGAACTGCACACAATACTCCAAGTGCGGCCGCACTAGAGTTTTGTACAGTTGCAACATGATGCTGCGGCTCCTAAATTCAATCCCCCTACCAATAAAAGCTAAGACTCCATATGCCTTCTTAACAACTTTATCCACTTGACTGCCTACTTTCAGGGATAAAGTAGGCAGGGATAGAAGTGGGTGCTAGGAGCCTATGTGTATTGTTCAGTGAACATTGTGTCTCACCAGAATTTGAGTTCTAAAATTGCAGATGCCTGGTTCATTCAAACTGTGTTAATCAACAATTCAGACCAATATTGTTTGCTAAATCCACATCTCCAAACAGACATGTCTTATAAATACTTGACACATTTATCACCAGTTTTCACCTTTGGCCAAAATACCCCTCTACCACGTAAAGTATTAGATATATGTGTAGAAAATGTGTTCTGGAAGTTTCTATTCTGACAGCTTCAGGCTATATGACTGGTGCAGAAAACAATAATACTGCAAATACAATAATTATTGAAGATGGAGCAACGCTAATTGCTCTTCACACTCATGATGGTGTCAGAAACCTGGTGTTCAATGTTAAAGACTGGCAAAAAATAAAACAAGGCTGCACTGAAGTGGAGAGGCTCTCAGTTGTCTCATTAAAACTATCTCCAGAGAGTTTCTCCTTTTGTAGTATGTTCAAAAACATACTACAGTGAATTCAGGGTTGTGTCTGTTTCCATATCTTATTATGTTAGTTCTATCAAAGATGCTAAGGTCAAGACTTGTTGTAAATTAATTTTCCCAAAGGAACATTTAATGAAGCGACAGTTAACTAATTATCAGTATGTTTGGTTTGCATTCTTTCTTTAATTGACCTGAAAGCTTAGGGAATAAAAGACCCTCCAGAATGATGATTTACTCCAGAGGACAAGCAGAATGACTTATTAGTTTCATTTTTGCCTTTGGCTTATCCTCTGGGACAAACTCAGTGGAAAATGCAATGAATAAAACATAATTTGTTTTTTTTCTCTTAAATTCCAAAGTTAATAAATGAATTGAACTCTGTTTTAGTCTTTAACATTCCATTTAATAACTGCAATTGTGTCAAGGAAGAAATCATTTGGCCTAATTTCATTGATTGTGGCATGAGGAAGATTAATGGAATGAGAGAAAGAGAATTAGTTATCCTTATAGCCTCATCATCAGCCACATCATTGCCATTGTGGCCTCAGCCTCAGCAGTGTCTCTTTCCATAATGGCTAGCACTGTCCTCTTCCATTCTTTACTGTTGCCTGCTATCAAACAGGCTATCATAAAGTATCCGAATTGTTAGGTTGAATAGTGATTGATAAAGACTTTTGGTAGATGGAAGCATAGTGAATAGAGTAGTGGACAAGGCAACTGGTTGATTTTAAAGTCTGGTCTGATAAGTCACTTGAAAATGAGATGACTGATCTTGACCACTTGTGTTCAATAATTAAATGTCTCCCTGTGCTGAATCCATGTTTTTGGAGCAATATTCTTGACGTGCATTTCCACCACTGCTTCTTGAGCAGTTTCTCCTATCCTGCTGCTGACACAGGACATCTCTCTTCCTTTTCACCTCTTACACCAGCACTGTCTGTATCTTGCCTAATAATTGGTGTAAGCTCTCTCGCATGTTCAGCCTTTATTCAAAGAATTAGTGTACTGAATCGGTTTTGAAATGTGTCCTTTTAACAGGAGTGTGGGCTACTGTAAAGTAGCGCTAGCTGCTCGCAATAATAGGCCCCATGCTGATGTGTGCATCCAATCAACAGTGTGGGTAGCGCTGCTGCATGCAGCAATCAGATAAAACAGCAGGCAGCATGAATTTATCATGCTGTTTGCATCTCAATGAATGAATTGGTTTAATTGTGTACTGCGATCATCACACATCTTTTTGGGCATTCAGTGCACTAAGCACAAATGAATATTGGAGCATTAGGATAAAGCAGATTAATGTGTATAAAAGAAATGGTACAAGATACAGAATTTCAGGTTCATGGGGCATTATTGGAGCTGATTTGAGGCAAAAGAGACCTGTCAAAAAGGGCAGGTTGCATTTGAACTAAAGTCTTGGAAGAGAATTCAACTATTATCGTTGGAGAGAGTTTAAATTAGTTTGGCATGTGAAGATTGGAAGCAGAATGAAATATCACATAAACATACCAAGGTGCACAATGAATTGAAGGAGGCAGAGTACTAGAGCAAAGAATAAGGGCAGAGCAACTTAAGATTAAGGTGAATTTACTCAGTGGGTTGTGAATTTTGGAATTTTCTGCCTCAGAGGAAATTCAGTCATTGAGTATAATAGCACTGGCAAAAAAAAGTGCTATGGGGATAGTGTGAGAGAAAGGCATTGAAATAGATGATCAGCCATGATTGTATAGAATGATAGATCAGGCTTAATTGGCTGAATGACCTACTATTGTTCCTACGTTACTATGTTCTGAATAGGTCAGCAATAAAATGGGTTAGGCGTGGAAGGAAAGTAAGGCAGACTGAAGTAGATTTGCAGTAAATTTGTGTGATTTCTCAAAGTGGTAAATAAGGTTGGTGAGCTACAGACACAGGTTACCATATTGGATTATGATATGGTGGCAACAATGGAGTCTTAATTCAAACAAGAGGAGAATTACGAATTGAATAGTCTTGACTAAAAACTTTCAGGAGAAATATGGAAGGCACAAAAGTTGGGGATGGAATATTAGTATGAATCAAAAATGATGTTACAATCAGGTGAGGAGAGGTAGACTCTGTCTTTGCCCTCTCCTCGTTTGAAAAGGATTTTCTTGTCAGTTCAGTGAACATGAATTTAATAGAACTCAAATCCTGATAGGGCATATAGCAAATGGTTGATGCCCTGTCACCCAACATGAATTTTTACCCCTTAATCACTTTAAAGCATGTACTGACACTTGCTTTTGACTACAAATGAAGTAAAAACCATTTATTACCACAATCTGTCAAGTCTTGCTGGAGTCTCACAAATTGGCGGTATTAAATGTGATTGCAACCGATTTTGCTTCCAATAAGACACAGATGTTTAATTTGTCAGATCTGCATGTTAAATGTCATTAAAATGTGTGGAAAATATTGTTCTGTGAGAGCTGGAAAAGATTACTTAGCTCTACTGGAATATGATGCAATCTGTTGGTATTCTTTCCAAGATAAAAACTCTTCACACTCACTCTGCACTTGGCAAAAGCCACAATTGCCAGCTGTGAAAATTTGCACGGTACCCAAGGCAAATAAATTGCAGGGTAAACTCACCAGCACTAAGCCTGAGGAGAGAGCAGACCAAGACAGGCAAAGTTCACACTCCCTTTCAATGTTGCTCACTGCTGCATGAGTAGGATCAGTTGATTTAGATATTTTTCTACTGCATCCATACATGTGAATTAAAAAAAATGAATCAACCAGCAATTAAAAATTGTGACATGCTGAAAACAGTAAGCATATCTTTATTTCTTTCTGAACAAGACTTCTGAAAATAATGGCTTCTTAAAAATGTATTTCAGGAATATTGCTTAATTTATTTACAAATACATAACTTGGTAATCTAAGACTTATTGTTGATGTCATAATAAATATGATGTACAGCTTATTTTAATTTTGCTCTTGCTTTTCATGAAAATGATGCTAGTTTAAATGAACAGAGAGTATCATTTGTGAGAAGCTCGGCAGTTCAATATTTAATTCATTGTAATGCATGGAGAAGAGGTAGGGTTATTAAAACATTGAAGTGTTATGTTAACTGTCACTCTTTGGTTGAGTTATCCTTGTATTATGTAGCAATTTATACAGGTTTCATTATATGCACAAAAACAATATACTTATTCAGATTCTTTATATTGTCAAATACACTACACATGTTTCACTACCCCAATTTGGTTTAGAATTTGGAGCAATGCAGTGTGTAAAATGCAACCAAGTCTAACTTCAGTTCAGGTTTGCATCCGGACACTGGGGGTGATTATCAGCTTGTGGTCACCGACAGAGATAATGGCAACGTGAGCAGCAAATCTGGAGAGATTCTCTCCAGAGAGACTAAAAGGGCAAGAATCTCACTTTAATTTGTTTGAATAAATTTTAATATAATTATCAAACCCTCCCCCGCCACATCACCACCCAACCCCCATCCACCAGTCGGTGAAGTTCACAAGTTCACCTAGCTATGAATCTGTGTTGGGGATCCTTTCATGAACACAAAGGTGAGTATAGCCCTAGGGAAGGGGAACATGCCTGTGCACTGCACCCCAGTACTGTCCCTAACCTGTGGTAAGGGGCAAAGTTGGGCATAGATACTGGTGGGAGCCCCTGTGTGTGCTGCGGGGAGGGGAGGTGGGGGAAGGAGGTGAAGGAGAAACACCATACACTGGAAGGAGAAGGATATGCCAGTGTGAGAAGAGAGAGATGCAAGTGATTATTAGGGAGGCGAGTGGGGGGCAGGGGAAGAAAGAGATGCTGGCAATGATTAGTGGTGGGAGGGAGAGGGAGATGCCAACAACGAGCAGAATGGGGAAGGGTGTGGGTGGGATTCCCCTGAAGCCTCCAGAAGTAGGGTAGGGAAGAATGTCATTTTTTTTGTTCTGATCAGGGTGCCTTTTAAAAATTGTTCTCTGATCTCTGTGGAAGCAGCTTTGCCAGTGTCTCACTGACTATAGTGTCACTGCAACCTGCTTGAAATCAATACTTTAAACTGAAATGCTGAAGGTTACAAAATACCATTAGATCATTAATATTCATTTTAAAAAATCATGTGAATCTATTAGAACCATAGAACCACAGAACCTCCTACAGTGCAGAAAGAGGCCCTTTGTCCCATCAAGTCTGCACCAAACACAATCTCAGTCAGACCCTATCCCCATATCCCTACATATTATGTCACTAATCCCTCTAACTTAAGCATTCCTGGATACTAAGGGGCAATTTCTTAGCATGGCCAATCAACCTAACCTGCACATCTTTGGACTATTAATTAACATTTAAAATTTCATTGGGATTTGGAAGTTAGTAGAGCACTCAGCATGAGAGTAAGTGCAGTTATGCTTGCAATATATCTCAGTATTGCTCGCTCACATAGCTCTTAAGCAGGTACTGGTGTCAGACCTATATGTGTTCATCAGCAGTGATATGTGACATTCGTGATAATACTAGATGTGATGATCTATTACGCATGCATCCAACACACTGCAAAAATATTCCAAAAATAAGTTCAGATTCATTTAAACTTGGGGTTCAAGTAGGATTTTGGGTGGCCCAAACGTGATGTAGAAAGTTCCAAAAAATGTAACAGGTGTGGACTTTTACACTACTTGAATACATTACATACATTGCCATTGCCACCTAAGGATGGCTGTGGTCCTGATCAGGCTGACACCTGCCGTTTGGTCATATCAGCTCAAGTTTCTAAACTGGGCTATTTTTTGCTTTACAATGGCAAACAGGAGTTGGGACAACATGTTTGTTAACAATAAAAATTGCAAGGAACTCGTTTCCAGACAGGTGAACGAACCCCTGTCATATCAGGAAACTGAAAGTTGAATGGCTCCTTAGTCCCTGATTAAGCAAGATTTTGATGAGCCTAATTATTAGCCTGACTGCCTAGTCGGGGCGAGAAGCCTGGCCAGACCTTCCAAACATTCAACTTCAGACTCCTGGTGATAAGGCCAAAAGGCGCATTGAACAAGCAGTAGCCAGGATTTCCACATATCAGATAAAATCAGTCTATCATCACCAAAGGGAAAACTTTTCCAATGAACTGACCAAAAATCTGATTAACTTATCTCCCATATCATTACTGGGAACATAGCTAGGATCTCACCTGGTCTAATGTTGTAACTTTAGTGAGATGTACACTTAACCTGATGTTGCCAGGATCCCCAATGGTTCAGTAGTATTATAGAGCCACAACATTATCTGTGCTTCTCCTTATAGACTTCAGATCTAATCTAGGTGAATGGTGATCCAGCTTTCTTTCAATAAATAGTCATTTATCTGGTATTCTATATCACATCTAATCTGTAGTCCTGTTTCTAGTTTGTTGATTTAATATTGTGCTTTTATTCAGTAAGAGGTCTCACAACACCAGGTTAAAGTCTAACAGGTTTATTTGGTAACAAAAAACTACTAGCCTTCGGAGTGCTGTTCCTTTGTCAGGTAAGCGGGAATTCTGTTCACAAACAGGGCATCTAAAGACACAAACTCGGTTTACAAAATAATGGTTGGAATGCGAATCTTTTCAGGTAATCAAATCTTAGAGGTACAGACAATGTGAGTAGAGAGAGGGTTAAGCACAGGTTAAAGAGATGTGTATTGTCTCCAGCCTGGACAGGTAGTGAGATTTTGCAAGCCCAGGCAAGTCGTGGGGGTTGCAGATACATGAACTTACATGAACTCAAGATCCCAGTTGAGGTCATATTCATGTATGGAACTTGGCTATCAGTCTCTGCTCAGCGATTCTGTTGTTGCATGTCGTGAAGGCTGCCTTGGAGAGCGCTTACCCAAAGATCACAGGCCAAATGCCATTGACCACTTTTACTAGATAGACAACATCTAGATTTAGTGTCATATCTATTTTCTCATCTACTTGAAACATTTGAATCATGTCCCCTTTCAGTCTTAATTTCTCCAAATGAAATCCAGTTCAATTCTTTGTTCCTTTCTTGTTACGATTATGAGGCTTATAAGCTTATTATGTTTTGGGACTATGGCTGAGATTCCCTGGTCTCCCTAAGCCTGCTTCTTGATGGTGGGAAGCAGCCTGCATTTGCCGGTAATGGGATCTTCTGATCCTGTTATTGTCAATAGAATTCCCCATTGAATCCACCCCAAGCTGTAGGGCAGAGATGTGCTGTCGGCAGGATCGGAAAATCCCACCAGTGTGAACATCTCGCCCTATACATTTGAATTTAGGGTGAAACAAAGCAGATCATGTGATCTGTTCTGAAGTCTAATTGATAGCAAGCCTGGGTGGTCTGATTGTTAGATATTAAATGTGGCCCATATTGCTTCACTGGGAAGGAAGTATATTTATGTTTGGAGACAATGGCATCATTCTATATATTAAACCATTGGAGACCATGAATCTCCAAAATCTCAGAAATGCATTGAAAATGTCAAATTGTAAACAGTTGTATTTTAAAGTGTCCATTTGCTAGAATAAAGCTGGGATGATGAGAGGCTTGGAGGGGAGCATCCTGGTGGTAATGTTTTTGTATCTGTTGTCTTTGTCCTTCTCGATGGTGGCAGTTGTGAGCTTGGAAGGTGCTGTGTAGGGAGCTTTTATTGCATCTTGCAGATGGTACATAATGCTGCAATGCACAGTGTGATAGTAGTGGCGAGAATTACTGTTTGTAGTTTGGGTGCCAGTCAAGTGGGTTGCTTTGTCCTGTTTCACTCAAAGGGTGGTGAGTGAGTGGAATCAGCTGCCGTTGATGGTGGTAGAGGCGAAGTTGCTAGGGTCTTTTTAAAGACTTCTGGATGAGTACGTGGGATTTAATGGGATTGGGAGTTATAGATAGTTCTATGACCTGGTAGGTATGCATATGATTGGTGCAATTTGTGGTTTGAAGGGCCTGTTTGTGCTGTAGTGTTCTATGTTATATGTTCAAAGTATTCTATCACATTCCCAACTTGTGCATTGTAAATGGTAGACAAGCTTTGGGGAGTTTAGAGGTGAGTTACTCACTACAGGAATCCTAGTGTACCTCAGGGATCTGTTTTGGGGCCCCTGCTGTTTGTAATTTTTATAAATGATCTGGATGAGGGTATTGAAGGATGGATTAGTAACTTTGCGGATGACACCAAAGTCGGAGGAGTGGTAGATAGTGAAGAGGGGTGTTATAGTTTGCAGAGAGACTTGGACAAGTTGCAGAGCTGGGGCGAGAGGTGGCAAATGGAGTTTAATGTGGAAAAGTGTGAGGTAATGCACTTTGGCAGGAACAATAAATGTGTAGAGTATAGGGCTAATGGTAGGGATCTTAATAGTGTTGAGGAACAGAAGGATCTTGGTGTATGTGTCAATAGATCCCTGAAAGTAGGCAGTCAAGTGGATAAAGTTGTTAAGAAGGCATATGGAGTCTTAGCTTTTATTGGTAGGGGGATTGAATTTCGGAGCCGCAACGTCATGTTGCAACTGTACAACACTCTAGTGCGGCCGCACTTGGAGTATTGTGTGCAGTTCTGGTCCCCGCATTATAAGAAAGATGTGGAGGCATTGGAGAGGGTACAAAGGAGGTTTACCAGCATGTTGCCTGGTATGGAAGGTAGGTCTTATGAAGAGAGGCTGAGGGATTTGAGGTTGTTTTCGTTAGAAAGAAGGCAGCTAAGAGGAGACCTTATTGAAACATATAAGATGATTAGAGGTTTAGATAGGGTGGACGGTGATAGCCTTTTTCCTAGGATGGAGAAAGCTAGCACGAGGGGACATAGCTTTAAATTAAGGGGTGGTAGTTATAGGACGGATGTCAGAGGTAGGTTCTTTACCAGAGGGTGGTAAGGGTATGGAATGCCCTGCCTGCTGCAGTTGTAGATGCGCCAAGTTTGGTGGCGTTTAAGAGGTTAGTAGATAAGTTTATGGACGAAAAGGGAATGGTTTAGGTTAGAGGGTCATTGCTTTTTCCTAATTGGTCAGCGCAACATCAAGGGCCAAAGGGGCCTGTTCTGCGCTGTAATGTTCTATGTTCTATGCTCTTATAGCCACAATAGTTACGTGGCAGCTCAAGTCTAGCTTCTGGTCAATAGTAACATCTAGTGGATGATTCAGCGATGGTAATGATATTTAATGTCAAAGGGAGATGGTTAGATTCTCTTTCGTTGGAGATGGCCATTGCCTGGCACTCGCGTGGTGTGAATGTTAGTTTGTCAGTCCTAGCTTAGATATTGTCCAGGGCCTTGCTGCATTTGGACATGGAATACTTCAGTACCTGAGGAGCTGAGAATGGTATTGTACATTATGCAATCATCAACAAATGTCCCCACTTCCGATCTTAAGATGGAGGGCAGGTCATTGAAGATGTTTGGGCCTGTGATACTAAACTGAAGAACTCCTGCAGTGATGGCCTGGAGCTGAGATGATTGACCTTTAACAACTACAACTATCTTGCTTTGTGCCAGGTATGACTGTAACCAGAGGAGAGCTTTCCCCTCTAATTGCCCTTGACTACAGTTTTCCTAGGACTCCTTGATGCCACAATCACTCATACACTGTCTTGATGTCAAGATCAGCTTGTTGATTTAACACTGTACTTTTACTCAGTAAGAAGTCTCACAACACCAGGTTAAAGTTTAAAGGGTTTATTTGGTAGCAAAAACCACTAGCTTTCAGAGCACTATCCTTTGTCAGGTGAGTGGGAGTTCTGTTCACAAACAGGGCATACAAAGACTCTGCAATTCAGCTCTTTGGACCAAGTTTGAACCAAGGCTGTAATGAGGTCAGGAGCTGAGTGACACTGCTGGAAATGAAATTGAGCATGAATGAATCTGTTACTGCTAAGCAAGTACCACTTGAAAGCACTATTGATGATCTCTTTATTAATTATTGAGAGTGGACTGATGGGCTGGTAATTGGTTGGAATTGATTTAGTCCTGTTTTTTGTCTACAGGATATAACCTGGGCAATTGTGCAAACAACTTGATCACAGAATGTCTTTTAACTATCTTACCTTGGCATTCAGCAACTTTTGTGGCCACCTTGAACTGGTTTCCGGGAATATAGTCATGATTTCATTTCACACCCACTATCAGAGTGAAGAATGCATCATTCAGGGTAGTCATTATCAGGGCAGAAAGTTTCCAGATTCGCTGTGTGAAGACTTGAGCTTTAGTGAGCAAGCTCAGAAACATTCTTTTCATTCTTTGAACTTTCCCTAATAGAAATTCTCCTTTTGAAAGATAAAAACAGCCCAAGAATAAAGAGACACATTGCTAAAATTTGACCTCAGAACTTCTTTATTCAAAATTAGAATGACCTATTTTGATTTAGAATGAGACGTCTTAAAGATACCAATAGTCTGGTTAATGATTTCAATTTAACCAGATACTCTTGCAATCAGTTTAACCTTTCCAACCCTGGCTGATGTACAAGTATCTATTTCCTGGTCCAAAATGCATTAATTTTAACTACTTTAAAATTTATTCTTTTATTCCTTGACCCGTTCATTAATTGTTGAGGTTATTTTGAATGGTATGATTTGGCCACACAGAAATAAAACCAGATTAAATTGTTCCAATTTACACTTAAATCAAGACTTTTCCACCTCACTGAATCCACCTCAGAGAACCTCTCCTGAATGGTGAATCTTCACTAGGAACAGATGCAGGATAGTCAGGATTGTGGCCACAGGGGCTACCAAATGTTGGAATGGGCTGTTTAGAAGGTCCACCATGCTTCTATGGGACTCCCAGTTATTTTGTTAAATATTAGGACCTCTGATTTCTACCCCTCAAATCCGTCCCCTCCTCATCCACTTCACATACTCCAGCCATGTTCCCATACCAATTTAATGCCAGCTAATACCCTCACCCAACCCGAAGGCCCCTTATAGCTCCTGTGCCAAATTAATACCAGCTCACCCACCACCCTTTGCCCTTATATCCTCCATACCAACTTGCCCAGTATCCACAATAGGCAGACCTAGGAACTAAGATGAGATGAAATAAAATTATGGTTTTTATCTCTATTACAGCCTTTACTATATTAAAAACACTCCTGTTCACAAAAGTCAGTTCAAAGCATTGAAAACTTTTTAAGTACTTAATCCCTTATAAAAACTGACTTGCATTCATAATAGTACATCAACTTTTCTAATACCTTCTTTGAGCTGTCAATTAGACTGTGAACTTAGGATCACCTACTGAGGTAACAATAGGTTGTGGAAAACGGTCAATCATTTTTATTTAGGGAAGTGTCAACAAATAGCTATTGCAAGTGATAGACAAGATGTTTTTAACTCTCATTGACAGAGACAGTCTATAATTTAAACATTTTTAAAGGCCTGAGCATTTAAGTAACTTCATAACTTGAGTTTCATTTTAATCTTTTACTGATTCAGGAAGGCTATTTTTATGTATATTTTGAAAGGGCAGAGGATTCAAATAACTTGACAGCTTGAGTTTTTTAACCTTTCTTCTGACTGAAACAAGCTTTTGAAGGGCTGGAACATGAAATAACCCCATAACTGAAAATCGTATTTACCCTTCAAGAGATTGTAAGGCTAAAGGTTTGTAATTCCCTTACTGTAGGTTGAGATCCTTGCTAAAGAGAAAATGGGGTCTGTTTGAAATCAGCACTAAGATCAAATGGCTCTACTGAGCTTGTGCTTGAGTTTATGCATGTCATCCCACCCCATTTCCTCTATTGATGAAAGTGGGATCCATTGGAAATAAGGGGAGAGGGGTATGTCTGCATCTGTGGTCTTTCGGCCTTATGGAGCCTCCATGCCCCACAAAAAACCTGATTAATGTTTCAGATCTGTGATCTTTCATCAGAACTGTGAAAAGTTGAAAATGTAATAGATTTGAGCAAGGGGGAACTGGGTAGAAGAACAAAAGGGAAGGCAGCAATAGAGTGGCAGGCAGGAGAGATTAAATCTTTAAAGATTTTTTGGTTCAAGGTCAGAGTACTAATTGGTTAAGTTAAGGAATAAAAGAAATGTCAAGAGGAGGCTCACATTTTCATATCCTTTCCCAGCTTTAGTTCACTGTGTCAGACAGATCTTGTGATACTATAAATCCCTCCCCACTTCTGGCAACAGATTGCTGCCAGATCTTCTGCTGCAATATCAGTGGATGACTGTAAAGGTGACTGGGTTGCATGGGATCATAACAAGGGACTAACCAGCAGGCAGGTTTATTCAACTATCTTAGCATCCCTTACATGCTGGAGGAGAACACCCCACTACTGATACATCACTTCCTGTGTCCATGTCATCTCTAGGTACATGTGACCACCTAAGATGACCCTTCAGTAGGTACACCTCTGAATCCCTATAGTGCAGAAGTTGGCGATTCAGCTCATTGAGTCTGCACCTTCAACAATTCCACCTAAGTCTTAACTCCGTAACCCCACATATTTGCCATGCTAATTTCTTGAACCTTCGCATCCTGGAACACTAAGGGGCAATTTAACATGGCCAATGCACCTAACCCGCACATCTTTGGTCTGTGGGAGGAAACCGGAGCACCCGTAAGAAACCCACACAGACACTGGGAGAACGTGCAAACTCCACACAGCCACCCAAGATGGAAATTGAACCCAAATCCCTGGAGATGTGAGATGACAGTGCTAACAATTGTGCCATAGTGCCAGCCCAGCTATTTAGTGATTCAATTCCTCCCTCTAAATACAAAAGCCTTCTAAAGAGCTATTCTTTCTTTCCAAATTTCCTCCTTTGGTGCCCACTTCTTTTATAAAGTGCTTTGTGATGCTTTTGTTATGTGAGGAGTGTGCTATAAATGTTGTATAATCTGGTGTTCTTATAAAAATGTATTCACTTTCATGTACTTTATAGAATAATAATGCTTGAATTTGGAGACTGCTTTTATGAGGAAACCTTTTCAAGGGCATTAAATGTTGTGACATTATTAAGAAGAGCAGATCCTTACTGATGGCTGCCTAAAGAAAAATTTTTGTTTATGGTTACAGTGACATTAATCCTCTCTCAATAACCAGCATTTCATTTGCTTTTTGCTTTTGAATAAGTTTTTAATAGTTAATTTATGAGCTATTGCTTTCAAAAACCTCAAAGCTTCATCAGAGATTAGGGGAGATGCTCTATGTAAGTACATCTACACATTACCTCAAAGTCCTGGGTGTGTATCCAGTCTGGGCATTTAACTTAAGTGTTTGTCCAGAATTCAACTGAGCTATAGATAACCAGTTCCTAGGTTCAAACCCTACTTTGTGCTAGTGTGGCTGAGAAATATTGTTAAAAAGCTAATAACTAGTCATATACCCATTCTTCTAAAAGGGTCCTTGGTCTCTGATCTAGCTCATATTGGGTTCGATAACCAATGAGGTTAAACTGAGGCTTTACCTGATACAGTTTTTTCAAAGTCAACTGCATCATGAAGATGAAGCATTAGATCAAGGCCGGGAAAGGGTGCAATGCCCTATCCTGTCAGCTTGGATTTTGGTTGATAGAGCCCAAGATAAGAATACCTTATTCTGTCAGCTTGAGGGTTTGTCCCTCATATGGGGACCATGATTGAACTTAATTTTTGATTAGAAATAAAATACTGAAAGGTACCAAAAAAAAAATCCTAAGTTTGTGTATGTGGCCACAATGCTCTCAATAATTCTTTGTTCTTTGTTCTTCTTTGTAATTAAATCTCCAACGTTGTTCACTGCCATATTTTTTCCTGACATCTGGATACTCCTGCTACATGGCAGAGAGTGACCGGCACTGGTTAACCAGTACCTTCCCAATAACTCAACATTTCTGGTCAAGGAATGGGGATAGATATTTGAAAAGAATAAGATTTACAGATCTATTTTATTTCAATAATGGAAAAGATGATTATAACATTGTGTGCAGTTATGATATTTGTGAAGCTCTTAAATATTACTTGGGCCCTTTCTTATTTTCTCTCCCTTCTTCATAGAGCGTTAGGGACCAGATCATAAATGCAAAGTTAGCCTAGACCTTAAAATTCCTTTTGATATTAAATGAGTAAAAGGTGTTTTGCTTCAGGTATGATTCAATTAACCCACTAAGAAGCTTTTATCAAAACAAACTTTATCTAAGATCGAATATAACAAAAACAGTAAGTATAATTTAAACCAATTAAAATACTTAAACGTAACTAAGTAGAGTTCATAACAGCTATCTCTAGTGTTCCAATTTAAGCAGTACTCCATAGATAAAAAAATCCTTTCTTCAGAACCAAAATATGAGCACAAAATATACTCATGTGGATGCTGGATTTCCACATCTGTTATCAGACACTCATATAACCATTTCCAGAGAAAGATTCACCAAACAAACAACAGAATTTTAGAGAAAGAGACTTATTTTTGAGCAGATTCCAGTCTCCAACTCCAGAAAGAGACAAAGAAACACTGCACTCTAACAATTCCAAGCAACATCTAAGTTTGATTTCCCTGTGTAAGCCGAGCTCCACCCAGTCACATGTCACATCTGTGTATCAATCTAATCAAGCCCTATTCTGCAAAACCCAAAAGAACACTAAAATAACAGAAGGCATTAGTCCAGATTAAAACAAACATTGCTGCAGTAACAGTACAGGGCTGCCGGTTACAGACCCATCGGCACCAGTTACAACTGACTGTTTTTAAAAAACCTACATACAAAAACATTACTAAATTACATTTCTTAAAGGCACAATATTGACACAAGAGATGGGGGACAGCCTATTGATCAATAAGCCACCCTAACTAGAGATCAGGCATGCTCATTATATATTTCATCATGGGATTACTACTTATTGGATGATTAAATTCAAGATTCCCTTTTTTTCCTCACTAATTATAATCTATTTTCCCATTGATTACAAAGCTGTGCAAGATGGAACATTTCAAATTAGGAATTCCTATACCTGTACCATTATTTATTACATCTCAATATGACATTAGATGTCGATTGCATCCTTTGCCTACACCAAGCATTTGTAAAGTGTGCAGCTGAGGATAGCAGGCCATAATTCCCCCTGTAAATCATTTATCAGAGATGTACTGCAAAGTTATGAAATCTGGTACATTTTGCAAATTGTTTCATTTGAATATTTGAAGGTCGTAAGTGTATTCATTGGTGGCTTATACCGCTGTGAGTACAATGCAACTGTCACAGCAATTTAATGTTGAAAACATACAGAAGTCTTTGCATAAAATTTTGTCAAGAATACTCCTCCTAACTGAGTTAGATAGCCTTATATTCAAGGTGTTTTCATCACAGCTTACAGAATCCTTGCTATGACCCTGACATACATTCTAGCCAAACCACTGATGTACGTTATCTCGCCTTTCTTAACTGAGAAAATCTATAACCTTGATTTATATTTATGAGTTCTGCAGCACTCTTCTATTTGCATTCAATCCATAAATGCATTTATTTGCTCATAATATTTTTAGCCAGAAGGTTATTTCATATATTTCATAAATGAGAAAAGGCTTTTCTTCCCCTTCCTCATCGAGTTATTTTCAAAATGAGTTGGATAAAGAACAATTTGCTTGTTTAACTCCCACTGAGAATATTTCAGATACACCTCCCATTTTGAAGTGAACCTTCCCATCCCACTTCTGGTCCGTGAATTTTGAATTGTAAAGATGCCTTTTGTTGACTGTTATTCAATTCTATTTGTGCCTTTAAGTTAAAACTGTTTTCTTGATGCTTTATCTATAACTGATAGTTTATGAACATGATATGGTGATTGGTTGCTTCATCTTCCTTCTGGCATATACAGAAAAGGAATTCTGCATCAAAATATTATTTTCTTTGAGGAGAAATGTAAATTGGAGGTGATACCTGTGCAAACTGTTGTGCCACTTAAGTGGTAGGGTACATCATTGTCCACATGCCGAGTCCCTGGTCTTAGCTGTGCTATTGTGGGAAATTGCCAAGTACACGATAGGTTCCACTCCCCAGAGAATTAAGGGAAGTTCCCCAGTAGGCAACGTGCCCATTTGTCCTTTCAGCTAAAAATGATGCATAGCTCAGAGAAACCCATGAAAGCAGAAGAGAAAATAGCTGAAAAAAAGGGAATATTGCAGCAAAGTAATTTCAGGTATCTATTCAGCAATATATGCACACCATACATGAGACTAATTACCTTGATCTACCTTACCAGCACACCTATCCTGTGAACAAGGCACAGATAAAAATCTAAATGATTTCATAGAAGCAAGTGAATAAACTGGAGGGAGTCAAACAGATCTTTTTAATATCTCTTTTTAAACACAGACAGCATAGGACAAGGGACATTGCCAAAGGTTGCCCATGCACCACTTCCAGAGGTCTTTGTGCCCTGCGTTGCTGGAGGTTATGCTTTCACTTTGTTGAATTAACAACTGTTTAATATTGTTATACAAACATTGAGTCAGCGCGACATTCTACTGGAAAACGTAGAGCACTAGCTTTAGTGCTTTATTTAATCTAATGGTTTCATTGAATTCATTTCTTCACTTCACCTCGGGGTATATAGCATGACTCAATATTTGGTCACTAAATATTTGTCATTAAATCATTAGGAAACATTAAATAGTAAATAAATTTGATGTTGACAGAGAATGGAAGGTTTATACCAGTAGGTGTGTCAAGTAAGCAGCAAGCTGAGCAGGTAGCCACAAAATCTCGAGCACCCAGGATATTTCAGTAGCAAATGAAGACAGGAGCTCCCAAAAATGAGGAGATCAGTAATTATTTTGGGATATTTGATTGTTAAGTATTTAGAAAGGAAGGTGGCCTAACTATCAGAATATCTGGGTATGTTATCTCCCTATGTAAGAGTGACTGATTGCTGATCATAGGTAAAAGATCTATTAAAGGGGAATCTTCAGGTAATGGTGTTTACTTGTGTCTTCTGCCCTTGTCCTTCCCAGTGGTAAAAATCACCTACTTATATGGAACAGGACTAAAGAAGATAATTGATGAGATAGTGATGTATATTTATATACAAAACCAGCAGATGAAGAAAAAATAGTGGATTGTGAAGATAGGCCTGAATGATTTATATGCAATTCTGGCACCTTCACTACAGGTATAATGCAGCTGAGTTGAAAGGTGTGCAGTGAAAAGCTGTTTCAATGATTAGGAAAGTGGAGAATAACCATATGAGGACAGAGTGATTTAATCATAAAGGAGGGAATTCAACTCAGACTATATTTGGAGATATCCGATTAATCAGGCTGGATGATGTAGAGAATTTGATATGGGGTAGGAGAACAGGAGGATACAAATACAGTAATGTAATAAAAGCTGTATGAACTGAAATGAGAACATTGTCAGATAAAATAGCATTACCTCATTGACAAGAAAATTGTTTTGTTCAACCAATTTACCGAGTGAGGTTCTAGAGCAAGTAACCTGCATCTTCAAGATCCAATTCAACAAACATCTCAAAGAAAAATGTGCCGTTGGTTACAACGGCTGGATAGCAGGAAGACAGATCAGAATACCATCATTTGAAAAATAGTTAGGGCAGTTTTAAACAACACCAAACATAATTGACTAATTTCCTTTTATAGTAATGAATTTTTGTGTCTAAACAGAGCTTCAGTTCCAATCACAATTAAGAATAGCGTTGCACATTTACTGATACAGCTGTCTAAAGTGGAGATATTTTGCTTTCAGTCTTAGGTCCTGCTTCTGCTTCATGTTTATTTAGAAGGCTGAATCTTTAGAAGGCTGCTGCCAGTGAAACAGAAAGGATTGGAAATCTTTACTGGATAGACATTGGTAATGGCCACTTTCTCCCCAGGGCATGTTATATGAGACAAGGGGAGATAATACAAAGTAATTAACCAGGAGTAAACTGGATTAGCTGACTCTTTTGTGGAGTGGTAATCACTGTCGCATTGCCACCCTGCTCCTTTTCACTTGCCTTAGACTGGAGCTACACTTTTCATGCAGGGACCTCTGACCCAGGCCGATTGAGAAATATGCACCACAGCTGCTCCTGAGTCGCTCAGTGTAATCTAGGATCACTGGGGAAGGTGAAGCAACACTTGTTGATGTAAATGATTGAATTTAAATGTCTCTGCCTCTTTGAGCAATGAGAGAAGGTAATTGTGCAAGGTCAGTTGGTAAGATACTGGAGAGTATTGGAGTGATCAAGTCAGGGATAAATTGGGTGGTTAGGGCAGGTGTCAGGGGTTTCAGCAGTAAGTTGTTAACATAGGTAATTTCCAACAAATCTAATATCTTAGAATTGAGTGCACATTGCAAAGGTGTTTCTTTCATTTTGTTCTGAATTTCATTATTGGTACCATTGGAGGTTAGGGAGGGTAATTTGGTGATTAGGAATGTTAGAATGTGATTGATGACAACTTTGTATCGTATGTAATGTGACCAATGGTAACAAGCTATGTCCCCTCATGTTAGCCATCACCATCTGAGGAAAAAGGCTCTCACTATCCACCCTATTTAACCCTCTGATCATCTTATATGTCTCAATTAGGTCACCTCTTAGCCTTCTTCTCTCTAATGAAAATAACCTCAAGTCCCTTAGCCTTTCCTCATAAGACTTCCCATCATACCAGGCAACATCCTGGTAAACCTCCTCCTCAACCTTTCCAATGCCTCCACATCTTTCTTATAATGTAGCGACAGAACTGTCCGCAATATTCCAAATGCGGCTACACCAGAGTTTTGTACAGCTGCAACATGATGTCTCGGCTCCGAAATTCAATCCCTCTACCAATAAAAGCTAACACAACTGTACACCTTTTTAACAACCTTATCAACTTGAGTAGTAACTTTCAGGGATCTGTGCACACGTACACTGAGATCTCTCTGTTCGTCTACACTACTAAGAGTCCTACCATTAGCCCTATATTCTGTACACATATTACTCTTACCAAAGTGAATCACCTCACACTTTTGCACATTAAACTCCATTTGCCACCTCTCGGCCCAGCTCTGCAGCTTATCTACGTCCCTCTGCAAACTGTAACATCCATCCTTACTGTTTACAACTCCTCTGACTTTGGTGTCGTCAGCAAATTTACTAACCCATCCCTCCACACCCTTATCCAGATCGTTTATAAAAATGACAAACAGCAGTGGCCTCAAAACAGATCCCTGAGGTACACCACTTGTAACTGAACTCCCAGGTTGAATATTTCCCACCAATCACCACCCTCTGTCTTCTATCAGATAGCCAATTCCTAATCCAAATTGCTGAATCACCCTCAATCCCATGCATCTGCATTTTCTGCAGTAGCCTACCATGGGGAATCTTATCAAATGCTTTGCTAAAATCCATATACACCACGTCAACTGCCTTACCATTATCCACCTCTTTGGTCACCTTTTCAAAAAACTGAATATGGTTTGTGAGGCACGATCTACCTTTGACAAAACCGTGTTGACTATCCCTAATCAATTTATTTCTCTCCAGATGATTATAAATCCTATCCCTTATAACTCTTTCCAGAACTTTGCCCACAGCAGAAGTAAGGCTCAGTGGTCTATAATTCCCAGGATGGTCTCTACTCTCCTTCTTGAACAAAGGGACAACATTTGCCATTCTCCAGTCTTCTGGCACTATACCTGTAGCCAACGACGACACGAAGATCAAAGTCAAAAGCTCTGCAAGCTCCTCTCTAGTCTCCCAGAGAATCCTGGGGTGAATCTCATCCGGCCCAAGGGACTTATCTATTTTTATACTCTGAAGAATAGCAAACACCTCCTCCTTATGTACCTCTATCCCGTCTAGTCTATAACCCTGTATCCCAGTATTCTCCTTGACTACATTGTCATCTTCCTGCGTGAATACTGATGAAAAATACTCATTCAGTGCCTCTCCGATCTCTTCAGGCTCCATGCACAACTTCCCATAGTAGGGAAACAGAAGAGAAGTTTGAGGACATCACAGAAGTTAAAGAGAGCACATTAATTAGTAAAGGCAGTGTCAGTAATCCTAGTACCAGATAGAAGCAAGACAGAGAGCGAGGGAAGTCCAAATTAAACTGCATTTACTTCAATGCAAGATGCTTGACGGGCAAGGCCGATGAACTCAGGGCATTGATGTGTACATGGGACTGGGATACTATAGCAATTACTGAAACATGACTAAGGGAGGGACAGGATTGGCAGCTTAATGTTCCAGGTACAGATGCCATCGGAAATAAAGAACAGGAGGTAAGAAAGGAGGGGTGTTGCACTTTTGATTAGGGAAAGCATCACATCCATACTGAGAGAGGGTATATCCGCGGGTTCAGCCACTGAGTCTATATGGGTAGAACTGAGAAATAAGAAGGGGAAAATTACTTTGACAGGGTTGTACTATAGGCCCCCAAATAGTCAGTGAGAAATTGAGGAGTAAATATGTAAGGAGATTACAGATAGCTCCAAGAAAAATTGGGTGGTAATAGAGATTTTAATTTTCCCTACATTGACTGAGACAGCCATAGTATTAGAGGATTGTTTGGAGAGAAATTTGTTGAGTGTATTCAGGAGGAATTTCTCATTCAGTATGTGGATGGCCCAACTAGAGAGGGAACAAAACTTGACCTCCTCTTGGGAAATAAGGAAGGGCAGATGACAGACGTGTTAGTGAGGGATCACTTTAGGACCAGTGACCATAATTCTATTGGTTTTAAGATAGCTATGGAGAATAATAGGTTTGTCTCAAAAGTTAATATTCTAAATTGGGTCAAGGCCAGTTTTGATGGTATCAGGCAGGAACCTTCAAAAGTTAATTGGGGGAGTCTGTGGGAAGGAAAATGGATGTCTGGTAAGTGGCATGCTTTCAAACGTGTGTTAACCAGAGTTCAGGGTAAATACATTCCTCTCAAAGTGAAGGACAAGGCTGGCAGAAGTCAGGAGCCCTGGATGACTCGGGGTATTGAGGTCCTGGTCAAGAAGAAGAAGAGAGACACATGATGTGCATAGTGAATCTATTGAAGAGTATAGAGGATGTAGGAAGAGAGTTAAGAGAGAAATCAGGACAGCAAAAAGGGGACACAAAATTGTTTTGGCAGATAAGGCAAAGGAGAATCCAAAGAGCTTCTACAAATACACAAAAGGCAAAAGAGTAATAAAGGAGAGAGGGCCTCTTACGGATCAACAAGATAATCTATGTGCGGATCCACAATCGATGGGTGAGATTCTAAATGAATATCTCTCATCAGTATTTACTGCTGAGAAAAGTGTAGATGTTAGGGAACTTGGGAGAATTAAATATTGATGTCTTGAGGAGTGTACATATTACAGAAAAGGAGATGCTAGAAGTCTTAAAGTGCTTCAAGGTAGATATATCCCTGGGACTTGATGAGGTATATCCCAAGACATTGTGGGAGGCTAAGGAGGAAATTGCAGGTCCCCTAGTCAAGGTATTTGAATCATCGATAATCGTGGATGAGGTGCCTGAAGATTGGAGAGTAGCAAGTATTGTGCCTTTGCTTGTAAGGGGCTGCAGGGAAAAGCCTGGCAACCACAGGCCAGTGAGCCTCACATCTGTGTGAGTAAATTGTTGGAAGGTATTTTGAGAGACAGAATCTACAGGCATTTAGAAATGCATGGTCTGATTAGGGACAGTCAGCGGGGCTTTGTGAGTGGAAAACCATGTCTCACAAATATAAATGAATTTTTTGAAGAGGTAACCAAGAAGATAGATAAGAACACTGCAGTTGATGTTGTCTACATGGACTTTAGCAAGGCCTTTGACAAGGTATCGCATGATAGCTTATTGCATAAAGTTAAACCTCATGGAATCCCAGATGAGTTATCTAACTGAATACAAAATTGACTTCATGACAGAAGCCAGAGAGTAGTTGTAGAGAGTTGTTTTTTCAAACTGGAGACCTGTGACCAGCAGTGTGCCTCAGGGATCAGAGTGGGGCCCACTGTTATTTGTCATTTATATTAATGATTTGGATGAGAATACACAAGGTGTGGTTAATAAGTTTGCAATGAGACCAAGATTGGTGGCATGGTGAACAGCAAGGAAGGTTATCTCCAATTGCAGCGGGATCTTGATCAATTGGGTCAGTGGGCTGGCAAATGGCAGATGGAGTTTAATTTAGACAAATACAAGATTTTGGTGAATTGAACCACGGCATGTCTTACTCATTGAATGGTGGGGCGTTGGGGAAAGTTGCAGAGCAAAGAGTTCTGGGAGTACATGTTCATAGCTACTTGAAAATGGAGTCACAGGTGGACAGAATGGTGAAGAAAGCATTCGGCATGCTTGATTTCATTGGTCAAAACATTGAATACAGGAGTTGGGATGTCTTGTTGAAGTTGTACAAGACATTGGTAAGGCCACACTTGGAATACTGTGTGCCATTCTGGTTACCCTGTTATAAAAAGTATATTATTAAAGTAGAAAGAGTGCAGAAACGATTTACTAGAATGCTACTGGGACTTGATGATTTGAGTTATAAGGAGAGGCTGGATAGACTGGGACATTTTTCTTTGGAGCGTAGGAGACCGAAGGATGACCCTATAGAGGTCTATAAAATAGTGTGGGGCATAGACAAGGTAGATAGTCATCTTTTCTCAAAGCTAGGGAAGTCTAAAACCAGAGGGCATATGTTTAAGATAAGAGGGGAGAAATACAAAAGTGTCGAGAGGGGCAGTTTTTTCACACAGAGGGTGGTGAGTGTCTAGAACAAGCTGTCAGTGGTAGTAGTAGAGGCAGGTATAATTTTATCTTTTAAAAAACATTTAGATAGTTACATGGGTACGATGGGCATAGAAGGATATGGGTCAAATGCAGGCAATTGAGATTAGCTTAGGAGTTAAAAAAAAATTAAGGCAGCATGGACGAGTTGGGCCAAAGGGTCTGTTTCCAGGCTGTAAACCTCTATGGCTCCACAAATAAGAACTTGTTGGGAATTGTGAGGAGGTTAGATTGCCCAGGACAAGGTTCCAAGTTTGGAATTATAAAGTCTCTTTATTAAACCCTTTCTCTGAATTCATAATTTTGAGTCAGTTTTGTTATATGTTGATTGTCTGCATTTGAAGAGTTCCTTCTGGAGAAATAGAGGGAATATTTGGGGTGTTGGGGGGGTTGTCAAGTGGTCTGGTGGTAGTCAAAAGAATGGGAACGGTATTGGAGGTTGGAAGGCATAATCAGAGGATCAGTAGATAGTTACCCACAAGTTAAAAGTGGTTTTAATCATAGAATCCCCACAGTGCAGGAGGAGGCCATTCAGCTGATCAAATCCCACCCAAGCCCAATCCTCATAACTCTACATATTTACCCAACCATGAGGGAGCAATTTATTTTGGTCAATAAACCTACCCTGCACATCTTTGGAGTGTGGGAAGAAACTGGAGAACCCGGAGGAAACCCATGCAGACACACGGAGAACGTACAAACTCCACACAGACAGCGACCTGAACCAGAATTGAATCTGGGTCCCTAGCGCTGTGATAGAGCAGTGCTAACCACTGTGCCACCCTTTTAAACTTTCCTGAGTAACTTTGCTACTCAGAGAGTCAGAACCACCTGAAGTCTCTGACTTTCAGATGGAGTTTTGGGGAGTAATTGACCAAAAGAATTGCACAAGCATTTCATGTGCAGTTCATGTCTGAAGACTTCCGAGATGTCCCCCAGCAGAATCTTACAGAGTTTCTCTGGGATATATGACTCTCCAGGGAATTCAAGATCTGGGCCTTTTAAGTTTTGTGGACTAGCAAAGTATTTTCATGAGGATTCAATGGGAAAACAATAGTGAAGTCATGCAAGTACCTCTCACTAATATATGATTACTGAACCAGTCACTAGAAAGATACTGACACTAATGTGAAGTAAACCTTAATTTTCATTGCTTTTTTTTATCTGGATCAATGGCACACCTGTTTGGAGTAACAAAACTGTGCCACTAGCAAACAATACTTCAGATTTCTCAGTTGTCGATGTTGTGTCTGTTAGCTCATTTGAATATTAGAACATAGAACATAGAACATTACAGCGCAGAACAGGCCCTTCGGCCTTCGATGTTGCGCCGACCAATTAGGAACAAGCAGTGACCCTCTACCCTAAACCATTCCCTTTTCATCCATAAACTTATCTACTAACCTCTTAAACGCCACCAAACTTGGCGCATCTACAACTGACGCAGGCAAGGCATTCCATACCCTTACCACCCTCTGGGTAAAGAACCTACCTCTGACATCTGTCCTAAAACCACCACCCCTTAATTTAAAGCTATGTCCCCTCGTGCTAGCTTTCTCCATCCTAGGAAAAAGGCTATCACTGTCCACTCTATCTAAACCTCTAATTATCTTATATGTTTCAATAAGGTAAATTGTTACCTTATTGGGTTATATTGGGTTATTATATTGGGTTAACTGAAGACAGAAAGGATGAATACTTTCAAATACTGGTTTGTTCTTTTGTTTTTTTTTAATTTAAGAAAGGGTAGAAATGGAGAGATTGCTGTTTTCAATCTTGTATTGCTCACTTCCATGTATTGTCAGCCAAGTCTAAAGGTTATGATTAAAATCGCACTCCAGGGACCTAGGTATCTTGGTCCAACATTGGGGAACACTGCACTGTCAGCAATGACCGTTTCAGCTGAGATCTAAAACTAAGTCCTCTTCTGTTCTCCTAGGTGTTTCCAAAAGAGTCAACAATATATATTGATATACCACCTTTAATATAATAATTGCCCCCAGGTTCTTCACAGGAACATTTTAAAACAAAATTTGACATGAGCTACAAAAGGAGATATTACGTAAGATGATGAAAAGCTTTGATAAAGAGGTCATTTTTAAGGAGTGTCTTAAAGGAGAGAAGTGAGGGGGAGAAGTGTCTGGAGAATATTGCAGAACTTGATGCACAGACAACTAAAGGTACAGTCACCAGTGGTGGAGCAATTAAAATAGGGGATGTACAATTGACAGAATTAGAGGAACGCAGATATCTTGGAGGTTGGACTGGATAAGGTTACAGAGATGAGAGGGATAAGGCCACAGAAGGAAAATCAACCAGTATCATTTAGAAAGAGATTCCTTTTCATGTCACTCTTTGTTTTGGAACCTTGCAATGCACAAATTAGCTGGCACAGTTTCCGACGTTACTACAATGACTTCACTTCAATTAATACTTCATTGGCTGAGATGAAGAAAAGCACTTTTATAAATGCTGAATCTATTTTTTTGATGTCCAGTCTTGTATTAAGATTCCCAGAGACAGTGATAACTTGTATATAGATATTTTTTGGGGGGTAGTAGGGGAGAAGTGCAAGGTTCTACAGAGTTGGAGGTGAGGGAAAAAATGGCATCCCTCTTTCTTCCTGCTCTTTGAAAACTTTGAAAAGGTTTTTTTTAAAATTGACCTCTCCACTTCCATCATGCTGCCATCACTAACCATATTCCTGCATGGGTAGCACACATTATCGGGCTCAATCAAGCTCATTAGCCCCTTGATTATTTTTTTAATATCTGGCAGAGGGGCTGCTGGTTTGGGGCCCAGCTACCTGCATATTATGGAAGTGAGCTTGGTGATGGATGCAAAAGTGTTGGAGTGGGCACCTGATCTTGCGTGCCCACCCCCCCCCCCCCCCCCCCCCCCCCCCGCTCCACCGCCACTGAGAAAATGCCAGTGCACATTAAATTTAGATCAAGATTTCAAATGTGAAGTCTTTTACCATAATAATAATGAAATGCAACATTGTCAAAATGCTATTTAGCTGTGAATTTATACTCTAAACTACAGAGATATTTTCCCCATTTAACTTTTAAAATGTCCTAAAATTTCCACCCTTTTTACTCCCTACTGCCCTGAAGTGGACACTTAATTCTCCCAGAACTCATCCACAGCTGGGTTTCTCTGATCCTGCTGCAGTGAACGGCAATTTGGCTAAGCACCAAATTCTCCATTCTTGCTGACAGTCAAAGAAAAAGTGGGCAGGGTGATCATGTCAAGAAAATTTTCACAGGCATTGGAACTGCCACTGATGGGAAGATTCAGGCTATCACTTCTGCTCCTAAATTGCTTGATGTTTAGAGTAATCACATCAACAATGTAGTGTGGAGGCAGATTCATTCAGACATGTATTTCACCAAAACTGAAAATGAAATCCAATTTTAGGTTTGAATTTGTGGATAAATGACCATCCAGCATGACCATTTCTAAAACCAGTATTGGATCTTGTCACTGTTTTCAATTGCAGCCCTGGTATCTCACGTATGTCAACAAAAGAGACAGATATTTGAATTTAAATACATTTAGCAGTCAGCAAATTTAAAACTTCTGCCCATTTGGTGTTAATGATTTACTGAGCAATTAAAACCATACTTTCGGATTGCAATGGTACAAGTGTTCAGTTGCATCCTTTGAAGCAATGTGATCCACTTTGGAGAACTGGTTTGTAAATAACATGCTTCTTCACCTTTTAACAAATTGAGAAAAGACTGAATGACAAAATGGAACTGACATTTACTTTCTTATTTCAATCACCATGCCTGGTTTCAATTTGGAAAGACATTGTGCATTATGTGTCCATTATTGTTTAAATTTCGTCTGGAGTAAAAATCACTTTCACCACAAAGTCTAAACCCTCGTGAAAATAGAAACAATTGAGACATGTCAACGTTCCTTTTAAAAAAGACAAATTCAACAAGACTTGGAGAAATAGAGAGAACTGGAACATCCAGATGATCTGCGGAACCAACTATTTCATTGCAAGGCTGACTTGATATGATCATAAAAATTCTAATCAGAAGCTCAAAATTCTTTATGCTCAATTACAAATTTTGCTTTCAATTTTGTTTGCAGGGGAGCATCTGCGAATATGTACACAAGGCTATACATGCTGCACTTCGGAAATGGAGGACAAGCTGAGCCAACAAAGCAAATTGGAATTTGAAAACATGGTAGAAGAAACAAGTCACTTTCTGCGCACAACATTTATTTCCAGACATAAGAAGTTTGATGGTGAGTACGTTGATAATTTTGAAGTTTTGTCATTCCATGGCCTTCAGTGTTTGAAGTCAGGTGTACACTTCTGAGATTCTTGTTGTTTGAAGTATGTGTTGAAAGGAATCTAGAAACACATTATTAATTGAAGTTGCTGTATTTCTTTGTTATCCAGTGTTATGTGATTTCAGACTATAAGGTTGTGTCTAGCATAACACGCTCAGGATTCTTTTTCCCATTCACGTTTACCTTGAGATAGGCTCAATGTCTAGAACAATTTTTCTCACAAAGACATCATTTTCTACTGAAGAAAAATATGTCACTTTGTAGCGGAATATGTATATTACCAAGGACATTAATACTTGTCAGTGAATTATGAGAAATTAATCCAATTGAAGTGTGAGAAAATGTCACTTACTCTAAAATGTGGATGCTAGGGGTATTGGCAAGATAAATAAGTGGGATTACGGGAATAGGATCTGGGTATGATTCTTTGTTGGAGAGTCAGTGCAGACTCGATAGATCAAGTGGCCTCCATCTGCACGGGAGGGATTCTATGTTTATAAAGAAGCAATATCTCTTTGCTAAATTGTATTAATATTTGTAATTCAGTGACAGACATGTTGTGATAGATTTTGGCAGTGTCTGAACTTTGATTTTTATTGCCATTAAAGTCAAGTTATGACCTTTGTGGTTGACTGAAGTGTTGTGTATGTGTAATCGTTTCTGACTGATTTGGCAACAAGAAGAAAGAATTTCTGAGGTACCCCACCATGGGTTGCTTAAACAAACCAATGCAGTTTTATTTTTAAGGTATCGCCTGATTGAAGTCCAACATAGAAGAGAAATAAAAATCTGCAAATTCCTCTGCACATCACAGCACATCTTGTCACTAATCTTACAGAAGTGCATTGCCTTACAATACAGGACACAGGTTATACTCTAGCTGTATGTCAGTCTACGGCTGGGTAGAAAATTGCATAAGGATACTTATAACTATTTCACATTATGCACTGAAGATTTCTCACCAGTATCCAGTACCACTAAGATTTTAATTTGGTACAAAGATTTTAGATCATTCAGATCTTTTTAATGTTGAGATGATTAAATGTAAAGTTTGAGAAGTTTACCAGGCAGCTGAGACAAAGCTTAAGAAAGGTTGACTATTTCTGCAAGTGAAGAGGTATCAGGCCGAGATGAAATGTATCCCAGTGGCGGCCTTGACCATCATTCTCCAATCCTACCTGGCTATAGGCAATACCAGCGATCTGGATGACTATGAAGGCTGTGCCATTGTTTAAAAGGGATGAACAGATAGCCCAAGTAATTTTTAAACATGTTTTACTCCATTCTTAAAGTTACAAAGCCAATGTACAGAGTAGATCAGGTAGACCCAAATTTCTTTGCTTACTCCAAAAACCAAAATCAAATTGAATCTAATTCATGGTCCCCATGAAGGAGGCAAAGCAGATTCAAGTTGACAAAATAAAGCATCGCACTCCATCTTGGGCTTGACCTGATGCTTGATCTTTGCCAAAAGGCTGAAAATAGTTACTACATTTGATCTGTAATTATTGGCCAGTTAGTCTTAATTCAGAGGTGGGCAAATTATTAGAAAAAATTCTGAGAGACAGTATAAATCATCATTTAGAAAGAATGGATGAGTGAAGGACAGGTGATATGGATTAGTAAAGGGAAAGTCATGTCTGACTGATTAATTAAAATTTATGAGGTGATCCATTTGACAAAGTATTACATTCATGCAGATGTAGGGAAAGTGGGAATAAGCGCCGCAAAGATTATTGGATTTCTGTGGGCAGTTTTATTCAAGGTCAGTGGTAAGCACTGCCATTTCAAGATTGACTATGAAAGCTGAAAAATTAATTTCAATTTTTCATTGAAGACCAATTTAATGTTTAAAATGGAATACAGTATGGCTGGGATCATAATGTGGAAAGTGAATCACTTTGGGCTCATACGTAATGGTTAAACTCATCACTAAACAATGAGTTGTTCCTTATAGAGATACTAATTATGGCTAATCACAAAACATATTCTATATAAAATCATATAATTCAGGAGGCCAAACAACTTTGATCGATAGAGAGCTATATCATTGAGCATATTGTAGTGGGTGTTTAGTTCACTATTACATATAAGAATGGTCATAATTCTAACCCCATTAAATAAAGATCAGTGCTTCTATACCCTTCAACTGAAAGCACTTGTGAAAATGATAACATGTCATATGCAATGATATTTCCTTTCGTAATACTTTGAAGGCTGCTTCTTGAAACTACATCCTTGTTTTCTCATCATTAATGCACTGAACCTATTGAGACAGGGGTATCTGTTTCAGCAAATGCTTTAGGAGTTAAAACATGAAAATGAAGCTGCCATATAGCAGTAAATAGCTAAGATGGTGTTCTTCATTACTGTTGCCCATCAGATGTTGCTGGGACATTAGAAGCCTCTTAGCAGTAAAACATTGTCGTCAAATGGTCTACAAATGCTTGTGGTAACATGCAGCACTGTAAGACAAATCAAGAGCTTGTGTTAGGGCTAAAAGTTCCCAGAAAATGAAGTCAGTGTTCCCTGACCGCAAGTGACGTTGACTGCCTATATTTCATTCCAATGCTGATTCGAGGCTTTGATGCATTTCAAACTTTCTCAGGTTTAACAGGGGAAGCAAAAATGTGATTTTAATGGAAGTTTGAACACAAACACCCTAAAATTCATGTCTTGGAATGTGAGTAAACCAATTAGCACATTTGCCCCAAATGCACTTTTCCTTTGTTTAAGTGGAAGCATTAATGTTTGAAATGTAAATGTCTTTGTTCTGAGAATTAAGAGAGAAATTCCAGATATAAATAAAGTGAAAAACCAGTGTCCCTCCATATCATTTCAGAAACAACAATTTAAATTTGTGCCTTTCATAACTCCTAGATTTCTCAAAACTATTTGATAGTCAATGAAATACTTTGAATTGCATTTAAATTGCACTGTTGCAATGGAAGGATGGTCATCTAAAGCCCCATTAACAGCAATGTGTAATGAGCAGATCACCCATTTTTGTGAAATAAGCAAACTACTGCAGATCCTGGAATCTGAAACAAAAGGAGAAAATGCTGGAAAAACTCAGCATTTCTCACTGGTGTTAAAATTTTGAGTCCATTTCACTTTTGTCAGAGCTAAAAGAGAGGGAATATATGTTGGATGTGATACTATAGCTGAGAAAGACATTGATGTAACAAATTTAAGAACAAGAGACAGATGGCCCTGTGTGTCATGGGGTAGGAGTTTTGCATTGAGGCAGAAAATGTATGGAATATAAAAACAGATTAGGATAGAAGAGAAAGTAACAGTCTAAAATTGTTCAATTTATTGCTGAGCTCTGAGGGCTGTACATAGAACATAGAGCATAGAACAGTACAGCACAGTGCAGGCCTTCAGCCCTCAATGTTGAGCCAAACTATGTCCGAACCCAAGATCAAGCTACCCCACTCTCTGTCATTCTGATGTGCTCCACGTGCCCATCCAATAACCGTTTGAAAGTTCCTAAAGCGTTCCATTCCACTATCACAGTAGCTAGTGCATTCCACACCCCAACCTGAGTAAAAAACCTACTTTGGACATCCCTTCTATATCTCCCACCATGAACTTTAAAGTTATGCTCCCTAGTAATAGCTCTGTCCGCCCGAGGAAATAGTTTCTGCACGTCCACTCTGTCTATTCAAAGAAGAACAACAAAGAACAAAACAGCACTGGAAACAGGCCCTTCGACCCAACGAGCCCGTGCCGCCATTTTAACATTCCCACTTCTACCCACGAGCCTTGTCTATGTTTACAGGAATCTGCATTGGAGCCAATTTGGGGAAACAATTTAGGACAATTTGTTTCGCCAATCAGCCTAAAAGCACACCTTTGGGGTGTGGGAGGAAACCGGATCTTTTTATGTACCAACTGACTCAGGAACAGTTTCTTCCCTGTTGCTGTCAGACTTTTAAATGGACTTATTTTGCATTAAGTTGATCTTTCTCTATGCTCTAACTATGTCTGTAACACTACATTCTGCACTGTCTTGTTTCCTTCTCTATAAATAGTATGTTTTGTCTGTATAGCGTGCAAGGAACAGCACTTTTCACTGTATGTTAATACATGTGACAATAATAAATCAAATCAAATTCTCCACCGCCAATATTAAAGTGACTGGCCTGTAGTTGCTGGTTTATTTTTATGCCATTTTTTTAAACAGGAGTGGAGCATTCACAATTCTCTAGTCCTCCAGCACCGTCCAAATATGAGAAAGATTGGAAAATTGGGACCAATGACTCTGCAATTTCTATGCTCATTTCCCTCAGTATGTTTGGAAGAATTTCATCAACTCCTGGTAACATATCAACTTTTAAATGCAGATAGCCTGGCTAATACCTGAATCAATTTTAAATTATTGAAGTGTTTGAATTACCTCCTCTTTTATCATGACCCAGGCCACATTCTTTTCCTTGGGAAAGATGCAACATATTCATTTAATACCTGAACCATGCTCTCTGCTTCCATGCCTGAATCCTACTTTTGGTCCCTAATTGGCCTGGCTCCTTTTACTACCCCTTTATTTATTTACATGCCTTTGACCTACTCTGGTAGCCACAGTATTTATTTGGTTAACTTAGTTCAGTCTCTGGTCAATGGTAATCCTCAGGATGCTGATAGTGTGGGATTCAGCGATGGTAATTGCACTGAATGTCAAGGGGTGATGGATACAACCTTCCTTGTTGGAGAAAGGCATTGTCTGGCACTTGTTTGATGCAAATGTTACTTGCCACTTATCAGCCCAAACCTGGATTTTGTCCAAGTCTTGCTGCATTTGGACACGGACCGATAAGACTGGCTGATCTGCCACCTATTTCCATAGTAACATAGAAACATAGCAAATAGGTGCAAGAGTAGGCTATTTGGCACTTAGAGCTTGCATCACCATTCAATATGACCATGGCCTTTCAGTATCCCTCTCCTGCTTTTTCTCCCTATTCTTTGATCCATTTAGCCACAAGGGCTACGTCCAGCTCCCTCGTGAACATTTCTAACAAACTGGTCCCAACAGCTTTCTGTAGAGAACTCGACAGGTTCACAACTCTGAGAGAAGCACTTCTTTCTCAGCTCATCCTGAAAGGTTGACTCCTTATTCTCAGACTGTGATCCCTGTTCTGCACTGCCTCAACTTCAGGAACATTCTTCCCATATTTAACAAAGATTCCCCTCATCATCTTATAAATCTCTATTAAGTCGCCTCTCATCCTCCTCTCCTCTAAAGAGAAAAGCCCCAGCTCCCTCAACTTTTCCAGATAAGACCTACCATCTAAACCAGGCAGCATCCAGGTAAATCTCCTTTGCACTCTCTCTAATGCTTCCACATCCTCCTTATAGTGAGGCGACCAGACCTGCACACAATATTCCAAATGTAGTCTCACCAAGGTCCTGTATAGTTGCAGCATAACCCCATGGCTCTTGAACTCAAACCCCCTGTTAATAAATGTTAACACACTATAAGCCTTATTCGTGGCTCTATCCACTTGAGTGGCAACCTTCAGAAATCTGTGGGTATGAACCCCAAGATCTCTCTGTTCCTCCACATTCCTCAGAACCCTGCCATTGACACTGTAATCTGTATTCAAGTCTGTCCTATCAAAATGAATCACCTCACACTTATCAGCGTTAAAATCCATCTGTCACTTTTCTGTCCAGCTCTGCATCCTATCAATGTCTCTTTGCAGCCCACAAGAGCCCTCCACCTCATCCAGTACTCCACTAATCTTGGTGTCATCAGCAAATTTATTAACTCACCCTTCAGCCCTCTCTTCCAAGTCATTAATAAAAATTACAAATAACTCTTTGTAGGAGTTTAATGCACTCACATTGCCATTCCCACATTAAAACAATGCAATTTACTTCCAGTTTAAATGCATTAATACTTCATTGGCTATAAAATGCTATGAGATATCTGGTAGTTCTGAAAGATAAAAATTTAATTTTGTCTTTCATCCTCCTGAAATTTAATTTTGGTCTTTGGAATTATATTGAAGGACATTAATGTACTTGCATTTATCACACATGATGTTGACCAAGGGGGTAATATTGGCAGGACACTGGGGATAACTCCCCTACTCTTCTTCAAAACTCTGACATGTATACTTTTATGTTCACCTGAGAAAGCAGAAGGACCTTGGTTTAACACCTTATCTGAAAGGTGTTATTTGGCATACGGAGTCTTAGCTTTTATTGGTAGGGGGATTGAATTTCGGAGCCGCAACGTCATGTTGCAACTGTACAAAACTCTAGTGCGGCCGCACTCGGAGTATTGTGTGCAGTTCTGGTCCCCACATTATAAGAAAGATGTGGAGGCATTGGAGAGGGTACAGAGGAGGTTTACGAGGATGTTGCCTGGTATGGAGGGCAGGTCTTATGAAGAGAGGCTGAGGGATTTGAGGTTGTTTTAGAAAAAAGGCGGCTAAGAGGAGACCCTATTGAAACATATAAGATGATTAGAGGTTTAGATAGGGTGGACAGTGATAGCCTTTTTCCTAGGATGGAGAAAGCTAGCACGAGGGGACATAGCTTTAAATTAAGGGGTGGTAGTTATAGGACGGATGTCAGAGGTAGGTTCTTTACCCAGAGAGTGGTAAGGGTATGGAATGCCCTGCCTGCTGCAGTTGTAGTTGCGCCAAGTTTGGTGGCGTTTAAGAGGTTAGTGGATAAGTTTATGGATGAAAAGGGAATGGTTTAGGTTAGAGGGTCATTGCTTTTTCTTAATTGGTTGGCACAACATCGAAGGCCAAAGAGCCTTCTGCGCTGTAATGTTCTATGTTCTATGAAAGCCAGTATGTCTGACAGAGCAGTGCTGCACTGGATTGTTTTGGTTTTTGCACCCAGGTTCCGCAGTGGGACTTGAACCATTATCTCTAAATCAGAGATGGGATTGCTACCACTATGCCTCAGCTTGCAACTGAAAAAATCTAGAACAGGTCAGCTATTCCTCAGAAACTGCCACACGAAGCAATATGATGCTTACGCCTATCTTCAATTAATTTTATGTTTTATCATTTTATGGCCATCTCTTGTATTGGGATATATCCAATCCCCAGTTTGTGTAGCACTCAGAAATCGCAGGGTATCCAATCCTGACTCCAATGGCATTTCACTTCAGTATTAAACCAGATTATATACATCACTCTATAAATATAAATGTAGTCCTATAATCACAGCTTATTTACAAAGCTGCATGTTACTTCAGTAGCGTTGCATGCTAGTCACATCAGTGACACTTGATGAATGAAAAGTTGGAATTTGAGCCAAAGTTTACACCTCTTTGTATTTGGCAGCGGAGGGTAGAATCTAAATGCTGGCTTTGTGTATGGATTTGCTTTCAAAAGCATTATTTTGCATTGTGTTTACTCATTGTACACCAATCCAAGTTTCCTTGCAAGCTAATGAAACAGCCACATTTCTTAGTCTCAAGAGACCCATTCGAGCTTCGTCCAATTGGTCTGCCAGCTCACTTGAGTTTAGGGCAAAAGGTCAGTTGGCACAGGTGGAGTCATGTAAGTTATTTTTTTTTATATCATTTCTGACCAGTGAGAATGAAGCATGACTCACCTTGTTGTCTTTAGTCTTAATCAATCCCTTGGAGAAGCAGGAAAGGAATCCACTCAAAACTGGTGTATTCCTCCCTGAGAAATGCAAATTATGGTGATAATGTTATTTGGATGCACCAAGACTTACTCTTTTGCCTTGAGAACAAAAACAACTGCTGTTTCCTGCCTGGTGAACTCCAATCAAGATGTAGAGATGCCTGTGATGTGGACTCACCTGACAAAGGGCAAAGCCCCAAAAGCTTGTGGCATTTGCTATTAAATAAACCTGTTAGGCTTTAACCTGGTGTTGTGAGACTTCTTACTGTGTTAATTTCAATCACAACAAGGTCATATGCAAATAGTATTAGATGAAAAGAAAAAAGATATCATCTTGTAAAGAACAACAGTAAACCTGAAGATTGGGATTGCTTCAAAAACCAGTCAAGTGTCATGAAAAAGTGGCTAAAAAAGGAAAAAGAGACAACATGAGAGTATGCTATCAGGAATATAAAAACAGATTTAAAGATTTTGTAAGTATATGATAAGGAAGAGAGAAGTTAAAATAAAATTGGTGCATTAAATGCAAATGAAGGAGAAATTATTCTGTCAATGGGGAAATTGCAAAAACGTTGAAAAAGTATTTTTTGACTGTTCACAGTAGATGAGACAGATTTATATTCTAGAAATAGATGGTAACCAAGATGCTAATAAGTATTGGGACATTCGGGTAATTAATAGGAGTAGAGACAAAATTTTAGAAAAACTTAAGGAATGAAAATTCAACAGATTCCCAGGATCTGAAGGTCGACATGCTTGGATTTTAATTGAGGTACTTCAGTGAATGTGCAAACATTGGTTGTGGTTTCCCAATTTCCCTAGATTCCACAACAATTTTAACAAATTTTAGTAAATATCGCACCACAATTCAGGAAAGGTGGAAACAAATAAACAGGGAACTCCAGGGCAAGTGGCCTAACATCAGTTGTCAGGAAAATGCTGGAATCTATTTTTATAAGTAGAGTTTAATGATGTACTTGGAAAGTTATAATATGATCAGACAAAGTGTGGTTCTACAACTGGCAAATAGTATTTGGAAATTTAATGGAGTTTTTTGAGGATCTGACTATTGAGGTAATTGAAGCGGAACTCATAAATATAACATACTTGGATTGCCAGAAAGCATTCTGCAAGGTGCCAAAAGATCAATACACAAGATAAGGGCTTATGGAGTTGGTAGTAATATGGCATGGGCAGAGAGTTGGTTAACAGACTTGAAGCAAAGAATAGGGATAAATGGACATTTTCAAGTTGACAGGCTGTAATGATCATAGTCATAGAGGTTTGGAGCATGGAAATAGGCCCTTTGGCCCAACTTGTTCATGCTGCCCCTTTATTTAACCTCTAAGCTAATCCCAGTTGTCCACGTTTGGCCCATATCCATCTATACCCATCTTATCCATGTAACCGTCTAAATGCTTTTTAAAAGACAAAATAGTACCCACCTCTACTACTATCTCAGGCAGCTTATTCCAGATACTCATCACCCTTTGTGTAAAAAAGTGCTGGGGTTTTAGCTGGTTGCATCTATTTAATTTCTTAGACAATGACAAAGGAGCTAATGTATTTAAATTACAAAGAGGCTACAAAGAGATATAGATAGGTGAATGAATGAGAAAGGGGATGGCAGTTGAAGTATAATATGGAGGTGTGTAAGGTTATTCATTTTGTTAGTAATAGAAAGGTAGATTTTTTGAAATGTGAGAGTTACAAATGTTAATGCTTAGTAGAATTTGAGTGTGCTTATACAAATAATATACGTGAGTATAAAGGTACAGCAAACAATTTGGATGGTAAAAAACCTATTGACCTTTAAAACAAGTTAATGGAAGTACAAGAATAAAAATGTCTTGTTGTAGATTTTTAGAACTTTGGTGAGACTCTACCTGGTGTGCTAAATGCAACTTTAGTTTCATTATATAACAAAGCATAAATTAACATTGTGGCTTTACAGTAAAGGCTTAATTAGGTTCTGATGGGATTTGAAGAGGCGGCGGCTAAAATGTTGTTTTCCCTGGTTGGAGAATCAAGACTATGAAGGACACAGTCTCAGGATAAGGGATCAATTATTGAGAACTGAAATGAGAAGAAATTTCTTCACTCGAAGGTTTAGAATTCTTTGGAATCTTCTACCCCAGACAGCAAGGCATGTTCCATCCTTCAATATATTTAAGATGGGGACAGATAGATTTTTGTTTTCAAGGAATCAAGAGATTTGTGAAATGGCTGGGAAGGCAGCCTTGAGCCAACCATTAGTCAGGATTATATTGTATGGTGGAGAATCTTGAGGAATCATATTGTTTTCTCCTGCTTCTATTTTTTTTACATTCTTAGAAAAGGTCATTCAAGGTGTGGCTTTTAAGTTCCAACAACAATCCCATAAAGAAAGTTTGGGCCTCCTATGCCTGGAAAATGCTCCACTTTACCTATGACTAATTTTTCTCCCAAAACATCAGTTTGAGTGCCAGAACATGGTCAAGGCTTGCAGCTGTAAATCATCCACATAAGGTCTGGAAAAGGAAGGGTGTTGTCTAGCACCAGATTAATGAGAACCATGTTAATCAGCATGGCCCATCTCGTATAAGATGTAGTATAATGATCATCTGAAACTAACCTGGTTTGTCTCCAACTCAAATATCATAGTAACATCGAAAATAAGAGCAGGAGGAGGTCATTTGGCCCTTTCAGCCTACTCCATCATTCATTATATTATGGCTGATCATTCAACTCAATAGCTTGTTCCTACTTTCCCCATAGAATTGTGGCCAATTCTATGCATTACACTTTGGACACGGAGATGCCAGTGTTGGACTGGGGTGGCACAGTAAGAAGCCTCACAACACCAGGTTAAAGTCCAACAGATTTATAAGTCTCTACGGGTATAGATCATGTGAGTGGAATGAGGGATAATCACAGGTTAAAGAGGTGTGAATTATCTCATGCCAGGACAGTTAGTAGGAGTTTGCAAGCCCAGGTTAAATGGTGAAGGGTTACACATAGTGCTACATGAACCCAAGATTCCGGTTGTCTTCGTCCCCATGCATGCACAACTTGACTGTCAGTTTCAGCTCAGCGACTCAGGGCCAGAGCTTGCAAAATCCTACTAACTGACCTGGCTTGAGACAATTCACACCTCTTTAATCCTGAGTTTATCCCTCTCTCCACTCACATTATCTGTGCCTGTAGAGACTTGATTACCTGTTAAGAAGTGCATTCTAACCATTATCTTGCAATTACTATTACAGAAAATGCAGATGCATGGAATTGAGGGAGATTTAGCAATTTGGATTAAGAATTGGCTAGCTGATAGAAGACAGAGGGTGGTGGTTGATGGGATATATTCAACCTGGAGTTTAGTTACAAGTGGTGTACCTCAGGGATCCGTTTTTGGGCCACTGTTGTTTGTTATTTTTATAAATGACCTGGATGAGGGTGTAGAGGGACAGGTTGGTAAATTTGCTGATGACACCAAAGTCAGAGGAATTGTAGACAGTGAGGATGGATGTTACAGTTTGCAGAGGGACGTAGATAAGCTGCAGAGCTGGTCCGAAAGGTGGCAAATGGAGTTTAATGTGGAAAGGTGTGAAGTGATTCATTTTGGTAAGAGTAATATGTGTGCAGAATATAGGGCTAATGGTAGGACTCTTAGTAGTGTAGAGATCTCAGTGTACAGGTGCATATATCCCTGAAAGTTGGTACTCAAGTTGATAAGGTTGTTAAGAAGGCATACGGTGTGTTAGCATTTATTGGTAGAGGAATTGAATTTTGGAGCGGAGACGTTATGTTGCAACTGTACAAAACTCTGGTGCAGCCACACTTGGAGTATTGTGTACAGTTTTGGTCGCCACATTATAAGAAAGATGTGGAGGCATTAGAAAGGGTGCATGGGAGGTTTACCAGGATATTGCCTGGTATGATGGGTAGGTCTTATGAGGAAAGACTAAGGGACTTGAGGTTATTTTCATTAGAGAGAAGAAGGCTAAGAGGTGACCTAATTGAGACGTATAAGATGATCAGAGGGTCAGATAGGGTGGATAGTGAGAGCCTTTTTCCTCAGATGGAGATGGATAACATGAGGGGACATAGCTTTAAATTAAGGAGTGGTAGTTATAGGACGGATGTAAGAGGTGGGTTCTTTACTCAGAGGATAGTAAGGGTATGGAATGCCCTGCCTGCAGCAGTTGTGGACTCGCCAAGTTTAAGGGCATCAAGATAGGCATATGGATAGCATTGGTATAGTTTAGGGTAGAGAGTCATAAAATTGGTTCTATTGGTTGGTGCGACATCGAGGGCTGAAGGGCCTGTACTGAGCTGTAATGTTATATGTTCTATTATGCCTTTGTCTACACATGTCAAATTCTCCACACACCCGATGAAGGAGCAGATATCAAATAAACCTGTTAGACTTTAACCTGGTGTTGTGAGACTTCTCACATTTAGGAGGAATGTAAAAATTTTTGCGAGGGTGCAAAAGAAATTTAATAGAATGGTTGCAAGGGTGAAGAACTTTAGTAATGTGAGAAGGTTAGAGAACAGAAATCATTCTCCTCAGAGCATGGAATGGTAAGGGGAAATTTGATAGAGGGCATTTAAAATTATGAAGATTTTATATAGAATGAAAAAAGAAAAGGTAAGTCCCACAGGAGAAGGTTCAGTAACCAGAGGGTACTGGCTGAAGATAATTGGCAAAAGAACTAGAGTTAACATGAGAAATAAAATAATTTACATATTACTGTGATCTGGAATGCACTACCTGAAAGTGTGATGGAAGTACATTCAATTATAAATTTCAAAAATTAATTGGTTAATGTAGGGGAAACATTTACTATTTACTTGCTATGTTAATTGTATCAATTGAAGTTAAGTACATTCAGGTGGAGAGCATTGCTTTGATAGTTATTCAAGTACCTATTAAGAGACAGTTACTGACACAAGAGCTGAGTCAGGAGATAGAAGTCTTTTAGGGTTTAGACAGATAGCACTCTCTCTCAGACTGTTCCTGTTTGGGATCTGCAGCTAGCCGACTCCTCTAAATAAACTGAGTAAAATCTGGCTCTGGATTCTTCCTTAAACAATCAGCTATCAGGAGAATAAAAGATATGGGGAACAAGCTAATCACCAAAGCCACTTTATAGATATCTACATAGCTCTGATTTTAGGACCAGCTCTTGATTCTCTGCCTTTCTTTGGAATTCTGCACTTTTTTTTTACAAGGAGAGAAAGCAAAAAGTTATGAGTATAAGAAATATGTTGTGTGGAGAGAATAAAATGGTAAATATTTGTATAGAATGAGGGTGAGGGATGTGTACAATGGCAATAAGATCAGGATGAGTACGTGTTGGTTGTTCAGTTGAAGATGTGTGAAATTGCCTGGGTAGACCAACACAACAGCTAGTGGAGCTGTTGTGTTGGTCTAAGAAGTGCTGTATATGGTCTCACACTTGCCAGACATTGAATGACAGACCCCTTTCACTTGCTGTATATCTTGGAGTTGACATGCAGCACCCTCAGAGTAATATAAATGGAGTCAACCGCAGTCCTTGCAAAGCCATAAGCTCACCCCATGTACTGGTTCACCAGCAAGACAGGAACAAAATGTAATTAGTTTTCTTGAATACAAAGCATTGGTGACCTCTGTTACACAAAGATATGGATAGCAAACTATCTGTGCTTATAATGCCTTCAATTCTGACCTGACAGGAGCACATAAAAATTCATGATCACAGTTGCTGGTAATATAGTCCTTTTCCCTCGTCTGAGGTTGCAATTGTGGCTGCGGTAGTTTGCAGATTTCAGTGAGGATTGCCCAGTTGAACACGGACTGCCCAGTTGAACACAGACAGCGAACACATTTTTCCTCATAGAACATAGAACATAGAACAATACAGCACAGAACAGGCCCTTCGGCCTTCGATGTTGTGCCGACCAAAATAAAAAGCAATGCCCCTCCTACTAAACCATTCCCTTCTCATCCATATACTTATCAACTAACCTCTTAAACGCCACCAAACTTGGCGCATCTACAACAGCTGCAGGCAGGGCATGCCACTCCCTAATCACTCTTTGAGTAAAGAACCTACCTCTGATATCCGTCCTATAACTCATACCCCTTAATTTAAAGCTGTGTCCCCTCGTGCTAGTTTTCTCCATCCTAGAAAAAGGCTATCACTGTCCACCCTATCTAAACCTCTAATCATCTTATATGCTTCAATAAGATCCCCTCTTAGCCGCCTCCTTTCTAACGAAAACAACTCAAATCCTTCAACCTCTCTTCATAGGACCTGCCCTCCATACCAGGCAACATCCTGGTAAACCTCCTCTGAACCCTCTCCAATGCCTCCACATCTTTCTTATAATGTGGGGACCAGAACTGCACACAATACTCCCAGTGCGGCCGCACTAGAGTTTTGTACAGTTGCAACATGATGCTGCGGCTCCTAAATTCAATCCCCCTACCAATAAAAGCTAAGACTGCATAAGCCTTCTTAACAACTTTATCCACTTGACTGCCTACTTTCAGGGATCTATTGACACATACACCAAGATCCTCTGTTCCTCAACACTATTAAGAGCCCTACCATTAGCCCTATACTCTACACATTTATTGTTCCTGCCAAAGTGCATTACCTCACACTTTTCCACATTAAACTCCATTTGCCACCTCTCGGCCCAGCTCTGCAACTTGTCCAAGTCACTCTGTAACTAAAACACCCCTCTTCACTATCTACCACACCACCAACTTTAGTATCATCTGCAAATTTACTGATCCATCCCTCAATACCCTCATCCAGATCATTTATAAAAATTACAAACAGCAGGGGCCTCAAAACAGACCCCTGAGGCACACCACTCGTCACCGAACTCCACGATGAATATCTCCCATCAACCACCACCTCTGTCTTCTATCTGCCAGCCAATTCCTAATCCAATTAGCTAAATCACCCTCTATTCCACACATCTGCATTTTCTGTAGAAGTCTTCCATGGGCCACCTTATCAAAAGCCTTACTAAAGTCCATATATACTACATCAACCGCCTTACCCCCATCCCCCTCTCTGGTCACTTTCTCAAAAAAGTCAATGAGGTTAGTAAGGCATGACCTACCCTTCACGAAACCATGCTGACTATCCCCAATCAATTCATTTCTCTCTAAATAACTATAAATCCTACCCCTAATAATTCTCTCCAATACCTTGCCCACAACAGAAGTAAGACTCACTGGCCTATAATTCCCTGGAAGGTCTCTCTTCCCCTTCTTAAACAATGGGACCACATTCGCTATCCTCCAGTCCTCCGGAACCACACCCCTAACCAACGAGGACCTGAAGATCAGAGCCAGAGGCTCTGCAATCTCCTCTCTTGCCTCCCAGAGAATCCTAGGGTAAATCCCGTCCGGCCCAGGGGACTTATCCAACTTATACAGAGCAGAAGTGGGAGGAAAGACTCTCAGGAGGCACATCAGCCCACGGTGTTTAGGGTGCAATTCTCTTCTGTTCACATTAGAATTCGTATTCCTCGTATTCCTTCTAATGTGAACAGAAGAGAATTGCACCCTAAACACCGTGGGCTGATGTGCCTCCTGAGAGTCTTTCCTCCCACTTCTGCTCTGTATGCTATCTGCTAATCTGCTCAGTGTTGTATTCCATGGAGAATGCTTACTACTGTATCTATATTTGGGACAAAACATTTTGAACAGAACCCTTGATCTCAGAATCACCGTCTTCAGCTTCTGTTCTGTCATTCCTTGTAAACTTTCACAAATTTAAATAATTTCGGAGATCACAAAAGAATTGTACACAATAGTAACAACTAGGAGAAATCAATCCACTCAAAAATCCCGCTAGAGTGGTGGTGATGGGGGAATTGAACGTGAGATTAGATACAATAAAGTTTTAAATGTCTATTTGCAAAATATTTCTGAAACTCATAACTTGTTTGTTACATCTATATTCCTTCAACTACATAGTCCCACATAAAATATTTCATTCAAGTGCTTAATCCCTTTCAAAACAAACATTGGAATACATCATCCAACATCAAAGAGTTTATAACCACTTATGACTGTCAGTTAAATTGTGAAATGCTAGGCACTCCACTGTGATAATGGAAGATTGTGAAATCAGTTATGCGGTACTAGCCCAGTAAAGGTAGCTCCACAGATGTGGAGATGCCGTTATCGGACTAGGGTAAACACAGTAAGAAGTCTCACAACACCAGATTAAAGTCCAACAAGTCTATTTGGACCACAAGTTTTCGAAGCTCTGCCCCTTTGTCTCCCCACTCACCTAATAAACCCATTGGACTTTAACCTGGTGAGACTTCTTACTATGTCACCAGGCACAGTGAAATAGCAAGCAATACTTTTTTTAAAACATTCCATGCCATTTATTTCAAAGACTCTGAAAAGAGTTTTCAATGTCTTAACAATTGTCTTTGCCGATTTATTTCATACTTTCGACAGTTCCAGTGATTTTATGCATTTTTAAGCACAGTCATGTTTATTTTTAACATTTCCAAAGGGCAGCATACCTCCCCAAAGGACACCTTGCTTCCACCAAAGTATCTCTGGAGCATATCCAAAGGAATACCTCACCCTTCCAAAGGACTAAGCAAAGTTTAGATCTGCTCTCACCAGGTATAATCTTCACACGTTGAATTTTATCACCCCGCTTGCCACGGGAATCAGAGTGAGTGAAAGGAGGACTGTGGGAAGGTCTGTTGTCCTCGGGCAAGATTTTAAGGTTTCAGGATGTGTAAGGCCGTAAAATCCCATCCATCATGTTTGCCAGTCCTAGCTAATGAAAATCAGACATAACTGGAGACAACTGGCAGCTGTCTCTATGAAATATACAGCCACTAATCCTAAACTGGTGCCATTCCCACCCCTGCAGGCTTGGGGGTAGGATTTCCAGATTTTGACCTCTTCCTTCCTTACAAAAATCCAAGCCACGGGGCTTTTCTTAGAATCACAGGATCTGTTTTTGCATAGAGATCACCTTCGCGGCTAAATGAAATATTTTGAGATTTTAACTGTAAACAGGCATGAAAATTGCAGAATGTTTGTCAACGGGAGCTGAATAGAAAGAAACTTGTTCAAAGCTCTGTGAACATTATTCTGTGGGTTTGGAGTGCTCTGTGTGAAAACAGGAGATTAATAGGCTTTACTGAAATACAACCAGTTTGGAAACTGAGCTGGGGATGGACCAACAAAAAGTAGGATTATGGATGAAAAAGCCCCTGTGGAAAGGTCATCTATTTACTATGATGTCGCCTGAGGAAGCCAGCTTACTCTTTGCACCTGCAATTGTGCAGTGCATGCAAACAATTTTTCTGACAGAGCTGCTTTTGTATCGAACTGGTTACACTGAAGTAACATTCTTTGCTTTTTAAGAGAGCATGGTGTGAGCTATCTGCAGAAAGTTAGTAGGTCAGAGAGGGGAATTACTTTTTATGTAAAGGATGTCCTCTTCAGGTCACAGGAGACACATCTGCACTATCAATTACAGTAACAGAGCCACAGTCTTGATCTATTTGTAGCTTGGTCTGGTAGGGAGATTTTGCTTTGATCTATATTCCAAATCTCTGTGGATTCTGTGGGGAGAAGATTAGATCTATCGACAGGCCATAATGGAGAATGTGGGCCAGCTGTCGATCATTGTCAGGATGGAAAAGACAGACTAATTCTGAAATAGGGCATCTGTCACTTGTTTGTTCCTTGCAATGCTTCATTGTGTCTTATTAATCCAGTTTGCATTCACATCTCCTGCTGATAATTGATGCATCCAATTCCCAAATTGTGCTAACATGGTGATTAACAAATTTGTAAGAAAAAACATTGCTAAGAGATTTTAATGGAAAGGTAGTATGATTTAGTTCTGATGAAGAAACGTATCAGATACACTATTTTACGTATTTCCTCCAAAGTTACTGTCCGGTGTATTAATTATTTTTACCATTTTTGTTTATAAATAATATTTCTTGCATTTACTTTCGACTGATAATTTAGCATTGAGGAAAGCTTTTTTTTACTATTAGTGTCACAAAATAGACTTACATTAACACTGCAATGAAATTACGGCAAAAATCTCCTAGTTGCCACACTCCAGCACCTGAGGAAGAATTTAGCATGACCACTGCACCTAACCGGTGCGTATTTTGGACAGTGGAGGAAACTGGAGCACCCGGAGGAAACTCATGCAGACATGGGGAGAAAGTACAAACTCCACACACTCAGTGACCCAAGCTGGGAATCAAATCCAGGTTCTGGCACTGTGCGGCAGCAGTGCTAACCACTGTGCTGCCCTTGATAGATTTTGTGAATCTCAAGAGTCTGACCTATGAATCTAATGAATAACTTTCATTTTCCAAACCTTACTGATTATTTATTTAATTCGGTCAGAATCAGTGGGGACGATTGTGCGTGCAACACCATCAGCAACAACAACAACATACGCACAAAATCTCTCAAGAGTTGGGAAACGAGATGCTTGCCGGTGAGATCTCAGTGCTCGATTTTCCCTAACTCTTGGTAGTGACATAGTGAGGTTTCTGCCCAAAATCTCATTTAAGTACTCTTTAATAAATTCTCATATTGTTAAAGAGCTTACACACAACATGTTCCCCCCTTTCTGCATATTTAAACATTGGTGAGGGTCACAACAGCTTGAGGAAGAAGAGAACCAATCAAGGAGTCCCTACTAGGGGCACTATAGCCACTGAAATCCTGGGGGGGTGAATGCCCGGACACTGTCCCCTTGCACAGGTTGCCAATGCTGGGGCAAGGCCTCTGGGGAGATTAATTGGGATGGCAGTTTCCTATGATGTGTGGTAGAGTGGAGAGAGAACCGAGGTCTTTAAAGAAGACGATTTGGCAGTAACAGGTGAGCAGCCTTCAAGAGGGGTACTTGCAGTGACGGAAGGGAGCGGGCATTGAGGGCAACCTTTGTAATGAGAGGAGGATGAGGGAGCAATTATTTTAAAGATGGTGCCCCAAACTTTGTGGAGCCGGCATTGCCAGATCTATCAGGCCATGTCCCACTAGACTGACTATGTTAACCAAACCCAGTGATTTTCTTTCCCAGAATGCCAGAATATCTGCATTCTGAATGGTGCATCTGAAAAGACAAATCCCAGTTTTCATTCAGAGCCTGATACTGACAAATTATGGGGTGAGCAATGCAAGATTTCTTTGAATGGAAAGTTAAGCACCTTGAAAATGAACAATTAAATACAACTTAGTCATGCCTTTAACATTACAAATGCTGATAAGCTTGTCTGAAATTACCTTCCACTAGCTTGGCAGAAAAATTAGCCCATTTAATATATCTAGATTAAAATCAAATGGTCATTCCTAGAATAACAAAGAGGGGAGTTTTAGATTCACATGTTGTGTTCATACCAGTTATTCCCCGAGCATCATTCAGGACCATGCTTCAAAGATGTAGCCATACTCTGAAATATTGAAGCTACTCTTAAGTGTTGTCTACTAAGTTTGTGCAGTGCATCAGAATATTAATCAGCTAGTTGCTGAAAGCTAGAATTTTATTATTAGGGACATGATCACAGGCATTTGCAGAATCATAATCTGACAGGCTGCTTCTTGGATTTTTTTTTGAGAGTATCCTAGTCCTTCACGTCGTCAGTGTACGCTTGACCTGGACCATTTGATGGGCAACACGACAGCTCAGTGACTATCGCTGTGCTGTGTAGATACATGGATTTGGGCCTGTGTCTGTGGGAGTTTGCGCATTCTCCCCTTGCTTGCATGGGTTTTCTCCGGGTGCTCCGGTTTCCCCTCTCATCCCAAAGATGTGCTCTTAGGCTAATTGGCAAAACAAATTCTCCCTAAATTGTCTCAAATTTGGTTTTTAATCCATAGATCTATAAACATGGACAGCGATCACAGGTAGAGGTGGGAACATTGGGGTGGTGGCGCGGGCTCGTTGGGCTGAAGGGCCTGTTTCCTGTGCTGTTTTGTTCTTTTCTTACATCAAAATGGAGTTGCGAAAGGAAAATCTTGTTTTTTGAGGTTGTAACTATTAGGATGGGTAGGGGGAGACCAGTGGATATAATGTTATAGATTTTCAAAAAGCACTTGATAAGTTGCCACTCAAGAGTTGAGTACAAAAATTGGGGCTCAGGAGATTGGGAAAAATATATTAATATAGATTGAGACCTGTTTAATGGACATCAAACAGGTAGTAAGAGTTAATGGATCATTTTCAGGTTGGCAGGCATAGTTAATAGTGGGGCATCATATGTATTAAAGCTTGTGCCTTGGCCACTTACAACCTATAGACATATAATTCAAGTGAGGATACTGATAGTAACATATCCAAAATTAACTAGCTGTTATTAAATTGTGGGATTTTGCAATGTGCAAATTGGCTTTTTCCACATTTCAGTAGTGGTGCTTCAGACTAAGGTGGTTTGGAATGTCCTGAGGTCAGAATAGATGCCATAGAAATGTGAAGTGTTTTTCCTTTTTCGTTATGTACTTTCAGTGCAGACAGGAAAATGTTTGCTTTATTATTTAAGATTTGTACTCGTTGAAACAACAGGATTTAGTTACGATTTGTATTTGTTACAAATTTGCAAGTATTAGTGTAAAGAATAAATTTATGATAATGTTACCTAATGACTGCAGAAAAGTTTCCTCCATACTTACAATTCACTGTTGAGTCTCAAGTTATTTCTCTTTTACCCGTTAGGTGCTTCTCCTTGTTTATGCTTGCCTCACTGTTATTTTCTCTAGTAGGCCGCTCTGTCCCTCTCTCCCTGTTAGTTCCACTGCTTATACTCAGTGTCACTATTCTCCCAATCTTTTCCAGTCAACCTTTTTGCTATCTCCTGAATTCCCTTTAATCTGCCTTTGTAAGAATTTGTTAACCCTTATTATGGAACAATAATGAAACATTGAGCCAGGAAAGACATAATAGCTGGAATTCTCTGACCTTGCCTACAAACTGGGATTTTCCGGTCCTCTTGGTGTGAATGGAGATTTGGCTGAGTGTCATATTTTCCAATCTCGCTGGCAGCACTATGACATGAGAGAATTCTAGCCCATGTGTATACTTCCTTCTGTTCATGAAAAAATCAATGCAAGTCTATCTTTATCAGTTCTTTTCCCACTAACATGTGAGCATAGAAGATAAAGGATGCAGCTTCCATTCACTATATTCTCCCTGCTTTTATTTCGATATTTGAAGTTAAAACCCAGTGAAATCTAGATAGAAATGGGATGTTCTGCTTTCTGCCATTTTTTTCTGCTCTCTGAAGCACATTTTGTTGATTTATAAATGATGTAGATTATAAGTCAAGGAAGATGAGACCATTCAGCGTACTGTGGGAAATCTATATTTAAGTTGTTGAAGCAGAGAATGCTTTGCCCTAATGGTTTGCACATAAGGAACATAAAGACCTTTCTGCTCCATCACTGCTCCATCCGGACAGGGATAACACCGTGAAGGATTAGATATCACATCAACAGCTAAAAAATAATGTGCCTATTTTTTCTAGCATGCAGAAATCAGGTAGAAATGGGATTTTAATGCTTGTTTAACTCAGCTGTGTAATGGTAATGAAAAAACTGTATTGCTGCATAAATAATAGAACAGTCTGCATGTGCCTTTAATATAAAGCAGAAACAATGGTGATTAACACAGTATATTCTAACAAGAGTTATTTGATTCAAGAGAAACTCTTAGTCATATCAAACTCAATCAGTGTTCTATTATTACTGTTGAGCTTGCTTCAATTAATGTTGAGTGATAATAGATATTCGTTAACTGTATGTGATTCTTCTAAAGCTCAAATTACAATTTAAAGATTGGAGTTTAAATTCATGTAGTATTCATTTATATCTGTTGAAAGAATATCGCCTTATCACTTGCAGTGTGAGTTTCTCCAATGAATATAAAACATGCATATCGTTTCAAATTTCCTGGATTCGTGCTGGTAATAACAACAACCTGCTGCTAAAGGCTTAAACTATATCCCCGCTTGCTGTCGATTTAAAGGTCTGCCGCAAAATCTCAGAGAACTGAAATAATTGCATTTTCTTTGGTGAGATTGCATAGCAGTGAACCTGTCAGCTTTGTGTCTGCAAATGGTGATCCTCCTCCAAGAGTTAACTCAAGCTTTGCAATTAGACCAAAGCTGATAATTACACATGTGCAGTGAAAGCTAAACAGCAGATACCAAAGAAAAACTGTTGCCAAGGTGTTTAATTATGTTGTGCCAAATGGAAATTCAAGAATTTATTCATAAGGTGGGGGGGGGAGATAAACATTAAATGATTCAATCTTGCATTAGCTAACTCACACATACAGTCAATAGATGGTGAGTTTAGTGCCCTGCGAAGATCATTTTTACCAAATGTGTATCGAGTATGCTCTGTTTTGCCTTTGCTTTATAGGTTTCTGGCAGGATGTTTGTAGTGTAAGTATAGCCATGAAAGCAAGCGTGAAATGGAGAGGATTGCTCTGACCTGTGGGAACAATGGGATTGAATGGAAGGAGGTGAAGTTATAGCTGATACTGGCATTTAGGGAACTAGTGATTAATCTAGTAATGAAGTTGGAATGCAGGGGAATTTTCTTCACTAACACTGCAGCAACATTATCACTCCAAATGAAGAAACAGAAAACATAGTCAAGCAGTTTATTGAGCTATAAAACCAAGTTTGTGTTAAGATAATGGATAGATTCTTGCATGTAGTCAGCTTCTCAAGCGCAGAATTAGTTGATAGTAAAACTAGGCAGCGCACAACATTTTTAGAAATGATATGTTTTAGCAATTAATTTTTCCAATGAACCATGTCCACAATGTTATTCCCAGTTTCAGTGAAGTAAACTGTGTATGTGGCTTGTAAGTAGTGTTTTTATTGCAAAACAAAGAAACTCATCATACCAAGGTGTGGTTAAAGTAATACAATGGATGTTTTGACAAATGTTAATTTTTTTCAAAACTTCGATGTTCTATAAGTCAATGAAAAATAACATCATAAAGATGTCATTCTACTGCTTACAAATTGAATGGAACCTAGCTTGAGTATATTGTAGAGATTCTGTTACACTTGATAAAATAACCAGTATCCTTTCCTTATACCACTAACCATGAATCACTAAAATTCACTACTTCCAATTAACTCTGTGTCCATTGTTCCTCGCAATTCAGTTGTTGGTTTCACAACCATTTCAATATTGATATTGAAGTGCCTGAAGATTGGAGAGTGGTGAATGTTGTGTCTTTCTTTAAAAAGGGCTCGAGGGAAAAGCCTGGGAACTAATGGCCAGTGGGTCTCATATTTCTAGTGAGTAAGTTGTAGAAAGGTATTTTGGGAGACAGATTCAACAGGCATTTAGAGATGCAAGGACTGATTAGGGAAGTCAGCATGGCTTTGTGAATGGAAAATCATGTCTCACAAATTTAATTGAGTTTTTTGAAGGGTAACCAAAAAGGTAGATGAAGACAGTGCAGTTGGTGTTGTCTACATGGACTTTAGCCAGGCCTTTGATAAGGTACCGCATGGTAGGTTGTTGCATAAGGTTAAATCTCACAGGATCCAGGGTAAGGTATCTAAATGGATACAAAATTGGCCTGTTGATAGAGCCAGAGGGTTGCTGTAGAGGAATGTTTTTCAAACTTGAGACCTGTGACTAGCCATGTGCCTCAGGGATCAGTGCTGGGTCCACTATTATTTGTCATTTATATTAATGATTTGATAAGAATACAGGAGGCATGTTAGTAAGTTTGCAGATGACACCAAGATTGGTGGCCCAGTGAACAGTGTAGAAAGTTATCTCCAATTGCAACGGGATCTTTATCAATTGGACCAGTGGGCTGATGAATAGCAGATGGAGTTTAATTTAGATAAATGCAAGATGATGTATTTTGGTATATTGAACCAGGGCAGGACTTATTCAGTTAATGGTAGGGTCTTGGGGAGAATTACAGAACAAAGAGATCTAGAGGTACATATTCATAGCTACTTGAATGTGAAGTCACAGGTAGACAGAGTGACGAAGAAGGCATTCAGCGTGCTTGGTTTCGTTGGTCAGAACAATAAATACCAGAGTTGGAATGTCTTGTTGAAGTTGTACCAAATGTGGCCATTGGTAAGGCCACATTTGGAATACTGTGTGCAATTCGGGTCATCCTATTATAGAAAGGATATTATTGAAGTAGAAAGGCTGCAGAAGAGATTTACTAGTTTGCTACCAGGATATGATGGTTTGAGTTGAAAGGAGAGGATGGATAGACTGGGACATTTTTCTCTGGAGCACAGAAGACTCAGGGATGATCTTATAAAGGGATAATCTTAGAGGTCTATAAAATAATGAGGAGAAGCATTTAGACAGCCACATGAGCAAGGTGGATATAGAAGAACATGCGCCGAGTGTGGGAAATTGGGATTAGCTTAGGGGTTTAAAAAAACAAAGAGCAGTATGGACAAGTTAGATTGAAGGACCGGGTTTCCATGCTGTAAACCTCTACGACTCTATAATAGAAGGAACCAATTTGTCAATCTAGATTTTCATGCCGGCATCCGTGTTGGAACAGACATGGGGAGAGATCAGAAAATGGCATCAGAATTCGTTTCCAGAGTTCCTGCCCTCATTTCTGTTGTGTGGGGTATGTTTAGCCTGGGATTATGGTGAAGACAATGAGGGTACAATCAGGGGGACAAGAGGCATTTATAGAATGCATGTGTGGTAAGGAGTAGCATGTAGTTTGTGGAGGAGGTACAAGGAACTCTGTTGGAGATAGGTATGTGCGAAGAGATTGAAGGCTAAACGACCTCACAACCAGGTTGAAAACTGAGCTTCCAACAGTTGGAGGCAGGCCTTTTAAATGCCTACTGTGGCATTTGCCCATTTCATTGCCATGGTGAGTGTTTGCAAGGCATTGCCCCTTCCTTCATACCGTGCCCAATTCCTTGGGATGAAAATATGGTGGGTGGGTGCTGCCAGGATGGAGGCTGGATTGCAGTGTAGGGAAAATCCCCAATGCCTGATTGCTATCAAGACAATGAAAACCAGTTCCTAAGTCATCCTGTTGGGGAAGTCGTATAGGCAAATTATCATGCAAAATTAATATTTAGTGCAGGTTTTCATAACTGAGCAAAGATGTATATGAATTATGTTAGGTTATTCATTTCACCCTCATTTCTGTACAATCATGCATATTTTTTTCATTACATGCAGACATATTGCATACAGTAATAGATATGAAAGGCTATGATAGTATGAATGTACCTGTGAATCCCAGTGGATTTAGCTATATCCATCTCTTTAGCACTTGGCCAAGTCTTCACCCTCATAAACGTTATCTCTGTTGGAAGATTTGCTTACATATGCAATTTATAGCAAGTGCCATTTTCCAACCAGATGCCATGTCTTTACCCAAAGGGTGGTTCGGGAGTGGAATGCCCTGCCTGCAGCAGTTGTAGATGCGCCAAGTTTGGTGGCGTTTAAGAGGTTAGTTGATAAGTATATGGAAGAGAAGGGAATGGTTTAGTTTGGAGGGGCATTGCTTTTTATATTGGTCGGCGCAACATCGAAGGCCGAAGGGCCTGTTCTGTGCTGTAATGTTCTATGTTCTATGTTCTATGTGTAAGCATTATGGACATGACTTTTATACAAGTGGGATCAGAGTGATCAATATCTCAGATTCTACAGAAGGTCTGTGTCGTAGATGAGTTATACTCAGATTCTGTTTCAAATTGATTGCCCTTTAGAAAAATAGAACCATGTTAGTGACCGTTTAAACTAATGATCTCTCATTCCTGGCTTTACACCAGAGAAAGTGATCCTTAAAGCCGCCATTTTTTTAAAAAAACCTCGTTTAAATCTCCTTGTAGTCTTCCTTGCTAGAACTACAGCAATAGTTTAATGCACTGCCTCCGATATAGAAAATAGGTCAACAGTCTTTCATAGAGGCATAAGAGGCCAAGAAAATAAATGCTGGTCCAAAGAAGAAAACATTTTAGGAGAGATAAGTTTTAAGGAGGATCTTGAAGAAGTGGAGAAATAGAGGGTTCTAGTTCTAGGATGGGAATTTCAGAGCATAAGCCAAAGCAGCTGAATGTACAAGCTTCAAAGTTGGGAAACATATCTGGAGGTGGTGGGAAAGCGTGAGATGGTTAAAGTCAGATAAAGAGTTTGGTGGGCTAACAGTACGCTGTAATCGAGGAATAGAGTGTTTATTAGCTTCATATCTTTACGTAAGTTGGAGTTGAAACAGCATGGCAATTATTAACTGTGTTGCCAAACCAACTGTACTTTGGATTTTCAGTGCCTCTAAAATATAAATCCATACATTTGGAACAGAATATTTCCAGGACTGAACACCCAGCACTGACTTATGAAAATGAACATAGGTCATGTTTTATTAAACATTTTGTTGCATGCAGTAATGTATTATATTGTTTAGAAAAAGCTTGCTGAAAAAAATCACAGCAGGTTCATTGTGCATGCAGTTATTAATGTACAAAATGTTCAATAAGTTTAGATAAACTAGAGATATGGAGAGGAATTTAGTGGTCACACCAGTCACTTCTGGAAGGTCTGTTGGAATTAGCTCCCAGTCAGGCTGATGTTGGGATTCTCAAATCATGTATGAGAAATTGCCACATCCCAGAGCTCCCAGCCAATCAGTTCTCTGGGACTGGCAGTGCCACTGGGAACAGATGGATCAATGCTGGCAAGTGAAATGTGATTACTAGGTTCAGCAAGGAGTGGAGAGAAGTATTGCTGTACAGGCAGGGGCATGTCTTGCTTGGGCAGATCCCTCTGTTGGGTACAATGTACTTAAGGAGGGACCTGCTGCTGTCGTCCACCCAACAAGGTACAAGCAGGTCCTGGCTTTCCCAATGGCATTGCCTGCACCAGGATGAGGCCTTTACGAGGTCCTTTAGTACTCACTTATAGATCTCACTTAGTGTCTGGGCAGAGAGCCCATTCTTGACCCTTGCTGCCTTAAAATTAATGGGGGTGGGCAGATAGGGAAGATCACTGAGGCTTGCTGCCACATTATACTTCCCCCCCTCATCTCCCACTGCCTTCCAGCCCACTCTAGTGGTGCAGGGGAGGAGACACATTAAAATCCACCCATAAAGTGAACTTCAAATTGCTATAATATATTGGCTGATATTCAATCTTCTGGTTATTTTTAAGAATTTGCTATATTTTGGACATGAAACTTACATTTACCTTGCCACAAACCAAATTTCAGGACGGGAGTATGCTTTTAACAACATGACAATTGTTACTGCACCTTCTCCAACCCAGGAAAGGACTATTTAAATCATTGAGTCTCATTACTGCTGTGGTAAATTATCCTCATGGATTTAAAACATTTTAAATTTTATTATTCTCCTTTCTTTCTCTTTTTCCCTCCAAAAATCTGAATTTCCTTCCCCTCTTTATTTCTCTTCTTGGACCTGATTTACCTGATTTCCATCCATCTATTTCTTTCTTAATTCTTCAATTTTATCCCTGTTCCATACGCACTGCATGTGTACATTATAGGAAAATCTAGGGAATAGACAGTAGCAGCACAGTTGCAGATAGTTAATAATTTGTTTGAAAAAAGTCGAGTGCTGGAGAGAAAGCATGTAGTTAACATTTCACCTATATTTCAGATGTGAGATTGAACATGACCCAGGAGGTATATATCAGTTTAAAACAAGTATTAGAAGGAATAATAGAATCCCCACTTGAGGAAACATAGTGAAAAGTATAGAAGCCAAAAATATGACAATGAAAAATAGCCATTCTAAATTTCTGAAGGGAATGCTTTGCTTGGCCTGAATCCTTGAATTTTTTGAGAAGATAATGGAGAGATAGACCAAGACAATATGATTGAGATAATGTATTTAGACTTTGAAAAGCATTTGATAAGGCACCACAAATAGATTAATGAATATGGTGAGAGCATGCAGAGTCAGGTGATAAACAGCAGAATGGGTAAATGAATGAGAGGTTAGGCTGGGGGGTGGAGGTGGAAATCAGACAGGTGGTCAGGTGGGGTCAGGGGATATTTGAAACTGAGACAGGAGACACTTGGGAGGCGGGGAGTTAATTGGCTGTTTGGGAGGAGTGGAGGGCTATTTGGAAAGTGTAGGTAGGTAGCCGGTGCTTCAGGGAGGTTGTCGAGGGTGGGAGATTATTTGAGGAGTGTGGGGTAGTCAGGTTGATGGGTTGGTGTTAGTCATGGGGTCCATTGAGGGGTAGGGGCAGGGTCAGTAGTATAGCTATCCAGGAGTTAGAATTGGTTTCAATCCTTCTCACATTTCTTGGGTAATTATTCTGCTAAAAGAGTCATGCAAAGTCTGTGACATTAAATTAGAGTTTCAGCGAGTTTCCTAAGGGAGAGTAATTTTCTAACAGAATTTGAAACTTCCTGAGAAATTTCAATTCAGTTCTTGTGTGGGAACTATCAAGTGCATCTGGGTTACAACTTCTCCCTGCTTGCCTCCAAAGATCAGAAGAACCAAGGTTCTTAATTTCTTTTGATGAATTCATTATTAAAAATATTTAATTGATAAAAATAATCCATTCATTACATTTAAATTCTTTCAATCCTTTATAAGAATAAGCATTTGTACTTTCAAGCTCTATAAACACTTGGAGCTATCAGTCAGACTGTAAATTGACAGTCACCTCGCTGTGATGACGATAAGTTGTAAAATCAATCAAACACCACTAATCCTATGATGATAATGCTCTAACTTATGTCAACAGACAGAGTGAAATAGCAGTCACCTTTTTTTTAAAAAACTTAAGGGCAGAGATTTTAAAATCCTTGACGGCTCCATTTGATAGTTCTGTTTGACAGTCTCAATGAGCTTGACAGTCTCAGTGCATTCGTTCATGTTGATGCTTGCCTTTAACAATTCCAAAGGGAACCTTACATTTCTCAAAGGGCACCTAATCTCTCCCAAAGGTGTTCTAGGACTATATCGAAAAAGATTATTTACCTCTCAAAGAATTCCAATAAGTTTATATATTCTCCTACCAGGTTTAATGCGTATATATCATATTTTTCACTCCCTCTTCGTGAACATCAGAGAGAATATGGGATTTTGCTGATAAAATTAGGTGAGAAGAATGGGAAGTGGCTTGAGTGGAACATGGACCATTTGGCCCAAACAGCTTGTTCCTATGCATATTCTGTGTATTCTGTTTTGTTGGTTTCATTGTTCACTAAACTTCACATGTCCAGCTATGATGTAGAAATACTGGTGTTGGACTTGGGTAAACACAGTAAGAAGTCTCACAACACCAGGTTAAAGTCCAACAGGTTTATTTGGTAGCCAACGCCACTAGCTTTTGGGGCTTTGTCCCTTCGTCGAACTCACTCACCTGATGAAAGGGCAAAGCCCTGAAAGCTAGTGGTGTTTGCGACCAAATAGAACATAGAACAATACAGCACAAACAGGCCCTTCGTCCCACGAGTTGTGCCGATCACATCTACCAATCCACAGACCAATCTATAACCCCCTATCCTATTCTTTTCCATATGCTCATCCAGAGGTCTCTTAAAAGACCCCAGTGAGTTTGCCTCAACAACCTCCGACGGCAGTCGGTTCCATTCACTCACCACCCTCTGAGTGAAAAACCTACCCCTGACATCTCCTTTGTATTTGCTTCCCTGCACATTAAATCTGTGTCCTCTCGTAGTGACCATTTCAGCTCGGGGAAATAGTCTCTGAGAGTCCACCCTATCTATTCCTCTCAACATTTTATAAACCTCTATCAGGTCGCCTCTCAACATACGTCTCTCCAGTGAGAAGAGTCCCAGCTCCCTCAACCTATCTTCATAAGGCCTGCCTCCCAATCCAGGCAGCATTCTTGTAAATCTCCTCTGAACTCTCTCAATAGTCCCTACATCCTTCCTATAATGAGGCGACCAGAACTGCGCACAATACTCCAACTGGGGTCTGACAAGAGTCTTATAGAGCTGCATCATTATCTCCTGACTCCTAAACTCTATTCCTCGATTAACGAAGGCCAGTACACCATACGCCTTCTTGACCACTTCCTCCACCTGCGAGGCCGATTTAAGAGTCCTATGGACCTGGACCCCGAGATCCTTCTGCTCTACAACACAGCTAAGACTCCTACCCCTTATATAGTACTCCTTCATCCCATTATTCCTGCCAAAATGGACCACTACACATTTATCTGCGTTGAAGTCCATCTGCCACTTCTCCGCCCAGTCTTGCATCCTGTCTATGTCCCGCTGCAACTTTTGGCATCCCTCCAGACCATCCACAACACCACTGACCTTTGTATCGTCGGCGAACTTGCTAACCCATCCCTCCACTTCCTCATCCAGGTAATTTATGAAAATGACAAACAGCAGGGGTCCCAGAACAGATCCCTGGGGCACTCCACTGGTTACCGACCTCCATGCAGAACAAGACCCATCCACAACCACTCTCTGTCTTCTGCCGGCAAGCCAGTTCTGGATCCACAAGGCCAAAGCCCCTTGGATCCCATGCCCTCTCACCTTCTCCAGAAGCCTTGCATGGGGGACCTTATCAAATAAACCTGTTGAACTTTAACCTGGTGTTGTGAGACTTGTTACCATGTCCAGCTAGTCAGAAGGCCAATAATTTTAGAGATTAAAGGAGCAGAAACATGTCTAACTAACCACACATATTGGGAAGTGCCTTGCTCCATCAGAATCTGGACCTAGTGTCAAGCTAAGAAGAATAGAATCAGTCCAAATATAGATTTAAGCAAGCTCCAAAGACCGTAGCTTGGGTTGGATACTGACAATCAGTCCAGGCATCCTCCAAGCTCTCAGTAGGCAGGAGCTTTGCATCTCTGTTTATAATTTTATTATTATGTTATGTATTGTTTTCTATTTCAAATTGAGAACAAATGTTCAGTGTTCAGTGTAATTTGACCCAATTTACAAAAATATAACAGCTACTGTGTTAAGGAGAAGTGAGATCTGCTCAAGAACATTTATAGTTTTATTGTACAATAATCAAAAAAATGAGCATGTGGCTTGTCCAGAGACTCCAGGTTTCCTTGAACAGAACCAAAATAAGACAGTGTGAGTGTATTATGTTTGATTTAGTTCTGGGGAAGAAAGTCCATTCCTTCCCAATATTGTCCCACCAATGAGGAATATCACTGCATTAAATGATTCTGCATTAAAAAAGGTGTACTCATCAAGTTACATGTTTGTGAACAGTTGAACATAGAACATAGAACATTACAGCACAGAACAGGCCCTTCGGCCTTCGATGTTGCGCCGACCAATATAAAAAGCAATGACCCTCCAAACTAAACCATTTCCTTCTCTTCCATATACTTATCAACTAACCTCTTAAACGCCACCAAACTTGGCACATCTACAACTGCTGCAGGCAGGGCATTCCACTCCCGAACCACCCTTTGGGTAAAGAACCTACCTCTGACATCCGTCCTATAACTATCACCCCTTAATTTAAAGCTGTGTCCCTTTGTGCTAGCTTTCTCCATCCTAGGAAAAAGGCTATCACTGTCCACCCTATCTAAACCTCTAATCATCTTATATGTTTCGATAAGGTCACCTCTTAGCCGCCTCCTTTCTAACGAAAACAACCTCAAATCCCTCAGCCTCTCTTCATAAGACCTGCCCTCCATACCAGGCAACATCCTGGTAAACCTCCTCTGTACCCTCTCCAAAGCCTCCACATCTTTCTTATAATGCGGGGACCATAACTGCACACAATACTCCAAGTGCGGCCGCACTAGAGTTTTGTACAGTTGCAACATGACGTTGCGGCTCCGAAATTCAATCCCTCTACCAATAAAATCCAAGACTCCATATGCCTTCCTAACAACCTTCTCGACCTGACTGCCTACTTTCAGGGATCTATGCACATACACACAAAGATCCCTCTGTTCATCTAGACTACTAAGAATCCTACCATTTGCCCTATACTCTACACATTTATTATTTCTGCCCTAGTGCATTACCTCACCCTTTTCCACATTAAACTCCATTTGCCACCTCTCGGCCCAGCTCTGCAACTTGTCTAAGTCCCTCTGCAAACTATAACACCCCTCTTCACTATCTATGAAGAGAAGTTTGCTGAATATTTTCCCAATAACTCAAAACTGTCCAAAGCTTAGTATAATCTAACAAATGAAAAATGTGGACCAAACTTAGATATTTAAGTAACACATGTCAGATGATCTGAGCAATTTGCCTATAAAAATAAATATCTTACTGTTAAATGATGCAATGTTTTATTAATGGGGTTATTCTTCCAAATGGCATTTTATGATTGATCACATGGCCAGATTAATGCTAATAACAGTGATGAAACAATACACAAAATGACAAAGAAGAGGAACTTTTAAAAGCTTTTTCAAGACAATATCTTTAATGCCACAGTTCCAGTACCTCATGAGGAGGAACCCGGTGTTTATAGAGGTATGGAAAAGTCCTGTGGCGAGGCAAGGGAGTCACATGAGAGGAGTCCTGGTGAATTGTGTGGAAGGCAGGAGTCTTGGGGGAGAGTATTTGGGAAGTGGGAGGGATAGTCCCCTGGGGTATTTGGGATGTGAGGGAAGTTCTGTAAGGGAAGTAATTGAGTCATGGAGGTGGTTTTAATTCTTCTATTTCTGGGTAACTATTGAGAAAAGACATTCAAAACTGTCTGAAATTTGGGATTTTGATTGCAACATTCAGATGTTTCCAGTGCAGTGCTGCTGGCCATCAAAAGTTTGCACTTTGGAGAAACTTCCATTCAATCCTAACCAGAGAACTTTCAGCATGGGGCTGTTCTGGGTACCCCCAGATGTGACATCCTGAAGCTCAGAAGTGATGGCCCTGAGTAAATTATATACCTTTGAACTTAAAGTATTGCAGGGAATGAGTACTAAAAACATTTTAAAAATGCAGTGAATGAGTAATAATAAAATTCACACAAGAATTTAGACATTGCATCCATGAGCAGTTCTTGGATTCCTGCAACAGCAGAGATAATAAAAAATCAGGTTTTACAGAGGTAATCATTTCATGATATAGGATTGTAAAGGATCCTGTGCCACATGCAAGAATAGCAGTTGCCAGCAATAAGATGTTGGCATCCTTTGCATGCAGCATTGCTATAATAGTAATTGTAGGAAATTCAATGTCATCATGCGATCATTATCAGTCATTTTGAATATGCACTTTCATCTTTAGGTTGACGTATTAACACTTCCTACAGCTGCTGTTATTTTCAATCAAACATTCTCAGTTGAGGATGACTGGCAGGGACCCAGCAGAATGGCTTTTCAGTGAATGTTCTACTTCCAGTTGGCAGAATGGCAGTGACTGTTCCTACCTCGTGTAACCTGTGCCAGTGGAATGGGAAGCCATATTATACATCCACCTAGCTATCTCACCTTTGGCAAAGCTTTTGGGTCAGTCTTATTTGCACATTGGGAGATACCTGACACCATTGCTGCATGCTTCCCAGTGGCTGGGGAGCTGGAAAAAACATACATTGAATGCAGGTTTAAGGGTCCAGCAGCCTTGAAAATTAAAGTATGTTTACTGGCTCAATTCAAATGGCAGCCATGCATGACATCAACTTGTCATCACTTTGTCATTAGAATATGTACACCTAAATTTGAGTGGTGGAGGGGGGGGGGGGGAATGGATGGTGGGGGTACCTCATCTCTACGTGCGGAAATCATGGTGAGCACAACAGTGACCTGGTTTACTGGGTCTTTCCTCCAGTTTTCTGTCATTACCTGGACTAAATCAGATAGAGGACATAATTCCTCATGTCTGTTTAGGAGCTATGTGCAACACAGCAAGCATTAATCAAATTTAGTTTCAAATCTAGTTTAAAAATTTGCACAATGTTTTTCAGCGCAAATTGGCTTATTTGTGCTGAATAGAAATAAGCCAATTCCCTCCTTAATTAGAGAGGAAAAATGGCTATATTGTTTTCTAAGCATCAATTCTGCTATTTTTCCAAATGTAGACAAATTCAAATGTTGATCATCCACCGACAATGTGATTGGTTGTGATATGTCTTTACTCATGACTGCTGTTTACATAAGGGTAAACATGCAAACACAAACCACAAGGTTATTTTTCTCTTTTTCCTGTTTGTGGCAAAACCACACACGAGGATGCTTGGGAAGAAAACAAAAAATGAACAAACAAGCAATAGATGGAAAGTGGCTTTTTTCTGAAGCGATTTTGTTCTTTGTTCTTTGATTTCTGAGGCTGTGATTGTAAACGTATCCAGAGGAAAAGACTTGGGGGTTGGGGGGGGGGGGGGGGGGGGGGGGGGGGGGGGGGGGGGGGAGGGCGGTGAGGGGATGTGGTTTTCCACAAATTTTCTCTCTCCTTCAGATACCATGACCTAAGAAGACATTGGCAACCATGAACTTCAGTATATTGAAGCAAAGCTGTGCTTGGTAAGGCACTGCAGTGATTTATTGCTATCTTCTCCAGGCTCTGCCTGACCAGGAAACTCTCACACTGTTACTACCTCCTTTATCAGTGGGCTTTATAAGTTGACAGTCAACTTGCTTGCACCTATCTTCAGTGACCATCAAGTCTTGGGTGGGGTGCAAGCCCAGAGTTTCCAGCTCAGAGTTATCCTTTAATTTCCTTAAATATTCGTGAATATTGATCTCTGTCTTGAATATACTCAACAAATAGTATCTACAGCTCTCTGAGATAGAGAACTCTAAACACTTACAGCTCATAAATCTCAGTCCTACATGATCAGCTCCTTGTCCTGAGTCTGTGGCCCTCAGTTTAGGCTCTCCAGCTAGCAGGAACATTCTCCCAGGATACCCAATCAAACTATTTTAAGATTTCATTTCTCATTTTTCTAAACTCAAGGAAATATAGGTCTACTTTACTAACATGCTCCTCAGAAGAACAAAACAAACAAAGAACAGTACAGCACAGGAAACAGGTCCTTTGGCCCTCCAAACCTGTACCGCTCATTGGTCCAACTAGAACCAATCATCTCATTCCAAGAATCAGCTGAATGAACCTTTACTATAATCCCTCAGAGGCAAGTGTACCTTTCTTTGGGTAAGGAGACAAAACTACACATTACTTCAGTTGTGGACTCACAAAGACCTGTACAAAGACTTTAAGACTTATTTATTCTTAGACTTCAATTCCATTTTAGTAAAGGCTAACATACCATTTACCTTCCTAATTTCTTCATGTAACTACATGTTAATTTTTTGTGATTCATGTTCAAGAACACCCTTTCGAGAGCCAATATTTTGCAATTTCTTGACACTTAATCAATATTTAGTTTTTCTGTTTGGAAGTGAGAAATGCCACACTTCTATACATTATATTCCATCTGATACTCTTTCCAAGTTTTTACCATTTCCTTCCATTTTGCACCCTTTCTTTCCACAGCTTATTTTGTAGCATTGTATCATTAACAAACTTGGATATAATCTTGGACCCTTCATCTAAGTCATTGATATTGACTGTAAATACCTGAGGCCCAAGCACAGAACCTTATATTACCTCACTAGTTGCCGCCTGCTGACCTGAAAATGACCTGTTTATTCCTACTCTTTATTTTCTGTCCGTTAACCAATTCTCAAATATCGCCAAGTGCATGATCCCTAATTTTGGCTGGAATTCTCTGGCTTTTCACACCTTGATGCCAGCAAGAGTAGAGAATTTGGTACTCAACCAAACCTTTATTCACAACAGTGAGACCAGAGAATTCTAACAGCAGACAAGGTTGGGGAAATCTGGCCTTTGTGTATTTAACCTCTTGTTATGGACAGAGCTGGTGGTGGGATAATTTTTTTTTCCTCTTTGTCTCTCGATGGGGCACATCAAGATCAGTATTTCAGAGGGAGTGTTTTAAAGCCTTTAATGACGTGACTTTTAAGTATAGACACAAGGCAGGCTTTCTGATAAGTTTAAATCAGATGAAAATGTAAAGGTTCACACTTTCAAAATAGAAAACCAACACTAACAACTACTCCCTCAAACATACAAGCAAATACAGTCAAGAAAAAATAAATTCCAGAGATGAATCATGTACTTAGGTTATTAAGACCATAGGAAAAGAATTAGGACACTTGGTCCATCAAGTCTGCTCCGCCATTCAATCATGGCTGATATTTTTCTTATCCCCATTCTCCTACCTTTTCCCCCATAACTGCAATTCCCTTATTAATCAAGAACCTATCTATCTCTATCTTAAAGACACTCAATGATGTGTCTTCCACAGCCTTCTGCAATAAAGATTTCCACAAATTCATCACTCTCTGGCTGAAGAAATTCCTTATCATCTTTCTTTTAAAGGATTGTCCCTGCAGCCTGAAATTGTGCCCTCTGGTTCTAGTTTTTCCTACTAGTGGAAACATCTTCTCCACGTTCACTCTCTCCAGGCCTTGCAATATCCTGTAAGTTTCAAAAATATTTCCCTCATCCTTCTAAACTCCAAGTAGAGACTCAAAATCTTCAACTGTTCCTTATACTTCAAGCTCTTCATTCCAGAGATCATATCTGTGTGCCTCCTCTAGACTCTTTCCAAGGCCAGCACATCCTTCCTTAGATATGGGGCCCAAAACTGCTCACAGTTCTCCAGATGGAGTCTGACCAGAGCCTTATACAGCCTCAGAAGTACATCCCTGCTCTTCTTGCCCAAGTCGTCTGCAATCCTTCTGCTTTTTCAATACTAACTTTTCCTCCACATACCTTTGTATCATCTGCAAATTTAACAACAGTGCCTTCAGTTCTTTGTATATTGTGAAAAGTTGTAGTCCCAGCACTGACCCCTGAGGTACACCATTGGTCACTGGCTGCCATCCTGAAAAATACTCCTTTATCCCCATTCTCTGCCTTCTGCCAATCAACCAATCCTCTATTGATGCCAGGATCTGTGGCAGGAACTTTACCAGCACACCAGCCCCAATTCCAGGGGTGGGCTCGGCTCGGAGAATGGCATTCTCCATTGGCCTCATGCGGGATCATGTAAAACTTAGGCAGATGTGCTGGTAAAATTCTGCACCATGAGTTTTTGAACTTATTGAACAGCACCTTGTCACCTTCTGGAAATCTAAATAAATCATGCCCACAGGTTCTTCATTATCTAACTTCCTTATTATCTCCTCAAAGGACTATAACAGATTTGCCAGACGTGACCTCCCCTTGACAAAACCGTGCTGACTCAGTCCTACTTTATCATGCACTTCCAAGTACTCTGCAATCTCATCTTTAACAATGGATCTAAAATCTTGCCGAAGACCCAAGTCAGGCTAACTGGCCAATAATTTCCTGTGTGCTGCCTCCTTCCCTTCTTAAACTTGATGGAGTAATAAAGAGCAAAATTACATACAAATGTTTCAACTCACACAGACTGACCTAATGCTTGACATGCTGCAAACACATCATCAAGTTTGTCTCTGCATCTGAACCTACTGTCCAGAATTAACGTTTTACATCTCATCTTATTAACATGTTTCCTGTTCTTGTAGGATTTCTTAAAATCCGCACCCGTTCCCCCATCAGTTCAAGGATCTAAGAGTTCTGATAAATCAAAACCAATGCATCAACAATCACTATACTATGCTTGTTACTACTTCTTTAATAATTTCTTTAAGTTCTTTATTTTCACAAAATTCTTAGATCCCCATTGCTTCTGGATTGTCTTTTGTGTCTTATATGTGAAGAGTGACGTAATGTATTTGTTTAATATCACTGTTATCTGCTTATTTCCCATTATAATGTGTCTAAGGACCAATGTTTACTTTTGCTAATCTCTTTCTATTTGCATACCTACAGAAGCTTTTGTAATCTGTTCTTAGTTTGCCTTCATACCCCATTTTCTCTTTTGTTATTAATTTTGATTGTCCCTTGTTGAATTCTAAACTCTCTCAGATTTCTAGATTTATTATTCATAAATGTCTTCTTTTAATCGAATATTATTGTTAATTTCTCATTAACTACAATTAGATCATTGTTCCCACAGGCTTTTTATTCCTGGAGGAGTACATATTCATTATGAATTATGAATTAAATCTTTAAGTGTTAGCTTTTAATATCTGCTATCATATCTTTTTAATCTAGCTTCATAATCTAACTTTATGAATTCACTTCTCATTCTGTAGTATTGCTGAAAAAAGAGACATGCTGTTGAACCTTTTCATTTTGCATTCATCAGGATAGACACAAAGTTCAGAATTTTCCCAAAGAAATTTAAGTGTCAAATTCATGGGAAAACTGGAGTAATTCCCGCTGTTTTTTTTTTCAGTGGGAGTTCACACTAGAATCTCCCACACTCTGCACTACAGAGGGCATCAACATGAGCATCATTAGATTTCAGGGGGCAGGGCCCATTCCCACTCAGGAGACTGAAACCAGTGGGCCTCTGTGCATCCGAAGCGGCCTGAACTATCAAGCCTATCCCGATCTCCAAGCCCTCCCCCAGCAACGATCCCCTCCACCACAGCTGATCGCCCCAGCTCAGGCCACCCTATCCCAATCTTTGTCTTCCTTCCTGCCTTCATCGATCCCAATGGCAGAGTGGCAGTGGGACACCTTATCAGCCCTGCCCCCTTGTCACTGCCCCATGCCTGGTGGAAAGTGCCATGGTGTCCCCAGGCATGGGCACTTTGCTTCTTGTGCAGCGTCAGTGAGCACAGGCTCTGGAGACACTATCCCCCCCACCCCCCCCCTTCCCCCCCCTCCCCGCCGACCCCAGCTCCGTTGCCCGACCCCGTGGGGAACCCTGATTGTCCTCCCTTTCACTCCAGCAAGGTCAAAAGTGGGGATCTATTGTGAATCCTGGCAGAGTGGAAGAGGTTAGCAGGCCCAAAAAATTCAGTCCTGGGCCCACTTATTACATTCAAAATGGATTTAAATAAGATTAAAATTACTTACCTGGCCTTTGCACCAGTTTCCAGCACAGATCTGATGGCGCCGGAAATCCATCGCTGAGAGATGTGCTTATCGCGGGGACGCATGCGCTAATCCTGTATGTGGTCTGCCACAAAATTCTCCTACCCTGCTGTGCGAGAGAATTAGCATGGTGGGGTGGAAGAATTGCCTCCAAAATTTCCAAATCTCAAAGGTAACAGCAATTTATACTGAATAAAAAAGAGGGAGTTGATTGGTTGCAAATAGAAACTGTGGAGAATGCAAGGGAACAATTACATGTCAAGTTTTTGTTCAAATTCAAACCAGTCGAGTTAAATCTGGTTAAGGCATTGCCATGAGGAATGAAGCTGGGAACAGCTATCCCCCAAGCTTTCATTTAATTGAAAAGGGCGCAATGCATGGACATGTTCCTGTCATAATGTGCTTTGTGCCGTAGTTTTGAACTTGACTAAATCACTTTCAAACTTGAGTGATCGCCCCTCCCTGGAGGTTTCTTTCTACAACATTATCACTAATCATGGATTCATTATACAATAGTCAATCTGAAAAAAACCTAATCCCTTGATAATTCATCAACATAGTGATCTAGGAGACTGTTGTTTTTCCATTCAATGAATCTGTCTTCCATGTTATTACTGCAAATTTGGTTTGCAGTGCCTATGTGAAGGTTAAAGTCTTCCCTAGTTAATTTAGTAGCCTTGTTACATGCATCTCTAATTTCCAGATTTATACTCTGCCTGCCGTGTCTAGTTGTACTATTAGTTAATATATAGTCACTGATATAAGTTAATCAAACCAGTGTTTTCTGCTCCATTTTGTGTACCTAAACTGAACTAACGTCTTGATTTTCCAAGCTTCTTTGCTGTATTCTCTTCATTGTATTCATCCCATCCTTTATTATCGAGTTACCTCTCTTCATTTTCCATTTTTACTTTCTCTTTCAGAAGTCAATTTTAGTTTGGAATATTTAATTCCTAATTTTGGTTAAAACCACTTATTTCAATTTGTGCCATTAATTCATCTGTTTGTTGAGAATACTTTGCCTATTCTGATATAATACCTTTTAAGCTTTACCTTTTTCCGATTTTTTATTTGTAACATCTAAGTCTTTCATGGTTCATTACCAAGATAAATGGACAAAGGACATGATGCCAGGAGAACAGCATTAGCAGCAGAGATAGGGATTGCAAAGGAGCACCTTCCTCCCTGCACTTGTGTGACATCTGTTTCTCTGGACCTCCTTCACTAGGAGTTACAGTGTTGAGACTGAGAACCTTTGTCATCTCTCAGTCCCTTAGTGATCTAGAAAGAGGCTGCTGTGTCACAGTATACTTCACACCTTCAGGGTAAGTTGGCTGAGCACACATATACTCTTTCATGAAAATGACTTCTAATTTGCGATTCAGTCATTAATTTGTTGGTGTTCCTGTTTTAGCACCTCTAGACAAGTTCAAATTATAATAATCCGTGGGGACCAAAACCGCAGCTGACACCAGTTTTTCAAACATTTGTGCTTTCTGAGCCACAGCACCCACTCTGTGCCTGCTTTAACTGCCTGGATATTTGGACAAGTTTGAAATGATGATGTGCTGGACCACTCTTAAAATATAAACAATTCAACTTCATCAGAGGGTGAGAAAATATATCATCAACATCTAACACTTTATTCATTACATAGATTTCATATTTGAAAAAGTCTAAATATTAAAGCTGAAAAAAGCTTGCAGATAATATTATATATAAGATGTGGACAGGAATAGTTATTTGGGAAACACAATTGCCTGCCCTTGTGTTTTGAGGTGGAGATGCCGGTGTTGGACTATCAACATCGCCAACTGCTGGATCCAAGTGGAGAGGATCTCGAAGAGGATTGCGCATATCGACACCGGCGACTTCTTACTTGTGTTTTGAGAACATGATTCACATCAGAGTTTCTCTGAGTTGGTATTATGCAGTTTATATTTGTCATGTTGGGAAGGGGATAAATATCTGAGCGGCCCCAAATGAGTGGAGATGTTCAATAAGGATTTTTTTTTCACTGTAAAAATGTCCAGAAATATCCAGTGTGGAAGGGCATTCAATTGCAAGACAGTTGTGATCTAAATTCTGAACTTCTCCAAATGATGGCATTTTAAAAGAAGCAACCCAGAATTAATGAAAAACCTTTGGAGGAATAAGCCCATTTTCTGGCAGAGAGATGTAGCAGGCAGGAAAATGGCAATAAAGCAGCCAACCCTAGTGGCATCTTTCTCTGCTGTATCGTTCAGCTAACAGTCAACAAAAATGAAGAAACAGGTCAGAGTCCATTCCGACAGCAATTCAGATTTTAAAAGACGCTTCAGTACAAAAAATAAAAATAGAAGCCTCTCCCCCAATAAACAAAACCCCCCTCACCTCCCATGAAACAGCCTTTATAACACATTTGCCACAGAATATCTTCTCTCATCCCAGCCTACCCACAGAACATCAGTCTCCACTCCCACGGGACAACCCCTCTATGCAACACATTCCCCATGGAACATCCCTGAACACTCCCATGGAACAACTGTTTCATGCAGCACATTCCCCATGGAACACCATTGTCACAACACCACAGAACACCCTTCATGGAAAAGCTTCCAGCATTGCGCCGCTACTGTACCCTGGCACTTGGAAAATGCACAGGTAATGCTAAGAGGCAATGCCTGGGCATGTCCCTCCCTCCCCCTGAGGAATGCACTCACCTGAACTCCTCTGGCAGGTTCTGCTTGTCGGTTGCTTACACTAGGAAACCTGTCTTGATTGATGCCAGTGTGAGAACACACTGATATGACCAGATAGTCTAATGGAGGGAGATTATCTTGTGATGCTTAAGCGTAAATAACAGTCAAATGATTTACAAGATCATGGGCATTGTCAAAAACTTGAAGCGGAATGAGTTTATTACATTGTTGCAAAATAATTGTCCAGTCAGATTTCGAGTGCAAATGTGGCATTTGGTTTCCCTTTGTAGACATGGTCCATAATTTCCTTCTGTTATTTATCATTGATTCGACACATACTTAACATTAATACATTGACAAATTGAGAATGTAGTCATATACTTTTGTATTAATACAAAGTGATTTTAATATGCACAAGATGAATATAATTTAACTTTAACCCAAAGAGCTTTCGTTAATAAAATAGATATCACTGTGCATTGGAGTTAAGACCTGTTTCAGCTTCGGATAGATGTGAGGGGTGGGGATTCTCGTGTCAAATTTGCGTAAAAACTGGAGTAAATTACGCTGGTTTTGTTTCCGCGAAAGTTTCACATTGAATCTCCTACACTCTATACATTGTAGAGTGCACTACCCGGAGAGGCTGGCGGCATAGCGCTGATCTGAACTCTCCACTCATCTAACGAAGGAACAGCTTTCCACAAGCTTGTGGTGTTTACTGTCAAATAAATCTGTTGGACTTTAACCTGGTGTTGTGAGACACCTTACTCTGTTTACCCCAGTTGAACGTCGGCATCTCCACATTATTGCTGGAGGCCTAGCTACTTCCTTCAGTAGTGGACCAGAGATGTGGGACACTTTTTGAATATGACACATGGAAATGAAGGTAGGATGTGCACAATCAAGCCCACCCCGCTGGAGAATATGGCGCTTCACCTCATTCATTGCATATGACTGAGGCCAGAGCAGGAACATATAGCTTGGTTTTCCATCAGACCCCACAGCAGGAAACATCCCCAATCCACTACAGGATATTGTCCCAGATGGGAGAATTCCATCCCATATCATGAAACTAGTTTCTGGATTGCAGTTAGTGGGTGTCAGCTTCTTCATGTCAAAACAAACTTTTGAATTGGGCTTCAAATCCATGCTATTCCTTTCAAAACAACTTGCTTTTTCTCAAAAAGAATGAAATCAGAGAATTAGGCAGTGTGTCACAACATCCTTTTTTCCCTCCAACTAAGCATATTTCTCCTCTTTGTATAAACTGAAATGCAACAAAGTTTTATAATGAAAATGTTTTTATTAGTTCAGATTCTTTCTTGTCACATTTGAATGATGAAAATGTATTTGTTATTTATGACTGGTAACTTTAAGCACAACTTCAAATATACTTCTGCTGAAAAAGCAATGTATTCTGTTTGAGTGCACAATACTGTATAGCTAATCCATATTTAATTAACATGAATGGCTTTGATCTCAAGCTGATTTGTCATAGTAGAAATTACCATTTGTGTGAAATTTAAATGCTGCTGTCTTTTGTGCTTTTGTTAATGCAACATTATTTGACAAATGTTTTTATGAAAGCACACAAATAATGTATAAACTGCCAAATGTAACCAAGTCTAAACTCATAGATTAAATTGATCATAAGGCACATCTTTCAATGAATGTTTTCATTGTGCAGTCTACTAAAGTATCTGCAGTTCCTGTTTCACCTTATATGGGGGTCAATTTAGCTCAGTTCACGAGATGATTGGTTAGTAATTCCTGCCTTCTCAATCTTTCCCTTGCCTGAGGTGTGGTGATTTTCAGGTTAAATTACCACCAGTCAATTCAACCCCCTCAAAGGGGAGAACACCTAAGGCCATTTGGGACAATGACGACTTTACCTGTTTCAACCATGGCATCTACAACATTAAGAGTCTTTGGCAGTAGTTTTCCTGTGATGACATCTTCTCAGGTCGCAGGTTTCTGCAATAGGCCTTCATTTGACTGCGCAGTCTGGTTTCAAGGAGAGGACATCGCACGAGGTTGCCGGGTGTGCGGTACAGAATTTTCTTTCATTCTCTATTACTGCTCTGCCTCTTCATTAAATGTTGGAACTTGAAGTATGATGCAGCTTGATGGATAAGTTCTTGCCATGTTAAATGGTATCAAGCAACTCCCACTCATTAGGGGCCATCCCACTTCAAAGCAAGCTTCAGAGTATATTTGAAGTATTTTCTTTGTCTCCCTCTGGAGTATTGGTCATTTGAGAGTTGGAAGAATAGGACCTGGTCTTGGGAAGAGAACTGCAGACAATTTTTGACCATCAAAGTTGGTTTTGCAGGAATTTTGCCTGAACTCTTATGAACCTGGCTTCAAGAAGGACACTATGGTACTTATTCAATTGTCCTTCCATTGAATCTGGAGGATGTAGCTGAAGAAATACTTCTTGATGATTTTAGAAGAGAAATGACATGGGCAAGCTTTTGAAAACCCCTGGTGATGTGAATGTCGTTGTGCAGGGAACAGTGTTAAGCTGCTGCCACTTAGTGCTCATTCAGGTGATTCCCAACTCCAGCGAATCAGCTGCCACATGTTTCATGTGGGGAATGGGCTCGCCCATATGAATAGACAGGGTGGTTTGTGAACACCGCTGCCAGCGGAACCGCAAATCATTCCCGCTTTCCCTCTGGTGAGAGCACCTAGTCTCAAAACAGGAGAATCAGGACCCATATATTTGGCTTATTCTATATTCCAGAATAGCCATGGTTAACAAAAATGTGTTAATCCTTTCTTTCCTCTTCATTTCCACTTCTCTACCTCTTCTCAGCACTCCCCTCTCCATTCTCTTATCCATCTTGCTTTCCTTAAACTGACCAGTAACTAACTACACATGGGCTGGTTCTGTTGGCAATCAAATTAGTGTATCCAATATATCATAATGTATTATTGTTTCTGCGTGTGTACGTTGTTTGACAATTTGTAATACATTTTATAAGCTGCTGAACCAATTGTGTGTTTACTCTTTATACTGATTAAAATAAACTTCACTCATAAAATACATTGATGCAGAATACTTTACTGAAACTGTTATTCTGCCACTACCCTTCCCCCTGAGAACTCTTCCATAAGCATATGATGACAGGTTATCCAAATTTATGTCAACTGACTTGGGCCAGTATCCAGATTTTTCCTGAATTGGTCCCATTCCATATTTGATTTGGAACTCACTTCTAATAACCAGTGACATAGTCACTTAAGATAAATAAAAAACACATGGAACTTTGGTGAAGGAGCCACAATTGAAAACTTCAGATCTATTCAGCTGAGACCCATTTTGGTCAACTCCTACTTAATCGAGATACTGCCACACGAGACGTGTTAAATATTTAGCCAAGGATTATTCAACAATTACTTGCCACAAAGTGAAAGTCAGTGCAGGTTTTCTGGGCTCTATGGGGAAATTAGTGGCTGTGTTGTTGAACCACAGTACAATCAAAATCTCGCATATTTCCCAGCATCAGATTACTTTCATTTCCAGATACATCAAGAGTGCTCCATTTGCTGACTGGGGACTAGCAACAGTTTTAAAGTTAATTGAAAGCATCTTTCAAACTGAATGAGAACAGTTAGTTCACATGTTTTCTTTTGAGAATCTTCTCCTGAGATGATTCACAGATGGCCAAGAGGAGACATCTTACTATGGGAATGGAATGTATTGTATGTTACAGAGACCCCAAAAGGAAGTGAGCTGATATGTTTCAAGTTATGATTACAGTTTATATTGTATTTTGTTTTCAGAATTTTGAGTTTACGTTGAACTGAGCCAACATTAATTGTTCTAAGTGATTGCAAATGTTGAACTTTAGAGTTTGGATGCATGCTAATTAAAAAGAATGTAAATGCTGTTGTTTTAGAAAAAGGCTTTGGTATCAGCTAACAGAAGTCAGGACTAGTTGTGGAAGTTCAGCAGTTTTAATAGTGCACTTATTTCTGCCTCACATTGAAATATATTCATCTAATTGTGTTGATGAACAGAGGGATCTTGGTGTATTTGTGCATAGATCCCTGAAAGTAGGCAGTCAAGTCGATAAGGTTGTTAAGAAGGCATCTGGAACAATTGGGCAAGAACTAAAATGACAGGCTGCAGCCTAAAAGACAGAGATAAACAGGCTGCAACCCAGATGAGTGAATACACAGGATATGGGTCATTTGCAGGACAAAAGAGACTTTCCAATTAGTGTTAACAAACAGAGGGATCTTGGTGTATATGTGCATAGATCCCTGAAAGTTGGCAATCAAGTCGATAAGGTTATTAAGAAGGCATACGGAGTCTTGGCTTTTATTGGTAGGGGGATTGAATTTCGGAGCCGCAACGTCATGTTGCAACTGTACAAAACTCTAGTGCGGCCGCACTTGGAGTATTGTGTGCAGTTCTGGTCCCCACATTATAAGAAAGATGTGGAGGCATTGGAGAGGGTACAGAGGAGGTTTACCAGGATGTTGCCTGGTATGGAGGGCAGGTCTTATGAAGAGAGGCTGAGGGATTTGAGGTTGTTTTCGTTAGAAAGGAGGCGGCTAAGAGGGGACCTTATCGAAACATATAAGATGATTAGAGGTTTAGATAGGGTGGACAGTGATAGCCTTTTTCCTAGGATGGAGAAAGCTAGCACGAGGGGACACAGCTTTAAATTAAGGGGTGATAGTTATAGGACGGATATCAGAGGTAGGTTCTTTACCCAAAGGGTGGTTCGGGAGTGGAATGCCCTGCCTGCAGCAGTTGTAGATGCGCCAAGTTTGGTGGCGTTTAAGAGGTTAGTTGATAAGTATATGGAAGAGAAGGGAATGGTTTAGTTTGGAGGGTCATAGCTTTTTATATTGGTCGGCGCAACATCGAAGGCCGAAGGGCCTGTTCTGTGCTGTAATGTTCTAATGTTCTAATTTGTCATGCAGTTCTGCAGATACGTCATTATCGCCTCCAACTTTTCATCTTCATGTAGTAACCTTTCATACAAGTTTGTTTGAACAAAGCATTGAAGTGTTGAATCATCATATGCCAGCAATGACTCTCTTAAAGTACAAATGACTTATCAAGACAATGGGAAAGTTTTGAATTGTAAGTTTCATAGAATCCCTGCTATGGAAAATATGGAACTCTGTGTGTTCAAATGAAATCACTTTCTGTGACACTGACTTCATTTCACTTCATTGCACATTCTGTCTTGTGTGAAAAGAAAAATAAATCACAAACCTCCGTCCACTTGGAGAGCATCAGCATCATTGCATTGCACTGGTCTTATGAAGTGCTTGGATGTGCCGAATGTATTGGAGATATTTTTTTGTCCATGAGTTAACTCAAATCTTACGTGCCAGTAATGAAATATTTTCCTAGTTTTTGTTTGGTGATTCTGCATTAGGCTTAGGTTATGGCTGTTTAAAAACATAAGCACCTTAAATTTCTGTGACAATTCTCCCAACCTTTTGCTGCAGTCCCATCAGGAAATTGATAACAGTCCTGGAGAAATGGGCTGGAATTTTACTGCCTCACCACCAACACTGCCCCCCCTCCCCCCCCCCCCTCCCCCCCCCCCCCCCTCAGAATTTGGGCAGGCAAGGCTTGCAAAACAGCATTCTCCATTGACCTCGGGTGGGATCTTACCAGGCTCAGGCGGATGAGGTGGTAAAATTCCGCAATATTGTAAATAATCAGCAGATTGGAATAACTCAAATGTTCTACTGAAAGAATTTAATAGCAAACAGTGGTTAGCACTGCTGCCTCACAGCATCAGGGATGTGGGTTCAATTCTGACCTCGGGTCAGTGTGTGTGTGTGTGTGTGGAGTTTGCATAATTTCTTTGTGCCTACGTGGTTTCCTCTGGGTGCTCCGATTTCCTCCCACAGTCCAAACTTTTATGTGTTAAGTTGATCAGCCATGCTAAATTAACACTTGTGTCAGAGGGATCAACAGGATAAATATGAAAGGTTATGCCCTATTCCCATAACCTATGTTATGGTCGGTGCAGACCTGATGGGCCGAATTGCCTCCTTCTGCAGGGATTCTATGAAACTTACACCTCATCTCACCTGATGCAAGTTTTGTTGTCAACAAAAAGGAATTATTGAAACTTAAACAAAGCTGTGTTTGGTTTGATTTCAATTTGAGATTTTTAAATGTGAGCAGTGGAATATTCAAAATCTAAGAATTTCCAGTAATTATTTTCTGTGATGTAAAGGAGCTGCCCTGAGCCAACAAAAACAAATTGATAGAAAATCTCAGAGGAGGAACTATTCAGCTTGAAACTTGTGAGAGGACAATCAGTTTGTATTACTAATTTACAGCTTAGATTAATTAGGTTCTCACATTGTTCAAAATTATATGAGGACTAAAGACACTATAATTGAGAAGTTATTTATGAGGAATTAGTTTAGTTTTAAAAAGTCTTCTTCTTTCGTGCATTTGAGGTGCAAAGTGAAATGACATTTGCTGTAAATATATAAATACGTTACTATGTTCCTGCTCATTTTTGCAAAAAAAAATTCACTTCACCCTTTAAAACAAGGTCCAAATTGAAATGAGCCAGTATGGGAGTTAATAATTTGTTAATTGCACAGGATAAGTTGAAGAGCTAAAAGCATTTACCATCTACTGTTTACTATTTATTTCAAATTTACTTCAGTAAACGGTAATCTATGTCCTTTATGATAAATCTGTGTTGAGGATACAGACTCTCAAAAGCAGTATTTGTTTTTTTAGTGTGTAAAATATGATTATAAAATCATAGTACATCTAAAGTTTAAATTGGCATCATAAAGGTCTCATTTTAAATCATTTATGTTACTTTATTAAATTCTACCAAATGTGATAGATATGATCTAAATCTTCTAAAGTATTTCCTTTCATTAGTAATCTGCTGCATCTATTCTTTGATTGATTTTGTGTTTACTGGTTGGACTGTGTTCATGTATGAAACAATGAAACTGTATTTTTTGGAACAGGTTTCTTGGCCACGACAACTTATTAGTTTATTTTGTTCCGAATTATTCATGGTATATTTGGCGAGTTCCTGATGTGCATTTGAACATTGTCCACCACTGCCTTGGTTCAAACATAACATTGGCTGCAATTCTACCACCCCACCCGTGACAGGAATCAGAGCAGGCGAGGGTAGAACATGGAAAGGTTCATTGACCTCGGATGGGATTTTACGATTTCGGGACAAGTGAAACCATAAAATCCCACCAAGTGACTTCTGTATTGCGATGAGTTTGAAAAAAATTTCAAGAACAAATGTCCTGTCAGCTTTGACAAAGGATCATCTGGACTAGAAACATCAGCTCTTTTCTCTCCTTACAGTTCCATTCCTTACATCTGTAATGCATTTCCTAATAGACCTCTTGAATTTTTCCAGCATTTTCTCCTTTTGTTTCAGATTCCAGTATCTGCAGTAATGTGCTTTTTTTCTACAAATAAGGTTAACTTTTAAAGTTTTTTTTTGTAATTGGATAAGCATTTTAGCAAATAGGCTTAATATCTTGGAAAACCAATTATAAGCTCATTCTAACATTGAAATAAAATGCAGCTGGATAACGTTTAAAATGATTCAAGTATATTATCATCAAACATCTATTGTGTGCAATTCTGAACATTTTAGTTGTAAGCTGATTTCAAAGGTTCAGCATGGGGAAAAATAAACATTTAACATGCAAACAAAGCTTCAGAATTGTAGTTAATCTTCATGTTTGAGGTGCTTCTGAGTGAAATAAAGTGGTCAATTTAGTGTTGACATAAAGTGGAAAGTCAATTCTAAACTTATGATTTAAATCCAAAGTATTGGCCCAAGAAGAGTCTGGAGAAATTAAGTGATTCCCTATGACTGTCATTTTGTGCTGCTTCTGTTTGAAAACCAATGAAATGGTGTGGTGCCAAATTTAATTCATAAAATGATTAGGCTGTATCATTGGATTTGCTGCAAAGGTGATTCTGAATCCATCAATTTATGTCTTTAGGGACTGGGGCCACTACACAATCTATATGTTGAAATATTAGCCCAGACTATGAAACAAGACCTGGTCAACATAGGCTTGGGTTGATAAGTGGAATGTAACATTCCCACCACACAGAGTGGCAGACAATGATAATGTCTAACAAGAAGGAAATCCCAAATGCCTGCACTTCGCGTTCAGCTATATTACCATTTAGAACATAGAACATAGAACACTACAGCACAGAACAGGCCCTTCGGCCTTTGATGTTGCGCCAACCAATATAAAAAGCAATGCCCCTCCAAAGTAAACCATTCCCTTCTCTTCCATATACTTATCAACTAACCTCTTAAACGCCACCAGACATATGGCCGCAATGTGTACCATATACAAAACGTACTGCAGCAACTCACCAAGGCTCCTTCAGCATCTTCCATATCCTCTACCTCTTAAAAAGGCAGATGCATGGGAACACGACCACCTGCAAGTTCTCCTCCAAGGTACATACCAGCCTGACTTAGAACATAGAACAAGACAACACAAACAGGCCCTTCGGCTCACGAGTTGCGCCAATCACATCTACCAATCCACAGACCTATCTATAACCCCCTATCCTATTCTTTTCCATATAGTCATCCAGAAGTCTTTTCAAAGACCCCAGTGAGTTTGCCTCAACAACCTCCGACGGCAGTTGGTTCCATTCACTCACCACCCTCTGAGTGAAAAACCTACCCTGACATCTCCTTTGTATTTGCTTCCCTGCACCTTAAATCTGTGTCCTCTCGTAGTGACCATTTCAGCTCGGGGAAATAGTCTCTGAGAGTCCACCCTATCTATTCCTCTCAACATTTTATAAACCTCTATCAGGTCGCCTCTCAACCTACGTCTCTCCAGTGAGAAGAGTCCCAGCTCCCTCAACCTATCTTCATAAGGCCTGCCTCCCAATCCAGGCAGCATCCTTGTAAATCTCCTCTGAACTCTCTCAATAGCCTCTACATCCTTCCTATAATGAGGCGACCAGAACTGCGCACAATACTCCAACTGGGGTCTGACAAGAGTCTTATAGAGCTGCATCATTACCTCCTGACTCCTAAACTCTATTCCTCGATTAATGAAGGCCAGTACACCGTACGCCTTCTTGACCACTTCCTCCACCTGCGAGGCCGATTTAAGAGTCCTATGGACCCGGACCCTGAGATCCTTCTGCTCTACAACACAGTGAAGACTCCTACCCCTTATATTGTACTCCTTCATTCCATTATTCCTTCCAAAATGGACCACTACACATTTATCCGCGTTGAAGTCCATCTGCCACTTCTCTGCCCAGTCTTGCATCTTGTCTATGTCCCGCTGCAACTTTTGGCATCCCTCCAGACCATCCACAACACCACTGACCTTTGTATCGTCGGCGAACTTGCTAACCCATCCCTCCATTTCCTCATCCAGGTCACTTATGAAAATGACAAACAGCAGGGGTCCCAGAACAGATCCCTGGGGCACTCCACTGGTTACCGACCTCCATGCAGAACAAGACCCATCCACAACCACTCTCTGTCTTCTGCCGGCAAGCCAGTTCTGGATCCACGAGGCCAAAGACCCTTGGATCCCATGCCCTCTCACCTTCTTCAGAAGCCTTGGAACTATATCTCTGTTCCTTCAATGTTGTGATAATAAAATCCTTGAACTTGTTTTCCAACAGCACTGCAAGTGCACCAACAACACATGGATTGCAGTTGTTCAAGAAGGCAACTCATCATCACCTTCTCAAGAGTAACTAGGGATGAGTGATAACTGCTGGCATAGTTAAGCAATGCTCACATTCCATGAAATAGTAAATTAAAGAAAAAAACACCACCTGCATGTTCTGCTCCAAGTCACACATTATCGTGGCTTAGAAATACCTCACCGTTCCATCGCTGTCAATGAGTCAAAATCATGGAACCCAAACAACGTTGTGGGATTTCCTCAGCATGTGGACTGAAGTTCACCACTGTCCTCGCAAGATAAATTACAGATGGATAACTAATGCAATCTTTGTCAGTGATTCCCAAATTCCATAAATTAAAGTTTAAAATTGCTGCTAAGGTTACAGTAAGGCCAAAAGTGTTCTCCATTATGTAGAGATGAATGGCACAACAATTTTAGAGGAGGAACAGATGAATAGCTAAGTCTTTGGATGTCCAAAGTTTGCTATCTACTTTCAGGCAGCATCTTGTAAAAACAGCATCTTGTGCTTTGCCTTCCATTTTATTAGCAACTTGTTTTATTTTTCCCATTAAACTATCACAAAAAGTAAAATCTTCTCATTAGAAGCATAAGTACCTTTAATATCAATATGTGAAGTATTAACTATCAATAAACCTCTGGAACTAGGAAATAGCTATTACAAGTGTGGAGTCTCATTTCTCCAGGTTTTACTTTATTCAGGAGATTTTAAAGATGCAAAATTTTAGATTTTCTTGCTTGCTTGTCCTTTTTGTGTCTTTTCTTTCTTTTGTCTTAATTTTAATATCTCTTTACATCCACTTCTTTCTCTCTACTTGATTTGACACTAATTTATGCCCCCCTCTCCTTCTTTAGTGCATCAAATTTTCAATTTTTCAATGTTTACTTTCAATCTTTAAGTCTCATTGGTTCAGAAGATATTCAATTTACTCAGGTTCCAGATGCCACCTCACATTAACAGCAGCCACTGTTAAATGCCCTGCAATAGCAAATTCTGCCCTATTAACTGAAGGAGAAGTTCTCTATGCATTTGTGAGTTGCACAAATATGCCGTGATGTCTCCTTGGCAAGATTCCAGGTAAGCAGGCAGTGTTCCACAGATGCTTGCTGTGTGGAACCCATGCTGACAATAGTAGCAATTGAAAAATGCAGTCCCCAACAAAAGCTTTTATTGGTTGTTTCTTTATGAATTCTTTTATTTATTTGTTCGTGGGATACAAATGTTGCTGGCTGAACCAGAAGTTGTAGTCCATCCCCAGTTGTCCTCAAGAAAGTGGTGGCGAGACAGATTTTTGAACAACTGCAGTCCACATGTTTTAGGAACACCCACAAGTACTACAAGGAAGGGAGTTTCAGGATTTTGACTCAGTAACAGTGAAGGGACAACAATAGTGTTCCAAGTCGGGATGGTGTGTGGCTTGGAGGGAAACGTGCAGGCAGTCGTGTTGCAAAGCGTCTGTTGTCCTCAGTGTTCGGAAAATGCTGTTGAAGGAACCTTGGTGAGTTGATGTACTGCATTTCATAGATGGCACACATTGCTGCCACTGTGCATTGGTAGAGGAGGAAATATATGTTTAAGTGGTGGACAGAGTGCTGATCAAACAGGCTATTGAATGGTATCAAGCTCCACAAGAGGAATTGGACCACACTAATTCAGTGGAGAATATTCTATTACACATGATTTGTTTCTTGTAGATGTATAGACTTTGGGGAAGCAGGAGATAAATTACGGATCACAGAAATTTAATTTTTGTCTTACTGTTGCAGACACAATATTTATATTGTGGTGTTTTTAACTACTGTAACTGCTCAGCTGGAATTAACAAGATCATTATAGAAATATTATAGAATCGTTATGCTTATGTATCTGAAGGTGCATATGTTGAGTGCATTGGTCATGCTAAATTGCCCCTTAGTGTCCAGGGATGGGTAGGTTCGAGGAATTAATGGGGTAAATATGGGGGTTACGGGGATTAGGACCTGAGTGGGATTGTGGTTGGTGCAGACTCGATGGGCTGAATGGCCTCTTTCTGCACCGTAGGCATTCTATGATCTTCCGTTCCATGACCTTACAGTGCAGAAGGAGGCCCATTGAAACTGCACTAACCCTCCGACAGAGCATCTTACCCATGCCCTTTCCCCATAACTCCATGTACTTACCCCATGAATCCCCCTAACCTATGGATTTTGGGATGCTGGCTATGCTAAATGGCTCGCTAATCAGCCTAATCTGCAAATCTTTGGATTGTGGGAGGAAATCGGAGCACCCAGTGGAAACCCAGGCAGACTCAGGAGGAATGTGTAAACTCCAGACAGTCACTCAAGGCCAGAATTGTATGCAAGTGCCTGGCATTATAGAACATAGAACATTACAGCACAGAACAGGCCCTTATCAATTAACCTCTTAAACGCCACCAAACTTGGCGCATCTACAACAGCTGCAGGCAGGGCATTCCACTCCCTAATCACTCTTTGAGTAAAGAACCTACCTCTGATATCCGTCCTATAACTCATACCCCTTAATTTAAAGCTGTGTCCCTCGTGCTAGCTTTCTCCATCCTAGGAAAAAGGCTATCACTGTCCACCCTATCCAAACCTCTAATTATCTTATATGTTTCAATAAGATCCCTCCTTAGCCGCCTCCTTTCTAACGAAAACAACCTCAAATCCTTCAACCTCTCTTCATAGGACCTGCCCTCCATACCAGGCAACATCCTAGTAAACCTCCTCTGTAACCTCTCCAATGCCTCCACATCTTTCTTATAATGTGGCGACCAGAACTGCACACAATACTCCAAGTGCGGCCGCACTAGAGTTTTGTACAGCTGCAACATGATGCTGCGGCTCCTAAATTCAATCACCCTACCAATAAAAGCTAAGACTCCATAAGCCTTCTTAACAACTTTATCCACTTGACTGCCTACTTTCAGGGATCTATTGACATATACACCAAGATCCTTCTGTTCCTCAACACTATTAAGAGCCCTACCATTAGCCCTATACTCTACATTATGAAGCAGCAGCGCTAATCATTGTGCCACCGTACTGAATCAGGTTTATCACTCTACTCATTTTCCTCAACCTCAACCAAAGGGAGCTGGACCCCAGGACACATAAGGTGAAATTCTCCCAAAAAAATTCAAAGTGCCTCATTCGTGTGACAACTGGAGTAATCCATGCTGGTTTTTCAGTGCGGGAATCAGAGAAGAATCTCCTGTACTCTACACTGCAGAGGCCACCAGCGTGAATGTCATTAAAAACTCCCACTGGAGGTGCTCTAATTAGCACGCTGATTAGGCTGCTATGCATGTCAGTGCTGAGATCAACTCGTGCACGGTAGCCCCGCACTGGCCTCTCAATTGCTGGCCAGCGATTCCCGTGACCTCTGCAATGCCAGCTGTCTGCTTTCCCCCGCCCCATGGCCCGATCACTGCCCTCTCCAACCATTCCCAGCCCCGAACCCCCACGGTCCCCACCTCCTCCCCCCAACCAGGCTGATCGCCTCAACCCCCACGACAGATCCCACCTGCCCTGATTGCTGCCTCCCTCCTTCCCCCACTGATCCCGAAGCGAAGTAGTGGCAGGACCCCCCCCACCCCCACTGATCGCCCCCTTGGAAATGCCCCATATCCTCTGGGCATTGGCACTTTGCCTTTTGACACTGCCAAGGTGTCAATGCCCAGGGATACCTCCCATTGCCTGACGCTCTGGGAGGCCCCTCCTTTCAATCGAGCTGGTTGGGCCACTAGTTCCCCATTAGTGGAGAGCTACTCTAAACCCTACTGGAGTGATCCACTCTGGTGGGGGTGGGGAGGGGATATTAGCGGGCCCAGAGTCTTCAGTCCCAGGACCACTGATCTTGTGGTGATGTTCCAGGATAAGATGATTAGCCTGCAATAATTACAGTTAGCTTCCTTCGTGCAAGGTATAGCTCCAACCAATGGAGAGTTGTTACTCTGATTCTCATTGATTCCAGTTTTGCTAGGCAAAATCGATCGAAATGTGGTCTTCTTGTCAAGGGCAGTCACTCTCAACTCACCTCTTAAAATCAGCTCTTTTGCACATGCAGGCTGTAATGAGGTCAGGAGCTGAGTGACCTTGACAGAACGCAAACTGAGTGCCAGTGAGCATGTTATTGCTGAGTAAGTACCGCTTCATAACATCACTGATGACCCCATCCATCACTTTGCTGATGATAAACAGAAGCGAGGGCGGGGGGGAAGGTGGTATTTGGGGTAATTGGCTAGGCTGTATTTGTCATGCTTTTTGTGTACAAGACATATGTGGGCAGTTTTCCACATTGCTGGGTAGCTTCCAGTGTTGTAACCTTACTGCACCTGCTTGGCTAATGGCATGGAAACTTCTGGTGTACTTTCGTAATCTTGCCGGAATATTCTGAGAGCCCGCAGCCTTTGTAGTATCCAGTGCCTTCAGCTGTTTATTCAAATCATGTGGAGTGAATTAAAATGACTTAAGTATGGCATCAGTGATACTGGGGACCTTGAGAGGAGGTCAAGATGAGCCATCTACCTAGCAATTCTGGCTGAAGATGATTGCAAATGTTTCAGCCTTATCATTTGCACTGGTGTGCTGGGATCCCATAACATTGAGGATGGCGATACTTGTAATGCCTCTTCCTCCAGTGAGTTGTTTGTCCACCACTGTTCACAGGTGGATGTACACAGTAAGTAGTCTGACAACACCAGGTTTAAATCCAATCGATTTATTTGATAGTAAACTTGCAAGCTTTCGACTCTATGGCCTTCGTCAGGTGAATGAGGTGTTCTGGTCTCCAACCATGGATGTGGCAGGACTTCAGAGCTTAGATTTGTTCTGTTGGCTGTAGAACCACTTAGCTCTGCCAATCACATGCTGCTTCTGCTGTTTGGCATGCAAGTGGCCTGTTGTCATAACTTCACCTCATTTTTAGGTTTAACTGTGTTGTGCCTGTCTATTTTAATCCTTGTACAGTGGACAAATAACTGCAAGTAGACACTTTGTTACAACGAATATTTATTTAAGATGCACAGTCAATATTCACCCACCCAACCAACAATAAGTTATCTTACAGAAAATACTGGAGTTCAAGTCCAATGCAAGACCTCGATTTAATTTTGCGTGTATTGCAAGTAGCCCCCAAGCAGATATTGGCTTTTATCTGCACTGGTCTCGGTCGTCTCCTGTATAATCTGGTCCTTTAGTCTGGTCTGGCACCCTGAGTCTGGTCTTCCTTCCTCCACAAGTGGAGTGGCTCTCCTCGTGCTGGTTATTGTTGGCAGTGGTAATTGGTGTTGTAGCTCATTTGTGGAGTCAGAGAGAGAGAGAGAGAGATTCTTGGTGGTGCAGTACCCTTTAGACCCTGTTGGGTTTTGTGCTCCTTTTGGCCTTTGCCAATCAATCAATCAGGACTTGATCACCCTGAATGATAAAGTCCAATTGGGTGCTGCCACACCAATCTCTGGGTGTGTCTGCAGTGGCCATGTCTGCAGGTGCTGGGGCACGTAGAGTTCACATCTCTCTCCCAAATAAGAGGTCACGGTGGTTTTATGTCTGGTAAACAACCCAGTTTGATGAGAACATAGAACATTACAGCGCAGAACAGGCCCTTTGGCCCACGGTGTTGCGCCGACCAATTAAGAAAAAGCAATGACCCTCTAACCTAAACCATTCCCTTTTCATCCATAAACCTATCCACTGACCACTTAAACGCCACCAAACTTGGCGCATCTACAACTGCTGCAGGCAGGGCATTCCATACCCTTACCACCCTCTGGGTAAAGAACCTACCTCTGACATCCGTCCTATAACTACCACCCCTTAATTTAAAGCTATGTTCCCTCATGCTAGCTTTCTCCATCCGAGGAAAAAGGCTCTTACTGTCCACCCTATCTAAACCTCTAATCATCTTATATGCTTCAATAAGGTCTTCTCTTAGCTGCCTTCTTTCGAATGAAAACAACCTCAAATCCCTCAGCCTCTCCTCATAAGACCTTCCCTCCACACCAGGCAACATCCTGGTAAACCTCCTCTGCACCTTCTCCAATGCCTCCACATCTTTCTTATAATGTGGGGACAGAACTGTACACAATACTCCAAGTGCGGCCGCACTAGAGTTTTGTACAGTTGCAACATGATGTTGCAGCTCCGAAATTCAATCCCCCCACCAATAAAAGCCAAGACTCCGTATGCCTTCTTAATAACCTTATCGACTTGATTGCCAACTTTCAGGGATCTATGCACATATACACCAAGATCCCTCTGTTCGTTAACACTAATGAGAAAGTCTCTTTTGTCCTGCAAATGACCAATATCCTGTGTATTCACTCATCTGGGTTGCAGCCTGTTTATCTCTGTCTTTTAGGCTGCAGCCTGTCATTTTAGTTCTTGCCCAATTGTTCCAGAGTGCTTTACAAATCGCCATTTTAGATGGTCCATTTGGCCACTCCTGGTATTGCTCCTAGCATGCCTGCCTGAAGTTTCATTGAATCATAGTTGATCTCACTTTGATGGTAATGGTAAAGTGGAGGATATGCCAAACTATGATGCTTGTTAAGAATTTGGGGAAGTTAACGAGGTTAAACAGATGAATTTGAGATAAAAAATAACATAATAGCTAAGTACCAGAACTGGTAGGAATAATGAGATGTGGTTTGCCCAGTGACAAGATTGACATGGAGATGCCGGCATTGGACTAGGATAAACACAGTAAGAAGTCTCACAACACCAGGTTAAAGTCCATCAGGTTTATTTGGTAGCAAAAGCTTTGCTTTGGTAGCTTTTGGAGTGCTTGCTGCCCCTTTGTCAGTTGAGTGGGGGTTCTGTTCACAAAGAGGGCATATAAAGACACAAACTCAATTTACAAAATAATGATTGGAATGCGAGTGTTTACAGATAATCAAGTCTCAAAGGTAAAGATAATGTGACTGGAGAGAACGTTTTAAGCACAGGTTAAAGTGATGTGTTTTGCCTCCCGACAGTTAGTAAGATTTTGCAAGTCCAGGCAAGTTGTGGAGGTTACAGATAGTGTGACATGAACCCAAGATCCTGGTTGAGCTGTCCTCATGTGTGTGGAACTTGGCTATCAGTTTCTGCTCACCAATTCTGTGAATCTAACATTTATAGTCATGGCAGATTGCAAATATTCTCCTCTGAAAGACAATTTCATACCTTCACTGAACCAGCAAACGAAGTCTTCCGAGACTTGGTCATTGGAGCTGTAAAGTGTGGTAACTATGAACTGGATTTGATTTATATCATTACAAAATTGGATGTTGTTTGGGGAAAGAGTGCCCTTGTGAGTTCAGGAAACAAGAAGTAACTTGAGATAAAATGGTGTGTTTAGGTATCAAATGGACTTGAGTGTTATAGTGCATATTAATCTTTCTTGTCTACGCTAATAAATACTCTTTATTAATTGTTTACATAAAGACCGGACTGTTTTACCACTGAGCTGTACATTTCTTCTCACATTAATCCAAACCTTTATGAACCACTGTTTCATGTTGGCCCATTTTCATAGATAAACATCAGTGGGGTTTATAACGAAAAAATTGGGCCTCTTGGCTGAGATTTTTGGGTGTAGGGGATTTGTGACTTTTTAAATATATTAAGAGTGAGGAACATGTGGAACCAAATGAGAACATATTATTTAAAATAAGGAGATTGCAAAAGATGGATTGTTTGGAAGTGGACAACATCAACAAATGTGAAAAGTGTAACTAAGGCCAAATTGTTGGAATTGGCAAATAAATTGGAATTAAGATTATCTACAGGGGCTAGGGAAGCTAAGGTAGTTGAAAGCATAATGAATGGTGTCAAACAGATTCAGTATTTCGAGGTGAAAGTGAATTGACAAAAATTCAATCACAAAAAAAAAACAGAAATTGAAGTGCAAGAATCAGAGAAAGAAAGAGCTTTCCAGAGGAACTGGGAAATGCAGAAAGAGAAAAGGATAAAGAATGAGAATGTCAAATTAAAATGCAGTTAATTGCAGCAGGAGCAATAAAGCTGAATGAAGACAAAAGTAGTACTAGACATGAACCTACTGCAGTGATATTTAGATTTGTACAAATCCTTCCAAAATTTGATGAACGGGACTTTGAAATGTTTTTAACGCAGTTGAGAAAGTAGCTGAACAAATGAAAAGGTAACCAATTCTGTGGACTGCTCTTACAAAGTAAGCTTGTAAATAGAGGTGATGAAGTCTATGCATCTTTGTCAGAGGAAAGGTCTGGGGAATATCAGACAATGGAGAGAACCATGTTCAATGTTTATGAGTTAGTACCAGAGAGTAAAAAACAAAAGTTTTGAAATTCAAGAAATCAGTCTGGACAGATGTATATTGAATTTGAAAAGTTTAAACAAAGTAATTTTGGTAGGTGGATAAGAAGATTAAAAATAGAAGAAACCTATGAATCTTAGAAAAGTAATTCTATTGGAAGAATTTAAAGACTCTTTACCTGCAATGAAAAGGAGTCATGTGGAGGAAGAAAGAGTTAAAACTGCAAGACATGTAGCAGAGCTTGTTGACCATTGAGTTAGTTCATAGGCCCAGACCTTTCTTTCAACACTTTTTATTCTAAGAAAGATAGAAAAATCAAACAAGAGAGGGAGTGGTTGAAAAACTCCAAGGAAACTTCACCTCAAAATAAAAAGAATATTGCTGAGGAGATACAAGATATGAGAAAGTTAAATGTTTTCATTGTAATTAACTGAGCCACTCAATCAATATGCTGAGGATTAAATGGAAAGCTTGTCCTAGTTATAAATCATAAAAGAAGAAAAATAAAACCAGAAACTGAAGAGTAACAGAAGCAAACAAGACACTTATCCAGGGAAAAAGGGAAAACAATAGGAATGGGAAAGTGTGCACAGATGGTCCAGAGGCACAGTGATCGGCAGATGGTGGACATGTTTGGTAAGGTATTTCCATGTGGATAGGACAGAATAGATCACACCTGTATCTCATTTTATGAGAAACAGTTGCAATCTGGAATAATGTTACAAATTGTGGTCAAATACGATATTGCTGTTATTGATGGCCCATACGCCTCATGGTGCTCAGTTTTGAGTTGATAGATCTGTTTGAAATTGGTCCCAATTAGCATGTTGGTAGTGCCACACAACATGTTGGAGGATACCCTGAATATAAAGATAGGACTTTATCTTCACAGGAACTGTGCAGTGGCCTCTCCTATCAGTACTGTCATAGACTGATCATCTGCAACAGGTAGATTGATGAGAATGTGATCAAGTAAATTTTTCCCTCTTGGTCCCCTCATATCCTGCTGCATACCCAGTCTAGCAGTTATGTCCTTTAAGATCCAGCCAGCTGGGTCAGCGGTGGTGTTACCAAGCCACTATTGGTGATAGATGTTGAAGTTCCCCATCCAGAATAAATCTGTCCCCTTTCCACCCTCACTACATCTTTCAATTAGTGTTCAACATGGAAGTCTTCATGAGGTATGGAATCAATGTCGATTAATGTTGATTTCCAGGGCAACTCTCCTCCAACAGTATACCAGTGTGCTATCATCTGTGCTGGGTCAGTGCTGCAGGTAGACAGAATATACCACAGAATGATGAAAGTGGTGGCTGGAAGATTGTAAGGTATGATTCCATGAGTATGATAATGTTGCTTGACTAGTCTGTGGGGCAGCTCTTCCAATTTTGGTGCTAGCCCTGACTGCAGAGTCCATATTGTTGTTTCCAATGCCTAGGTTGATGCTGAGTGGTCCGTCAAGTTTCATTCTATTTAGACTTTGTTGCAGTTTGCTACAACTGAGTAGCTTGTTCAGCCATCTCAGAGAAGATTTAAGGGTCAGCCACATTGTTGTGGGTCTTTTGGAGTTACACGTAGGCCAGACCAGTACACACAATAGATTTTCTTCCCTAAATTACATTTTAAAATCAGGTGGGTTTTTGTAACAACCATTGTTTTGTGGTCACGAACTTCTAACTCTGACCTTTAATTCCATTTCAAATTTAACGAGCTGACATATTAGGCGGCATTTTACAGCCTCACTCATCCCAAAACCGTAAAATCCCGCCGAGGTCAACAGACTTCTGCATTGACCGTCTCTCACTTGCTCCGATTCCCGTGCTGGGCTGGGTGGTAAAATTCCAGCCAACGGGTTTTGAACCTATATCTCCAGCGTATTAAACTGGCCGTCTGGATTACTAGTCCAATCAGTAAAGTTTTACAACACCAATTTTAAATCCAACCAATTTATTTGATAGTAAATCCACGAGCTTTCGACACAATGTGCCTTTGTCAGGCAAATGCAGTGTTCTGATCTGCAGAGGCACTCATATCCACATAGACAGTTACAGATTGCTGATTAGAATGCGAATCCTTACATCTAAGCTCGCGGATTTACTGTCAAATAAATTGGTTGGATTTAAAATTGGTGTTGTAAAACTTTACTGAGTTTACCCCAGTCCAACGCCGGCATTTCTACATCATGATTATTAGTCCAATGACATTGCTGGCTGCGGATCCATTGTCCTAGGCATTCTGCTGCAATGGAAAATGCATAAGAATTGCCTGGTTTCAGTCACACTGGAACCAGGCACTTTTTGTTTCCTGCATTGTGCTGCTTCCTTGTTTTTTGTTGCTCTTGTGCTCTTTTACAAACGGTACTTTTTATTTTAGCAAAGCGTTTGATAAGGTTCCCCATGGTAGGCTACTGCAGAAAGTGCAGATGCATGGGATTGAAGGTGATTTAGCAGTTTGGATTAGGAATTGGCTAGCTGATAGAAGACAGAGGTGGTGGTTGATGGGAAATATTCAACCTGGAGTGCAGTTACAAGTGGTGTACCTCAAGGATCTGTTTTAGGGCCACTGCTGTTTGTCATTTTTATAAATGACCTAGATGAGGGTGTAGAGGATTGGATTAGTAAATTTGCTGACGATACCAAAGTGCGGGGAGTTGTAGATAGCGAGGATGGATGTTACAGTTTGCAGAGGGACATAGATAGGTTGCAGAGCGGGGCCGTGAGGTGGCAAATGGAATTCAATACGGATAAGTGTGAGGTGATTCACTTTGGTAGGAAAAACAGGCATATGAAATATAGGGTTAATGGAAGGACCCTTAATAGCGTTGTCGAGCTGAGGGATCTTGGGGTACAAGTACATAGCTCTTTGAAAGTTGGCACCCAGGTTGATAAAGTTGTTAAGAAGGCGTGGTATTGGTAGAGGTATTGAATTTAGGAGCCGTGAGGTTATGTTACAACTGTACAAAACTCTGTTGCGGCCGCACTTGGAGTATTGCGTACAGTTCCGGTCGCCGCATTATAAGAAAGATGTGGAAGCATTGGAAAGGGTGCAGAGGAGGTTTACCAGGTTGTTGCCTGGTATGGTGGGAAGGCCTTATGAGGAAAGGCTGAGGGACCTGAGGTTATTTTCATTAGAGAGAAGAAGGTTACTCGGTGACCTAATTGAGGCGTATAAGATGATCAAGGGATTGGATAGGGTGGATAGTGAGAGCCTTTTCCCTCGGATGGTGATGACCAACACGAGGGGACATAACTTTAAATTAAGAGGTGGTAGTTATAGGACAGATGTCAGAGGCAGGTTCTTTACACAGAGGGTGGTGAGAGCGTGGAATGCCCTGCCTGCAGCAGTTGTGGACTCGCCTACTTTGGGGGCATTCAAATGTTTGGTGGATAGGCATATGGATGATATTTGAATAGTTTAGGTTAGAGGGTCCACTGGCCGGCGCAACATTGAGGGCCGAAGGGCCTGTACTGCGTTGTAATGTTCTATGTACTTTATACCTCTTTTTTTAGTGTGATATTTCAGGCATAAATGTTTGAATGCTTTCCATTTCATGCAAGGCAGCTGTAAAATTTACTGACTACTAAACCAGCTTTTTAATGTAAATCAGTTCTGCGAAAGTGTGATTATTTTTGCTAGAAATTTGTATCATGTAAACATTAACATGTTCATTTTGTATTCAATGTTATGCTTCAGCTTGTTTCAATGATAAACACGAGTTCAAAGAAATTAAGGTTGCTACTTCTCTGATTTTCCATGATGTATGTCTGTGAGCAGTCCATAACAGATGGTGTGGTGGAGCCCACCATCTGAGTGGTTAGATCTTTTTGCTTTCTTGTATTCCTCACAGTTCTGGCACTGGAGGGAGGGAGGGTAGTGTCAAAAGTAGACAGAAGGGATGTTGATTGTTTCACAAATTGTACTTGATTAAAAGGACAATAATGGTGTTATCAAACTAAAATTGTAATTACGTAACTTGGAAAAACTTTAGGCACTGGGGAAAATGAAAATGTAGGGCCAGATTATCTGAGTAATGAAGGCTCCACACATCTTTAAAAGAGTTCATGGAACCCTGATCTGAAAATCCCAACCCTATTTCTGACCCATTCCATTTTCACCAGTAAAGGGAGAGGACTTAGCTCAGGTGAGAAAGCCAAATTCAGCAGGTCCATTTGAACTCAGTGCAGAGTGGTCATGAAGGGTGGATGAGGTGTGTAGAACCATCATGCTGTCAAATTATTTACACCCTTAACCTTTTAAAAAATTAAAAATGGCCTGCCTGATTCAGAGAGTCACAAAATCTCAAACTCTTAAATTATTTAACACCCCAGCACTTTTAAAAATTGAAGGGCCTGTGTCAGTGGGAGTTGAAAAAATTCTGATTTAACAGTTATAATAGCTCTTTGTTGACATTACCCAAGGGCTATCATGGTTTAGAACATAGAACAATACAGCACAGAACAGGCCCTTCGGCCTTCGATGTTGTGCCGACCAAAATAAAAAGCAATGCCCCTCCTAACTAAACCATTCCCTTCTCATCCATATACTTATCAACTAACCTCTTAAACGCCACCAAACTTGGCGCATCTACAACAGCTGCAGGAGGGCATTCCACTCCCTAATCACTCTTTGAGTAAAGAACCTACCTCTGATATCCGTCCTATAACTCATACCCCTTAATTTAAAGTGTGTCCCCTCGTGCTAGCTTTCTCCATCCTAGGAAAAAGGCTATCACTGTCCACCCTATCCAAACCTCTAATTATCTTATATGTTTCAATAAGATCCCCCCTTAGCCGCCTCCTTTCTAACGAAAACAACCTCAAATCCTTCAAACTCTCTTCATAGGACCTGCCCTCCATACCAGGCAACATCCTGGTAAACCTCCTCTGTACCCTCTCCAATGCCTCCACATCTTTCTTATAATGTGGCGACCAGAACTGCACACAATACTCCAAGTGCGGCCGCACTAGAGTTTTGTACAGCTGCAACATGATGCTGCGGCTCCTAAATTCAATCCCCTACCAATAAAAGCTAAGACTCCATAAGCCTTCTTAACAACTTTATCCACTTGACTGCCTACTTTCAGGGATCTATTGACACATACACCAGGATCCTTCTGTTCCTCAACACTATTCAGAGCCCTACCATTAGCCCTATACTCTACACATTTATTGTTCCTGCCAAAGTGCATTACCTCACACTTTTCCACATTAAACTCCATTTGCCACCTCTAGGCCCAGCTCTGCAACTTGTCCAAGTCACTCTGTAAACTATAACACCCCTCTTCACTATCTACCACCCCACCAACTTTAGTGTCATCTGCAAATTTACTGATCCATCCCTCAATACCCTCATCCAGATCATTTATAAAAATTACAAACAGCAGGGGCCCCAAAACAGACCCCTGAGGTACACCACTTGTCACCGAACTCCACGATGAATATCTCCCATCAACCACCACCTCTGTCTTCTATCTGCCAGCCAATTCCTAATCCAATTAGCTAAATCACCCTCTATTCCACACATCTGCATTTTCTGTAGAAGTCTTCCATGGGCCACCTTATCAAAGCCTTACTAAAGTCCATATATACTACATCAACCGCCTTACCCCCATCCACCTCTCTGGTCACTTTCTCAAAAAACTCAATGAGGTTAGTAAGGCATGACCTACCCTTCACGAAACCATGCTGACTATCCCCAATCAATTCATTTCTCTCTAAATAACTATAAATCCTATCCCTAATAATTCTCTCCAATACCTTGCCCACCACAGAAGTAAGACTCACTGGCCTATAATTCCCAGGAAGGTCTCTCTTCCCCTTCTTAAACAAGTTATTAATGTTTAGTTATTAATGGCTAGTTGGCCACTTTCTATAATCTACATTTAGGGAATTGGAAATTCATAGTTTGATTGTCAGCTCAAAGCAGTTATTAAAAGATTAGTATCTTTCATGTGGAATTATGAATACAGGTATTTTTGCTTTGATAAAGGATTAAGCATTTGAGGGTTTTTTGATGTTTTGAATAGCAATGGTTTGCTTGTAGTTAAGGCTATAATAAATATTTAGATTTTCATTTTGTTTCATTTCAACATGGCTCCTATAATCTGCCCATGGTGGATACTGAGTGAATTGTCTTGGAGGATGCAAGAATAAAAGTTGAAGGTGGGTGATGGGTTGGCATGGAGACTATAAATGGGGATGATGAGGTGTGAGGGGTAAGGACTAGAGAGTCTAACTTTAAAACAGAATAACTGGGAAATACTCTCAGAGAACCAAGTTGGGCTGCTTAGGGTGGCACAGTGGTTAGCACTGCTGCCTCACCAGTCATGATGTAAAGATGCCAGTATTGGACTGGTGAGGTAAGAACTCAGTAAGAATTTAGCAACACCAATTTTAAATCCAACCGATTTATTTGATAGTAAAATTGCGAGCTTTCAACACTCAGGCAAATGCATTTGCCTGAGTGTTGAAAGCTCGCAATTTTACTATCAAATAAATCGGTTGGATTTAAAATTGGTGTTGCTAAATTCTTACTGAGTTCTTACCTCACCAGTGACCAGGGATTGATTCCTGAGTTGGGTCACTGTCAGTGAGGAGTCTGCATGTTCTCCTCGTGTCTGTATGCATTTCATCTGGGTGTTCTGGTTTTCTCCCACAGTTCGAAAGACAAGCTGGTTAGGTGCATTGGCCATACTTAATTCTTGCTCAGTGTCCCCAAACAAGCGCCAATATACCCAGTGTGGCGACTAGGTGATTTTCATAGTAACTTGATTGCAGTGTTAATATAAGCCTACTTGTGATACTAAAAAATAAACTTTAAACTTTTAACCAGCCTTCCCTGGCACTTGGCAGCTTGGGCAGCTGCGTCTATATTCAGAGCAACAACGTATGTCTGAAATTCATCATGCACCTCCCAACTGGAACTAAAATCACATCATTTGGCGTCTTTCTTCCCGAAGTAGGTGCACTGAGCCAAGAAATTTCCCAACTTGGTCTATCCGCATTGGGAGCAAAGATCCAGCTCTTTATAGCTACAACTGAAAAACAACACACCAAATATGAAGTTATAACAACTACTATACTATCACATAACAATGAAGTATCAGTACAACAATAGCGATAGGAAAATTAAGCATGCATAAAAATCAGAAACAATTCAAAGTGCAGTTCCTGTAGGGGCGTGTTTTTTTGTGTGTGGACAATTAGCAGTTTTTAAATATCAGGGGTGGAAATTCTCCCCAAAAATATTGAAGTGCCGAATTCACGTAAAAACTAGAGTAAATCCTGTTGCTTTTTTCAGCAGAATTTTCAAAATGAATCTCTCACACTCTGTGCATCAGAGTTCTCTAGCATGATTTGAATAAAAATCAGTGCCCGAGAAGCCGGCAGCTTAATGCTGAGCGAGCCATTGTGCATGCATCAATCTGTTGTAGTGAAGATCAGCACATGTGCAGGAACCCACATTGCTGGCTTCCCAATTGCTGGACGGTTCGATAGCTAGCCAGCCACATGACCCCACAATGCTGTCTCTCCAGCCCCTCCGCCATCTCATCCCCCTTCCGTCCCCGCCCATACCCTGATCACTGGTGTCCTGGACACATCCAAGCCAACCCTGAACCCCAACTCCCAGCTCATCTCAATCTCCTTCACCTCTTCCTCCCTCTGCAGCCTCGACACTCTCCAGCAAGCCAACCCCTGACACCCCACTGGCCAGCCCCGTCATTCCTTTCCTCTCTTTGTCACCAATCCCAAATGCAGAGCCGCAGTGGGACTTCTCCACTGTTTGCCCTACTAGAGGCCTATTCCCATTCCCATCTCCTCTTGATGTACACCCTTGGTATTGCTTGTTGTCTAATGGGCATTGCCAAGGAGTCCTCTAGGCATTGCCACTTTGCCCCTTGGGCAGTTCTAGCAGGCCTGGCTGGCAATGCCCAGGAGCAACCCCTTACCCCCATGGCCCTTCTGCATTCATGATGTGGAGATGCTGGCGCTGGACTGAGGTAAACACGATGAGAAGTCTCACAACACCAGGTTAAAGTCCAACAAATTTATTTGGTAGCAGAAGCCACTAGCTTTCGGGGCTTTGTCCCTTTGTCGGGTAAGTGGGTAAATTAGGTGAGACCTACACTTCAGTGGGGTGTTGCTGTAAATCCTGCTTGAGTGAAACACTCCTGGTGAGGGGGAGGAGGAGGGAGGCTAGCAGATCCAAAGATTTCAGTCCCGGGTCAGCTAATCACATTGAAATTTGCGTTTAAATATTTAAAGTAAAATCAGTGCCAATATCTGGTGCAGTGCTGATGATGCCAGAAATCTGGTGTCCAGAGACATGTGGAGGCCATGGCACCCAGCAGAAGCCTGGAATATACTGTCCGCTTATTTGCCCCCACCCACTCTGCTGCTAGGGCAAAGCAGCTCTGTGGGCTGGGAGAGTCCCTCCCCTCTTTCTCTCACTCCCTCTCCCTCTCCCTCTCCCTCTCCCTCTCTCTTCCCACCCCACACCTTCCCACCTCTCTGCTCCCGCCCCCACCCCCTCTTTGCCTCAAGTTGACAAGAGCATTTAGTACTGGAATAGTCACAAACGCAATAATGATCACACTTATGTAAAAGATGCACAGCCAATGCTATTCTTGCATTGTAGCATCTCACTTTTCTTTAAAAATATAAAAATAGGAGAGCAACATATGTGTTGTGGTTTGGACTACAGCGGTTAAAAACGAGTAGAAAATGGCAGATGTAGAATTCCAGTGTTAGATCTTAGATCAAACGTTATGTTTTGAGGGAATGTGTGCGTCAGTCGAGGGTGTGGCATCAGGGATTTCAGAACGGACAGTCTAAGTTCATGTCTTAGCTGCAGAGTTCTGAGCATTATAGCACGTTCCATTCATGTATCTGACAACTCAGATAAATTTAGTTTTGAAGTGATTCTGTACTGTAATCTCAGAAGGCCTTATTCTCTATTCATTCACTTATAACTGTCTGTTGAATTTAAGATAACAATTCTTTTTGCCCAATGGTATTTTTGGAAAACACGAAGTTAATCAGATTGTGTTGAATGTATGTCTACAGATAAGCGCATTGTGTGCTGTACCTATCCGTGTTATATTACATTATTGTTATGTGATATTGAATAATAGAATCACTTACATCTATCTTTAAGGCATACATGACTGCAGAATTGTATTGCTGCAGAGTTACTGTGGTGCCTGAGCAGAACAATTCCTCTTCAAACAAGTTCTGTGCTTACTTCATCCCTTTATCAGGAGAATTTTTTAGGCAGCAAGAGATCACCCGGTAGTTTTTTTTTATCTTCTACTATCTATTCACTTTTGCTAAATCTTTCTTGTGAGGGCAACACAATGACAGAATGGTTGGCATTGCTACCTCATGGCCAGGGCCCAGGTTCAAGGGGCCTTGGGTATCTGTCTGTGCGGAATTTGCACATTCTCTGGAGGGGTTCTCCTTGAGTGCTCCGGTTTCTTCACACAGCGCAAAGATGTGCAGGTTAGATGGATTGTCCATGCTAAATTGCTCCTCAGTGCCCCAAGACATGTAAGTTAGGGAAATTAGGGGGTAAATACCTGGAGTTATGGGGATAGCTCTGACAAAGGGACATCCAGGCTCAAAATGTTGTTTCCAATCTCTCCACAGATGCTGTCAGAGTTGCTGAGTTTTTCCAACATTTTCTGTTTTTGTTTCAGATTCTAGCATCCACAATATTTTGCCTTTATTATTATGGCAAGTCCTCAAATCACCTTCAGGGTGCTGCCCCGTATATGCAAGTCTAAATTATTGATACAAACTACAAACAGGAAGGGACTCAGTACTGAGTCCTGCAGAATCTCACTGAAAACAGCCTGCCAGTCAGAAAATTGTTCATTGACCATTTGCTTGCTCATGCTGAGCCAATTTTAGACCCAGCTTGCCACTTTTTCCTTGGAGCTCATGAGCCATATTGGACTTTGTAAAAATCTTAGTAAGTTACATCAAATGTTACCGTCATTGACCCTCTTTATGCATCCACAATAAAGCCATCAAATTAGTCAGACACGAGCTTCCTTAATAAAACCATGTTGACTGACTGTGATTAATCTGTGCCACATTGTATGATGATTTAGACAGACCCTCAACATTTATTCCAATAATTTGCCCACCACTGAGGTGACTGGTTTGCTGATCTGTCATTATTTGGGCTATCCCTTACTTCCTTTTTAAATAACATTACAAGCAATCAGCTTGCCCTCTAGCATCATACCTGCCCCAAAGAAGACAGGAAAGCAATCGTCAAAACCTCTACTACTTCTTCCCTTGCTTCCTTAGCAGCATGGACATCTCTTATCCAGAATAGTGAATTTATCTACTTTTGACGATGTGAAACACCTTAATACTTTATCTCTTTCTGTGTTTATCCCATCTACAATTTTACATTCCTGCTGAGCTACAATGTCTACTTTATCCTTTTGTGGAAATAGATGCAAAATATTAACTAAGGATCATGTTCCAATTTCCATATGCAAGTTATCTTTTTGTCTTTAACTGTCCTCACTCTCCTTATTTACCTACAGTGAGATTTTGTTTTAAGTTGCCACATTTAATATCATTCTGTTGTAGTGTCAAGGATATAATGAGGTTGGTATACACACTTAGCATCAAGATTTCTACTTAAGTGTCATCTCACATAGAACAACAACAACATTATTTTGGAGTGGCACTTCTGCTCCCCAACCCTCCCACTGACTGCCTCTTTTACTTGCTACTTCCCTCCCTGATCCTTCTCCTTGTCAACTCCCTTCTGACCCTCCCACTACCCAATTCTCTCCCAACCTTCCAACTCACTGTTCCCTCCATGACCCTTCCATATGCACCTCTTCTCACTTGCTTTCTCCATCTTGTGGCCCCTTTCCCAAGCCATTGCGAGAGGCAAGTGGAACCATTGGCCAGCATTAGAAATGACAAATACAAAGAAGCAGGAGAGGGAAGCAGCAAACAGAAGAGGCTGCTGAGTGGATAGGAGCCAGGGAGCAGGAAGGGCTACCTAAGAGAAGAGAGTCAGGGAGGTACAGTGGCATTGTTGAAGTTGAGTGCTCTGAGAAATACAGACAAATCACTCTTTACTCTTCGACATGGTTGGTGGTGAGGCTAATTTGATTAAGATTGATTTTTCTTTTCCATCTTCATGGTATATGCAAGTACATGATTAAAATGACGATCATTAACTTATTCAGCTGGTCAATTATGTTTCTTTTATTTTTGAAGTTGTCTATTTCACTGTGATGCACTTACTGGTGAAGGGAGCTTTTGACTAATTTGGTCTCTTTACAATTTATTAACTTGTTTCAAATGTGATATATTCATGGCATCTTTCACTTGAAATATGTGATGGGTTTATTTTGGCGCAATAACTTTGATCAAATAAATACCTCTATACATGTATCTTGAGACTACTTCAGCAATATTTTCCAACACTTCCAACTGTGCTGGGATAAAATCTAGCTCTAGCTGAATTTGTGTTTTACTGGAACACAGCCAAAATCCAAACTGGTTCAAATAAAATCAATGGTCAGGAAATATTTAAAGAACATTGTCGACCTTATGAAAACTGCACATAAAGTTTGTAAATCAGAATTAATGAGAAAGAACAGAGTAAAGGGATGTTCAAGTGTTCCCATTTCATCTTTCAGACTTTGGTTTGGATCCAATCCAGACACAGATGTAAGTAATTCAGCTTTTGGCTGTAAAGAGTTTTAGATATAATGAGTTTGACCAGTAACAATCTACTCCCTACTGGACATTTGTACACAGCCTGAAACACCAACATAATGCAGCAACATTTGGCACTCATTGGAAAATCTCCATCAGTGAGCCTATTGTGATTAGTGGGAAAATGTAAATGTAACTATGGTGCATCAAGGCTGTTTGGAATTGGAAATTGTTTTTGGAAAAATTTAAAAGAGCTCTGAACTGTATTTGCCGTAGTCTGTATTTCTGACCAGACAGTGCTGGTTGTTTGTTGTAATCTCAGAGAAAATATGCTGCATTCTCTAGAGCTATCCCACTGTTCCCTTGTTTATATTGAGACCTGTTTCCTGCTGTTGCTCAGCATTTGAATGGTACATTATATACCTATATACAAAAAGTGATGCTGTTTTTGGAAGAGTTGCATAGAATGCATGAATATGAACTAGTATAAGAAAAAGGAATAGGGTTTGGATAACATTCATCTATCTGCATCTACTGAGACAATTTTCTTCAGGAATTTCTTGCATTGAGATGATACTTGTGGTAGTTCTCATCTGTCATTTGTTTGGAACCGTGATTTGACTAGTGCCAGGAAGATGTTAGTTTTCAGAGTAAACCTGATCTTTTGTCACTGTAAACTAGAAATGTGGACATGTCCTAATGTCAATGGGAAAATGTAATTATGGAAATAAAGGAATTCAAATCAACTGACTGATCAACTTTAATTTTACATTTGCAACTCAAGGGAGGCAGTGCCCTAGTGGTATTATTGCTAGAAAATTAATCCAGAAACTCAGCTAATGTTCTAGGAGCCCAGTTCGAATTCTGCCATAGCAGATGGTGGAGTTTGAATTCAATAAAATATTAATCTGGAATTAAGACCCTACTGATGACCATGAAATCATTGTCAATTGCTGGGAAAACCCATCTGATTCACTAATGCCCTGCAGGAACAAAATTGACCGTCCTTATCTTGTCTGACCTACATGTGACTCCAGAGTCACAGCAATGTGGTTGACTCTCAATTGCCTTCTGGACAAGGGTAATGAGGAATGGGCAATAAAGTATTGGCCAGTGACTCCCGTGTCCTGTGAATTAATGAAAAAAACATTTTTGCAAGCCAGAAGCTGAAATTCCCATGTTTGTACAAAGTTCTCTCTAATTTATTTTTTTCTGCGCTTAGGCTGTCTGTTGCACGATTCGGTCTTTAGCAATTACTGCGCCGTCATGATTTATACATCATAAAGGGAGCATTTATACACAGCCTGTTTGCTCTCATATAGTTTAGAGGGAACATTGAACTCTAATCCTTGCAATGATTTTGAAATGTCTTCTCCTGTTAACAACTCATGCTGTTGAACCAAGCCAGGATGGAGCAATACACAAATCAACTCCTGGGCACCAATTGATGCATTGCAGTGAATTTGTAATAAGTCAGCACTATTGTGCCATGCAGCCTTCCTGTTCTTTAATCCTTGAACACAACTTGCTTTTTGTATTTTCTTCCATATTTCATTCTGCCCATTAAACTTGGTCCTTTGACCCTATTTGAGTAATCACCCAGATTCTCTTACTCGTTTGCCTAGTATTGTAAATGGTTCTTTCTGATCTGGCACAGTTTCCCTCCTTTTCAAATTTATTGTCATCATACACAGCCTCAAAACAAGTTATTGATCCTTCACTTCTCACAATCACTCCATCTCCAAAGTTCCTTTCCTCTCCAGCAAGGAAGCTTGTTCCATTGCTTCCCAGTTATATATTTCTGATTTGAACTTCTCCAGATTCCAAGTCTCTTTGGAACATGAGGAATGATCTGACTAAAACCACAGACAACATTCTTGGTGACTTTGATGTATTATTCATGTTTGACTTCTTGATCCCCCTACTGCTCTCAAAATAGTGACTACACTGCTTTCCTGTCACACCTCTCTCATTTTTACGTAGTTCTGCTCTAACAACTTCACTGTTTCTTTCTCCTGGGAGACCCGCTGAGTTTGTCTGGCATCCAAACTTACATAATTGTTGTCTCCAGCCACATACATTTCAAAGTGCTGCTTGCTAGCTTCCTAACACACGGTCCACCAACTACAAGTAATTCAAAACCCGGTCATTAATGTTCCATTCCACACCTAGTACTGTTCACCTATCATTCTCAACCTTGCTGATCAACATTAGATTCCCTTCATCTCAAATATAAGCTGTTTATTCTTGTCTCTAAATCTCTCAATGTTCCTATTCTCTGGAACATCCTTTCCTAAGCTCATCACTCCTCCCTTTCCTTCACCTGCTCCTCAAGGTCAAACTGAAGGTTACCCGTCTTATCCTTTCCTGCGACCTTTTATCACCATGCCTCAACATGGAACCCTTCTCCATGTTAAACATCCTGTATAAATGAAAATTGTTGTTGCTCCTGACTGAGAACTATTTTTATTTTTTTATTTATTGTTTTTTTCCAGGTGCTCTGGTTTAGAGCAACACAGCACGGGAAACAGGCCCTTCGGCCCAACGAGCCCGCGCCCCCGTCATAACTATATAGTAACAATTCCATTATCCTATTCTAATTTTAGGTTATTCCTAATATGGAAGAATCTCAATGTAGGGACAATTTGTTTCCCAATCAGCCTAAGAGCGAATTTTTGGGATGTGGGAGGAAACCGGAGCGCCCGGAGAAAACCACGCAACCACGGGGAGAACGTGCAAACTCCCGCAGACACCGGCCCAATTCCAAGTGTCTGCACAGCTACAGCGATAGTCACTGAGCTGTCATGGTGCCCTTCAGATGGTCCAGATAAAGCACTCATTTATGACATGAAGCACCAGGCAACCCATGAATCAACATCCAAGAGCTGTCCTCGCACCACCTGCCGAATGCATGGTCCTTTTGGTCAAGTTGGACCGAATTACCTGTGGAAAAAAAGCCATAGTTAAACAGTCCTACTATATCCCTCTATCTGCATACCGCTCATCTGGCTGTCCAAGAGACCCTTAAACAGCCCTAGCGTGCCTGCTCCCACCACCTTACTCGGCAGTGCATTCCACACCCCCACTACCCTTTGTGTGAAAAACTGCCCTCTAGTATTCGTCTTATACCTAGCCCCCCTCACCCTAAGGCCATGACCCCTCGTCCTATCCATTTCTGAAGGTGGAAAAAGTTTACCACCATTTACTCTATCTATACACCTTATAATCTTATACACCTCTATTAGATCCCCTCTAAGCCGACGTCTTTCAAGGGAAAACAACCCCAGTCTATTTAATCATTCCTCATAAGACAGTCCTTCCATACCAGGCAGCATCCTGGTAAACCTCCTCTGCACTCTCTCCAAGTACTCCACATCCTTCCGATAGTACGGCGACCAGAACTGGACGCAGTATTCCAAGTGAGGCCTAACCAACGTTCTATACAACTGCAACATCAAACTCCTACTCTTGTATTCTATACCCTTTTCTATGGAAGCTAACATACTATACGCCTTCTTTATCACCTTCTCCACCTGTGAGGACACCTTCAGAGACTTGTGAACCTGCACCCCCAAGTCACTCTGCGTCTCAATGCTCCGTATAGTTTTACCTTTTATCCTATAACTCTCTTCTACATTTTTCCGGCCAAAATGCATCACCTCGCATTTATCCTGATTAAATTCCATTTGCCATCTATCTGCCCAGTCTACCAACCTATCTATGTCCTGTTGTATTGCCTGGCACTGCTCCTCTGTACCCGCCAATCCAAGCATCTTAGTGTCATCAGCAAATTTGCTGATCTCACCACCTATCCCAACTTCCAAGTCGTTTATGTAAACCACAAATAGAAGAGGACCTAGTACTGAGCCTTGTGGCACTCCACTAGTGACAGGCTTCCAGTCGGAAAAAGAGCCTTCCACTACTACCCGCTGTCTCCTCCTCCCGAGCCAGTTCTCGACCCATCTACGTACCTGGCCCTGTATCCCATGCGCCTTCACTTTCTCTATCAGTCTACCATGAGGAACCTTGTCAAACGCCTTACTGAAATTATGATTGGCAGTTGCAGATTGTGTACTAAACTGGCTGAGTAAAGCCACAAATTTTGAAGCTCTGTGATCTTTTTCCAGTGTTTTATTAACTGAAATCAACAGATGCCACAGAAATGCAGTGAAAAGCCTCAACTTCAGAAGTACAAAAAGGAAGAGGTCGAAATGCAGTGAGACACATACTGAGTGAAAGAGACAGACAAAGCCAGAAAGAAATTGAAGGATAAGGAATATTTCTCCTGGATCATTAGAGCCAAAGGCAGAATCAAAGTTTGATCTGGTGGGACAGATGGAAATAGCTAATGACAGATATCCCCTGAATCTAGTGTGGTAAATTAATCACATATTTTTCCATGACTAGCATAAGTAAAACCACATCTAAAGAGAGTAATTTCTATTTAAGAATCAACAAATAATTTTATAACTTGATCTTGTATTGAACTTGGGAGGCATATAATTGTCTTCACAAAGCCTGCCCTGCAGTCTTTACCCCACAGGGGTGTGGCCAGTGAATTTGCATCTAAAATGTCACTAAGTAGCTGGTGAAAAAAAAAGGTGACAAATACAAGAAAGTTGATACTTTATAATTATTCTGTACAATTTTGTGCTTCTGGTTCAGAGCTGAACAATTGAAGATGCAGGGAGCAGGAAAGCATGCAGTTTGATTGGACGAGTATCAAGGGAGCATGACAAATAGAATCTGTGAGGAGTTTCTCCTCTGACCACAGATTTTGTTTCTTCCCTGTTGCTGCCCTAGTTCGTCCAATGGCTGTTCTTCTCCATCCTGCTTGCTCTACTCCTCCAGAGAAAGGAGTTTTGATTGGTGGAGCAGCAATGAAAGGAGATAAGGATCCTATCTTTGCATGGAACAGTTGTTATGCAACAGTACTGCTTGCTACAGTAAATAGCAACATATTAAACTTTTCCAGAATTCTAGTGGCTTTGAATCAACTTAAATCCAATTGCAGAAATTTGGCATTCAATGATGGGATGGCCTTTACAAAGTACAAACTGCACATAGGGTAGAGTTTGAGAAGATGTAAGTCTTAAAATGACTAACTCAAGATAGCAGGGATTAAAATATTTTTTCTTTTGGGGTTCCAATCTTTGATATTTCTTCAAGGCTATATTTTGATTGTCAGCGTTTTTTTTTATTCTCACTAACTCTTTTCTCAAGTGACAAAGTCACATAATAACATTACATTCATAGCTTTGTTGACTTTCTTTTTAAGGTTTCTTCTTTAAATAGACAGAATAGCAAAAATACCAAACAGAAACACTCCAAAACACACAGCAGTTCATCAAATCTTAAGGACAGCATTGATCAGATTAAAATAGCATATGAACTGGAGCAGAATTTTGTGTTTCCCTGCTGGTAACGTTGGATGATGGTTGTAGAATTCTTCAGATGGCCTTCCCACTGGCTTCCAACTTAACTCCTGTTCCCCCCTCCCCTCACATGCCCCCAAGCAACCCTCATTTCTACACTGAGACTCCCAGACTAATCTGAGATTGGATCCCAAGAACTAGTGATTGCTAAAATTCCTAGCCCATATTTCAATATTAAACTTAAGGACTTACCTTGCAATGTCACATCCTCAAAGAACAATGCTCAACAATGGCTCCTTCAATAGCAGTTCAAAACCAGAACAAACAGAGAAATTGGATAATGGCAGTTTTGATTGACTGCAAAGTCCTCAGTACAACCAAAATATTTATCAAAAAGTCTATATGTATGTTATTAAATCTTCTGCTTCACATGAAATTTCAAGTTGTACACAGTAATTGTGTAAAATGAGAGATTACTTACCTAAACTATGGTCCCAGAATTTAGACCCAGGCATGGCAATGCAGTACCTCCTCCAACCACTGCAGCACTGTGTTTGGAGGGACTAGAGAGTTGTCAGTCAATGTGATTAGCTGATGGCTTTCCAAGGAGGGATTTTTGTCCAATTTCAAACAGAAGTTCCTGCTACTGCCAATTAGTATTTAATTGAACGCAAAATGGTAGCATGATAGGGATGTGTTTCTTGCTGACACTCAGGACAACAGCAGTGAGTGTTGGTAATGCTAAAGAATCCAGGTCTCTGTTCAGCACTTCAATACAATTCCCAATACACAGTAGTAAAACAAAGATTCATCTCAAATTCCAATAATTTGGGGCAATGAAACAGGGATTAGACAGGCCTAAACAGTTTTGCTAAGTCAGTAAAAGCCAAACAAACCTACAAAGTTGATAATTTCTCCTCTCAATTTACAATGCCTCCCCACCCACCATCACCACAGAAAACTGAAATGTGATAGATCTTCTCTGTGTTAGTTGTTACCATTGTTCTCAGTACAGAAGGCTCCTGGGGTTCTGCTTCTGGCCTTGTTTCTGGGTCTGGCCACCTCCATCCTTTTCCTTTTAGCTTTTTTTTTCTCCTAGCCTCATCCTGGTCCAAGAGGGTGTCAAATGACAATCTCAGATTAGTCTGGGAGTCTCAGTGTAGAAATGAGGGTTGCTTGGGGGCATGTGAGGGGAGGGGGGAACAGGAGTTAAGTTGGAAGCCAGTGGGAAGGCCATCTGAAGAATTCTACAACCATCATCCAACGTTACCAGCAGGGAAACACAAAATTCTGCTCCAGTTCATATGCTATTTTAATCTGATCAATGCTGTCCTTAAGATTTGATGAACTGCTGTGTGTTTTGGAGTGTTTCTGTTTGGTATTTTTGCTATTCTGTCTATTTAAAGAAGAAACCTTAAAAAGAAAGTCAACAAAGCTATGAATGTAATGTTACTATGTGACTTTGTCACTTGAGAAAAGAGTTAGTGAGAATAAAAAAAAACGCTGACAATCAAAATATAGCCTTGAAGAAATATCAAAGATTGGAACCCCAAAAGAAAAAATATTTTAATCCCTGCTATCTTGAGTTAGTCATTTTAAGACTTACATCTTCTCAAACTCTACCCTATGTGCAATTTGTACTTTGTAAAGGCCATCCCATCATTGAATGCCAAATTTCTGCAATTGGATTTAAGTTGATTCAAAGCCACTAGAATTCTGGAAAAGTTTAATATGTTGCTATTTACTGTAGCAAGCAGTACTGTTGCATAGCAACAAATTCTATCTGTCCATCAGCAACTCTACGCCAACAGTCCGTGGAATCTAACACTATCTTATGTAAACAGAATTTTGTTTATTCATTGTTGTGAATGCAGTCTGGATCAATGGTGATGCTGCTTTAGATCCAGTTTGGTTGAATATTTTGTAAAGGCTCCACTTAATTTTGCATTTCTTCATTCAGTTTTACAGGATTCATAATCCTCGTCTCTTGATTTTTGAATTTGGGGTGAGCACGACTGCATTTGAATCATTCTTGTAGCATTGTGGTGATACATTCTGATGCATGTCACTGTAACTATTATACTTGCACTCAGCGCAGTATGATTTACATGAGGAGATAACAGCTTTATCTGATCTGCTGTCAGAAGGTGATGAATAGGATTACTGTTGATATTATCCCTTTTCTATCCCTTGGGTGCAATTTCCTCTCAGCTCCGATGGAGAATGACTTTGTTGCTGTAGCTACCAAGCAGATAGCTTAAACAGAAACAAATTTATCTGGTGACATGAATTGCTATAAGGCTTCCCTGATATGCCAATGAGTTTAGCCAGTGAGTAGCAAAGTGATACAGGCGGGATAGAGCTCGGGCTCAATTTCCAATCTGTGCTGAGTTAACTGAATGAATGTTTGCTTTGGGCTGTCATATCACAGCCAAGAATCAAAAACTTCAAGAGGGAAACAACAAAAAAATTATGAGATTAGAAGTGTTCTCTTTATGGGGAAAAAAACATTCCTTATCGTCATTTATCAAGTAAGCTAATTATAAGACATTGGCCTGACATTAACTGACCATATTCCCTCAATTCTTCCTGATGTCTTTCCAGATATAAAATGGAAATTCAATTGTCACAAACTGGAAACTGCTGACAATCACACTTAAAGTTTGGGGAAAAAATTGATACCCCAAGCAAACAACATGAGCTCTGAAATTGTCTAAAAGTTAGATTTTTCAAGAAGGGTGTTTTTGATTGTGGGAAATTTGTTGCAGATTCTTTGAAGAATACACAAATATATTTGAAAATTTAGCAATTTCATCAAAAATGTAATTATCTTAAATATTTATAGTCAAAAAGTAATATGCAAAAGAAATTGGCAAAATATTTTGACTCATTTGATTGGATGATTTGTGGCTGTTGCCTATTCCAGATGGCAGTTTTGTGGCAATATGTTGGCAGTTCTTTATTCATAATAGTGCCTTTTCTATAAAGTCTGCGCCAATTAGACATTTTGGCAAATCCAAATGGTGAATTGATTAGACTCTGTTTATTTCCAACAGTCATTATAGATTATTTAATAAGAATAAGACAACAAAAGAGATTTGTTTTGATGTGGTATTTTGTCTTATTTCAGAACCATCTCAACAATAATTTTTGAGTTCAGTAACTGTTGTATAGGCATGTACCAAGCAACCATTTTATATCAATAAGGTCTCATAAAGATCAATGAGATATTAAGTTATGTTGTTATTGTTTGAGGGAGGAATGAGGGGCAAGTTACCAGGAAAATAGCTATTTTCTTGATACTGCTAGATCTTGAAAATTAGTTTGAACTAAGTTTCAGTATAAAGTCTGATTTAAAGTTATCTCAAGTTTACAATATGTACCTAGATACAGTCATTAGATGGATGGAATCTTGTGGAGATGACTGGGTCTCAGTTCAGCTGGCGAGAGCCCGTAATGCCTATTTTTGGGAAGGCCACCCACCACATCTGATTCCATTCAGGCACTTGACAGGCAACAGCAGAATGAAGAAGGCCAGAGACTGAATGCCCACTCATAAGAGCTGTTGATCAGTCAGAGGCAGCAACTTTATTCAACATAGTATCTCTGGGAGCCAGTAGCTGCTGTAGGTACAACACCTGTCTGAGCCTAGGATCACTCCTAGTCCCAGGCCAGCAATGAGTGATGTGAGAAGCGTGTTGAAGTGAGGTTGAAGAGCAGGAGGGGATTCAGCAGCAAAAGCAGGAGGTGGCTCCCAGTGGTTTCTCCTTCTTTATGCCAGGTCCTTTGATCCAACCATGAATGCTTTTGAACAAGGATGAGACAGGATAGAGAGGAGGCTCAAAAAGGTGGTGAAGGCTGTGAGGAGGGATGATATATAAAATTAATCATTAAATGAGGCCATTTGCAATGAGTTCAGAAATAGAAAAAGGGCAACCATACGTATAGGAATGCACTATAAACCTCCAAATAATGAGAGGGAAATAGAAGACCAAATATGGATATGAACAGTTGGAGGGCACAGAGAGCACAAAATGCTTGAACCTCATTGAAGAGAACCTTTGTAGCCAGCACATAACAAGCTCGATGTGAGGGAGTGTAACTCTAGATTTAATCTTTGGAAATGAAGCTGAGCAAATGGATGAGGTGGCAGTGAGGGACCATCTTGGGGACAGTGATCACAATATGGGTTAGATGTAGCAACATTATGGAAAGGGTAAAGATTCTAAATTAGAGAGACAGATTTTATGAAGCTGAGAGATGATCTGGCAAAAGGTGATTTTTGGACTTCTGGAATTCTGTGCCCCCAAAGGGTGGTGGAAGCTGGATATTAAAAGTATTTTAAGCGCAGCTGAATAAACATTTGATAGATCAAGGAATAGAGGACTATGGGAAAATGGCACAAAAAAGAATTGAAGCTGGAGATAGGTCAGCTATGATCATATTGAGTGACAGGGCAGGCTTAAAGGGCATGTTTCTATTTCTTGTGACTGGATACAGCTACTGTTTTTAATGAGTACTTTGTCTTCACAATGGAGAGAGATGATGCAGATATTCTAGTTAAAGAGGAGGAATTATGAAATATTGGATACAGTAAGCATGGAGAAAGAGGAAATACTCAAGGAGTTGACGAGCTTGTGCTCTTAGGCTGATTGGCAGAACAAATTCTCCCTAAATTGTCTCAAATTTGGTTTTAATGCATAGATCTATAAACATAGACAGGGATGACAGGGATCATGGGTAGAAGTGGGAACATCGATGTGGCGGCGCGGGCTGTTTTGTTCTTTGTTCTTTGTCTTTTGTTCCTTGAAGGTGGATAAATCACCAGGGCTGGATGGACTATATCCTTGGCTGTTGAAGGAAGCCTGGAGGAAATAGTGAATGATCTGAGGATATTTGTTTTCAGCTGTTGCATACATGGTGGGCTGCATTGCCTCTTCTGTGCTGTAACAATTCAATGTGAGCTCCAGGGTGTAACAATCAGTGGTTTGCATATCATGTCCCAGCATATCAGGCCAGCTGCCTACAGCTATGTAACAATAGTGCCAATGGGATGAATTCTTTTAATGGGTATTTATTATGCATTTAAAAACGTGAATTAGTGGCAGGTTAGGAAGTGAATCCACAAGTTGGAGGCAGGAAAGTGGCTAGATCCCCATCTGCGCCCTGCTGCCTAATTAAATATCCTGTCTGCCACCGGACTCATCACATGGGATTCCACCCGGAAAGTGAGTGTCACTGGTAAAGCTAACATTCGTTCTCCATTCCCAATTGCCTTTGAGAAGATGGTGTGGGCAACCTTCTTGAACCGCTACAGTTCATTGGTAAAAGTACATCCATAGTGCTGTTAAGAAAGGAGTTTCACGTTTTTGACCCAATGACATTGAAGAAACAATCATATATTTCCAGGTCAGGATGATACTTGGCTTGGAGAACTTTCAGGTGTTGGTGTTCCCATGCACCTGTTGCCCTTGGCCCAAGGTTGTGGGTTTGCCTCCAAAGATACTTGGTGAATTGATGCATGATACACATTGCTGCCATAATACATCAGTGATGGAAAGAGTGAATGTTGAAGGTGGATGGTGCCAATTAATTGGGCTGCTTTATCCTGGATGGTTACAAGCTTCTATAGCTGCACTCATCCAGATATTGGAAAGTACTCCATAGCACACCTCACTATCACCTTGCATATGGTAGACACGTTTTGGGGAGTCAGGGAGCAAGTTACTTGCTACAGAATTCTCAGCCTCCGATGCACGATCTTCTAGCCACAGGATTTGTGCTTGGTCCACTTAAGTTTCTAATAACTCCCAGGATGTTGATAGTCAGACGTTCAGTGATGGTAATGCCATTGAATGTCAAAGGGAGATGGTTAGATTCCCTCTTTCTGTAGATGGTCTTTCCTTTGCACTTGTGAGGCACAGATGATATTTGCTACTTATCAGCATAAGCCTCAACATTGTCCAGGTCTTGCTGCAGATGAACACAGACTACATTAATGTTTGAGGATTGCATGTGGTGCATTGCACTGAATATTGTGTAATCATGTTCAAATTACTGTTTCTAACCTTACAATAAAGAGAAGGTGATTGATAAAACGTCTGAAAGTCTGATTGGGCCTTGTACTACTCTGGGGAACTTCTGCAGCAATGTTCTGGGGCTGAGATTGTTCACTGGTTGGAAGATGGTTGTGATTGATAAAAGTTGAGTTTTTTTTCAATGATTCCATTGACTTCAATTTTGCAAAGGCTCCTTGACACCACCCTTGGCTCAAAACTGCTAAAAGCTTTCACTCTCACCTCATTGTTTAGGATTTATGCATTGTGTTGCAAATTTTCTAAAAGTTGTTGGGAGTTTGGAGACTAGCCTTTTCTGTACGAAAAGTCAATTCCTTGGAACTTTTAACTGAAAATAATAAATATTGAAAATTAATTTGGACCCTTTTTATGCCTAAGTAGTGTGTATTTATAAACTTTTACTAATAACCAGATAAAGATTCCAGGACACAAAAAAAACAATATCTTTTGACTTGGTGCAAATCTTAGCTAGACAAGTAGTTGAGTTCCAAGCTATGTAAGTGAAATTGATTGTCTGACGTACAGAGAGGCTCTGCGGCTTGGCTTATTCGACTAACCAAAGGATTAGTGTCAAATGCAAGTGATTTCACACAGGAGATGAATAAAACATTCAGCACTGGGAATAAAAGCTTTTTAACTTCTCAGGAAAACAGTTTCAAATTACAAAACAGGCTTTGACGGCAAAATAATTCCAAAATAGAGTCTTAAGCACTGTAGATGACAATCCTACTGGAATTTAGAAGGAGAAACCTACTATTATCCCTGAGTAAAACTGAACACACTGGCCTATTTCAGTTGGAACACACAGTCCAATTTGAGGGAAATCTGTCCAGTTGCACATTCTTAGCATTAGCAAAACAAACCACAAAATCACTTCTGCACTATCATTTTTAAATAGTGTTTAGTTACAACATGGAAAGTAGAATGTTTGCTGGAAAGGAAGTGGAATAATTTACGAGGAAGCGCAATAAAATTTGGGACTAAAATAAGATGTGCAAGTTAGGAAAATCTGAAGGATATGTATCAGATCCCCTTATTTTCAAGGAGATAATTTTACATCCAATACTACACTTATTTTAATCTTCCAAAATTCTTTATATTCTGGAACAGTCCTGGTGTATGGGAAAGTAGCAAATTAATCCCACTATGTAAGGAGGCAGAGAGAAAACATGAAAGTGCAGGCCAGCTAACCTGATATTAGTAGTTGGAAAAAATATTGGCATAAAGGAAGTGGGAACAATTTAGAAAACTAAAACACACCTCAGGAACATCAACATGGTTTTGTTGAAAGGAAATTACATTTGACAATCTACTCAGCCTTTTTTAAAGGATATAATGAGAAGGCTCGAGATAGGAAAAACCAATATATGTAGTATGTTTGGATTTTCAAAGGTGTACTTGGCTGCCATGTGAAATGTTGTAGAATTAGATAAGGGCTCATTGGTTGGAGTAATATTCCAACACAAGCAGAGGATTGATTAAAGGGAGGATTATAGAGTTGGAATACACAGGTCATTTTCAGGTTGTAGGCTGTTATGCAGTGAAGCAAGCATCAATGCTGAGGCCTCAGCTATTTACAGTTATAATAACCTAGGTGAAGGCACTGAGTGTAATATCTTCAAGATCGTTGATGCTACACAGCTGGATTGGTAAGTAAGCTCTGAGGAGCAGACAGAAGAGACTGCAAAAGGACGTAAGGTTTTGAGTGGGCAGAAAGATTGCAAATGGAGCATGGTGTGGAAAATGTGTTATTCACTCCTGCTCCTTCAAGTTAACAAAGAGTGCCTTAGGCCCAACCATCTTCAGCTTCCTCATCAATGACCATCACTCCCTCACAATGTCTGAAGCAGGATCTTTGCTGATTATTTCACAATGTTCAAGACAATTCACTGCTCTTCAGATACTGAAGCAGTTCATGTTCACGTGCAGCAAGACCTCGACAACATTCAAGCTTGGGCTGATATGGCAAATAGTATTCACACTACACAAGTGCCAGGCAATGACCATCTCCAATGAAAAGGAATCTAACTTTCTCCCTTCGATATTCAATGACATTACTGTGACAGAATCCCCCACTATCAAAATCCTGGAGGTCACCATTTGACCAGAAACTGAACTGGGACCAACCATATGAATACTGTAACTGCAAGAACAAGCTAGAGGCTGGGAATTCTGCAGTAACTCAGTACATCCAATCCCATGAATTATTGTCACTTAGAAGGAGAAACTCAACATATATATGGGGATACCACCACATTTAAGTTCCCTTCCAAGGCACATACCATTCTGACTTGAAAGTATGTCATTGTTCCTCTAATATCAAAATCCTGTAACTCGCTTCCTAATAGCACTGTGATTCAAGAAGGCACCTTATCACTGTCTTCGCAAGGCACCAGAAATGGATAACAAAGTTGACCTCGCATTACGCATATTCTATGAAAGGAAAACAATGTATCTTGGAGAGCAGGCAACTCTCACCTTCAGTTAGCTTTGGGAAATCCCAAATCACAGCTCAGGCCTCCCCCTCGTTTTACTGTTTAAATTTTAATCAGAGAATTGTTAGAGTGTAGAAGGAGCCTATTTGGCCCATTGTGTCTGCACTGACGCTCCAAGTGAGCGTTATGACTAGTGCTGCTCCCCTACCTTTTCCCTGTGCCCATGCACATTGTTCCTTTTCTGCTTAGGTGCATTGGGTCTTGCTAAATTCTCCCTCAGTGTACCGAATGTGGCGATTAGGAGATCTTTACAGTAATTTCATCGCAGTGTTAATGTAAGCCTTGTGATACTATTAAATAAACCTTTAATTTATTTTTATTCAAGTAACCATTGACGACCATCTTAGAACATAGAACATTACAGCGCAGAACAGGCCCTTTGGCCTTCGATGTTGCGCCGACCAGTTAAGAAAAAGCAATGACCCTCTAACCTAAACCATTCCCTCTTCATCCATGAACTTATCTACTGACCTCTTAAATGCCCCCAAACTTGGCGCATCTACAACTGCAGCAGGCAGGGCATTCCATACCCTTACCACCCTCTGGGTAAAGAACCTACCTCTGACATCCGTCCTATAACTATCACCCCTTAATTTAAAGCTATGTCCCCTCGTGCTAGCTTTCTCCATCCTAGGAAAAAGGCTATCACTGTCCACCCTATCTAAACCCCTAATTATCTTATATGTTTCAATAAGGAAATGCCTTGATTCAATCTGCCTCTGCCATCTTTGCAGGCAGTGGCAATTAATAGCACTTTGGTGCTCTCCGAACCACCCACTGTGAAAATGTTTCTTTTCGCACCATATTTGCTTCTTTTGCAAATCATTTTAAATCAGTGCCTTCTCATTTTTGATCCTTTTACAAGCAGGAACAGTTTCTCCCCATCTACTCTGTCTACCGTCCTCATGATTTTAAACATCTCAATCAAATAGAATCAGTCACTACAGTACAGAAGGAGACCATTTGGGTCCATTGAGTCTGTGCTGATCATAATCCCACCCAGGCTTTATTCCCCTATCCCTCATTTACCCTGCTAATCCCCTTGACAGTTAGGGTCAATTTAGTATGGTCAATCAACCTAACCTGCATATCTCTGGACTGAGGGGAAACTGAAGCACTTAGAGTAAACCCATGCAGACACAGGGAGAGAGTGCAAACTCCACACAGTCACCCAAAGCCAGAATTGAACCTGGGTCCTTGGCGCTGTGACTCAGCAGTAGAAACTAATGAGGCACCATTGTCACCCCTCTTAGCCTTCTTTTCTCCAAGGAGAACAGTTCCAATTTCTTCCAACCTTATCTTCATAAACCCACATATTTACAGTGGTAATCCCCCGAATCTTGGGACACCAAGGGATAATATAACATGGCCAAACTACCTGCAATCTTTGGACTGTGGGAGGAAACTGGAGTACCCAAAGAAAAACCCACGCAGGCAGAGTCGGGGGGACATGCAAACTGTACATGTAGTCAATCAAGGCCAGAATTGAACCCACGCCCCTGGACCTATGATACAGCAGTGCTAGCCACCTCAACATAACTCCTGCAAATTAGTGAAACGTATTTCCCTTGTTGAAATCCATGTTAGCCTGAATACCACATGTTTTCATGTGACTAATTCTATCCCCAGCGGTTATTTCTAAAAGTTTGCCCATCACTGATGTTAAACTAGCTGGCCTGTAATTGTTGAGGTTTTCTGTACTAGCGGTTTGGACAAGGACTTAACATTTTCAATTCTCCAGTCCTCTGACACCTGTCCTGAATCTAGAGAAGACTGAAAGATGTCCCTGCAATTTCCATTCTCACTTCCTTCATTAACTTTTGGATGCATCTCATTCAGTCCTGTGGCCTTGTCTAACTTCAGTATCAATGATTTACCAACATTTCCTTCTTCACAATTTTGAATTCTTCTAGAGACAGTGTTTCCTCATCTGTTACTATGCCCAGGGCAACATCTATTTCCTTGATGAAAACAGCCTTGCCCCCAATCTCTATGTATAAACTCCCTTTGAGGTCCCTAGTCGGCTCTAGTCTTTCTTTTTACCACCCTTTGTTTTCATAACTTTGGGATACCCCTTTATGTTGGCTGTCAATCTATTCTCATAATTCCTCTTCACTTCCATAATATGTTTTTCCACCTCTCCTGATGATGTTATTAGACCTTTGCTTTGGTATGTTAACATTCCTTGGATTGCCATTGGTGGAAACACATGCTTTGGTCTGATTTCTATACGTAAGTGAGCAGCAAGAGGGTTTGTTTGGGTTGGGTTAGCCAGTTTGTGTGTGTGTGTGTGTGTGTGTGTGTGTGTGTGTGTGTGTGTGTGTGTGTGTGTGTGTGTGGCAGGGGTTGGGGGAGATGAATGGGGAGGAGGGGGGTGTGGCATGGTGGGTGATATTGAAAGCGAGTCCAATGGTTTTTCTGGATAATGTATGCCACAATTGAGTTGTTGTATACATCACTGTACAATTTTAAAATCACATTCTATGCCATAGAAGTTTTCACTGTTTAAATTTGCTAGATTTTAATGGATAGCCTTCCATTAAATAAAGCAATAAATATAAGTGAAAACTGAGATCCTGTCAGTCATTACAGTTTAACTAAAGTGCCATTTATCAAGTAAGCAAATGAGACGTACAGCTGTGTTATGTTAAAAAAGAAAAAAAAATTAATTTAGCAAATTACTGAAGGAAGAATTCATATCATATGACATTTATTTAGACAAGGAGATGAATGATCCATGTTTATACAAAGCCTCGCCACAAAAATGTAATCAGTGGAGGATTTTGGAAGATATTCTAAATCCAGTTGCACTGAAATGAGGACACGGTAAGTAAGTACTGGACTGAATACAAGCATTGTATTGACGAAAAGCTTTGTATGGATGGTCACTAATATATTTGGACCATTTAGTAAATCTTTGTAGAAAATTACATCTTTAATGCCTTGTCGTAGGACGTGATGCTATGGGCCCATTCACACGGGACAAATCCTGCTATGGCTACTAAATCTCATAAGAGGACCATGATAGGAGTTGTGGTGGTGAGCCTTCTGTGTGAGGTTTCGCGCCCCACCAGCAGCGTAATCAGCTTTATGCTGCTTTTAGGCATGAACCTGATTTCCATGATTTGAATGAATTAAAATTGCATTTTGCAGCTTAACACACTGTATTAAGTGTGTTAAGGGGCCTTCGGCCCCATTAACATTTCCAGAGACATAAGGTAGAATTAACCAGCCAGCACCCTTGCTCATAGTAGGTTCAATCATGGGCAGGGAGCAAGGGTAATGCAGCTGGATCTGAAAAGATAGCTAAAGTGATGGCAGGAAGATGTGCTCCCAACTGTCATAGTGGATTGCCATTCCTATGAACTTGGTGTGAAACCATTTTTACTCCCATCTTGTTAATGGATGCAGATGAAGGCCCAGCCTGAAATATCCACCCGCATGATTATCCGGGTTTTCCTGCCAGTCCAGAACATGTCTGGACCAAAGTGGCATGCAAGTGTCACACAAAGTGGCATGTGAGTTTTAACAAAAAGGCCTGGGGCAACTCAGAGATTGGAAAGGAAGGTGGTAGCTTCCACAACCAGGACCCTGGAAACCACATGATGAGTGAGTGCTGCATCTACAAAGTGGATCTTTCAGCTTCCAGGACGTGGATCTTTGAGCTTCCAGAGGCTGGATCTTCTCCTTCAATGGTGTATAAGTCAATGTCCGGGTACCTTTTGAATATAGCTCCCCAATATGATGATTGGGTGTGAGTCAGACACTGCACCACCATGCAAAACATCAGATACTCTCAACTGCATAATTAGTTAGACCAGAATCATGCAATATGGTGAAAATTCCCACTGGCCTCAGCAGTGGGAAACACTCCTTGTTCCCATCCTCACCATGGGTCTTGTCCCAGAATAGAAAATTCCATACACAGTGGCACTAGGCCTTCAAGAAGAACCTCAATCATATTCTTTGATGCTATCATAGAAAATGCTGAGATGGAGGAATGAACACTAGAGTGTCAAGATCTTGGAGTGTCCCAGACCACAGCTTCTTTTAGTAACATAGAAGGGACCTCACAAAAGAATGTCAATGACAAAACAAATATAATTGTGCTTCTTTCATACTTTCATTCAAATGTGGATGGAACTCTTCATTGCATTCATTGACCATCAGACTCAGTAATTACATAAAAACATAGTAAAATACATAGAAAATAGAAGCTGTTGTGAGACTGTATGAATTGTGTCCCAAAGATTTGGAAGTTTGAGGAAACTCTATCACAACCATGTCATTACTTCATGATGATGTGACTATAAGAGATCTGAAATAGATAGTTTCATAATCTGAACCAGTGTCAAGGAAGGCTGTGTGATAGTCCCCATGTTATTTACATCTACTTGATATTGGTTGTTCACCATATTAACGATAAGGTACTCATCTGGTGTCAGTATTAAATACTATCTGTGTGGAAAACTCTATAGCCTGTTGCCTCTGTGCCAGAATTAAACTAACTACCATAGGTAAGCATGATCCACAGTTTGCAGATGACTTTGCCCAATCTGCACCAGATTTGCAAGCCGCTTTCAATCTCTTTAACTTCGGTTACGAGAGGCTTAGTCTGTCCTTGACTGTTAGGAAAACATCAACCACACCTGGTCAGTCAAATAATCCATCTCCCATGCATGTTGAAAGAGAGATTCTGGATCATGTTAAGTACTTCCCACTTCTTGGCAGCTACTTCTCTCAAAAGGCCACCATTAACAAGATGATCTAACACTTAAACAGCTGCTCCAATTCAGCTTTCTACAAACTATGGCAGTGAGATTTTGACAGCAAAGACCTTTGTAAGTCAGTGAAAGTCCTAGTGTACAGAACAGTTGTTGTCAGCATCACTGACATAGAAGAGCCCTGGAGAAATTCTATTAGTAATGACTTCACTGCATCCTCCAATTCATTGGCAGGACGGTCAGACAAATACTAGTGTTCCTCACAAAGTTAGTTCCATAAGCATTCAGGCTAATCTCCTGGGCTAGAATTTCATGCTCCCCTAGTGATAGGTTTTTAGACCAGTGGGGGGGGTAGTTAGGCAGGAAGGGACACCCCACCATCCAAAATATTCAGACTCTGAGGACAAAGCAAACACTTCAAAGACACTCTGAAGCTCTCCATGAAGCACAGTAACATTAATTAGCAAAAGGAACATGCTACCAGTCATTCAAAATGCTTCCATCCAGTTTCATCAAACTTTGAATGACAGTGATGATGAAGCAGAGCGGCAAGAGAGGAAAAAAAAGGAGTAAATCCTGCACTCCAGATTCCTCTCCTTTGTGACATCTGTGGCTTAGAATTGGCAGTTCAATCACAAGAAGACTCGTGGCAGTAATTTGCAACCGTCAAATCATAGAATCCTTATTGTGCAGAAGGAGGCCATTTGACTCATTCAGCCTGCCTCCAGGCCTTATCCTCTTAATCCTATAATATTTGCCCTGCTAATCCCCTGACTCTAAGGGACAATTTAGCATGTCCAATCTACCTAAGTCTTTAGAGTGAGATGAAACCAGAGCAGCCGGAGGCAACCCATGCAGACACCGGGAGAATGTGCAAACTCCAAGCTGACAACCACCTGAGTCGCAAAGCAGTGAGGCAGCAGCACTAACCACAGTGCCACCATGCTGCCCATCCAGGGATCTAAGATGGTTACAAAAACTAAATTATGATTTGACTGCTATGATACTTTAGATGTTGAGCTGTGCTGATTTAACTTGTTTGCTTAGGAAGTTCAGTGTACAATTACTATGGTGCATTTTTGATGTTAGCATTGAGTTCAAATGGAGGAAATCTGTTAAAATACATGTTTTCTTTAGAAGTTTTTTCACATTGTGACAGTGATGCCTAGTATCACTCGTTTTCAGTTGTGCTGTTTATTTCCAGAATTCCCATTATTTTGCTGCAATTAATCTTGTTTTTCATGAGATGTGAGCTTTGCTGGCAGGGTTAGCATTTGATGTCCAATCCTAATTATCCCTTAAACCAAGTGATTTTATAGGCCACTTCAGTGGGCAGTTAAGAGACAACCACATTACTGTGTCTGTGGAGCCATACATAGGCTAGACTAGGTAAGCACGTCAGATTTCCTTCCCTAAAGGAAATCAGATGGATTTTTACAACAATCGATGATAGTTTGATTTTTACTGACATTAGCTTTAGCTTTTATTTCTAGATGTTATTAACTGAACTTAAATTCCACTGGCTGTCTGTGGCATTTGAGTCCATATCCCCAAAGCATTAAAGTGGGCCTTTTGTATTACTCACCCCATACATTACATCACCGCTCTGCCACTGTCTCCTCTGAAAATCTCCTAAACATTTTGAAATGAATGTTCATTATAAATGTATTTAAAATGCAGGTTTAAATTATAAATGTTTACAGCAATTTACACTGTCATTCTCCAATTCCATCGTAGAAAATTTTAAAATTAAATATATTGGGGCTGACTCTCCCAGTCCGGAGCACTGCTCTAGTAGTGCAGTGGGTCGGGAGACATCAGCAGTGGCCATTTCACAGGATTCCTGCTGGGCACCATAGCCTCCAAATGTTGCCCAGTCTAAGACGTTCAGCATCATCAACTCCGCACCAGAAATCAGGACAGAGTTGATTATCATTTGGAAGTTAATTGGCATTTCCATATGATTAGCGGGCCCGCTAGTATTTCCTCTCCTGCCAGGAATGGTTCCCTCTGAAGTTTACTCCTGCTCCCCACTAACGGGGAACAAGTGGCGTGACTGCGTTGGAGGGAAGAAAAGCCATTGAGGCCTCCTTTTTGGGGGGTGTGTGGGGGTGTAATTGTTGAGGAGTTCTTTGGGTAATGTCAACTAGCATTGCCAAAGGATCAAACTTGCACTGCCCACGAGGCATTGGGCAGTGCCAAGGGGGCAGGCCCAGGAGTTGTGTGAAGGAGGAGAACTCTTTGCATTGGGATCAGAGGGAGGGAGTGAGGATGATCAGAATTGGCCATCTGGGTGGGGATGGGTCAGGGCTGATCATCGCTGATTGGAAGTGGGATGGGAAGAGATTGATAGGTTTGTGATTTGGAGGGGCAAAGGAGACAATGGTGAGGGCTGGTCATTGGGAAGGTGGAGTAGATGGGGCTGGTCAGCGATTGGGGGTGGGGGGGTAGAATTGAGGGGCTGATCAGCAATTGGACTGGCCAGCAATCAGGAGATCGGCAATGGGGAGATAACAGTGCATACGCCAATCTGTATTGACAGATCAATGCTTGCACATTGGCCTGCTCACTACTACGCTCTAGGCTTCTCGGGTGGGAATAGGCCCTGCCCACCACTTTTCAGAATGAATCCAGTGGAATACCCTGCACATTGAGTGTCAGAGATCCATTCTGGAGATCAGCTTCAAAAAAAACAGTGGGCGTTACCTTCATTTTCCCGCATGTTGGGAACTTAGTAATTTTTTGGGAAAATCCTGGCCATCTAATTTTTATTGACATGACCAAAAGTTTGACAAAGAGAAGATTTCTAGATCGAGGACATGATAGAATTTGGGATATGGTCTGTCACATTTGTGGAATTTATGGCAGTTAATTTTTGTGAACTTAAAATGTTTAAGTCGCGTTACTTAACGTTGAGAGGATAGCTACTATAAAGAAAACATTGATATTGTTCTTTGTTACAATCACAGTGACAAAATAAATAATTAATGTATGGCTTTTTGAATATCAAGTTTTTTTTGACCTGAAAATTTGGAGTCACAGAACTGTATCAGCAAGTGTAAAAACCTAATTGGATATTTGAGAAATTGGCTTTTTAGATCAAGGATATTCTTTGATTTACGGAAATAAATTAATGAGGAGCTAGTTATGGAGCCTCCTATGTAATCTTTCAGTAGATAATATGTGAGGTATGATCTGAGAAGGCTACCACATGATCCTGATTGCAAACACTTAATTAAGAACAATTGAAATTATTTCTCCATGGCGGTCATCACGGGATCTGCCTTGTGGAGTTTAAATTGAAAATAAGTGAAAGATGGGATGTGTTGGAAAGTAATCACATGCAATCTGTTGTGTCTCAGCTGCAAACCAATTAAATTATAGGGTAAATAGAAGTCAAATTGCTCAACATTTTAAAAAGCAACTGAACTATGCTGCATAACATGCTCAAGTTGTTCCTTTTGTGTTTTAATTGATATTAAACGTTGACAACAATTAAATAGCTGTCAAGTAAATTTCATTAAAATACTAGTTCAGCCAAAATAAAATCTAGTCAACACACACCGGTCACTGGCAGAACTGGGTGAGAGATTGGGCTGAGTTGGACTTTTTCTGTTTGGCCAGCTTAACCTTTCAGAAGTTCAGAATTCTCTAAATAAACTGATAAGGTGCCCTTCCAGAACTACACCAACTCTCAGCTCTACTTTCCCTCCTCAACACAGATACAGCTTGCATCTAAGGAGGTACAAACCAGAATGCTCAGGGATAGAGAGGAAGCAGGAGTGCTTGGGGATCACAGATACAGTACAGAGTGCTGCAGGAAAAGGACGAAGTGGAAATTGGAGTTTGCTGACTTACTGTAATATGCAGCAGACTCACAAGCTAAACCTGGGGGACAAATGATATGATCTAGTTCTCTGATGCTATGTTGGCCAACAGCAGAATGATTATTGACTCTCCTTCTACCCTGGTTAGAGCTGCAGCTCAAAGCTCACTCTTAGCTCTGGAGTTTTGAATTGTTGTAGTCCATGAAAAGATTCCAAGGAACCATCCTTAAATGCTATTCAACAGGATTCCTACTGTTGTACATAGATCAAACTATTTCTCACACCCTTAACAAGTTTCACTGTCCTTGTAATGCCTATCTAGATAGTTGTTGATGGATAAATATTTAACACAGCAATGCAAGACAAATGTATTTGGAATTATTATTGCCATACAGTATACAATCACAGCTATATGCAATTTGATATTCTTTGTTCTCCTGTGAATATCCCTTTTTATTTAATGCTGCAAAAAATCTTATTTTTACAGCAGAAAAAATAAAGTGTCAACTTCATGGTCAGAACTTGTTGCTCCCCTATCAATGCATTTTTAGATGGGATGGGAGATGTGAAATTGAAATAGCAGTATTCCCTCTGAGTTCTTGCTTGTCCTGACCACAGAATGGTTTTACACTAGGTTAGGAAAATTCTCAGATGGGAAGCCCAAGGTCTCCCCTCACCAACAAATTTCAGATAAAGTTCTTAATTGACCAAGATTCCCACCCAGCTTCAATTTGTAGGCTGCCAGGAGGAAAGCCCAAAAAAGACCAGGCCTCAATTATGTATGCTGGAGCACCTTAAGTAAAAACCTGTTATTACTTAAGGTGCAGTGGCTGTTGGTATTCCACCCCCACCCATCCACCACCATCACCATCAAGAACTTCCCTGCTCTCTCCGTTCTAGGGCTATTTAAACTTACTTTGAGACCGTGTCTCAGGCATTCTCCTGAAATTGCTGTTCAGTCCATTGCAGCTCCTGTCATCGATTGCACTGGCTGCCAGCTCTCTGAGGTGGAACTTCCTCCCAAGTGAGGGGCAGAAGTCTAGTCTGCAGCCATTCAATGTTCTTTGGAGTGTAAACTAGCAGTGGGGCACTTGCAGTCGACAGAGAAATGGCGGGAAGGAAAACACCAGCATCCAAACAATTCAGGCTCGTGGCTTAAAAAATAGTTGGCATGAGGCCAAGGCACATATTCTTACCATATATTCAGTACAAGTCCCTCATTCTGCATAGCTATTTTTGCTTTAGAAAAGCAAGTCTAACGTCCCAATTTGATGGATGGAACTGGCAATCTGTGGCTAATTAAAGCCAGACAAGGCAGCATTGTCTATTCTGGCTGACCTCTGTGATAGCAATCGAAGTATCAAAGCCAAGATTGTCCTTCAGGCCCAGTCCTGGCTGTCTCTGCTGCAGCCTAGGTGCTCATGGGTGGACTGCGATATTACAACCCCATTAGTTGTGTTGTAGATGCAGTTAGTGAAGTCCTCCATTTAGCCCACTACACCTCCTTCACATTATCAGAGACTGTTACCTCTTTTCAAACACCTTTTAAAAAAATCAAACCCATGAGATCTTGGTGATGAGCGCCTGTGGTCAACAGTGTTTTCTCCTCTGGACAGCAGCATCTTTCTTAGCTTTTGCAACCTTTTCCTGCTTGTGTTTTGTGTGTCATTCTGTGCACTCCTCTTTGTCTCATCTTTTAATGGCCCTTTAGTAAATGTCTGTGCATTTCTTCTGCAGCAATTCACAATATCAGCATAGCTCATTCAATGACATGGTAAAAATGTTCGAAGGGTCAAAAACATGAATATTTTAACATGTGACTTTAATAAAGCAAAAATGAGTTGGGAACACTCAGTTGCTTTGCTGAATAACCTGGTAGACATGACTGCATCATGCACCTGTGTCAGAAAGTCATCAGAGGCAGTGCTCATAGTAATGTGACCCAGAGAATATAGCAAAGGTTACAGGGGCGATTCTCCTTTTCTGCCACCCTAACGGTGGACACTGAAACCACATATGGTTGACACCAAAATTGGACACAAACCACATGACCCTTCTCCCTCCCCTCCCCTTTCCCCTTTCTCTCATCCGACCCCCCCCCCATCCTCTGTTAGTCCCTCCACATCCTCCCCCTGCACCCCTCAGCTGACCATGAAAATCACCCTACACGTTCATAGGCCTGGGCTGGCACTGGTAATGAGTCTTTGGTGAAGGTTGGGGGATGATGACAACTCATTGTAAAGTACATTTGGATTATGCCCGTGGTACCACTCAAGTCTGATTCCTCCCTGTTCTCCAAATGCACACACACACTTAGGCCCACATAGCAGTAAAGGTCAGGATCACAAATATGTGGGGCAATGGATTGGGGATTCGACCAGGGGTGATGGGGGGGTGGGGGACTGGGCATGTGACTAAAGGTCTTGTCACTACTTGGAAAAGTAGAGCAGGTATAACTTTTGGCCGAGATACTAGGTATTGCACAGCACAGCAGTCAGCGCCTTTATGCGTGGGATTGGGATACACTCAGCTCTGTGAGGGTAAAATCAGAGACAGATGAGTAACAGCTTTGAAGTACAAACTTTTAATTGTGTTCTTAACCTTTCCCAAACTTAACCATGACCACTGGTGATGTTCACCTTTTGACCTCTTAGTGAACCTACTATTTTCTAATCTTGTGTGTGGCCTCCTGTTTAGTCTAGGTGCTCCCCTAGGATGCACACCAGGGGTGAAGGGATCCAGCTGTGATCTGCACTCCGTTGCCTATGATGCCCTTGATGACCGTCCCTTTAGGTGCAGAGTTCTGGAGGTCCCTGGATGACTTGTGGATGACACTGATGTTTCTGTGCTACCCTATACATCCAGCTGGCCCTGAGATGCCCCGGTGTGAGCAAAGGGAGAAATCGGAAAGTCTCAGGACATCTGGAGTCTCCTGGGTGAAAGACCCCAGCATAGGCTCTAGCCCTTTCTCTTCCTTAGGAGTGCGCAGATGCCCCGGAAACACTCCATAGGATGCCAGGGTAGCTGGACTGAGCTCCAGAAGCTCTGGCATCACCTGGGTCTACCAGACCAGAAGGCCCTGATGTGTCTGCCCTTTGGTCTGTGATCCCTCAGCCCTAGCCCTCTGAGACTGGGCCAAGTTCTGGAGCCGTTTGCTACTGCATCCTATGAGTGAATCAAGCTCTGGATCCCCCCAGCATTAGCCCTCTGAGACTACAAGGCACAGCCTACAGAACCCCAGAAAGAGTCCCAGCCATGGCCACCAGTGTCTCCAATGTACTGCTGACACTCATGGCCATGAACCATGCTGGATGCCAGCAACATCCTCGACCGTGGCTTGCTGTGTCTCTGCCATGGCCTGCTGTGTCTCCAGGAGAGCCTGCACAAGGCCAGATCTCTACCAGACTTTCCACTGTCTGCGGTGGATTCTTCAGGACCTCCTTCCGAGTTGTTGTTCAAGCTGCCCAGGGGAATTGGTTGGAAAGCATTAGGAGTGGGGCCAGCGACACCCGAAGAGTCTGGAGCATCAGAAACCAGGACTGTAAAAAAAAGAGCACACAGTAGGGAAGCGAGGGAAAGTGGCTGATGCACCAGGGCACTTACTTCAAAAAGACTTAGGAAGATCATTAAGCTGATGCTTACTTCCATGCCAAACACCAACTTGACTCTGTATTACCATTCTAGATGTGAAGTTTCCTCTTCCCAGTTCTCGAGCATGCTGCTCTATAGAGTGTTAATATCTGCAGCTCAGGAACACCACCACCAATCTTTGCCATCTCATGGCGGTTATGCACATTTTCCTCCTGTGAGCACATAAGGGCGATTGAAAGCATGATGTAATGGAAGGGCATGGGATGCAATGTGCATCTGAGTTGGAGAACTATGATGGTCGTGTCAGGGAAATGGGTCCTCATTGGGAGGTGCTGCTGGGAGGCTGGGATGCACAGCGGGGAGCACAGGGGTTAGATGCAATTTCCAGAGGGGGGAGGGCTGGTTGTTGGATGTTCTTGCAGTACTGGGGATAGTTTGACATTGTTCATCCAGCGTATGCATGTTCAGGTTTCAGAATGGGATGCCATCTCACCCTGCTGACCTAAGAAGGTCATTCAGTTTCTCATGGCAATGTTCTGCGATTGAGATGTCAGGGTTCTAGCATTAACTGCGGATGCCACTGTCTCCCACACAGTGCCTTTGCTGCGTGAGCACTTCTCTGTGAATCTCGGAGCAGATTTCTTTGGGGCCATCGTCCTGGCACGTCTGACTGTTGGTCCATCATTACAGCTTATATATAGCCCTAGTTTGTTAAGGAAGTCCAGGTGCAGTCAGTTTGGGCCAGTGATGGCCCAGTTCGTTAAAATTCCTTGTAAGAAATATCCAGGGAACCTTCTTTCAATAGATGGTAACGATTGGATTCAGTCAACAAGCTACTGTGTCCGTGGGAGGTGTAATGCTCAAGGCTCTCCCTCAACAAGGGGGAATATTTGCAGGCAGGGGCTGTGCCTGGCGCTACTTGTGTGTGAGGCCAGTGCTGTATATATGTGTAAAGGGGGTGGGGGGGGGAAGGAGAGAGAGAGATAGCCAGCAGGTCAATGATGTCTGGGTCTCAGGAGGTCAGTGATGTTTGTTCCAGTGGGGAATGGGGAGGCCAGCGATACCTAGATCACTGGGGGAGGAAGAGGCCAGAAGGCCAGCGACGTGCATGGGGGCTAGCGATGAGGCCAGCAATGTTTGTGGAGGTTTGAGACCAGTGATCTTAATGCTGGGAGGACTGTTCAGCAATCTCCCAGAGATCAGTGCATATACAGGGGCTGAAATTGCTGTGTTGATTTCAGCCTCTTCAGCGGGAATAGGCTCAGTCCTTGGACTTCTGGAGTGATTTACATTCATGCTCTCTACCATGCACAGTATGTGGGAGATTTTTCTCTGACCTCCCGCTGAAAACCAGCACAATTTACTTCACACAAATTCAACACTCAGAATTTTTTTGGGAGAATCTCAGCCCGTATTTACCCACAGTCATGGATAATGACAGCACAATAATCAGCATGATCCAGGAAATGGTAAATGACTAGGTACTGAAAGGAGCAAGAGAGTCAGTAAGAGGTCTGACAACACCAACTTTAAATCCAACCGATTTATTTGATAGTAAACTTGCTAGCTTTCGGCCTTTGTAGCCTTCATCGGGCGAATGACATCAAGAGAAAGAGAAACAGGATAAGTAAGTTGGTTGGGCAAGAGAGCAATTTGTTTAACAAAACTTGAAGTAGAGGAGAACTGGAGCACGTATTTAGAGATAGCAATGCTGAATTTGCAAGATAAATATGTAAAGAGATTAGCAATGGAGGCTAAACAACCATTGTTTGAAATTGAAGCAAAGGAAAGACACGTATGAATTCTGCAAGAAGTGATGAGATTTGCTAGAATACACATAGATAGGAATGTGAAAGTATATCTCAAAGATAAAAGAGGGACTTGGGAAAACAAGGACACAGGTGCAGAGGTTAACAGTAGGAAGTTTGTTTATATGTAATTTAGATTTGAGCGAAACAAGTAATACACTAAATAGTTCAAAGCATTCACCTGCTAAGTCATAAGCAACGCTCTCTCCTTTTTAATGTTCATTCAGGGGATGTGGGCATCACTGTCTAGACCAGCATTTATTAAGCAGCATTCCAAATTGCTCTTGAGAAGGTGATAATGAGCTGACTTCTTGAACTGCTACAATCCATCTGGTGTTATGGGGGGAGTTCCAGGATTGAACTTAAATTTTACAACAATTTAAATTAAATAAGTAGAACGAAAGTCCAACACAGGCTAAAAAGGCTTAAAATGAATAAATTCTGTGGGTGTTTAGTGTTTGTCATATGATCAAATAGTGTTAGTATAAAATTATTATTAATGATTTAATTAATCAATAGTTTGTTTTAAATTAGTATTTGTATTAGAGAATAGTTATAAATAGTATATCAAAGAATCATTTTAATGAGGGGGGGATGTACTTGTAAGAACATATTGTGAGCTACACAGATGAGAATTTCATATGGCTCCTTCTGCCACTACGGTCAAAGACCAAAGTTGAAGGCAGACATGTCTGAACAGCAAGAAGAAGCAGTCCAAATTTTTTTATATGGAAAATGTAATAAGGTGCAAATTGGAGACAACTTACTTGTCAAAAGTTTCAAATGCCAGGTCTGTCAACCGGACAGTAACCCAACAGCCCCAATACTTCTGCAGAAAATGCAGATGTATGGGATAGAAGGTGATTTAGCTAACTGGGTTAGGAATTGGCTAGCAGATAGAAGACAGAGGGCGGTGGTTGATGGGAGATATTCATCATGGAGTTCGGTGACAAGTGGTGTACCTCAGGGGTCTGTTTTGGGGCCCCTGCTGTTTGTAATTTTTATAAATGATCTGGATGAGGGTATTGAAGGATGGATTAGTAAATTTGCAGATGACACTAAAGTCGGTGGAGTGGTAGATAGTGAAGAGGGGTGTTATAGTTTGCAGAGGGACTTGGACAAGTTGCAGAGCTGGGCCGAGAGGTGGCAAATGGAGTTTAATGTGCAAAAGTGTGAGGTAATGCACTATGGCAGGAATAATAAATGTGTAGAGTATAGGGCTAATGGTAGGATTCTTAGTAGTCTTGATGAACAGAGGGATCTTGGTGTGTATGTGCATAGATCCCTGAAAGTAGGCAGTCAAGTCGAGAAGGTTGTTAAGAAGGCATATGGAGTCTTAGCTTTTATTGGTAGGGGGATTGAATTTCGGAGCCGCAACGTCATGTTGCAACTGTACAAAACTCTAGTGCGGCCGCACTTGGAGTATTGTGTGCAGTTCTGGTCCCCGCATTATAAGAAAGATGTGGAGGCATTGGAGAGGGTACAGAGGAGGTTTACCAGGATGTTGCCTGGTATGGAGGGCAGGTCTTATGAAGAGAGGCTGAGGGATTTGAGGTTGTTTTCGTTAGAAAGGAGGCGGCTAAGAGGGGACCTTATCGAAACATATAAGATGATTAGAGGTTTAGATAGGGTGGACAGTGATAGCCTTTTTCCTAGGATGGAGAAAGCTAGCACGAGGGGACACAGCTTTAAATTAAGGGGTGATAGTTATAGGACGGATATCAGAGGTAGGTTCTTTACCAAAGGGTGGTTCGGGAGTGGAATGCCCTGCCTGCAGCAGTTGTAGATGCGCCAAGTTTGGTGGCGTTTAAGAGGTTAGTTGATAAGTATATGGAAGAGAAGGGAATGGTTTAGTTTGGAGGGGCATTGCTTTTTATATTGGTCGGCGCAACATCGAAGGCCGAAGGGCCTGTTCTGTGCTGTAGTGTTCTATGTTCTATATGTTCTATGGCTGCCTCTAACCACTTAACCGGAGCCAGTCTGCCAACCTGTAAATAGTTACTGCCCTCAGAATGAAAATTCCACCTTTGTTGGCACTTTTTCCTGAGGTGGGTGACCCAACATGGGAAATCTCCCAACTCTTGCTTTCCAACTCAAGGCTGAAAATCCAGCCCTGTTCCTTCTTCACATGGCTACCATTGACACTGCAAACCGCAGGCTCCAAGCAGAGAGAATCTCCAAAAAGATCATGCATAATGACACAGACATCAAGTTTCTCCCATGGTTACCTTCTTCCAAACCATTCTGATTTAAAGACAATATCTGTATTGGTCATGTGACTGAAACTAACTGGCGTTCACAGTTTTGATCTAATGACCCAGAAAAGACCAGAGCATTTGCAGAAGACCACTGTGAGCTGTGGAAAAGGCAATGTCATCTTTGCCTCTTAAACACCAGGAGGCAATAAAGGTTTTAAAAATCTGCCAGTTGATTCCAAAACTCCCAAGTCAAATCTCACAAAGAAATTTGACCTGACACAAACCACAAGTGCCTAGCTTCATGACCATTCATTTCTTCAGGGAATTCTGCAACACTTTGCATATCTGACTTCAGCTACCATCTGAACTACAATCTAAACATGGAAAAGTACTCCTTTCTTGATTTATTGGGCCCACAATGACTGATCTCCAACAAATAAGCCAAACATGTGAACTGTTAACTATTCTTCTGATTTAATACTTTAATCCTTCTTGTGAGTGTGGCATGTGACTGATGTGGCATTTAGATTTCCAGGGTGTGTGTGTGTGAATAAATAAATCTTCTCTATTTTTAAACACGTGAAAGTCTGCTACTTTTTTTTTGTAAGGTGACCACATGTTAAAGAGGAGCATAAAAATACAGATGTCTACCTTTTCCAAAAACAACCACACTGATTGTGGATAATAAGAAAAGGGGAATTGGAGCTTTCAGTTTACTTATCCTCCCCATAACATCCTCCATGCCAGCTTAAGGCACTTACAACCTAGTTCTCCTAGTATGCACTCTGCAAAGAACAAATGAATTTCCTGCCACTTTTAAGAAAGCAGTTGAAGGTGCCACCTTGCCGATAAGATGGCAACATGTTAGCACTGCTGCTTCACAGCTTCAGGGACCTGGGTTCGAGTCCTGGCTCAGGTCACTGTCTGTGTGGAGTTTGCACGTTCTCCCTGTGTCTGCATGGGTTTTCTCCGGGTGCTCTGGTTTCCTCCCAAGATGTGCAGGCTAGGTGGATTGGCCATGCTAAAATTGCCCCTTAGTGTCCCCGGACGCGTAGGTTAGAGGGATTAGTGGGTAAATAAATAGAGATATGGAGCTGGATGGGATTGTGGTTGATGCACTGTATGATTCTATGAATTATGAAGACATTAAGCAGATGCATCCTCTTGAAAGAACAAATGGGGTAAGAAATCCCATGATATTAGAGGATGGATGTTTTCCTTGGTGTCCTCATCAATATTTTAACTAATATCACAAAAATAGAATATCTGGTCATTATCACATTGCTATCTGTGAGAGTGCTCTATGCAAATTGGCTGCTGCATTATTTTACATTACAACAGAAGTTTTTGGATATCCTAAAGTGATGATAAATAGTGCTTTCTAAATGCAGGTCATTTTCTTTTTCTTTATTCACCCTGCAACTGGCTCACACTGTATGAATTAGGCTAAACCCAGAAGCGCTATTGGGTGTAGCAGCAATCCATTACAGTGGTCAGAATTTTTGATCTTTTATGGCCATTGGGCATCCACAAAGGGCATTTATTGCCCATTCATAAGTGTCCTTGAGAAGTAGGGCACTTGATAAATCATAACCATGGTTGCTTGCAGTCTAGTAAGATTGGACACTGCCAGCAAGATTGGAGAAATTACTCCATTTACTGCAGCAGCACTGGAGAATCACAGCTACAGACAAGGACAGAGGTGTTTGCCGCATGTTTCCTGTTATGAAAGGAGTTCCAGGATTTTGACTCAGTGACAATGAAGATATGGCAATATTGTTGCAAGTCAGGACGATGTGTGACTTATCGAGGAACTTGCAGGTCATGGTATTTCAAAGCATCTGCTGCATTGTCCTTCCAGATAGGTTTTTAGCTTCACAAGTTGCTGGCTAAGGAGCCTTGGTGAGTTGCTGCAATGAATTTTGTAGACGGTACGCACTGCTGCAATATTTGTAATGGTCGAAGGACTGAATGTTTGTGGATGGAGTGCCACTCAAGCAGCTGCTTTTTCCTGTTTGGTGTTGAGCTTCATGAGTGCTTTTGGAGTTGAACTCAACCAAGCAAATGGAGACTATTGCATTGCACTCCTGACTTTTGCCTTGTAGATGATAGACAGGCTTTGGGGAGTTAGGAAGTGAGTTACTTGCTCCAAAATTCAGTGGGGGATTTAGCAATGATAATGCCTTTGAATATCAAGGGGAATGGTTCAATTATCTTTGGTTGGTGGTAGTCATTGCCTGGCACGTTTGTGAGGCAATAGATAAAACTTTGTAAGTATTAGTAATAAGATACAAGCCTAAGCTTATTTATGTTTGCATATTAAGAAAGGGATAAAACTCCAGTCTAGCGTCATCTTAAAAGTGCCTGAAAGTTTGTAGATTTAGTTTTACTGAGAACCTTCATTACAGTGCTGGCGAAGTTTAATGACATAAAAGCAATTACAATGTTTTTGAAAAAGAACTAAATTGTTGCTTAGCAACCAGAGGTCCAGGCTGAAAAGCAGAAGCATTTGAGTTTCAATTTAGAACCAGGTAACTCAGAGGCAAGAAGCATTCCCAAGGAATTGCTGGGCAATAGGGACAGAAGGGCATATAGGGACAAAAAGTCAGTCTCCGACTAAAGAACAAAAAATCTGAGAAAACAGGGGATGAAAAAGAAGAAAGTTCCAGGAAGTCTGTCAAGTCAAAGGGACAAAAAAAACAGAATCTGAACATGGTACTGTTCACTAAAGTTAAAGGGGCAGAGAGGTTCCCTGTAAAAGACACAGCTAGAAGGTGCAGACTTGGAGAAGTTGGCTGGGAGAAACCATACATCTAATGTGTTCCTAAGGTTGATGACACCTTAATACAGCCTGTGAAGCAGTGATGGTCAGTTGGAATGGCTGGTTACCTCAGGGTGTGTGGAACTTGAATGCATGTAGAGATCCAGGGCAGAAGAATACTGGAAGCAGAGGTTGAAAATCTGGAGCTGAATCCCTAATGAAGCTATTTGAGTGAGTGTTACTTAACAAAGGATTTTAAGGAATATTCTTCAAGAATGGAATTTGAAAAACCTTAGAGTTGGAAACTAGAGTTCCAGTGAGACCAGTTGACTTGCAGTGTGACAAGCATTTGGGGAGAAGCAGTGGGAAGATCACAGAAGACTCACTTGTTTCAGAGTTTGTTGTTCTTGACTACATTTTGTCTATTGGTTTACATGGACTGTGTACTTAACTGAGTACATTAGAGTGTAAAATCAAGTTTGTAATTTGTGCTATTCTTATAAATTTGTATATATTGGTTTAAGTATAACTGGGTGAAGGCATGGTGTATTATAGTTAATCATTTCTTCTTTAATAAATGTTTTGTTCTTTGGTTAAATGTTCACCAGTGGCCCTCTGATCCTGTCCATGCATGTCTCTAAACTAAAAATGAAAGTTAGGATTGACCAAGTCAGGTTCCAATCTTAGATCATAACACTTGATGCAAGCTTGAATATAGTCTAGGTCTTACTGAATTTGGACATAGACTGCTCCAGCATCTGAGGAATTACGGTGCTGAATATTTTGCAGTCGTCAGTGGACATCCCTATTCCTGACCTTACAATGGAAGGAAATCATCATTAATGGATCAGCAGATTGCATCGAGACTACTGCCCTGATGACTAGTGTTCTGACTGTAATATACTGGGACTGAGATGATTGACTTACAACACCCAAAAACATCTTCCTTTGTGCCAGATATGAGTAAAACCTGTGGAGAGTTTTCACTTTGAGTCTTACTGAGTCCAGTTTTGCTAAGGCTCCATAACACTGCACTTGGTCGAATGCCACTTTTATGTCTAGGACCATCACTTTCACCACACCTCTGGAGTTCAGCTCTTTTGTTCATATTTGGACCAAAGCTGTAATGAGGTCAGGATCTGAATGACCCTGGCACAATCCAAACTGAACAACAGTGAGTCAGTTATTTACATCTTGATAACAACACTATTGATAACATCTTCCATCACTTTTCTGATTATTGAGAGTAGACTAATAATGTTGTAAATGGCTAGGTTGGATTTGTCCTGTTTTTTGTAAAGAAGACATTCCTGGACAAGTTTCACATTGCTGGGTAGATGCTAGTATTGCAGCTGTATTGGAACAGCTTGGCGAAGGGAACACCTTGTTCTGGAGCATAGGTCTTCAGTACTGTTGCTTGAATGTTGTCTGAACCCATACCTTTGCAGTATTAAATGCATTCAACTCGTATTAGAGTAGAAATAGTAGATGTGTTGATTGTCATCTTCCAAAATTCTGTAGGCTCTGGAATGGTTTGGAACATGACAAACAAAACCATATTCAGGAGAGAGGAAGAAATAGGAAATTACTAAGCGATTAGCCTAACATCGGTCATAGGGAAAATGCTAGAATCCATTATAATGGATATGATAAGAGACACTTAGAAAAAACTTTGTCTTATCCCATTGATAATATGGATTTATGGAAGGGAAATCATGTTTGAAAATCTTATTGGAATTTCTTGAGGATTTAACTAGCAGAATAGGTAAGGGTGAATTAGATGTGGTATTTGATTCGCAGAAAATTTTTGAAGTTATATGCTAAGAGATTTGTGTGCAAAATTAAAGCAGTTGAGATTGGGGATGATATATTGGCATGGGGTGAGAATTGGGTAGCAGATGGGAAACAGAGTAAGAATAAATGAGTTTTTTTTCAGAGTGGCAGTGGCTAATAGGATCCCGCTGCGATCAGTGTTTGGTCCCCAGCTATTCACAATATGCATCAATGGTTTGGATGAGGGAACCAAATGTAATATTTCCAAGTTTACAGATGACATGAATTTGGTGAGAACGTGAGTACTGAGGACCGTGTTATGAGGCTTCAAAGTAATTTGGATAAGTTGAGTGAATGGCTAAATACGTGATAACTGTGGTATGACATGGATAAGTTTGAAGTTATCCACATGGATAAGAAAGCAGAATAACAGAGTATTATTCAAATGGTGATCTATTGGTAAATGTTGATGTGCAAAGGGACCTGAGTGACCTTGCACATCAGTCATGGAATGCAAGCATGAAGGTACAACAAGAGGTTAAGAAGGCAAATAGTGTGTTAACCTTTATTGCAAGAGGACCTGAATACAGGAGCATGGATGTCTTACTGCAACAAAGTCTTGGTGAGACCACACCTGGAGTTTTATGTGCAGTTTGATCTCCTTATCTAAGAAAGCATATGCTTCCCATAGAGAGAATGTAATGAAGGTTCATCAGGTTGATTCCTGGGATGGCAGAATTGTCATATGAGGAGGGAATGTATAGACAGGATCTGTATTCATTGAATTTGGAAGAATGGGGGGAGGGAGGATCTAATTGAAATATATAAAAATCTGAAAAGCTGGGCAGACTGGATATCAGAATGGATTTATCCTGGCTGGGTGTCAAGAACAAGGGAGTCTCAGGACAGCCACTTACGATTGAAATGGAGATAAATTTCTTCAGTCTGAGGCTTGTGAACCTACGGAATGCTCGACCACAGAAGGCTGTTCAGGCCAAATCACTGATATATTAAACAAGGAAATCAATAGATTTCCAGATTCTAACGGGTGCCAAGGAGTATGGGGATAATGCTGGATTATAGTGTTGATCAATCACAATCAGATTGAATGGTGGAGCAGGTTTAAAAAGCCGAATGATCTACTTATCCTATTTTCTATCTTTGTTTCCTGGTGGCACGTAGAGTATTTTGATTGGCTAAAGATGGCATCCGTGAGACTGGGGACTTCGAGTCATCTTGATTTGTAGCTTCACTAGGTTGACACCTTATTTTTAGCTATGACTGATGCCACTCCTGGTAAATCTTCCTGCACTCTTCATTGAACCAGAGTTTATCCTCTGGCTTGATGGCAAAAGTAGAATGGAGGATATGCTGGGCCATAAATTTACTGACTGTAGCTGATATGATTCTGCTGCTGCTCGTGGTCCACAGTGCCTCATGGATGCCTGTTTTTGAGTTGGAATCTCTGAAACCTATCTCATCTTGCACATTGGTAATGCTGCACAACATGATGGTAGGATATCCTCAAATGTGAAGGTGGCACTTTGTCTCCACAAGGCCTGTGCAGTGGTACATCTGTGTTTTAGGTAGATTGGTGAGGATGAGGCAAACTAGATTTTGCCCCCTTATTGATTCCTTCTCCACCTGCCATAAACCCAATTTAGCAGCTGTGTTCTTTAGCACTTGGCCAGCTCAGTTAGTAGTAATGCGACTGAGCCTCTCATGGTAATGGACATTAAAGTTCCCACACCCAGAGTATAGACTGTACCGTTATCAGCCTTCAGTGTTCCCTACCTCAACAAGGAGGAATATTGATTCATCAGCTTGGATGGGGGTGGAAGGAGGAGGCTCGGGATGGTACGTGGTTATCAGCAAGAGATTTACTTGTGTGTGTTTGACCTAATGCCATGAGACTTCAAAGGGTCCATAGTCAGTGAGTACTATTGAGCAATCACCCTCATTGGGTCTGTCCTGCTGGTAGAACAGAACATATTCAAGGATGATGATGTTTGGGACATTGTAGTTCCATACAAGCAAACACAAATTAATCTAGTAAGCCGTGAAATGCTGCAACAAATCTATATAGGATCATAATACATCCTACTGATTAAGTAGTCTGCTGGGAATGTGATGGAAGATTGGCTCCCCAGTCACTTCTTCTTAAGACAAGGAAGGTGGATAGAGCAATTTCCAAAAGCAAACATTATAAATCTGCACTGTCACTTTTCATAATTTAATGTATATAAAGAATATGTTTTCTCTGATCTCTTGATAACCTTGAACAGTCATAAAAGAAATAGTATAATTGATATAGTGGCTGTTACTCAGAACTTGTCTCCAATTGTATTTGATATTTTGGTAGAGAACATTTATTGTCCAAATGACAATGAGACATTTTGCAGTTACATAGAGCTACAATACACAGTTGCCGTTAAGTATTGTACAAAATAATTATGATGGATAGAACTGTGCAGAAATAATACTGAATGGTTTATACTGCACATCAGCCTCCTCCCATCCTTATTGATTGAACCTGAGTAAAATAATCTTCAATTCTTAGCTCCCTTGCATTATTCTAATTTCTCACATTTACCCACTCTGTTCCCAAATGATTTGAGACTCCATTGACTTTGCATTTTGTCACTTTTCAGAGTAACTTCACAACTAAATTGGTATCATAGAATCTGCACTAAAGAGACCGTTTGGCTCATTTTGATAGTGCTGATTTTCTGAAAGAGCTATCTGATAAAAGGGAAACTGAAAATAAAGGGATGCAATATAATACTTACAATACACAAACAGACTTTTCAGCTCAATTGGTCCACATGCATTTGAACCTCCTTCCACCCTTCATCATTTAACTCCATAATTATATTTTTATACCCTTTTTTCTCCTTTTGGTTATCTGTTGCCCCGTTGAATATACCTGTGATGATTGTCACAACTATTCTTTAAGGTAGAGTATTCGATACTCTAACCACTTTCTTGGTGAAAACATTTCTTGCTCCAATACATCTTTTGCACGTTCTCCACTGCCTATATATCCTGTTTATAATATGGAAACCAGAACCAAATGTGGTATAGCTAAGCGTTAAGGTGAGCTTAATATAACATTTGTGCTTTTCAATTCCATCGCTCTTTAGCCCTTTGTTTAAATACTTAGGGTGTGCATTTTGCTTCTGGGGGTTTTCTGACCATGCCCACCCAAATTTAACAGACACTTTTGCTGGTTTCCCCCGATGACTTGAAAATCCCACTGTTTCACACACAGGGCCCGATTATTCTGTTGCATCGCTCCCATTTCCGAGTGCAAAAACGTAATGTAGTCGGGCGTTAGGCCACTGACATGATCCGCGTCCTTGCAGATGGCCACTTTACCAAGGCCTGTAAATGGCCATGATTTGAATTGAATTAATAAACTGCCTACCCAACTTTATCAACATTTCCCCCTTTACCACTGTGTTCGCCAATCCGGAATTGGGCCGAAATGGACATGCTAAATAGAAGTCTGTTTCAGGGGCTCCAGCTGCTGAAAAAATGAATTCAAAGCTTCCAATGGTTCTCTGACACAGATCAGGGATGTGGGCAGTGGTGGGCCTGATCTTTCTCTGGTGGGTAGGAAGAAATGGGAGGCCCATTCTTCTGGTGGGAGGCAGAGGACAGATTGTTGTCTGGTGAGGATGGGGTGGGGTGGTGGAGAGGGAATGGGCCAGATCATTCTCTGCTGAGGGAGGGGGGGGGGGACAGAGGGAGGCTCGATCATTGGTTGGTGGGGAGAGGAGACAGGTCAGACGTACCTCACCTTTCACTCTGGTGGTGAGGCCAGATTGTTCTCTTGCTTGGAGAAGTGGGGGGGGGGGGGGGGGGGGGGGGGTGCAAGGAGGGAGAAAGATAAGATGTATTCCTAGTGCGGGGGCAGGGGAAGGCCTAATCATTCACTGGTGGGGAGAGGAGGGGCAGAGGAGAGAGGCCAGATAGATCTTTGGTAGCCTGCTCCCAGTCGGGGGGCAGGAACTTGCAATCACTCTGGGTAGCGGGGGAGTGGGTGGAGATAAGGGAAATAGTGATGTCTGTGAGGGCCTTTGTTCCCAGGCTGCTTTCTCTGCTTTTTGACACATAGAACATTATAGCGCAGAACAGGCCCTTCGGCCTTCGATGTTGCACCGACCAATTAGGAAAAAGCAATGACCCTCTAACCTAAACCATTCTCTTTTCGTCCATAAACTTATCTACTAACCTCTTAAACACCACCAAACTTGGCACATCTAGAACTGCCGCAGGCAGGGCATTCCATACCCTTACCACCCTCTGGGTAAAGAATCTATCTCTGACATCTGTCCTATAACCACCACCCCTTAATTTAAAGCTATGTCCCCTCATGCCAGCTTTCTCCATCCTAGGAAAAAGGCTATCACTGTCCACCCTATCTAAACCTCTAATCATCTTATCTGTTTCGATAAGGTCCCCTCTTAGCCGCCTCCTTTCTAACGAAAACAACCTCAAATCCCTCAGCCTCTCATCATAAGACCTGCCCTCCATACCAGGCAACATCCTGGTAAACCTCCTCTGTACCCTCTCCAATGCCTCCACATCTTTCTTATAATGTGGGTACCAGAACTGCACACAATACTCCAAGTGCGGCCGCACTAGAGTTTTGTACAGTTGCAACATGACGTTGCGGCTCCGAAATTCAATCCCCCTACCAATAAAAGCTAATACTCCATATGCCTTCTTAACAACCTTATCGACTTGACTGCCTACTTTCAGGGATCTATGCACAAATACACAAAGATCCCTCTGTTCATCAACACTATTAAGAATCCTACCATTAGCCCTATACTCTACACATTTATTATTCCTGCCATAGTGCATTACCTCACACTTTTCCACATTAAACTCCATTTGCCACCTCTCTGCCCAGCTCTGCAACTTGTCCAAGTCTCTCTGCAAACTATAACACCCCTCTTCACTATCTACCACTCCTCCGACTTTGGTGTCATTCGCAAATTTACTAATCCATCCCTCAACATCTCATCCAGATCATTTATAAAAATTACAAACAGCAGGGGCCCCAAAACAGATCCCTGAGGTACTCCACTAGTATCCGAACTCCACGATGAATATCTTCCATCAACCACTACCCTCTGTCTTCTATCTGTTAGCCAATTCCTAATCCAATTAGCTAAATCGCCCTCAATCCCATACATCTGCATTTTCTGCAGAAGCCTTCCATGGGCTACCTTATCGAACGCCTTACTAAGGTCCATATATACCACATCAACTGCCTTACCCCCATCCACCTCTTTGGTCACTTTTTCAAAAAACTCAGTAAGGCTAGTAAGGCATGACCTGCCCTTCACAAAACCATGCTGACTATCCCCGATCAATTCATTTCTCTCTAAATAACTATAAATCCTATCCCTAATAATTCTCTCCAATACTTTGCCCATAACAGAAGTAAGACTCACCGGCCTATAATTCCCTGGAAAGTCTCTCTTTCCCTTCTTGAACAATGGGACCACATTCGCTATCCTCCAGTCTTCCGGCACTATACCCGTAACCAACGACGACCTGAAGATCAGAGCCAGAGGCTCTGCAATCTCCTCTCTCGCCTCCCAGAGAATTCTAGGGTAAATCCCGTGTGGCCCAGGGGACTTATCTAACTTCAAACCTCAAGAATATCTAGCACATCCTCCTTATCTACTTCAATACTTTCCAGTTTACAACCCTGTATCCCAGTGTTCTCCACAACTACATTTACACCTCCCTGCGTGAATACCGAAGAGAAATATTTATTCAGTGCCTCTCCAATCTCTTCAGCTCCACGCACAACTTCCCACTGCTGTCTATGACTGGCCCTAATCTTGCCCTAACCAATCTTCTATTCTTAACATATTTAAAGAAAGCTTTAGGATTCTCCCTAATCCTATCAGCCAAAGTCTTCTCGTGTCCTCTCTTTGCTCTCCTCAATTCACTCTTTAGCTCCCTCCTGGCTAATCTATAGCTATCCATTGCACTAACTGAGCCTTCAAGCCTCATCCTGACATAAGCCTCCTTTTTCCTTTTAACCAGTTAATTAACTTTTTTAGTACACCATGGTTCCCTTACTCAACCATTTCCTCCTTGCCTGACAGGCACATACTTATCAAGGACTCACAGTAGCTGCTCCTTGAATAAACTCCACATTTCAGATGTTCCCAGTCCCTGTAATTTCCTAGTCCAACCTATGCACCCTAATTCCCTCCTTATGGCCTCATAATTACCATTCCCCCAGCTATAACTACTGCCCCCAGGTTCATGCCTATCCCTATCCATCACTAAGGTGAACGTAACTGAATTGTGGTCACTATCACCAAAATGTTCACCAACTTCCAAGTCGAACACCTGGTCTGGCTCATCGCCCAGCACCAAATCCAATGTAGCCTCACCTCTCGTTGGCCTATCTACATACTGAGTCAAAAAACCTTCCTGCATACCTTGTACAAAAACTGATCCCTCTAACGTGCTAGAGCTATAGCTATTCCAATCAATATTAGTAAAGTTAAAGTCCCCCATAACAATTACTCTATTACTTTCACTCCTGTCCAGGATCGACTTTGCAATCCTTTCTTCTACCTCTCTAGAACTTTTAGGAGGTCTATAAAAGACTCCCAACAGGATGACCTCTCCTCTCCTGTTTCTAATCTCAGCCCATACTACCTCAACAGACAAGTCCTCATCAAACTTCCTTTCTGTCACTGTGATACAGTCTTTGACGAATAATGCCACTCTTCCCCCCCCTTCTACTTCCTTCTCTACTCCGACTGAAGCATTTGAACCACGGAACCTGCAACAACCATTCCTGTCCCTGCTCTATCCATGTCTCTGAAATGGCCACAACATCGAAGTTCCAGGTACTGGTCCAAGCTGCAAGTTCCTCCACCTTATTGCGAATACTTCTTGCGTTAAAGTATACGCATTTCAAACCGTGCCCTACTCCACCCGTACGCTGCTGTGTTTTACAGTTCTCATCTATGACCCCCCTGTTCTCGTCCCTCTTAACATCCAAACTACTCAGGATCCCACCCCACCTCTGAATCAGTTTAAAGCCCCCTGCATAGCCTTTGCAAATTTTCCCCCCAAGATATTGGTTCCCCTATGGTTCTGGTGTAGACCATCTCTCTTGTAGAGGTCCCACCTACCTCAGAATGAGCCCCAATTGTTCAGGAACTTGAACCCATCCCTCCTGCACCATCCCCGCAGCCATGAGTTTGGCACACTGTTTCAAACTTTTTTCTAACTGCGCATGCGCAGTTCAACACTCCAATTGTTTTGGGTGCACTAAGCCCCGCCCACAGTACAATTCAGGCCCATGATTTTTTTTCAGGCTGACTGCCTTTGGGGCGCCTGAAAACAGATTTCCAAGTCGCATCTGAAGTGCACCCAGATTCTTAAAATGAATGTGGTAAAATCAGGCCCACAGTATTGAAAATCCCATCTCTTGATTCAATTTTGACCTTATCTCTTTATTCATCCATGTTTGATATTGCTGGCTATTTGTTCTTTTTAAATTTTATGAATTACCATTCTCAATATATTTCACTGCTGTTCTATTTGATTTGATTTATTATTGTCACATATATTAGCATACAGTTCAAAGTATTGTTTCTTGCATGCTCTACAAACAAAGCATACCGATCATAGAAAAGGCAATGAGAAAGTGTATAATGTAGTGTTACAGTCATAGCTAGGGTGTAGAGAATGATCAACTTAATGCAAGGTAAGTCCATTCAAAAATCTGACAGCAGCAGGGAAGAAGTTGTTTTTGAGTCAGTTGATATGTGAGCTCAGATTTTTGTATCTTTTTCCCGACAGAAGGAGGTGGAAAAGAGAATATTTGGGTTGCATGGAGTACAGTCCTTAGTTATGTTGACTCCTTTGCCGAGGCAGCATTTGTTTTGTCAGTAAACTTTGTTTGTAAACATTCCAGCTTATTTTCCTTAATCGGTTTGCATTCCTTTAAAAATCAGTTTTATTCAAATGTATTACCTTGATTTAGTGTCCTTCTTAATCTTTATCTTAAGTCTAAATATAATGGATTGCTATTGTCCAGATGCTTCTTTTATCTGTTTTGATAGATTTTGGTTCACTATATTGTTAGGACATTAAAAAAAACTTAAACATTTTAAGAAATGGTGGTTTCAGGTTTCAGACCCAAGAGCTGAGTCATCACTAAGTGCAATTCTTCACATTTTTTCACACTTCCAGAGCTTGTTTTGTGTAAATGTTGGATGTAATTGTATACCAACTTACTTGAATGCCATTTCTTCACTGCGCAATGGGAAGGACACTGCTTTGCATTCATATTCAACTGGTAAATCTCATAAATGAGACCAGTGAAACCTTTTACCTTGTTTATTGATGAAAGGAACTGCTTTGTAAGCTTTTATAGTATTATACAATATCAAGTACTTGACTTAATTTAAAACCATTCGGATGATGTTGGTCTCAACTGGAATTACATGGACTACATGACGTGATTGTTAATTTCTTCAGCAGTTATGGCTTTAAGCCAGAGCAGTACTTCATGCTTCATTCTAAATTCCTATTAAAAATAATCTCCATATCCTAAGAGATTACCATTCCATCGTTCCACTTTACTCCATGTTATTCTGCACATGTTAAATGGGAATCACATTCTAGTAGGTAAGGGACATGAATGGTTCCTGATATGCCATTGATAGATTTATGAAATCCAGTGAATTAAGAAACATTGGAGAAAATTACTCAAACAAAAAAAAATAATGATTTATAGAGTGTGCCCACTTCTTATTTAGTGGGCAAAGGGGGAGCTCCTGAGCAAAATTAATTTATATGAAATGAAAACTTCAGCCTCCTCTCTGCTGTAATATTACATTAGCTGGCTGAGAAAATCCTGTACACAGACTCATAAAGAGTAATTTTCCAAAACTACACTCCTGGAGATAAGCGTAATTTGTGAACAGCACGTAAAATCGTGCAAGTCCACAGCACGAAGGATGTCAGTCAACATGTTATTTGTGTGCTAGTTCTTTGTGACAGCAATCCAAACTAATCCCATTGTCTTGTCTTCTCTGCTCTATCCTGAATGTTTTTCTGTTTCAGTTTTCTCATATTAGGAATTTGGATACATATTTCCTGTGATTTTTCTGACCATAAATTTTAATTCTGGTGCCATTTTCAATGGGGAGTGCTGTTTTGTGAAATTGACCCCAAAAAGATTAAGCCAAATACCAGCAACTGGGATAATACACTTCAAAGGAATCAAACTGACTTCCTAACCTAGAAATTCACACATTCCTATTTTTGGGTTGCTTGCCCAGTGTTAACAGCTTATGCTCAAGTAGAGGGGGCATCCACAGAGCTTTGAACTTGGGTCTTGGACATCATAATGCAGTAGGAACCAGTACAGGTTAATGCGCCAATTCCCAGGTAAGTGATTGGGTTGGATCAGGGGCTCTCGAGGAGGTGTTCCTTGCAGTGCATCCCCATGGTTCCCTGGGTAAGTATGCCTTATAAATAATATTCCCAAGTGGACCTTGGGAATACTATTTCAGGATTCAGAATGTCAGGAAGAAGATCAGAAGCTTCCAAAGAACTGTTTGGGGCTTAGGAGTGGGGCTGGGAGATTGGGGCTGGAAGGGGCAAGTGTGAGGGGCAGGCAAGAGTCTGGTGCTCAGAGACAAGAATGAGAATGCAAATATTGGGACTGGAATTATGTGAATATGGTAAGTGAATTTTTTTTTTCATTTACATGGCATTTGGCTTTCCCAGAATTAATCTGCTGGCTGCCCCAGAGGAAACTGAAATTGTAACAAGGACTAGAAGGAAGTATTGGACCCCTTATTTGCATTTGCGTAGACTAATATGTATCACACTTGGGTAAAGGACAGTGTTTGTTTTCTCTTTCCTAAAATGACATCTAACATGATTTAAGGCAAATGTGTGCATAAAAGATACACCCATAATGCCCAAAAAGCAAGTGCAACTGATCACAATTACATACTCCTTGTACTTCAGAAGTGTATAGACCTTTTGTTCAATAGTGGATAACCTAAAGTAGTACATTAAGGATAAGCCAAGAGAGAAAGGTTGCTTACTAAAGGTATAACTTTCCTCATATGAAATAATGTTTCAATGAAAACATTTCCAACTTCATTCCCCACCCTTAAAATATATAAATAAAATCTAATATTTAAATAGCAACAACATTCTCTGCTTTACTTGGATTGGCAAATGTGTTGATACGTAACCATGCCTATGTTAAAATCAAAGAAACCTTCCCTTCTCTGTTTGGGTTGGCAAGTGTAACAATAGGTCAATGTGTATTATATTTTAGTGGAGCAAAACTTTCATTTCTTTTTTGGCAAATGTACAAATAAAATATATCTTATGTTTCCCAGCTAAACGATAAGTACTCCCTTCCTTCGTTCAATTGACCTCACTGGCCAAGTAGCACTGTAAAATGAGGTCGTATGGGACAATTAGATGTAAGGAGTATTACAAAAGGGAAGTAGAATGTGTTCTGGTATATGTGGTCTTAAAGAGACAGGCATCCTGAGGACTTCTATATTCTGCACTGACTTTGGACCATTTTTCACAAAGAAATACTGAACACAGATCATTTAGAGACTTGCCTTTGATGAATCAGCTATAACTTGTGACTCTGCATTTTCTAAATTGTTATTGTTTTGGAATACTGTCTTTTTGTCATGCCTTAGTCTGTGAAGAGGAAAAGAAAAACAAGATCAATTGCATATTCAGCTGTAAAGTGATAATGAGAAAATACCAACATAATAAAGATAAAGGTGATAATTTCCTCAGGAAATGTTCAAGAATAACATTGTTGCACTGAGAAAAATATACTAAGCACAAGCTTAGTACTATTAATTACAATGCCTATCATTGAAATAGTTTAAATATTTTGATTAGATTACCAATTGAAAGGATATATTGCTGCTTTTCAGAAAGTTGTACATGTGGAAGCCTTTCCTTTGATATGCCATAGTATCCGATACATTTGGACGTTCACTTTCAATAGCTTTGTTGTTTACTGTCATGAGGACATTCCACCTTAAACTTCTCCAGTTAAAATACCTTTCATGTGAAAAGATTTTTGGAAAAACTCAGTAGCCATGATGAACTGTTGCTTTGATACGATGGCTCATAATTTCCTGGGTGATTTCATTGTAATTGTGATGTAAGAACAGATCTCTGCTGACTATTTTTGACAGAGAAATTTGCACATAAAATTTTACTTCAAAATATTGCAATGCATGGATTTCCTTAATTACTTAAACTGCTTCTGAGTTATGTCTGCCAAAACCCACTTACCTCATTATCATAAAGCTTTGTGCACCATGCAAAAGACCAGAAAAAATAAGTTTCTTCCTTTTTACATCTGTTCTGAATGTGTGTAAACTTATGTCGAAAATATTTAAGCACAACAGGACCCAGAGTCACTGTTTCTGGCTTTTGTGGTGATTTCTTTTCATATCTCCTTACTGACATTTGCACAACATTCTCTGTACTATATTTTTCATGGCATCAGAATCTACCACAGTTACATTAACTTAAGCATACTATGCTTAATTGCATAAATGATAGTCCGATGGCTCCAAACCTAAATCCTAACCTCAATAGGATAAATATATACATGGCATCTGTTCCATGCTTCCTCAAACCCTGAGCATTTAAGATGATGTGCAGTTGTTTTAGTGTTTTATAAATTGGGAATTCTGATGGGATCTTTAGGAAATTTCAGTGTAATATTATTGTCTGTAAGTTGAAAGCAGCCTTACTTTGGGAGTAATTTTGGCATGAATCAGAGTGAAGAAATATTAAAACAGAAGTATTTTTTAAAAACTGTCCTCCAGCAATTGGCAGAGTTGTCTCATAGACTAGTCAAGTAACAGCCAAACGTAGTCATGCTCATAGAATCAAACCTGACAGGTAGTGTCCTAGGTACCTCCAACACAATCCCTGTGTATGCCCTGTACCCATCAGTAGGACAGACTCAGTAGAGTTGGCAGCACAGTGGTAGATGATTGGGAGGGAATTGCCCTGGGAGCATGAACACTGAAACTGGATACCATGAAGTCTCATGGCACCAAGTTAAACATGGGGAAAGAAAACTCCTGATTTACCATATTCCCCCACCCCCCAAGCTGATAAAAATGACTTGGAGGAAGCACTAAGGATGCCAAGAGTCATAGAGATATACAGTACAGAGACAGGGCCTTCAGTCCAATGTGTGGAATGTATTTTGGGTGGGGGACTTCAATGTCCATCACCAAGAGTGGCTTTGTCAATCCAGCACAGACCCAGCTGGCTGAGTCCTAAAGGACATAACTACTAGACTGGAACTGTGGCAAGTGGTGAAGCAACCAACGTACTTGACATCATCTTCGGTAATCTGCCTGTTTCAGGTTCACCTACCCAAGACAGTATTTGTAGTCATGATCACCACAGAGTCCTCATCAAGATAAAGTCTTGTCTTACATTGAGGATACCACCCATCATTTTGTGTGGTACCACCATCATATAGAACACTACAGCACAAACAGGCCCTTCGGCCCACAAGTTGCGCTGAACACATCAAAACCTACCCAGCCATAGACCTATCTATAACCCCCAATCCCATTGGATCCCATATACTCATCCAGAAGTCTTTTAAAAGACCCCAGCGAGTTCGCCTCGACCACCACCGACGGCAGCCGATTCCATTCACTCACCACCCTCTGAGTGAAAAACTTTCCCCTAGCATCCCCTCTGTACTTGCTTCCCTGCACCTTAAATCTGTGCCCTCTCGTCGCGACCATTTCAGCCCTGGGAAATAGTCTCTGAGAGTCCACCCTATCCATTCCTCTCAACATCTTGTAAACCTCTATCAGGTCGCCTCTCAACCTTCGTCTCTCCAGGGAGAACAGTCCCTGGTCAGGTCAGAGATCAGGTCGCCTCTCACCTAGGTGAGAGGTCAAATCTCACCTAGACAATTATTGCTCCATCAGTTTATTCATGGATCATCAGTAAAATGATGGAAGGGATCATTAACAGTATTATCAAGCAGTACTTACTCAGCAATAACCTGCTCACGGACACTGTTTGGATTTTGCCGTAGTCCCTCAGTTAGAGGTTAATATGTTATGGGTTAGATTTCAATTAGATCTAGCAGCTCAAAAATGGGTACTCATCTGGCGCTGTGGGCCATCAGCAACAACTGTAATTATTTTCCACTATTATCTGTAACCTCATGGCTCAGCATATTTCCCATTCTACCATTACCACCAAGCTACAGGATCAGTACTGGTTCAGCGTAGATTGCAGGAGACCATATCAGGAAAAACACCAGGCATGCCTAAAAATGGGGTGTCAGTCTGATGAAGCTACAACACAAGACTGCTGCATGCCAAACAACATGAGCAGCATGTAATGGACAGAGCTAAGTGCTTCCATAACCAATGGGTCAGATCTAAGCTCTACAGTCCTGTTATATCTTGCCATGAATGGTAGTGGACAATTAAACAGGAGTTTAATTGTTTAATGGTAGTGCCAATTAAACAATTGGCGAAGGAGTCTCTACTAATAGACCCATTTTTACTGATGGACGAGTCCAGCACATCAGTACAAAAGATAAGGTTGAAGCATTCGCAACAACCTTTAGCTGTAAGTGTCCAGTGGATGAATTATCTTGGCATCCTCCCAAGGTCCCCAGCATCATGAATGTCTGTTTTCAGCCAATTCGATTCACTTCATATGATATCAAAACAGATCTGAAGGTCCTGGATACTGCAAAGGCTTTGGATCCTGACAGTATTCCAGCATAGTACTGAAGACTTGTGTTCAGAATTTGCTGCACCCCTGGCCAGTGCAGCTACAACACTGACATCTACCTGGCAATGTGGAAAATTGCTCAGGTATGTCTTGTACACAGGAAACAGGACAAATCTCACCTAGACAATTATTGCTCCATCAGTTTATTCATGGATCATCAGTAAAATGATGGAAGGGATCATTAACAGTATTATCAAGCAGTACTTACTCAGCAATAACCTGCTCACGGACACTGTTTGGATTTTGCCGTAGTCCCTCAGTTCCTGATCCCATTATGGCCTTAGTTCAAACATGGATTAAAGATCTGAATGCCAGAGGTAAGGTGAGAGTGACTGCCCTTGATATCAAAGCAGCATGTGACCAAGTGTGGCATCAAGGAACCTGAGGAAAACAGGAGTCGATGGAAGTAGGAGAAAAACCCTCCACTAGTTGGAGCTAAACCTGGCACAAAGAAAGATAGTTATGGTTACAGCACAGCAGAACAGTGGTTAGCACTGCTGTCTTGCAGCATTAGGGACCCAGGTTCAATTCTGGCCTCTGATGACTGTACGGAGTGGTACATTCTCTGTGTCTGCGTACAATTCCTCTGGGTGTTCCTGTTTTCTTCCACAGTCCAAAGATGTGCAGATTGGCCATGCTAAATTGCCCTTTAGTGTCAGGGGAATAGTAAGCTAAATACAAGGGGTTATAGGAATAAGGCCTGGGTGGGATTGTTGTCAGTGCCTTTGTTCTGAAGCATATAGAGCTGTTTGCATTTGTTTTGTTGGCAGCCCCAGAAGTAGGACTTGATTTAATTTAATAATAGTGAAAAATATTGTTTCTTGTACACTGTACAGACAAAACATTGCATTGATAGAGTAGGAAATGAGGGAGTGCAGAATGTACTATTATACTCCTAGCTAAAGTGTGGAGAAAGATTAACTTAATGCGACATAAATCCATTCAAGATTCTGACAGCAGCAAGGAAAAAGCTGTTTATAAGTCAGTTGATACGTGACCTCAGATTCTTTTTTTATCTTTTTCCTGAAGGAAGAAGGTGGAAGAGAGACTATCTGGGATGCGGGGGTGGGAGGGTTATTAATTACGCTGGCTGCTTTACCGAGGCAGCAGGAAGCATAGACAGAGTCAATGGATGGGAGGTTGGTTTGTGTGATGGATTAGGCTGCATTCATGATCTTTTGTAGTTCCTTGCTGTTGCTGAGGAGCAGAAATCCCAAAGTTATTTAATGGCTAATATGTCAAGTTACATGAGTCTAAATTAAATGTGGACATTGGAAATTATAATGGAAAAAGCAAATATTTAAACAAGGACAAAAAATGACAACAGAATGGATGGCACAGTGGTTAGCACAGCTCTAGGGATCTGTGTTCAGTTCCAGCCTTGGATTACTCTCCATGAGGAGTCTGCACATTCTCCCTATGTCTGCATAAATTGCCTCCAGGTGCTCTGGTTTCCTACACACTCCAAAAATGTAAAGGTTAGATGAGTGGGGATATGAGTAGAGCCATGCAGATAAATAATCCCGATAAAATTCATTTGTGCCCTCTGAATTAATTTGAAGTGGATGTTTTCTTGCAACATTGAATGCACGTTTCACTGGCGGCATCTTTTGGAAAGACTTCTGCCAAATTGTGGGAAATAGCTTGTTGTCTGGCCTTGTCTCCAGTGAATATCGGAAAAAAAGCTTCCAACTCTTAAGAGTATTGATAGACCAAGAGATCTGGGTGTACAGGTACATAGGTCACTGAAAGTACCAATGCAGATGGAGAAGGTAATCAACAATGCATATGGCATTCTTGCCTTCATTGGCCAGAGTATTGAGTTTAAAAATTGGCAAGTCATATTGCAGCTTTATAGAACCTTAGTGAGTCTGCACTTGGAATATAGTGTTCAATTCTGGTAACCATACATTAAGAAGGATGTGGAAGCTTTGGAGAGGGTACAGAAGAGATTTACCAGGATGTTGCCTGGTACGGAGGGCATTAGCTACGAGGAGAGATTGGAGAAACTTGGTTTGTTCTCACTGGAGCAGTGGAGACTGAGGGGGAGACCTGATAAAAGTCTACAAGATTATGAGAGGCATGGACAAATTGACTCTTCCAGGGTGGAAGAGTCAATTATTAGGGGACACAGGTTTAAAGTGCGAGGGGCAAGTTTTAAAAGAGATGTACGAGGCAGTTATTTTGCACAGAGTGGTGGATGCCTGGAACTCGTTGCCAGGGGAGGTAGTGGAAGCAGATATGGTAGTGATTTTTTTTTTATGGGGCGTCTTGACAAGTACATAAATGAAATGGGAATAAAGGGATGTGGTCCCCGTAAGGGGAGGGGTTTTGGTTCAGAGAGGCAATATGTCAGTGCAGGCTTGGAGGGCTGAAGGGCCTGTTCCTGTGCTGTAATGTTCTTTATTTGAGTCAGATGCCTGCTTTCTCTTCCTGCAGGGCTGATGCAATGGTAATAGATGCCTTGACTGAACCTCCAGCTCTGCGCCAAACAGACATCCACCACACATCACAAAGCTACATGACCTATCTGCTAACTGATCAGGTGTCTTGCACAAACAAGCACATGTGCAAAGAATATCTTTTAAGTGTTAAGCTTTCTTTAGTTCAAACAGGCAGAGCATGCTACATTTGCAATTACTATTTCATTCACCAGAATGATTCTACGAAGCCAGTATTGCAATGGGCAGGGCACAGGGAATATTGATAAAAGAAGCTATTACGTTTCACTTCAGACTAAATGGAGCATATTAATAGATTCAGATTTAGAAATCACTTTTATTTTGTGCTACTGCTGCTCAATACCAAACATGAAAATCCTCTAGGCCAGTAGTGTCACTGTAAATGAAATTTAAGCACACCCTATGTCAATAATGCCTTTAGTTCCATCTTAATCTCACTTACAAACCAAATCCCCTACAAATATTAACAGAACAGAGAGGAAGCTGAAATCTAAATAATGAGAATAAGGATCAAAGTCACTGATAATTAAAAGCAATACGTCAAACAGGGGCACAATGTGGGTGGTCACAGGAATTCAATCCATTTGGAGATTTGCCTCAACATTAACAAGAGGGCTTACTCTCCAGGAACTAGTAATTGGTTCCTCCATATTGAATTGTGGACAGCTACTATGAGACCGCTGCACAATGGGTAAGGAATGGGAGGAATCAAGAGAGTATGGTGAAGTCCTTCACCTATCAGTGGCCTGGTAATGGGAGAAAGCAGACTGAATGTCTCCATGGACCAGCCAGAGTTGTGATTTGGAGGAGCAGTGAACACAAGAGAGTTGGAACTACTCTACCAATCACACATTTGGTCTCTCTCCTCCATTTGCTCTTCCAATTGTGAATCCCCACTCTCCCATTTTTACTGCGCTGTCAGATACTGAGGGCAGCATTTTCCGGCCTCGCTTGCCCCAAAGCTGGAAGATCCTATATGAGGTCAAAGGACCTTTGCATGGTCCATGTCTCGCCTGCTACAATTCCTGTGGTGGGCAGGATGGGAAAATTCTGCCATAGTCCCTACCCTACTCCACAGCTGTAAGCAACCATCTAATTTTGTCTGATGGTTGTACTGTTTCTGCCTCCTCCCCCAGAACCTAGATGTAGCAGAGTTTTATCATTCTATGCTCCTGGAGGCCCAGTTTATAATAGTAGAGCACAGATTTGAGAGCAGAACATTCAATCTATCATATAAGGGCAATGATGTAACATAGTGGTACATAAAACATAAGAAATTGGAGCCTGCCTCGCCATTTAATAAGATCATGGCTGATCTGAAGTGGATCAGTTCCTTTTTCCCACTTTCTCCCCATAATCCTTAATTCCCTTGTCTATCAGAAATCTATCTACCTGTGACTTAAATATATTCAGTGAGGTAGCCTCCATCACTTCAATGGGCAGAGAATTCCAGAGACTCACCACCCTTTGAGTGAAGAAGTTCCTCCTCAACTCTGATCTAAACTGCACCCCCCCCCCCCCCCCCCCCACTTATTTTGAGTCTGTGCCCTCTAGTTCTGCTATCCTTTCTAAGCGGGAAGAATCTCTACCCCTACCCTATCTAGCCCTTTCATTATCTTGTAAGTTTCTATAAGACCCCCTTAAGTCTCAATAAGGTCCCCCTATAAGATAAGTGGAAACTGGGATTACTTTGGGATAAATTATCATTTTATTGATTCACCTTTATCATCAAATATCTCATCAACATTGTCACCAGTTACTTGAATGTAATGATAGCCACGTTAATCTTGCTTGGCAGTTAACGATCCAAAATGTGTTTTCTTAAATTAGCTATTTGTTGGTAGGTAGTCCATCATTACTTTCAACTGTTTTAATATTGCTACCAATAATGACAAAAGGGAATGTTGTCTCCCATGGCTCCTGTTTGTGGTGAATATAGATACAAAAATAACTTTTTTTTTTAGGAAAAACAGTATACTGTACTGTAACTAATCATGAATGGAATAGCATTCTTGTTTTAAGGCAAAGCTGATTGCTACTTAAAATGAGTTAGAAAATAAACTTTCAACAAACATAAAATGGTTTATCACTAATGTCAATTTCAAGTTTTATTCTGTTTTTAAAAGTTTTTTTTTCTGTTCCGTTAATGTAATTTATCTCTCAAGTTGTTGTTCATGGAAGTGCACACATCGTACTGCTGATGGGTAATAACCTTCCAACTGCATTCATCTGAAAGTCCAATTTAATTCAAAAACTGCAGTTGGTTTTGACTCTCAGCGGACGAACAATTAAAATCTGTTCTAACTCCTAGTAATGACACCCCCCCGCCACTCTGACTACTCTCTTTCCCACCCCTTCTTCCCGCCCCACCCCCCACACCTTAACTACTCCCCAAAGCCCCCTATATCCCACCCCTTCACCCACTGACCTACTCTCCTGTTAAAGTGCTGGGACCTTTAAACTTATTTGTTTACTGTAGCTAAGGGATATGGCTTCACATCCCTGACACTGTTGCCTTCTACTGAAGGAACTCTTGGAGCAGCCAAATTGCACGTTCCCCAGAAGGCCTGAGTGAGAAACAGGCAGCTCCAGATTTGGGTAAGCGAAAAGGAGCAGAGTGCATAATCCGATGGTGGTTGTTATGCCCTGGAAGTTCTGGGCCACACTAGAAATGAGTGAACTCTGAAGGGTATTTTTTTTTCTATATTAAAAGAATTCCAATCAGTGAGCCTTTTTCAATGGTATTTTTTCACTTCAGTGCTTATTTTTGGAAGAAGCTCATACAAAAGTTTGCTTTAACTCTGTAGCCATTGATTTAGCTCTGCTGGTATCAGAATTGATGTCTGCTTCACTTTCTCACAACAACTTCAATCATCCAGCTACTGAACTAGTAAAACTCTTAATAAAATTGGAGCCTCAAATCTATAACCTTTGTAGGATCAGCAGACTTTTTGAAGGGGAAACTGGCAGTGCAGCCCATGATCTGTAATACAGCAGTGTCAACGACCTTGAGAGACACTGGCATTAAGTGCTTTGCAGTAGAGGGCTGTTTTGCAGTTCTGCTTCTTTTCCATGCATCAGTAAACCACACAGATGAATAGTGGACTCCTCCACATTAACTGTCATGTAATAGAAACTCCTAAGCACATTTCCCCATGATTCCAACAATCCTTCATGTTCAGAAAGTGTCTTTATTTTAAAATCTGTGTCCCAGAGATCAGGGTATTTGCCCTCATCAGCTGTTGATGGATAGAATTTCACTCTCTAGCCATCTGCTTACTGCTTCCTCCCATGACAGCTCCAGCTGCTCTTGCTCAGCTGTGCATTGTGTTTTATCCAGTGCACACTCCTCAAATTTACTTAATAACTCTGCCAGAGCATCTGTACCTTGCTGCTGCTATTACAGTGTACACTTGAATGAGTTATTGGGTTGAAGGGTGCACAATTGCTACTGTCCACTGACCTCAACAACAGCTTCACTATCAATACAAAGGAGAAAAAGTGTTATAAACAAGCTCTCATTTAAAACTTGACATTTGTCTATCGTACAGGTGTGGTCCTGCCGTTCAGCATGTGTTTTGTGTCACTCACTACATTAATTAATACAGTAGAGACAATAAAGAGCTGGAGTCAGCTTTCTACTCCCGCGTCCTTTCTCCTCTTCAAATGCGGCTGAATTCAGGCAAATTGTGTAAGTCTGTGCAAAGCACCCACCACAAATATACTCGAGCAAATTGAAAATTTCCCTGTGTTTTCAAGAAATTAAATTTAATGCCTTGTTTGATAACAATTTAAATCAATAAATTCAATCAACTTGCCTTCTTTGTCCAATCATCTTATTCAAAGATGTGCAGGTTAGATTGATTGATTAGCCATTTTTAGTGTTTCATTTGCCCCTTATGTCAAGAGAATTAACAGGATAAATTTGTTAGTGTTATGGGAATGGGGCCTGCCTGGGATTGAAGTTAGTGCAGGCTCGATGGGTCAAATTCTCTCAACCTGCGTTGTAGGGGTTCTATGAGTATTAGTATAATTTTTTGGGTAAAGTCAGTATTCACATTTGATGTCACCAGTTTTTCCTGTAAGTAGTTGCCTCAGCATTCTAATCCAGAACATACCTTTACTGTCCAATATCTCGTCAAACTACAGTATGACTTGAAGATTATAACCATTTCTGGATGTCGTGGATATTGCGATGTCATACATGCCATGTTTTGCATCCTCCTTTTGAAAAAGGTAGTTTATTTGGTATAAATTAAATAAATGAGCACAATGCAAATCTTGCAGCGAGAGTCACCCAATTTCTACATTTTTGTGTATTTTTGAAATAATAAAATGAACACCTTCAAGCATTTTAAGTGAAAATTAATTCACAGCTAATTGTTCTTAATCTGTGTTCTAACTGATAAAGGTTTCTGGTTGCAGCAATAACAATGTGTTGTGCTATTCTGATCTCTTTTGTTTGCTGAACTTTGAGATACCCTTTTTTACACCCCCGGACAACACCCAATATTATATAACTCTAAGAGCTAAATCCAGCAGATTGTAACCACACACAGGATATTTGTCCACATTTGGGAAAACCATCTTTAGTTCCAGCGAAGATATAATCCTCTGTCCAGCTGGCTAAAATTTAACAATTTATTTTTGTGGAAGACTGCTTCCTGCAGCTGGGTGTGGTTATCATGGTAGCTGCTTCTACTGTGTGCCTTTTTCCAGTTATTGTGCTATGGATATATCATCATTTTCTTTAATGTTACCCACCCTGTGGACCTGGCTTTTAGCAAATAACTTCCAATTCCCTTATCTTTCCCCTTTGAAATTACTTCTTCTATATCCCATCGTTTTTCCCTAGTCATATAGGTAAACACTTTCTTTTATTACTGATATGCTAGTTTGCATATCAAAGCACCCATCAGACATCTGCACTTATCAATTCCATTTTATTATTTTATTAATCTTAATTTTCCTCAATTCTTAACAATTACAGATGTATTATACCTGAATGTCTATCTAAATATATAGTTGTTCTACATCTATATAGATAGATATAGATCTACCTATCTAATAAATACAGATAGATTTATATATAGATCTATATCTGAACATCTATCGCTATATATAGTTGTTGAGAGCAACCTATGGCAGCTCACTGGTAGAGCATGGTGACTTGGTCCACTTGGCAATAAATATTGCTCCAGGAACCTGCAAATGCCTGCTACCAGCTACGTGGCATCCAGAACTTCCTGTGACACTGGTGTTTCAGTATTTCCAAGGAGCTAATCCCTGCCCATATAACCTGTTTTGTGAGTATGGCCTTTTAGAACCATAGAACATTACAGCACAGAAACAGGCCTTTTGGCCCTTTTTGGCTACGCCGAACCATTTTTCTGCCTAGTCCCATTGACCTGCACCTGAACCATATCCATCCATTCCCCTCTCATCCATGTGCCTATCCAAGTTTTCTTAAATGTTAAAAGTGAGCCCGCTATTCACCACTTCATCTGGCAACTCATTGCACACTCCCACCACTCTGTGTGAAGTCCCCCCCCCCCCCCCCACCCCACCCCCGGCAATATTCCCCTTAAGCTTTCCCCCTTCATCCTTAACCCATATCGTCTAGTTTTTTTCCTCTCCTAGCCTCAGTGGGAAAAGTCTGCTTGCATTCACTCTATCATAATTTTATACATCTCTATCAAGTCTCTTCTCATTCTCCTACACTCCAGGGAACAAAGTCCTAACCTATTCAACCTTCTCTGTAACTCAGTTTCTCAAGTCCTGAAAACATTCTTGTAAATCTTCTCTGTACTCTTTCAACCTTATTAATATCCTTCCTGTAATTAGGTGACCAAAATTGCATATTATACTCTAAATTCGGCCTCATCAATGTTTTATACAACCTTGCCATATCATTCCAACTCTTATACTCAAGACTTTGATTTATAAAGGCCAGTGTATCTAAAGCACTCTTTATGACCCTATCTACCTGTGAGGCCACTTTTAGAGAATTATGTATATGTATTCCCAGATTCCTCTGTGTTACTCTTCAGTGTCCTACCATTTACTTTATACCTTGGTTTGTCCTTCCAAAGTGCAATATCTCACACTTGTCTGTATTAAACGCCATTTGCCATTTTTCAGCCCATTTTTCTAGCTGATCCAAATTCCTGTGCAAGCTTTGAAAACTTCCCTCACTGTCCACTATACCTCAAATCTTTGTATCATCAACAAATTTGCTGATCCAATTTATGACATTATCATCCAGATCATTGATTTGGATGACAAACAACAATGGACCCAGCACTGATCCCTGTGGCACACCACTAGTCACAGGCCACCACTCGGAAGCAATCCTTCACTACCACTCTCTGGCTTCTTCCATTGAGCCAGTGTCTAATCCAATTTACAAACTCTCCATGTATACCCAGCGACTGAACCTTCCTAACTAACCTCCCTATGTGATGTAAATGTAGTTATGGAGAACACTGAGGTACAGGGTAGCAAACTGGAAAGTATCAAAGTAGATAGGGAGGATGTGCTAGATATTCTTGAGGGTTTGAAGTTGGATAAGTCCCCTGGGCCGGACGGGATTTACCCTAGGCTTCTCTGGGAGGCAAGAGAGGAGATTGCAGAGCCTCTGGCTCTGATCTTCAGGTCGTCATTGGTTACGGGTGTGGTTCCGGAGGACTGGAGGATAGCGAATGTGGTCCCATTGTTCAAGAAGGGGAAGAGAGACCTTCCAGTGAATTATAGGCCAGTGAGTCTTACTTCTGTTGTGGGCAAAGTATTGGAGAGAATTATTAGGGATAGGATTTATAGTTATTTAGAGAGAAATGAATTGAATGGGGATAGTCAGCATGGTTTTGTGAAGGGTAGGTCGTGCCTTACTAACCTCATTGAGTTTTTTTGAAAAAGTGACTAAGGAGGTGGATGGGGGTAAGGCGGTTGATGTGGTATATATGGACTTTAGTAAGGCGTTTGATAAGGTGGCCCATGGAAGACTTCTGCAGAAAATGCAGATTTATGGGATAGAGGGTGATTTAGCTAATTGGGTTAGGAATTGGCTAGCAGATAGAAGACAGAGGGTGGTGGTTGATGGAGATATTCATCGTGGAGTTCGGTGACAAGTGGTGTACCTCAGGGGTCTGTTTTGGGGCCCCTGCTGTTTGTAATTTTTATAAATGATCTGGATTAGGGTATTGAAGGATGGATTAGTAAATTTGCAGATGACACTAAAGTCGGTGGCGTGGTAGATAGTGAAGAGGGGTGTTATAGTTTGCAGAGGGACTTGGACAAGTTGCAGAGCTGGGCCGAGAGGTGGCAAATGGAGTTTAATGCGGAAAAGTGTGAGGTAATGCACTATGGCAGGAATAATAAATGTGTAGAGTATAGGGCTAATGGTAGGATTCTTATTAGTCTTGATGAACAGAGGGATCTTGGTGTGTATGTGCATAGATCCCTGAAAGTAGGCAGTCAAGTCGATAAGGTTGTTAAGAAGGCATATGGAGTCTTAGCTTTTATTGGTAGGGGGATTGAATTTCGGAGCCGCAACGTCATTTTGCAACTGTACAAAACTCTAGTGCGGCCGCACTTGGAGTATTGTGTGCAGTTCTGGTTCCCGCATTATAAGAAAGATGTGGAGGCATTGGAGAGGGTACAGAGGAGGTTTACCAGGATGTTGCCTGGTATGGAGGGCAGGTCTTATGAAGAGAGGCTGAGGGATTTGAGTTGTTTTCGTTAGAAAGGAGGAGGCTAAGAGGGGACCTAATCGAAACATATAAGATGATTAGAGGTTTAGATAGGGTGGACAGTGATAGCCTTTTTCCTAGGATAGAGAAAGCTAGCACGAGGGGCCACAGCTTTAAATTAAGGGGTGATAGTTATAGGACGGATATCAGAGGTAGGTTCTTTACCCCAAGGGTGGTTAGGGAGTGGAATGCCCTGCCTGCGGCAGTTGTAGATGTGCCAAGTTTGGTGGCGTTTAAGAGGTTAGTTGATAAGTATATGGAAGAGAAGGGAATGGTTTAGTATGGAGGGGCATTGCTTTTTATATTGGTCAGCGCAACATCGAAGGCCGAAGGGCCTGTTCTCTGCTGTAATGTTCTATGTTCTATGTTCTATGTGGGACCTTGTCAAAGGCCTTACTGAAGTTCATGTAGATAACATCCACTGCCTTCCCTTCATTCACTTCCCTGGTAACCTCCTCAAAACTCGAATAGACTGTTAAACATGACTTACCATGCACAAAGTCATGTTGACTCTTCTTAATAAGTCCCTGTCTATCCAAGTATTTGTAGACCCTATCTCTTAATACTCCTTCCAGTAATTTACCTACTACAGATGTCAAACTTACCAGCTTATAATTTCCCAGATTATTCTTCGAGCCTTTCTTAAATAATGGAACAACATGAGCTATCCTCCAATTATTTGGCACCTTACCCATGGATATCGACATTTTAAATATGTCTGCCAGAGCTCCTGCAATTTCAACACTCATCTCCTTCAAAGTCCAAGGGAATACCCTGTCCAGTCCTAGGGATTTACCTATTCTGATTTTGCCTCAAGCCAGCAAGCACCTCTTCCCCTTTAATCTGTAATAGGTTCCATGACCTCCCTACTTGATTGCCTTATTTCCATAGACTCCATGCCAGTTTCCTTAGTAAATGCGAATGCAAAAAATCCATTTAATATCTCCCCCACTTCTTTTGGTTCATATAAAGCTGACCACTTTGGTCTTTAAGAGACTAATTTTATCCCTTACTAACTTTTTGCTCTTAATATACCTGTAGAAGCTCTTAGGATTATCCTTCACCTTGACTGTCAAAGCAACCTCATGTCTTCTCTTAGACACACTAATTTCTTTCAGTAGTTTCTTGTACTTTTTATACTCCAGCATCTTATTTATTCCCTGTTGGCTACACATGTACATTTCTCTTCTTCAGAGTTCCAATATCCATTGAGAACCAAGGTTCTTTATTTTTATTCATTTTGCCTTTAATCCTGACAGAACATACAAACTCTGCACTCTCAAAATTTCTGCTTTGAAGGCCTCCCACTTAGCAATCACATCCTTGCCAGAGAACAGCCTGTCCCAATCTACGCTTTTTAGATCCTTTCTCATTTCTTCAAATTTGGCCTTTTTCCAGTTTAGAACCTCAGCCTGAGGACCAGATCTATCTTTATCCATGGTCAATTTGAAACTAAAGGTGTTATGATCACTGGAACCAAAGTGTTCACCTACATATACTTCCGTCACTTGTCCTAACTCATTTCCTAATAGGAGATCTAATATTGCATCCTTTCTAGTTAGTACTCTATATATTGATTTAGAAAATTTTTCTGAACACGTTTTACAAACTCCAACCTGTGTAAACCTTTAACGGTATGGGAGTCCCAATCTATATGTGGAAAATTAAAATCCCCAAAATCACAACTTTGTTTCAGGCAGTTGTCTGCTATCTCTCTGCAGATTTGCTCCTCCAATTCTTGCTGACTATTGGGTGGTCTATAATACAACCCTATTAATGTGGTCATACTTTTCCTGTTTCTCAGCTCCATCCATATGGCCTGAGTAGACAAGCTCTCTAATCTGTCCTGCCTGAGCACTGTGCAACATTTTTCCTGACTAGCAATGCCAACACCCGTCCCCCGCCCCACTCTTTATCCCTCTGCCTCTATCACGTCTAAAATATTGGAACCCTGGAATTCTTCAAGCTGCACCTCTCTCATTGTCATATTCATGGCCTCTCTCCTATGGGTTTGTGAGGAACTGACTGTTGCTCTGTAAGCAGACTTTTTAAAAAGCACTCGTGAATAAAGCCCCTATTCTGATATAGAAACTGGTGTATCATCTCCACATATCTCAAAAGCATAAAACCCAGTTCCTGCTTTGAGGTTCTTTCCTTGTGTTCTTCCTACTGCTCTGGCTGTTGATGATGTTTTTGGTCATTTGTGTTTTGTGCCGTTGAGATCCAAAATAAAACAATATAAGGGACACCTATGTTAACCTGATCAACCAAAATTCAAATCAGATGTGCAGCATAACCCTGCAAATTTATGAAAGTAACCTCTCAACATAGATACTGTGAACACAGCCTTTCACTGTGGTAATGAAGCAGATGTATCTTTTGGCATATTTTTGCACTATATCTTTAGCATCATCAATTGCCACTATATTCTCACATTGCTGCTACTGTTGAGTCCTAGGAAACCCAGAAAACCCATGGACTTAGAGCTAATTGAGCAATTAACACTGAAATTGACAGCTCCTCTCTCCTAAGGGGGTTTCTTGCATGCAGCCTAAAGCACTGAAGTTAAATAGGAAGTCAGCAGGTTTGAGCTGGCTTTTGAATGTGCTGTCACTTTCCTTGCTTTTAAACCTTGGTCCATTTCTAAACTCACATTGTGCTGCCTGTGGTGTGTGGGTGGGAAGTTAGATGATTATTTCAAACCTTTACATTTAAGTTCATTTACAGAGTGTGACGGCTTTGACTTCAATTAATCTTTCAAAATGTAAAAACTCAATACAGACAGTTCCTGGATAAACTCAGGACATTTCAGCTTCTAAATACAGGTGTTCATGTATTAGTTGTAACATAAAAGCTATATTGCTGTATATGCTATCTGATATGAGGTTTTAAATTATTAGAAACAGCTAATACTTATCCTATAGAGTAGAGAAGAAAACAAAGACTATGAGGCATTGCCCATCATTATCAGGGAGTTACTGGACACTAGGGATCCAATATAGATCGAAAATGGTACCTACATTCAGAAAGGGAGATGTAACAGTGACAGGAAATGGACAGACCTATTCATTGCCTTTCCATTCTGCATAAGTTAATGGAATCAATTATTAGAGACAAAATGAAAGATAATCTCTATACTGCAACAATAATATTGTACATAGAAGTCAGCTTGATTTCAGAAATGTAAAATCTTGGATGAGTAGCCTCCTCAACTTCACTGACTATTTCCCAAGGTATTACATCTGCCTCGGAGTGAAATGTTGCTATTGTGTTTACTGGTTTGCAGAGCAAAAGCTAATCTATAAGAAAAAAATGCAAATGATGACCATTCATTATTCACTGCAAATATAAATTGCAATTTTATTGACACAACTGAATATTGCACAAAGGAAGCATTTTTAATCATAATGGCTGGATAATGACGTGAGTAATTTGATTTACAGAACAAAAAATACTTTTTAAAAAACAAATAGAACTATTTGCTACTACACTGATAATGAGTGATGAGTTTCTTAGTAAGTTTTTTTTTAAACCAAGGCCTAGTAGAATGATTCTGCTTAATGTTAAGAGTCTTCTTGAAGGCCCTCAAACTGGCATGATTAGCAAAAATCCGTCATTAATTTGATCTGGTAGTGGGCCAGGTTGTTTCAATCACAAATGCCTTTTAAACTAATGCAAAAGTTACAGAAAAATGATACTTGCGTGTGAAATTCCTCCACTCATGTACTAGTTTGGCTGATCTTGGTGAAGTGTACTGAATAAAACCATTGCAACCACTGTAAGCTCCTACATTCGGCAGTGGGAGAACATGTGCTGAACAGTGACCACAATTCCTTAAGCTTTCAGGATGCTCATGGAAAAGGACAAATGTTGACCAAGGGTTAAGTTGCTAAATTGGGAAAAGGCTAACTACAACTGGATTAGGCAGTATTTGGGACATCTGCATATATTACATATATTAATAGATATAAATGACTTGGAAGAAATGTAACTGGTCTAATTAGCAAGTTTGCAGATGATACAAAGATTGCTGAAGTTGTGAATAGTGACGACGATTGTCAGAGAATACAGAATCGTAGACTGGAAAATTCGACGGAGAAATGACAAATGGAATTTAATTTGGACAAATGTGAGATGATGTATTTTGATAGATCCTATTCAGATGGGAGTGATAAAATAAATGGCAGGACCATCAAGAGCATAGATACATAGATCAGCACTTGCAGGTGCACAGATCCTTAAAAGTAGCAGCACAGATATAAAAGGTAGTGAAAAAAGCATATGGCATGCTTGCCTTCATCAGATGGGGCATCGGGTATAAAAGTTGGCAAATTATGTTACAGTTATATAAAGTGTTGGTTAGGCCAATTTGGAAAACTGTGCCCAATCCTGGTCACCACACTACCAGAAGGAAGCGGAGGCTTTGAACAGAGTACAGAAAAACTTTACTGGGATGTTGCCTGGTAAGGTGGATATTAGCTATGAGGAGAAATTGAATAAACTGGGATTGTTCTTCCTGGAAAGACGGAAACTGAGGGGTAACCTGAAAGAAGTTTATAAAACTATGAAGAGCGTGAACAGTCAGAAGCTTTTTCCCAGGGCAGAAATGACACTTATAAGAGGGCACAAGTTCAAGGTAAGGGTTCAGGGTTCTGTAGAGATGTGTGGGGAAGTTTTTTTTATTACACAGAGGGTGGTGGGAACCTGGAATGCATTGCCAAGTGAGGTGGTTGAGCAGACATGTTAGTGCCATTTAACATTCATCTGGATAGGTGGGGAATAAAGATCTAGATATGATAATGGCATACGCTTGGTAGCCCAAAAGTCCTAGTTCCTGTGCTGCATTGTTCTTTGTTCTTAAGCAGGATTTTCCAGCCCAGCCCATTCTCAGTTCATCTGCCAGTAGTCAATGGACGTTTGGCTGGCCTATCCCCACCGCATTATCTGTGGCAGGTCTTGCTATGGTGTGGCCATAACATCCTGACTTTTGTTAATGTTATTTGTTTCAATAGTAACATATGTTTTGATACTAGTAGTATCTGTGAATGGTCAAATTGTTGGAAAGCTTTCTATTTGCTATCTCTTTTCTAAGCTTACCAAAGAAGATTTTGTAGCAGTTGATGAAGTATTCAATAACACATCTTGCGTTTATATTACATTTTTAACGTAGTAAAACAGTCCAAGGCATTTCAGATGGGTGTTACCAAATAAAATGTGACAATGAGAAACATGGAGATGTATAGGCAGATGACCAAAAGCAAGTGTTTTGAAAACCATTCTAGATGAGGAGGAAGACATGTCACAGCAGAGAGGTTTAGGAAGGAAATTTCAAAGCTTAGGATCTTTGCAGTGAAAAGCATGGCTGACAATAGTGGAATGTTTAAAATCAAGGATGCTCAAAGGCCTAGTACTACAGGAGCACACATCATGATCAAGGGTTCTCTGGCTGGAAAAGTTTACAAGACTACAGACAAATTTGAAAATGAGGACCCGAATTTTAAAATGAAAGCATTGGCAAACTGACTGCCAAATGAGTTCACTATGCAGACGGATGATGAGTGAATGATATTCGTACAAACATTGAATATTTGACAGTCATTAATTTGTAATATAAAATAACTTAGTAATAAAGGAATTGCAACATATTGACACATTTTAACCAGACAGCTATTTATTAAGGCTTGCTTTTCATTTTCTATAGAGGCTAAATGACGAAATGAAGACTTTGAGATTAATTATGTATTCAGTTAAACCAATACAGTAATCCACCATTAAATTGAAACCTTCTGTCTTGACATGCAAAGATAACATATACTTTTAGACTAGTAATAAAAAAAGCTGATAGCACCACATTACAAAAAGTAGAGACTATCAGACTTCTATCACTATCTTACCATGTAACATCTTTATAAATGAAAGAAAATGTTTCAAGTCTTTAAAAATAGTCTTGTAAAATCTAATTGTAATCAGTTGAAAAACATCAGATATTCAGTGGAATTTTCTTGTTCCACCCATTGCAGGAATCATAGTGGTATGGGACAGAAAATTTGGATGACCATTTAAAGGTCCATTTTGACTTGGGTGGGAATTTCCAGTCCTATAGCTCAGCCTTCATCACTATTATTGCCATGAAACTCATCTCTAAACTCCATGGCCTGGGCCTCAGCACCTCCCTCAGAGACTGGATCCTGAACTTCCTAACTCTCAGACTACAATCAGAAAAAATAGGCAACAATATCACCTCCATGATTATGCTCAACACCAGTGTCGCACAAAACTGTGTTCTCAGCTCCTGATTATACTCCTTGTACACCTCTGACTGTGTGACAAACTCCCCCCATCCCTCCCATTCGATTTTCAGATTTGCTGATGACACCACCGTAGTGGGTTGGATCTCAAACAACGATGAGACAGAGTACAGGAATGTGGTAGACAATCTGGTGAACTGGTGCGACAATAATAAGCTCTCCCTCAATGTCAACAAAATAAAGGTGATTGTCATCGACTTCAGAAGACGTAAAGGAGAACATGCCACTGTCTATATAAACAGGGATAAAATAGAAAGTGTCGAGAACTTCAAGTTTTTAAGTGTCCAGATCACCAACAACCTGTCTGGTCCCCCCTCCATGCCAATAGTATAGTTAAGAAAGCCCATCAAAGCCTCTACTTTCCTCAGAAGACTAAGAAAATTTGACACGTCAGCTATGACCCTCTTCAACTTTTGCAGATGCAGCATAGAAAGCATTCTTTCTGGTTGTATCACAGCTTGATATGGTTTCTGCTCTGTCCAAGACCTCAAGGAACTACAAAGGTCATAAATGTAGCCCAATCCATCATACAAACCAAACTCCCATCCATTGACCCTGTCTACACTTCCCGCTGCCGCGGCAAAGCAGCCACACCCCTGGACATTCTGTCTTCCACTTTCTTCCATCAGAAAAAAGATATAAAAGTCTGAGGTCATGTGCCAACCGCCTCAGGAACAGTTTTTTCCCTTCTGCTGTCAGACTTCTGAGTGGACTTGCCTTGCATTAAGTTGACCTTTCTCTACACCCCAGTTATGACTGTAATAGTACATTCTGCACTCGTTTCCTTCTCTATGATTATTGACCATGTTTTGTCTGTATAGCCCGCAAGAAACAATACTTTTCACTGTATGTTAATACATGTGACAATAATAAATCAAATGAAATGGGATGCACTTGACCAGAAAATCCCACCCATTATCTTACATGACTCAGTGGTAACACTCCTGTCTGTAAGTCAGAAGTTAGGTGTTCAAGTCACATTCTCACAGCAGGAGCAAGCACAACACCTGATATTCCAATGCAATACTGAAAGAGCACTGCTATAGAATCATAGAAACCCTCCAGTGCAGAAAGAGGCCACTGGGCCTTTCGAGTCTGCACTGACCACAATCTGACCTAGGTCCTACCCCTAGATTCCCTACATATTCACCAGTTAATCCGTAGGACACTGAGGGGAAATTTTTTAGCATGGCTAATAATCTCTCCCTCAAGCTATCTTTCGGATCAGATGTCAAGCTGTCACCCCATCTGTCTTATTATAGAAGCTTAAATTGAGGTATAATGATTATGGCTGGATTTTCACCAATTGGGAATCCTTTAAAAATAGTGGGCGTGTCCCTATTCAAGGAATACTGACCACATGCCAAGGCTTTCTGATTTTCCAGAGCACCCTTAAAGGTGCACTATTTCAGGAAAAAAAAGCTTCATCAGGTGCTCCTAAGCTGACCAGTTATGGAGATGGGCAAATTTCATGGAGCCGGAATAGTTTTTTAAAGGGTATGGCTAATGATCCAGCAGAGGAGTTGTGAATCCTTGTCTTTTAAAAAGGGAGATCAAAAGCACCCCTCATGTTAGGGTAAGGTCTGCACCTTAGCCCCTCATGCCACTCTATGAAACTCCGATGACCTTTGGTTATCATTTCACTATACAGAACCAATGAGTCTGATAGTGATAGTAGAATGTGTTTTAAAAAGTTTTCTTTTTTAAAAAAAATCATTTATTCATTACTTCATACTAAGATTTTTAAAAATCAGCACACATAATTAATTGTCAATCATTGAAACCCTTTAAACTATCAATAACAGAAACATAAACCTTGAAGCCACTTAACCTTGTGAAAAGAAACATTATGAAATTAGCCTTAGAGATCAGAGAATCAGACTGTGAATCAAGCAAAGATTTCCCTGGGGCCCAACTCTTTCAAGAAGAGTATTGAATGTCTGAGATCTCAGCCCATACATAATGAAACTTAGCTGAGAGACCAGAAATCCATTACTCTTGGTGATACACCTGAGCTCCAGAGGAAATAATGCTGAGTGACAGTCCACAGTTTGGCTTAGGGATGTGAGGAGACATTGTGGGATAGGTGGGGGATAAGGTAGATGCTGATGGAATACTGCAGATTGACATAGAGGACATAAGGGTCCATGGGAAAATATTAGAAGGGCATATGTTGTCACTGGGGACATGGGGGTAGGTGATGCTTGGCATAAGGGGCATGAAAGCCTATGGATGTTGGTGGAGAGCTGTCGTTTGGCATAATAAACCTGTTGGACTCCAACCTGATGTTATGAGACTTCTTATTGTGTTTACCCCAGTCCAATGCCGTATCTTCACATCATATTTAGCATAATAGGAGAAGGCTTTGGGGTGGTTGGAGGGTAACATGGTAGCATTGGGACATGAGAGGTCATGGAGGTGGGTGGGGAAATGAAACAGCATGAATAAAGCTTGGGGAATAGGTGGATGAGATGAGGGTTGGATTTTTTAATTCAGTTCTTGATATATTTTGGCACTTCATCAGAGTGTCAGAACATCGAGGACAACCTCTGCTCACCCCCACCTCCACAACTGACAGTCTCCTCACTGTCTCCCATCATGACTTCCATTTTCACCCACCTCTCCCCAAACTTAAAACCAGAATTTTTGGAGTAACTTTTTCCCAGACCAACCAGAAATTCCCTGGAAATTCAGGCCCTTGTCTCTGATGCTGGACTCCAGTAACTTCTCCACAATTGATGTTAAACTGTCAGGTCGGTGACAAGTGGTGTGCCTCAGGGGTCTGTTTTGGGGCCCCTGCTGTTTGTAATTTTTATAAATGATCTGGATGAGGGTATTGAGGGATGGATCAGTAAATTTGCAGATGATACTAAAGTTGGTGGAGTGTAGATAGTGAAGAGGGGTGTTTTAGTTTACAGAGTGACTTGGACAAGTTGCAGAGCTGGGCCGAGAGGTGGCAAATGGAGTTTAATGTGGAAAAGTGTGATGTAATGCACTTTGGCAGGAACAATAAATGTGTAGAGTATAGGGCTAATTGTAGGGCTCTTAATAGTGTTGAGGAACAGAAGGATCTTGGTGTATGTGTCAATAGATCCCTGAAAGTAGGCAGTCAAGTGGATAAAGTTGTTAAGAAGGCATATGGAGTCTTAGCTTTTATTGGTAGGGGGATTGATTTTAGGAGCCGCAGCATCATGTTGCAACTGTACAAAACTCTAGTGCGGCCGCACTTGGAGTATTGTGTGCAGTTCTGGTCCCCACATTATAAGAAAGATGTGGAGGCATTGGAGAGGTACAGAGGAGGTTTACCAGGATGTTGCCTGGTATGGAGGGCCGGTCCTATGAAGAGAGGTTGAAGGATTTGAGGTTGTTTTCGTTAGAAAGGAGGCGGCTAAGAGGGGATCTTATTGAAGCATATACGATGATTAGAGGTTTAGATAGGGTGGACAGTGATAGCCTTTTTCCTAGGATGGAGAAAGCTAGCACGAGGGGACACAGCTTTTAATTAAGGGGTATGAGTTATAGGACGGATATCAGAGGTAGGTTCTTTACTCAAAGAGTGATTAGGGAGTGGAATGCCCTGCCTGCAGCTTTTGTAGATGCGCCAAGTTTGGTGGCGTTTAAGAGGTTAATTGATAAGTATCTGGAAGAGAAGGGAATGGTTTAGTTTGGAGGGGCATTGCTTTTTATTTTGGTCGGCACAACATTGAAGGCCGAAGGGCCTGTTCTGTGCTGTAATGTTCTATGTTCTATGTTCTATGTCTGTAGTTTTCTGTTGTTTCAATCCCTTCTTAAATATTGAAATGATACTTGCAATTTTCCAATCTGGCCAACCAGTTCTTGAATCTTGAATGTTGAATAAGTTCAACAATTCTTTTAATACTTAGTTCGTCATTCAACATTTGACAATGAACTTCTACCAAGATAGGGAGCCGTAGATGACTTCTCCTTTCTTCATACCAGGATTTAAGACGAGTGGAAAAGGTGGCTTTATAATGGGAAAAAAAATTACTAATCATTGTGTCTGATAGAAAATCACAATAGAAAAGGCACCAATCAGAAGGCAGATTATGAATTTATTTTTCACTTCTAATTTGCTCTGAGCTTGAATCCTGATCAAGTCCAGCTTACGTGTTTGTGGCATGAATCAATTTTAGGTTCTGGAGATGCAGGACAATTGCTGGTACCAGATATGACTTCCAGGGTTATTGTGGAGCAGGACGTAAAAGAATTGTTTCTGCATCTCTTAATTTTCTATAATCCTTTTTGCTTTACCTCCATTCCTTCTCAAAAGGACTGTTCCTTTGTATCATTCAGTGTCCTCTTTTAATTATACTTTAGTACATTTCTGGGTGACATGGTTAGCACTGCTGCATCAGTGTCAGGGATCTGGCTTCAATTCCTGCCTTGGATCAGTATCTGTGCAGAGTCTGCATGTTCTCACAGTGTGTGCGTGGGCTTCCTCCAGATGCTCTGGTTTCTTCTCTATCCGAAAGACATGCTGGTTAGCTGTTTTGGCCATGCTAAATTTTCCCTCAGTGTATTCAAACAGATGCTAGAGTGTGGCAATCAGAGGATTTTCATCGTAACTTCATGCAGTGTTAACGTGCACATGTTTGTAACACTAACAAACAAACTTAAGTTTAAAAGTTGTTGATTGAGCCCTTCACTTGTGATTCAGCTCTGGATTTGTGCTTCTTTATGATTGATTGCATTAATACACTTATCCAACACGAGGCTAAATAGAGTTCTCTCAATAGGACTGAGATGAGGACCTTTTTTACTTGGAGTTGTGAATCTTTGGAATTCAGTCATTGAGTGTATATATACAGCAGAGGTTAGTGTTTAGAAATCTGTCATAAAGGGATGTGGGGATAGTTTTCTTCCGCACTGTAAGAATTCTGTGAATTGTAGCACCTCTATTGGTATCTGAAGAGGCAACAGCTAACTCAAACAGATCACTGGTGAAGCCAACGACTTCCCTGACCTGTATTGCTTAGTTATTCATTAACTAAAGTTGCTGAGCCAGCAAGGGAACTATAATACATTCTCACAGATAGAATCTTGAATCTGGAAGACGAAATGCTTAATCATGAAATGTTCTCAAGTATTAATATACATATATGTATTAAAAAAAGACAAACCGCCACCCTGATCTATGCTTTGCAGTATATTAATTAAAACTTGTCACATCACAAATGACAACGTTAAAATCAATTAGAGGTGTTGTGTCAAAAATAATTCAATGAATTGTACCAATCATACATATCATGTGAATTCAGAAACTTGACCTTGGAGGTGAAAAAATTCCTCAGTAGGATATAGGATAGTACAAGTTTTAACATGCCAAAAATGCACAGGTTATTTTAATGAACATTAAAGACAAACAGGAAGGAAGACTTGCATTGATATTGTGTTTCATTATTACAGGATGTTCCAAATATACCACAGCTAACAAAATACTTCCTAATTTCAGTTAATGTCGTACTGTAACAAATGTGTCAGCCAGTTTGTTCGTAGCAAGGTCTCTCAAACAACACAAATTATGACCATCTCTTTTGGTGATGTTGGTTGACAGATTCACTAGAGTAACTACCCTGCTGTTTCTGCAAAACTGTGCAGTGATTTATCCATCCATAGAATATAGGCCTGACTGGTAAAGTCAGCATTTATTGCCTGTAATTAATTGAGCACACCACTGCTACCACAATACACAGTTTAATGTCAGCTTCAGACTGCCAACACCCCCTTCCTCCAGAGGCTAAGGGTGTAAAATTCTAACTATTTCTTTGGAAACCTTCTTCAGAATTAACGTTCTAATTTTGGTAATTATCTTCTCTGATTCGTATCAAGAGGCATGACTTCAAAATAGAACTAAATTGCACCTTAATACCCTAATCATTATTTCTTGCTTTCTGTGTTTTACCTGAAAGCTACACTCAGCAATGCCATGGAGACCAATAGCAGTGTTTAAAATTCACTATTTAGCCCATTTCTTATTTTGGTGCCGCTTTTCTGTTTTACCTCTTGGTCACAGGACTTTCATTACAGAGCTAATTATCATAGAAACACAGCTACCTGTACACCATTTAGCTCTAAGCTTTATAAGCTCCAAATACTGCAGACTCCCAAAGTTGTAACATTATTATTCATACTCCACTTCTTTAACATTCCTAATTTTCATCCAGAACAGAGTCCATTTAAAACAACTTTGCCATTTTAATTTTGTCATGGTTCAGTTTTTTCATTTCTTTGTTTAAATGATTCATGAGTATTTTTCAATCTTAAATGGTCAATTATCCACAGTGTTAACACTTCCTCTCTCCCTGCAGGATCTGTTTTCTTTTCTCCATAGTCCAATGCAACCTCTGAGTGCTGAACTAAAGAGAAGAATGAATGTTCCTGCAAGATTGGAACAGATCCTGTCCAAGTAGCATTTGGAAGTTGGTTTGTCTTATGGAGGAGGCTCTGCACGACAGCCAACTAAAATGATCAGACTGACTGACTCTTTTCCTAGAACACAAAACACTAACTGTTTTGCTTTTGATTCCTCTTCCTGTGATGGTTGATAGTTTAATGTCCCCCTGGTGAAATGAAGTTCATTGAGGGAAAAGCATTTGTTTTATTAATTTATTTTTGTTCATATGATTTGGCAAAGGCTGATGATTTGATTTAAAAATGACTAGAGGAAAAAGAGGCACATGTTTAAAAAACACACATAGGGCTGCATTTTACATACCCTCGCTGGACATGTTTTCAATGGGGAGGGGGGCACATGAAAGAGACACAAAGCAATTTCCTGCACAACCTGCTTGTTACATTTAAATAGATAATCAAGGGATATTAGGTTTGATATCAAGCCAATTAACTCTGACAATATACTATCTGCACCATAAAATGTTTTGGTGGAGGCAGTTAGGAACAAGCAACCAGATTTATTAAACAATCTGTTCAAAGGGTGGGATAGAAGGAGTTGTGATGTGAAACACTACCTGTAACCCCTACAATTTGCCTGGGATTCCAAAAATCTTTCTTATTGTCCTGGCGTGAGACAATTCACAGCTCCTAAACCTGTGTGCTTAACTCTCTCCCCACTCGCATTGTCTGCACTTTGGAAAGACTTGACTACCTCTAAAGACTCGCAATCCAGCCATTATTTTATTATTGATAGTGTCTTTTAAGAGACTTTTGGATAAGTACATGGAACCTAGTAAGATGGAAGATTATAGATACGTGTAATAGGTCGGACAGGTTCGGTGCAATTTGTGGGCCGAAGGACCTGTTTGTACTGTAATGTTTCTATGTTTCTATCTTGCAACTGAGTCTGTGTCTATATAAACCTTGTTTGTGTACCCAACTCTCCATTGACCTGATGAAGGAGCAGTGCTCCAAAAGCTCGTGCTACCAAATTGAACTTACCCTGTTGAACTATAAACTGGTATTGAGACTTTTTACTGTGCCCACCCCAACAATGGTATCTCCACATCAAAACGCCAGACCTAACTGTTGCTATGGACCTGTCAGGCCACTTTCTGCTTCCTCATGACATCCCAGCAGTGCCCACTGTCACACTCTTGGCACTGCTGGGACTGATGGAACTTCCACCCAGTTACATTGGCTGGTAGTTCCTGAGGATGAGACTTCCTCTCCTGTGAGGTGCAAAAGTCCCTATTGGCTCTTTTTTAGCCCACCCACAGCATATTATGGCTGTGGAGTGGGTTAGCTCTGTGCTGACTTTGCTTCTATGGGCTTGGGGAGCAATCTGCCTCCCCTGCCCCTACCTTTGCTGTAACATTTAGGCCACAGAATTGGAAAATTGGACAGTGATCTTAGAAGGGTCAACTTGTTTGAGAAAAGCAGAAGTTGACAAAATTGAATCATTGATGCTAAAAGAGCAACTGTTTTGCTACATTAAAAGTTTAGAGACGACTGAAATGAGTTGCCAGCTGAGTGACATTCGAGGAAGCTCTGAGGAAGTTTGGACCAAGTTTTGATTGCAGATGTGAATTGAGATTATTTCAGTGTGGACCGGAGCAGAGGTAGACCATATGGCCTCATGAGTCTCCTCCACCATTCCCAGCAGGGGAGATGACCTCTAAGTGCCCATCCTTCCAAGTCGCTTTGGAATCCTATATATTTCATAGGCTCACCTCTCATTCTCCTGAATTCTTGAGCGTACTTGCCCAATTTGCTCAGTCTGTCAAACCTTCTGATTCCAAGAACAAATTTAGCTATAACACCTCCAACCCAAGTACATCCTTCCTCAAAACTGTGCACCGTACTCAAGAAATGATGTTAACAAAACTGTATACAATCGTAACAAACCTTTCTTATTCTTGTACTCCAGTGTCTTTGCAACTAAGGCCAACGTGCATTTTGCCTTGCTAATTGCTTGCTACCTGCATTCCTTCCACATGTATACCCAGGTCCTTCTGAACATCAACAATAATACCTTTTTAAAATATATTCTGGTTTTCTTTTATGAATAAAATGAATCATTTCACTCTTCCCAAAAAACTATCCCATCTGGTACCTTGTTGCAACTCCTATAACCTGACTGTATCTCTTAGTAGCCTCTTTGTGTCCTTCTCAGAGCTTACATTCCCATGCAACTTTATATTTGCAGCAAATTTGGATACATATTTCTCTGCCTCCTCATTTAAGTCATTAATATAAATTGCAAGCTGTTGAGGTCTCAGCACTGATTCTTGAGACACCCTGTTAATCGTAGCCTGCTATATTTGAAGGTCTTATGAAGAGAAGCTGAGGGATTTGAGGTTATTTTCGTTAGAGAGAAGGTTAAGAGGTGACCTAATTGAGGTGTACAAGATGATCAGAGAGTTTGATACAATGGACAGTGAGAGCCTTTTTCCTCGGATAGTGATGGCTAACACAAAGGGGCATAGCTTTAAATTAAGGGGTGGTAGTTATAGGACGGATATCAGAGGTAGGCTCTTTACTCAGAGGGTAGTAAGGGCGTGGAATGCCCTGCCTGCAGCAGTTGTGGACTCACCAACTTTAAGGGCATTGAAATGGTCAGTGGATAGGCATATGGATAACATTGGAATAGTTTAGGTTAGAGGGTTATTAGATTGGTTCCACTGGTTGGCAGAACATCCAGGGCTGAAGGGCCTGTACTGCGCTGTAATGTTCTATTTTGTAAATGCTTTGTTTATCCCTATTCTTGCTTCCTGTCCATTAACCAATCCTCTGTGCATGCTAATATATCATTCCCAACACCATGAGCCCTTATCTTGTATATTAACTTTTTGTGTGGCACTTTAATGAATGCCTTTTGGAAACCCAAGAATACTTCTCTTTCTCCAAACTGCTAGTTACATCCTCCAAAACTTGAATAAATTTGTCAAACACAATCTCCCCTATCAAAAAAATGTTGCTCACTTTGTCTGATCATACTGTAATTTTTATATTATCAATCCTTAAGAAGAGATTCCAGCATTTACTTGCTAACTAGTCTGTAGTTCCATGCTTCACTATCTCTCCTTCTATCTTTTCTTGCACAGCAGAGTTACATTTGCTAATTTTCAATCTGCTGGTACTGTTCTGGAGTCTTGGGAATTCTGGAAAATCTGAAGGATGGTTCATGGAAGGGACTCTTCCCCCTTAAGATGGAAAAGGGAAATGAAAAGTTCTGCTCAATTTAGTTTAGTTGCATTAACATTCTCAACAAGCTAATTGTTACATGATGTTTACATCATGGAAACAGGCCATTAAACCTAATGTTGATGCTCATGCTTCACATAAGCAATTTCCTATTCTAACTAAAGAACAAAGAACAAGGAACAAAACAGCATGGGAAAAAAGCCCTTCAGCCCAACAAGCCTGTGCCACCACCTCAATGTTCCCACTTCTACCCATGATCCCTATCATCCCTATTTATGTTTATAGATCTATGCATTAGAACCAAATTAGGGAGAATTTGTTTTGCCAATTAGCCTAAGAGTGCATCTTTGGGATGTGGGAGGAAACCGGAGCACCTGGAGAAAACCCACGCAAGCACGGGGAGAATTCGCCGGGGAGAAACTCCCATAGACACAGGCCCAAATCCAAGTGTCTGCACAACACAGCAATAGTCACTGAGCTGTCGTGTTGCCCATCAAACGGTCCAGGTCAAGCGTACACTAACGACGTGAAGCACTAGGATACTCTCAAAATCAAAGGGCAGCCCTCTCATGACCCATCATATGTATGCCCTTTGTTAGACAACAAGGCGGACCAAAGTACCTGTAGGATAAAACAAATACATCAATATCATTGACAATTTACACGCTTCCCAGAGAACTCCCGTGGCTCATGATCCCGATTTTAGATCAGTTTTCTATATCCCTCCATTCTCATTCTGTACATGTGCCCATCTAAGTATCTCTTAAATAACTCCAGAATGCCTGCCTCCACCACTTTACTTGGCAGTGCGTTCCATACCCCCACCACCCTCTGTGTGAAAAAAATCCCTCTAGCATCCAAATTATACCTTACCCACCTCACCCTAAGCCCGTGCCCTCTCGTGTTATTTGAGTCCATCCTAGGAAAAAGCTTAACCCTGTTTACTATCTATACATCTCATAATCTTGTATACCTCTATTAGATATCCTCTAAGTCTAAGTCTTTCAAAGGAAAACAGCCCCAATTTGCCTAATCTCTCCTCTAACTCAGACCTTCCATACCTGGCAGCATGCTGGTAAACCTCTTCTGCACTCTCCCCAGAGTTTCCACGTCCTTCCGGTAGTAAGGCGACCAGAACTGGATGCAGTATTCCAAATGAGGTCTAACCAACGTTTTATACAACTGCAACGTTAAAGGCCAGCTCTTCTACTCGATACCCCTTCCTATAAAGGCTAGCATACCATATGTTTTCTTCACAACCTTCTCCACTTGCTCTGCCGCCTTCAGAGACTTGTGCACCTGCACCCCCCAGGTCCCTCTGTGTTTCTGTACTCTTAATAGGTCTACCCTTTATCACATATCTCCCCCATACATTCTTTCTCCCAAAATGCATCACCTTGCATTTATCAGGATTGAATTCCATCTGCCATCTATCTGCCCAAGCTACCAACCTATCAATGTCCTGCTGCATCGCCTGACAATGCTCCTCACTATCTGCAAGTCCAGCCATCATTGTATCGTCTGCAAACTTGCTGATCACTCCACTTACACCATCTTCCAAGTCATTTATATATATTACAAACAGAAGAGGTCCCAGTACCAAGCCCTGCAGCACACCACTATTGACTGACCTCCAGCTAGAAAAACACCCTTCCACTATTACTCTCTGTTTTCTATTACTAAGCCAGTTACTTATCTATCTGAATTCCTGTCCTTGTATTCCATTAGCCTTGACCTTTTCAACTAACCTCCCATGAGGGACTTTGTCAAATGCCTTACTGAAATCAATGACATCAACGGCTCGCCCTTATTCAACCATTTTCGTCACCTCCTCAAAAAATTCTATCAGATTTGTAAGGCACGGCCTCCCCTTAACAAATCCATGCTGCGTATCCCCAATCAGATCGCAACACTCTAAGCACCTATGCATCCTATCTCTAAGAATCTCCCCCAACAGCTTCCCTACCACTGATGTCAAACTCACTGGCCTATAATTTCCAGGGTTATCCCTACTACCCTTTTTAAACAACGATACAACATTAGCTATTCTCCAGTCCTCTGGGACCTCACCTGTGTCCAAAGAAGAGACAAAGATTTGTGTGAGAGACCCAGGAATTTCACCTCACGCCTCCTTAAGCAGCCTGGGATAAATGGCATCAGGCCCAGGAGATTTATCACTTTTAATGCTACCTAGAAGCTCTAACACTTCCTCCCTCGGTATGGATATTTCCCTCAACTGGTCTACAGCTCCCTCAGAGACAGGACCGTCAACAAGCCCCTCTCCTTCATGAATACCGTCGCAAAGTATTCATTTAGGATCGCCCCATTTCCTTGGGTTCTAAGCACAGTTCCCCTCCTCTGTCCCTAAGAAGTCCGATTTTTCCTCTAACCACCCTTCCCATAATCCTTTCTCCCTCATGTTTTTAATAAAGGCATCAATAATATTAATTGCAAAAATTGAATCTCATTTTTCGTGGGTTGTGAAGTTGATTTGTGTGAAATAAGGGATCAACGGTGTGATGGAACTGTGTGTCTCACGCAAGATGTGGGCCGGCCAAACCTCTGACAGGTAATTAATATGGATATTGGTGATTTCATCACAGTCACTTCAATTAAATTAGAACGCAAGTGTGAACTACAAGAGACAGTCTATGATTTATAGCTTGGATATCAAGTCCCTCCACATCAGCATACTGTAGCTGCCAGTATGCCCTATCTACAGGATGCATTACTGCAAGTCATCAAGGGTTCTTTGGCAGCACCACCCAAACTTGCGACCTCTAATGCCTAGAAGGACAAACCAGCAGGTGCAATGGAACATCATCACCTCCAACTTCCCCTCCAAGTCATTCACCATCCTGAATTAAACATATATCATGTTCCTTCATTGCCACTAGATCAAACTCTTGAACTCCATCCTTAACAGCAATTGGGTTGCAGTGAATTTAAGAATAAGATCTCACACAACCTTCTGAAGGGCAACTTGAGTTGAGCCATAAATTTCAGCCTTTCAAATACATAAATATCCTAGTAATTAATTTACAGAATGCAAAGCACACATTTCAACGCTAACCAATATAGGCAAACATTGTGGATAATTCATTCCAGAACTATATTTTAATATATTCTGCAGAGAACAGATATTTTAATTCTTTGTTTTAAAAATCAATTTTCATGTCTAATTATTTTTCTCCAAAACTTAGTTTGTACATTTCAAATTTTCTTCTTTCAATTACTGTGCCAGTAAAATGAAAAATTAAATATCTAGTGAATTGAGAATCAATCCTTATTCCTGTTCTTGCTGAGAAGTTAGATTTGCAGAGGGCTTATTCAGGATCAATTGCTGCAAACTATTTAAAAAAACAATGCCTGAAAATATTGTTGCACTTCATATGACATCATGAAAAATATTGGTAGTTATAGAGGAAGAAAACTTGGATAAAACTGTTTTAACTGCTCCTCCTCTGTATTTTTTTTTCTTTTTACCAGTTGCAGTGGAAAGTGATTGAGGAAACTCTAATGTAACATAAAGACTGATACAAGTCATTGCAAAATTTTGTCACTGCTTAATATAGTGATATTTTGGCACAAGTTTCAAAGAAAATCAGTGCCTCATTCTGTTGTTCCTTTGCTGCTCATATTCTATCCTATTGTGCAATCCCAGTTTTAATTGCTTCAGTTGACTTGACCCGAAATACTAGAATTTTCCCCATAACCTCTCCTCCTCTCTACTCTCCTCCACTTAAATAGTCTTTAAAAATTACCTCTGCCAAGCTCATAAAATTGAAGACAAAATATTGACCTGGCTAGGAAATTGACTTGACTTGAGTGACGTGAGACAGAGAGCAGAGGGAAAGGTCGGGATTGTCCAATTAATAGAATATGGCCAAAATTGCAGTCACACAATACTCTGAATGAGGTTCTTAACTCGTCACCATAACTGGTGTAGATGATGGGACAGAAAGCCAGATATTGAAGTTTACCAACAAATGCAATACCAAAGTAGGTGACATTGTGGTAAAACAGTTTCTGATGTAGGAAAATCTGAGGTTATCCACTTTGTGCCTGAAAAGGAAAGAACAGAATATTTCATAAATGATGAAAAGCTCGAAAGAATGGAAGTCCAACAAGAGTGAGATTAGAACATAGAACATAGAACATAGAACAATACAGCACAGAACAGGCCCTTCGGCCTTCGATGTTGTGCCGACCAAAATAAAAAGCAATGCCCCTCCAAACTAAACCATTCCCTTCTCTTCCATATACTTATCAATTAACCTCTTAAACGCCAACAAACTTGGCGCATCTACAACAGCTGCAGGCAGGGCATTCCACTCCCTAATCACTCTTTGAGTAAAGAACCTACCTCTGATATCCGTCCTATAACTCATACCCCTTAATTTAAAGTTGTGTCCCCTCGTGCTAGCGAGATTAGTGATATGGATCCTTAAAATGTCATGTACAGTTACAAAAAATGATGAACAAGATTAATGGATTATTGGCCTTAAATCTAGAAGATAAGATTATGATAGAATAGATGTCAGTCAACAAGATAAAGCCCTGGCTAGACTACAGCTAGAATATGCTGAGCAACTGTGGACATCAGACCTTAGGAAGGATATATTAACCTTGGAGGGAGAATACCTGACCTCCAAAGGTCAAATTATATGGAGAGATGACACAAACTAGGGTTATATTCTATAGAATTCAGAAGGCTAAGGGTGATTGATGTTATATAAAATTTTAGGGTGGTAGAAGAAGAGAAACTTATTCTGCTAGATTCCAAGGTTACAGTGTGATCTTGGCAAAGGCAATCTTACCTGTGAATTGGTACCAGCAGATTTTGGGGAAGATGCGATGTAATTTAATGCCCCTCAGATACTTAACTGGACAGCATTGAGCCTTCCCCAGGATTTAATACCCTAAGGATGGAAATCCCATCACCGAGAGTTCTGCATTGACAGCAGCACCACCAGGAGTTGTTAATAGATGAACCCTGGATGAAGCCTGTGATTGCGGAAGGAGCGAGGATGATGGGGACTCAAAAGAAAGACAATAGGTGTGGTGTGAAGTGAAACCACCATCCCCACTCCTGGGTTGCTCAATAAAGTGCTGAGTGTTTTTGAACTTGAGACATCTCCCCTGGGAGACCTTGAGAAAAGCTGACAGGCTTTGCTTCCTACTCTCCCTATGTATTCAATCCTCAGTCATCACTTGTTGAATATCAGCAGTGGCAGGAGGACACTCTTAAGTGAGCATTAATTGCCTACTTAAATGCCCTAATTAACCTTTTGATGGAAGGCCATTCAAAAGCCTTTGAACCCTGGAGTTAATCGAATGGAGGTGGAAAGGCAATATAGCATACACTCTGCACCTTCCTGCCTGCTTCCAACTTGCTCCAGGAACTTCTGCCCTAACACTAGGAGGTATAGACTGAAAATTAGAGCAAGATCTTTTTAAGAATGAAATTCAGAAATAAACAGAAGGCTATTGATCTTTGGAGCTTTTTTAAGCAAATGACAGTTGTTTATTTTAAGGCTGAGATGAAAAGATTTTGGTGAGCCAAAGATATTAGGGGATATAAGTCAAAGTGACGCAATGAGAAGTTGTGTCCCAGTTCAGCTATGATCTAATTAAATGGCAGAACACTTGAGGGGTTAAATGGCCTGTGCCTGGACCTATCATGTTTTAAATATCTGTCCTGATATCTCCTCCTGTGGCTCAATGCTTTTTGAACTTAAAATTAACAATTAAAAGAATTGTTTTTTTTAATTAATGTCCCTTTTGTTAAGTGGCTATTTTGCTATGTTAAATGTGCATACAAAACTGCTGTTGCTGATAACTTATGTCAAGTTAATCTTCTGAAATGAAAATGCATTCTGAATTATGCTAGCCAGAAAGTTCATTTTTGTTCTCGGAGATGTCTAAAACATCAGCGACAATCCCTTTGATATTCATTAGGAAGAAGGAACCAAATAACAGTGTGAATTTTAAAAGAGGGGTTCCAGTTCAGTACTTGGAGAAAATTAAACCATACATGTAAATATGTTCTGATCTTACTCTATTTGAAAAGCATTTATACTTCAATGTGTTTTAATTCAATTATGATAACATTCATCATTAGAAACCTTGGGTACAATTCTTCGGACTGCATTCTAAGTGCTCCTGTCAGGGGGGAGAACTGGAGTATTTCCCATTGGTATTAGCAGTCACTGTCAAGTGCGATTCACCATCTCGAAGGTTTTAAAATATTCATACCTCAAAGCACGTCAGCTAGTCTGCTTTACTGAAATGAAGGTGCTTCCTGATTTCAGTGCTAAGAGACAAGCCCCCTTCCCTCTCCATAATGGACATAGTGACCCTTGCTGGCAAGGGGAGCATCCCCTTACAGAACAGAGAGATATGCTCCCCCCACCAATGAAAGAATGGGTCACTCCCCACCCCCACACCACCCAGCCATATCATGACCCAGCTGCCTCCCCTCCCCCAATCCCAGCCAAAGGCTTCACCACTCACTCTGCCACAAGAGATAGAATCTCTTCAGCCCCCATCCCCCCTTAACAACCTCTGCTATCCCCTCCCCCCTTTTCAGGCCCAGCTAACTTGCATTGCTCACTGGCAATTACATCCTGACCTGGTGCCTTGGATTCTGAGGGAAATACAGAGAAGTGAGTGTTGTGCCCGGATGTCCTTTTATCACTGCCAAACTACAGAGGGATGACACCACTCCCCCCCAACCCCAAAGGGCCACAATTATTGTTCTCCATTCTATCATTACTTCAGTGAGACTTCATACAGTCAGCCCACACTAAACCATCTAATCTATACATTTTGGAGAAATGGCAAATGGAGTTTAATGCAAACAAGTGTAACGTAAGTGTAACATATACAGCAAATGATAGAACCCTTAGGAGTATTGATAGGCAAAGAATGCTGGGCATACATGTCCACCAGAAACTGCAAGTGGCAACGCAGGTGGATACGGTAATCAAGAAAGCATGTGGCTTGACTTCAGCCATAGGGGCATTAAGCATAATAATTGGCGTGTCATGTTGCAGTTATACAGAACCTTAGTGAGGCCTCATTTAGAATATTATGTACAATTCTGGTCACCACACTACCAGAAGAATGTGGATGCTTTGGAGAGGGTATAGAAGAGGTTTATGAAGATGTTGCCTGGTCTGGAAGGTATTAGCTATGAGGTGAGGCTAGATAAACTTGGTTTGTTCTCACTGGAACAATGGAATTTGAGGGGTGACCAGATAAAGGTTTACAAGATTGATTGGTATGGACAGAGTGAATAGTCAGAGGCTCTTTCCTAGGGTAGAAAAGTCAAGTAGTAGGGGATATAGGTTTAAGATACGTGAGGAAAAGTTTAAAGGAAACATGCCAGACAAGTTTTTTTTACACACTTCAGAATGTCTGAAATGTGCTGCCTGGAGAGGTAGTGGGAGCAGGTACAATAGTGGGATTTAAGAGACAACTTAACGAATACCTAAATAGGAAGGGAATAGAAGATATGGACTCTAAATGCATAGGGTTTTAGTTTAGGCAGGCATCATGATCGCTGCAGGCTTGGAGGGCAAAAGGGCCCGTTCCTGTGCTGTACTTTTCTTTGTTCTTTGGACACTAAGGGACAACTTGGCATAGCCAATCCATCCAACCTGCATATCTTCAGACTGTGGGAGGCAATTGAAGCGCCTGGAGGAATCCGACACAGACACGGGGAGAATGTGAAAACTCCACATAAGTAGTCACCCAAGGAGCCCAAGCGAAACTGAAATTGATGGATATCAGGGGCAAACTCTCTGCTGGTTGGAGCCATACGTGGTACATGGGAAGATGGTTGTGGAGGGTCAGTCATCTCGGCTCTGGGACATCTTTGCAGGTGTTCCTCAGGGTAATGTCCTAGGCCTGATTTCTTCAGCTGCTTCATCAATGACCTTCCCTCCATCATAAAATCAGAAGTGGGGATGTTTGCCAATGATTGCATAATATTCAGCACTGTTCATGACTTCTCAGATACTGAAACAGGTCATATTCAAATGCAACAAGATCTGGACAATATCCGGGTTTGGACTGACAAATAGCAAGTAACATTCACGCCACACAGATGTCAGGCAATGACCATCACCAATAAGAAACAATCTTAACCACTATCCTTTGACATTCAATGGTGTGACCATCACTGAATCCCCTACTGTCAATATCCTTGGGGCTACCATTGACCAGAAACTGGACTCACCACATAAACATGTGGCTACAAGAGCAGATCAGAGGATAGGAATATTGTGGCTGACTCCCCAGAGCCTATTCACCATCTACAAGGTACAATTCAGGAGTTTAATAGAATATTCCCCACTTGCCTGGATGGTGCAGCTTCAACAACACTCAAGAAGCTCGACACCATCCAGTACAAAACAGCCCACTTGATTTGCACCACATCTTCAAACATTCAATTACTCCACACCAACGCTTTGTAGCAGCAGTGTGTACTAACTACAAGATGCATTGCAGCAATTCACCAAAGATTCATAGACAGTTCCTTCCAAATCCACAACTACTTCCATCTAGAAAGACAAGGGCAGCAGATAAATGGGAACACCACCTGCAAGTTCCTCCAAGTCACTCACCATCCTGACTTGTAAATATATCACCGTTCCTTCACAGTCACTGAATCAAAATCCTGAAATTCTCCCCTAACAGCATTGTGGGTCAACCCACAGAACATGGACTGCAGGATTCAAGAAGGCAACTTATCACCACATTCTCAAGAGAAACTATGAATGGGCAATAAATGCTGGCCAGCCAGTGGCGCCCATGTCCTGTGAATGAATAAAAAAAAAGTTTCACCCTTATTCAAAAGAGGTTGTAAAATACACTCCTAACTATTACAGGCCAGTCAGTTTAAGATCAGTGAAGAGCAACTTTCTAGAAACAATTATTTTGTTTAGAATTCGCAGTCACACAGAAGAATGTGGTTTGATTAGGAAAAGCCAGCATGGATTTCTAAAGGAGAAATTGTGTTTAACTAACTTGCTGGAGTTTTTTAAGGAGGTAAAACATAAAAACATAGCAAAAAGAAGCACGAGGGGACACAGCTTTAAATTAAGGGGTATGAGTTATAGGACGGATATCAGAGGTAGGTTCTTTACTCAAAGAGTGATTAGGGAGTGGAATGCCCTGCCTGCAGCTGTTGTAGATGCGCCAAGTTTGGTGGCGTTTAAGAGGTTAGTTGATAATTATATGGAAGAGAAGGGAATGGTTTAGTTTGGAGGGGCATTGCTTTTTATTTTGGTCGGCACAACATCGAAGGCCGAAGGGCCTGTTCTGTGCTGTATTGTTCTATGTTCTATGTTCTATGTTCTAAGCAGGAGGAGGCCATTCGGCTCTTTTGAGCCTGCTCTGCCATTCATAGCTGAACATCCAACTCAAAAGCCTTGCCCTGCCTTCCCCCCATATCCATTGATCCCCTTTGCATCAAGTGTTATATCTAACTGCTTTTTGAACTTTTTCACTGTTTTGGCCTCAACTGCTTGATGCAGTGGTGAGTTCCACAGGCTGACCACTCTTTGGGTGAAGAAATTTCTTCTCGTTTCTGTCCTAAACCATTTACCAGGGATGGCAGGACTGATGTATGAGGAGAGATTGAATAGGTTAGGATTGTTTTTGCTGGAATTCAGATGAATGTTTCTCTCATAGAAACTTACAAAATTCTAACAGATCTAGACAAGGTATTTGCAAAAAGGGTGTTCCCAATGGTGGGGGAGTCCAGAATCAGGGGTCAGAGTCTGAGGATTTGTGGTAGATCATTTAGGACAGAGGTGAGGAGACATTTCTTCACCCAAAAAGTGGTGAGCCTGTGGAATTCATTACCACAGGAAGTAGATAATGCCGAATCATTGAATGCGCTTGGGGCAAATGGGATCAAAGGTTATGGGGAAAAAGCAGAATTAGGCTGTTGAGTTGGATGCTCAGCCATAGTTGTAATGAATGGTTTAGTAGGCTCGAAGGTCAAAATGGCCTCCTTCTGCTCCTATTTTCTATGTTTCTGTTATCCTGTATCCTCAGGCTGTTTTTAGTTTCTACGAGAGCCATCTTATTCTTCTGAATTCCAGCGAATATGGTCCGAACCATCTCTTGCGCGCTCTCTCTCTCTCTTCTGTCTGTCTTTCTCTCTCTCTCTGTCTCACTCTCTCTTCAATTCCCAGCTTGGATCACTATCTGTGTAAAGTTTGCACATTCTCCCTGTGTCTACATGAGTTTCTTTCAGTTTCCTCCTGTACTCCAAAGATGTGTGGGTTAGGTAGATTGGCTATGCTAAATTATCCCTTTAGTGTCAGGGAGGATTAACTACAGTAAATGCATGGGTTTACAGAAATTGGGCTGGGTGACTTGATGGGCCAAATGACTATAGATTCTATAATTTTACATTAGTCTCTCCATCCTCGTAATCAGTCTAGTAAGCCTTCTCTGCACTCCCTCTAGAACAAGAACATGCTTTCTCAGATAAGGAGACCAAAGCTGCACACAACATTCCAGGTGTGGTCTCACCAAGGCCCTTTATAATTGCAGCGAGACATCTCTGCTGCTATACTTGAATCCTCCCTGTATGAAGGCCAACATACTATTTGCCTTTTATTTTAACTGCCTGCTTACCTTCAATGACTGCTGTACGCAGACACCAGTTGCACATTCCCCTCCTAATAATGGCCATTCAGATAATAATCTGCTTTCCCATTTTTGCTACCAAAGTGGATAACTTCACATTCATAAGAATTATACTGCATCTTCCAATCATTTGCCCACTCAGCTTGTCCAAATCACACTGAAGGATCTCTGCATTTTCCTCACAACTTGCCCTGCCAGCCAGCTTTGTGTCATCTGCAAAATTGGAGATATTACTTTTAGTTCCCTCATTAACAGAAAGGGTTGATAGAATAACGCTGATGATGTGCGATACGTGAACTTTCAGAAGGTGTTCAGTTATGTACCATAAAACAGACCTGTGAGCAAAGTTTGTTGTCTGGAAATTTAGACACGTTGACCAGTTTGCAGTAAAACCCATTTACCCAGATGTTCTTGAGAAAAACAAAGGACAAGAGTCGATTTGCAATTATACTTAAAATAAATTGGTTTTATTTCAATTTTCGTGGCGCCAAACTTCTGACAAAACTTTTTTGGCTCAAATAAACAACCCTAATTTAGTTTAACTGAGACCTAGATACTACCTGAGAGATTGAACTGGCCAGGCTCATCCCACTGGATATGAATCTTGGCCTTTGGGCCTGTGCTGCCTTCTGAACAGAGGTCTTTTGAAGTAAGTTAGGTCTTTGAGATGATGAAAGTTGGTCTCGAGTCTTTGCTGATGCTTCACTGGATCCTTGCCACATCTCTGTGCAGACACTGAGTCTTCACAAGGAGTGGCTTCCAAGTATCTCCTCTTATGCCTCTCTTCACACCCTTCTGGATGATTCTCTGGCTTCCAGCCAATGAGATTATCGGCCTGAGGTCATACTCTCAATGGGGTTGCTAATCCCATATACGGAAAGCCCCCTAGTTGTCCATCCACATGTGCATGTCGCTTCTTTCCATGTAAGCCTAGGCTTTGGGTCATTTGGGGAGGGGGTGTCGGTAATGGGGCCCTTACTTTTCCTGATATATGTTCTGAACTATGGTGTGCATTTGATTTGATTTATTATTGTTACATATATTAGTAAACAGTGAAAAGTATTGTTTCTTGCGTGCTACACAAAGCATACCATACATAAAGAAGGAGAGAGTGCAGAATGTCGTGTTATAGTCATAGAACATAGAACATAGAACAATACAGCACAGAACAGGCCCTTCGGCCTTCGATGTTGTGCCGACCAAAATAAAAAGCAATGCCCCTCCTAACTAAACCATTCCCTTCTCATCCATATACTTATCAACTAACCTCTTAAACGCCACCAAACTTGGCGCATCTACAACAGCTGCAGGCAGGGCATTCCACTCCCTAATCACTCTTTGAGTAAAGAACCTACCTCTGATATCCGTCCTATAACTCATACCCCTTAATTTAAAGCTGTGTCCCCTCGTGCTAGCTTTCTCCATCCTAGGAAAAAGGCTATCACTGTCCACCCTATCTAAACCTCTAATCATCTTATATGCTTCAATAAGATCCCCCTTAGCCGCCTCCTTTCTAACGAAAACAACCTCAAATCCTTCAACCTCTCTTCATAGGACCTGCCCTCCATACCAGGCAACATCCTGGTAAACCTCCTCTGTACCCTCTCCAATGCCTCCACATCTTTCTTATAATGTGGCGACCAGAACTGCACACAATACTCCAAGTGCGGCCGCACTAGAGTTTTGTACAGTTGCAACATGATGCTGCGGCTCCTAATTCAATCCCCCTACCAATAAAAGCTAAGACTCCATATGCCTTCTTAACAACTTTATCCACTTGACTGCCTACTTTCAGGGATCTATTGACACATACACCAAGATCCTTCTGTTCCTCAACACTATTAAGAGCCCTACCATTAGCCCTATACTCTACACATTTATTGTTCCTGCCAAAGTGCATTACCTCACACTTTTCCACATTAAACTCCATTTGCCACCTCTCGGCCCAGCTCTGCAACTTGTCCAAGTCACTCTGTAAACTAAAACACCCCTCTTCACTATCTACCACACCACCAACTTTAGTATCATCTGCAAATTTACTGATCCATCCCTCAATACCCTCATCCAGATCATTTATAAAAATTACAAACAGCAGGGGCCCCAAAACAGACCCCTGAGGCACACCACTCGTCACCGAACTCCACGATGAATATCTCCCATCAACCACCACCCTCTGTCTTCTATCTGCCAGCCAATTCCTAATCCAATTAGCTAAATCACCCTCTATTCCACACATCTGCATTTTCTGTAGAAGTCTTCCATGGGCCACCTTATCAAACGCCTTACTAAAGTCCATATATACTACATCAACCGCCTTACCCCCATCCACCTCTCTGGTCACTTTCTCAAAAAACTCAATGAGGTTAGTAAGGCATGACCTACCCTTCACGAAACCAGTAAGGCATGACCTACCCTTCACGAAACCTAGCTAGGGTTGTAGAGAAGGATAGACTTAGTGCAAGGTAGGTCAATTCAAAAATCTGATAGCTGCAATAAAGAAGCTGTTCATGAGTCGGTTGGTGTATGTCCTGAGACTTTTTATCTTTTTACCGACCGAAGAAAGTGAAAGAGAATATGTCTGAGGTGCATGGCATCCTTAATGCTGCAGCTGCTTTTCCAGGGCAGCAGGAAGTTTAGACAGAATCAGTGGGTGAGAGGCTGGTTTGAATGATGGATTGGACTTCGTTCACAACCCTTTGTAGTTTCTGTGGTCTTGGACAGAGCAGGAGCCATACCAAGCTGTGATATGACCTGAAAGAATGCTTTCTATGATGCATCTGTAGAAGTTAGTGAGAGTTGTAGCAGGCATGCCAAATTTCATTAGTCTCCTGAAAAAGTGGAGGCATTGGTGAGTTGTTTAACTATATAGTGTCGGCATGGAGGGACCAGGATAGCTTGGTGATCTGGACACCTAAAGACTTAAAGCTTTCAACCATTTCTACTCCACCCTTGTTGATGTAGACAGGGGCATGTCCTCTACTAAGCTGCCTGAAGTGGATGACTAACTTCTTCATTTTGTTAACATTGTGGGAGAGATTATTGTCATTGCACTAGTTCACCAAATTCTCTGTCTCTTTCCTGTACTCTGTCTTGTCATTGTTTGAGATCTGACCCACTATGGTGGTGTCACCAGCAAACTTGAAAATCAAATTGGAGGGGAATTTGGCCTCACAGTATGGGTGTATAAGAAGTACAGTAAGGGATTGAGGATCCAGCCTTGTGAGGCACAGGCATTGAGGATGATTGTGGAGCAGGTGTTGTTGCCTATACTTATTGATTGTAGGTAGTCTGTGGGTTAGGAAGTTCAGGATCCAGACGCAGAGAGAGGAGTTAAACTCTAAGTCGTGGAGTTTGGAGATGAGTTTTGTAGGAATAATGGTGTTAAAGGCTGGTCGATAAATAGGAGTCTGACATAGGTGTTATGTAGGTGTTCCAGGATTGAGTGCAAGGTCAGGGAGATGGCATCTGCAGTGAATCTGTTGCAATGGTAAGCAAGTTATAGTGGATTCAGGCATTCCTGGAAGCTAGAATTGATTAGTGCTATGACTAACCTTTTGAAGTACTTCATAATGATGGATGTCAGAGCCACCAGACAATAGTCATTAAGGCATGCTGCCTGACTTTTCTTTGGTACTGGAATGATGGTCGTCTTATTGGAGCAGGTAGGGACGTCAGATTGTTGTAAAGAGAAATTGAATATGTCTGTAAATACCCCTGCCAGCTGGTCTGCACAACATCTGAGTGCTCATCTGGGAACCCCTTCCAGGCCAGTCAGTTTCCATGGGCTGACCTTTGAGAAGGCTGCCCTACATCTGCAATGGTGACCTTAGATGGAGGTTTGCCCGAGGCTTCCAAGGTGGAGCGCATGATCTCGCTGTCCTCTTAATTACAACTCATGATGTTCTGGTTAAGTTAGCACAAATGCTGGAGAGGATGAATTTCTGGACTATATGTGAGATGCTTTCTGGAGCAATATGTTGAAGAAGCAACTATGAATTGGGCTATTTTAAATTCACTACCATGTAACGTGAAAGAGGCAATTAATTAATAATCTTGATGTAAAGAAGCCTTCAGGAAAAAATGATCATCATTCAATAGAATTTTACATTAAGTTTGAAAGTGCTATAGTTCATTCTGAAACTAGGGTCTCAGATCCAAACAAAGGAAATTGAAAATACGATGGCTAAATTGGCTAAGGTGGATTGGGAAAATCCAGTAAAGGCTTTGACAGTAGACAGACAAAGGTTACTATTTAAAGAAGTATTACATGATCTGCAACAAATATACATGAATTTCTAACAGGAAAGATGATTCGACTGTGGCTAACAAATTAAGTTAAAAATTGCATTAGATCAAAGGAAGTTGCTTCAAGTTCACCAAAAGAACTGGTAATCCAGAGGATGGGGGGCAATTTAGATTCCAGTAAAGAAGAACTGCGAAACTGACGAAGAAAAGGAAAAGAGAATATGAATACACTCTAGTGAGAAACGTTAAAGCAGACTTTAAAAAATCTTTAGATATGTGAAAAAGAAATGATTATCGAGGACAAATCTGTGTCCGTTACAAGTGGAGAGAGCTGGCACAGGCACGACGGGCTAAATGACTTCCTTTAGCACTGTAACAATTCTTCTGTGATACTGTGAGGAAGTGTCTGCTGGAGGAACAATGGGAGATTTGGGAATCCCAGTGAGAATTCCAATCTGCAGTGCTTTCCAACATGTGTTTTGTTCGGCTTTATTCCAAAAACGTCAAAACACTTGAGTTATAATGAGCCCAATTAGCTTATTAGGAGACATTACAGCTTCCAAGTCTCTGTATGATCATCCAGAACTGTTTGTGAACATCGTTCTCCCAAACTTCTGCCCATTTTAATGACTACCAGTCAATACGAGGTGAATGATTTGAGACTGAGGACAGAGACCTGAGCTGTATAATCTCAGCCCTGCATTTCTCTAAGCAGCCTGGCTGCATTCACAGTTAGCGTGTTGGAAATCACATTCAGATTCTGGTCACTCCAATTTTCACAGCTTCTGTGCATTCAGCAAGCAAAACATTTGTACAGCTGCATTGTAAATATGGCATTGGGTGCAAAGGTTTGGAACTAGGTTGTTCCAGGAACTGAGCCTTTCTAAAATTTGCCAATGAGGTAATGACACATCTGTAATCACCTTGAAGGCCAGCACGTGGAATTCTCTCTGTTATTACTTTGGCAGTGGAATCCCATATATAGCTAAAAGACAGAATGTGCTTTCTGCCATGAAAAAACATTTCTAGTTTTAAACGTCACAAGGGTGGCATCAAGAAGTCAAATACATCAGTGTTCACTCTGCTTCTGATTTGTTCAAAGCCTGAGTGCATTGGACAAAGTGGCCAAACTAAATTTGAGGACCTGCTTTGATTCCCTACTTGCACACAGTGAAAGCATTTATTAACTTCAAAGTTTGTACAAGGGAAGATAAAAATAGTGGAAATTATTTGCCAGACTCTGATTCTCCTCAGTAGCGCAGGTGTGGATACCATTAATATTTCTACCGGAATGATGTGTTTGACTTTTTAATGATGATACTTGATTAATCCACTCTTGAAGTAAAAACACAGCTGAGTATACAAACGGCATAATATTGAAATGCTGAATATATGTCTTATACAAAAACAAAATGCTGTGACTGCTGGAAATCTGAAATAACTGAAAACTATGAAATACAAACAGACTTGATTTGTAACTCTATGCATTTGGACGAATTTTGACTGAGGTAAAATTTTACCCCAGGACTGAATTTTCCCTTTAAGTGCCGAACCAGACCAGAATAAGTTAAGCGATGTGCAGCTCGCTGGCGACACTGCTTTTCTCTCCATTTTGTCTAGAACTTAAAACAAAAAGGGCTGGAGGTGTGCTTCATGCTGAAAAAGCTGCCAACTTACTCTCTCCAGAAATCAGAACGTTGTCCTGATCTCCTGAACAAAATATAACCAAGAACCACCACCCACTCCCAACCTTGCATGGATTCAGAATTCTCATTCACATACACTATCCCCACACCCTCAAATACACAGAGACCCCACTCAATAGAGCTCCCCAGAGCATCTCCTCTTGGTACTGGCCTGGCACTGCCAGATGACAATGCCAGGGGGATAGTGCTGGGGGAGTGCTAAGTTCCATGCAAGCATGCTGGGGGCACTGTCAGGTTAAAGCCCAGGTATGTCCCTCTCCCTGGGGTCAATACTGATTCACGTACCTCTGGCAGATTCCTTTCGGCAGGTTCATGTTTTAAAAAAACCCGTTGTCAACCTTGCTGATATAACCTCATGCCAATAAGGGAGGAATTACCAAAGCAGGGGTGCAATACAGGGGGAAAGTCCAGTACTGTAAGGAGATCCTGGGAGGGAATCTTGTTATGAAACTGGCAAGGGAGAAGGGAAATCAGAAGCCAAGATCTTGCCAGCTAGGTTTTCGGTTTTCGTGTTCTCGTGGGATTCTGCGCCCACATTCCACATTTATGCATGAGTTGACCATGGGCCCTAAACCAACCCCCCCCACCCCAAACCTCCCCCCATTAGCTCTGTTTCTCTCATCAAAGAAGGTGCCAAACCAACTGAGAATGTCTAACATTTTTGTTTTTATTTCTAAAGTATGGTCTTGATTAACTTCAAATTTCTAATACAGTTTATATGGCCACAGTTTAAGGACTTCTGCTTTGGGGAGGTGGTCTCCATGAGTTGCAGTTTGTGATCAAAAACATCAGTATAAGGGTGGGAAACTGTGAGTTTGTTCACTGCCAAGGATGCTGAAACCAATTGTAGTCAGTTTTTATGAGAGTCCTTATAAGCAGCTTATTTTTGTTATGCATTGAGAGATTTGGCACTGCAAATGTGTATTAATATTGTACACACCATGTACTGGGATACAATGCAATGTAAAACTGCTGAGCACATGAAATGTGTAATAAAGTAATCCTTTATGATTAGTACCTTATTTATTAATGTTTATTGGTCAATGACTTAACTGATTAATGTTACTGTGACTATTGCGTAATGACTGACAAAACCAAAACCATATCCAACTTCTACATTATTAATGAAGCAAGATTGACTGGAGATCCTCCTTGTTTAAATCCCATGATAAGTGACCTGATGAACCCGAGTTGTATTGTACACTTGAGACCTGTTGGGCTGCTGATGTGGAACTTGTCTCACAAATTTTTGTTCTGTATACCTGCATAAGTTAAAACTATTAGAAACATCACATTCAAGGGAGAGTTTGTTTTTGAGTTATTTTTGCTTAGTTATTTAATGCATGGAGCATCCATCCCTAACTTCAGAAATAAAATGCTGGCATTGAAACAAAAGAAGAATTTCATAACACTCACTCTGAAAATGTTGACAATTTTTTCAAAATATTGCTCATAGTCACAAGCTTTGTATTATTGATACATTTTATTGATACATTTTGCACAATTTGAATAAAGAAAATACTTAACAAAATGTATTAGTAAATGTAAAATAACACCATTTCTTCCTTTGCCAGTTTTGCTCTCTTCATAGAGGTGGTCATAAATTTCTACCAATGCTAAGTGTCCTGTGGTGCCTTTACTAAACCCAACAGCCTCATAATGCACATTACAAGAGGACACATTGATAGTAAGGACTGAAAACTGTTCATGTTCTCTGTCCTCCTCTCTATACATCTCCCAGTAACGGAAATCTAAATTTTGTCAGGGGCAGTCATTGAATGGATGTACCACAGGTTGCTGTCTGAGTTTCCTGCAAGGCCCACTTGTGTCAGTTTGCTGCACAAAGCCCTAGTCAGTCTGGAAAAGGTGACTACAAAGCTTTCTGATTGAAGTACCTAACTGATTTAGTAATATATTTTAGTGAAGAAAACATGCTGTCTTTACCCAACCTATTCTGTCTGCAATTCCAAACCCACGAGAATGTGATTGATTCTCAACTATCCGCAAAGTTCCCTGTCAAGGTACTTAGTTAGCAAAAAAGCAGCAAGAGGCAGCAAACACTGCGAGGACTTGTCTATATGTCACTAAACATCAGCCATCACATTGGATACAATATGTATCAAGAAAGTAGAGTTGTATGAAACATGGTTAATGTAATAATAATGGATGACTTCAATTTACATATAAACTGAGTAAATTAGCACTAATGCTGTGGAGGATGAATTTCTGATTGTGCGTGGGATGGCTTTCTGGAAGCAACTATGGACTGGGCTATTTTAAATTCACTACCATGTAATGTGAAAGGGATAATTAATTAATAACCTTGATGTAAAGGAACCTTCAGGAAAAAATGATCATCATTCAGTAGAATTTTGCATTAAGTTTGAAAGTGCTATAGTTCATTTTGATAGTAGGGTTGAAGATCCAAACAAAGGAAATTGAAAATATGAGGGCTAAATTGGCTATGGTGGATTGGGAAAATCCAGTAAAAGCTTTGGCAGTAGATAGATAATCATTATTTAAAGAAGTATAACATGATCTGCAACAAATATACAGCACACAACAATCCAAAGGGAAAGGTGATTCCACTGTGGCTAATAAATTAAGTTAAAAATTGCATTAGATCAAAGGAAGTTGCTTACAAAATCACCAAGAAAAAGTGTGTACCTGAGGATCGTGGGCAATTTAGATTCCAATAAAAGAGAACTGTGAAACTGATAAGAAAGGGGGAAGAGAATATGAATGCACTCTCGTGAGAAACAAAAGCAGGCTTTAAAAGTATGTGAAAAGGAGAGAATTAGCAAAGACAAATGAGTGCTCATTGTAGGAGAGATAAGAGAATTGATAATGAAGAATTGGGAAATGGTGGATAAACTAAATAATTACCTTAGGTTTATCTTCAGGGAGGAAGATACAGAAAGTAACCAGAAATACTAGGGATGTGGGCTACTAGGAAATGAACTTGTGAAAATGAGGAACTGAAAGAAATTAGTACAATAAAGCGGTAGTACTGAAGAGTTAATTGATAACTGGACCTGATGAGATGCATCTCAAGAAATTGAAAGAGGTAGCTATAGAAGTAGTAGTGATTATCTTTCAAAATTCCATCAATTCTAGAAAGGATCCTGCAGACGACAAAATAGCAAGTGTAATCCTACTGTTTAAGAAAGATGGGCAAGAGGTAATGGAGAACTACAGGCCTCTTAGTTTGTTGTCAGTAGTAAGGAAAATGTTAATGTCATAACAAGACACTTGGAAAATAATGATATGATCGGGCAGAGTCAACATGGATTCATCAAAGTGAAATCACATTTGACTGTTTCTCTGACAAAGGATAACTAGTGGGTGTGCTGTGTTTGGATTTTCAGAAGACATTTCATAAAGTTCCACACCGGAGGTTAATGAACAAGATTAGAGCACATGAAAGTCGGGTATTATACTGGTGAGGATTCAGAATTGACTAACAAACAGAAGGGCTGAATTCTCCCATCCCTGCTGCAGTGGTGGAGGGCAATTTCATAGAAACTTACAAACAATTTTCAGAGCGTGACATGGCAGATGTCGATAAAATGATCCCCTGGCTGTTGAGTTTAGAACCAAGGGGCACAACATCAATGTAAGGGGCAGGCTATTTTAATACACTCGAGTGAGTGCCTTATCCGAGTCTTTATGTCGCTCGTCGACGGTTTGGTCTACCACTAGCAGAACCCCGACCAGGGTCTACTTGATCTTAATTTGTGGCTCGTGTGTTGGATTCCCTGCTAAGATGTTATTAGCTGGGGTGTGAGCTGGGATCTAAGCTAAGATTTTATAGCTAGCTCAATTTACCGTCATCCCTGATGTTTATGGGCATTTTAGTGAGCCTTTTATCGGTACTGTGTGGTCGGTGCTCGGCTCTCTTGCATGGGGGAGGGAATTTTGGGGATATATTTAGGCCGAATTAAGGGGAGCCAGATTAGGTAACGTGACAATTTTGTCTTAGCCAATTAATCTAGTTAGCACGTTTTTGGGGATGTGGGAGGAAACCGGAGTACCTGGGGAAAACCCACGCAAACACAGGGAGAATGTGCAAACTCCCCTAGCCACAGGCCAAGGTCAGGAGTCGACCCTGGGTCCTCATAGCTGGCCAGCCGGCAGTGCTAATCACTGGGCTGACGTGCTGCCCATACATCAGTACCGCGACACCTAGGGTGGAATCGGTGCCGTTATTATCTTTCGTCAACATCTGGTAGTGAACATCAGAGACAAGACGGGGCACTACGTCCCTTCTCCGCGTCACACCAGGTACGGTTCGTTCGTCTTACCCTCTGTACCGAATTGTGTGGGTAGGAGGTCGCAGGTGCTTCTACTACCTAGATAGGCGTGACCGCATCCGCCAGCGAATCACCAACTATCCTCGGGACAAGCCGGAACCTGTCGAGACAAAACTTTTTCTTTCACCGATTACCAGGTTTATAGGTATAGAAGCGTGTTGGCTGTTCTCGGCCAGTCAAATTCCCTTCAGGACCATCACCTGCCAGCTTGAAGGCCTGAATTCCCTGCGGGACCATCGGTAAGGACTGACTCACTGTGGTCTAGAACACCAAGAATACCACAGCTACGCAACACACACCACAGTCCATTCCAGCGATATCACTCCTGGCTGGCAGTCCGGTGGTAGTGGTCGTGGACCTAGCATGCATCGCCCCCGCTATTTGTTTCTCGGCCAGTCACGGAATACCCTCTCTTTTGCCCAAGGAGACAGTACCAGGTGGCTCCCGCGGAAGGGATTGACTCACTGTGTGGTAGAAATCAGAAGACCTGCACAGCTACTGGGATTGGCTGTCAAATCGCCTTTATTTCGGCATTAGCCAATCCATCCACCTGTCTGTAATTGCAGCCTGACTCACGGGCATCCAGACATACAACTACCTCCGCGTCGATTTCTGGGACAGCTGCTTTAGCCGTCACTGCGATGGAGTAGCGGTGACGTTGCCCGGCGGGACCGACGTGGAGGCGCAGCTCACTGTGCGACAGAAACAACAAGACTCGCACAGCTAAAGTAACCAAGAAACCTCAAGAGAGTCCCCCCAAGAGAGTCCTCCTTTTTAATACACTCGCATGAGTGCCTTTTCCGAGTCTTTACGTCGCTCGTCGACGTTTAGGTCTACCACTAGCAGATCCCCAGCCGGGGTCTTTTTGATCTTGAGTTACCACTAGCAGAGCCCCAGCCGGGGTCTGCTTGATCTTGTACCAAATCGTGGTTTGCAGAACCCCAGCCGGGGTCTGCTTGATCCTTATCTGTGGCTCGCAGAGCCCCAGCCGGGGTCTACTTGATGTCATTTGTGGCTCGGTTGGATACCCTGCTAGGAGTGTTAATTAGCTGGGTAGTGAGCTGGTACCGTCCTCCCTGATCTTATTGGGCATTTAGAGCCTATTTGTCGGTACTTTGTGGTCGGTGCTCGGCTCTCTTGCATGAGGAGGTAATTTAGAAATTTAAGGGATAAGTTTAGACCGAATTCAGGGAAGCCAGATTAGGTGTCGTGACAATTTTGTCATAGCCAATTAACCTAGTTAACACATTTTTGGCCATGTGGGAGGAAACCGGAGTACCCGGGGAAAACCCACGCAAACACGGGGAGAAAGTGCAAACTCCCCCAGCCACAAGGCCCAGGTCGGGAACCGACCCTGGGTCCAAGTAGCCGGCCAACCGACAGTGCTACTCACTGGGCTGACGTGCTGCCCGTACGTACCTCGACACCTAGGGTGGATATCGGTGTCGTTGCCATCCTCTGGTAGTGAACATCAGAGACAAGACGGGGCACTACGTCCCTTCTCCGAGTCACTCCAGGCTCGGTTCGTTCGTCTCACCCTCTGTACCGAATCGTGTGGGTAGGGGGTCGCAGGTGCCTCTACTACCAAGACAGCCGTGACCGCATCCGCCAGCGGTTCACCAACTATCCCCGGGACAAGCCGGAGCTTGTCGAGACTTTTTTTCTTTGACCGATTACCGGGTTTAGGCATAGAAGCGTGTTGGCTATTCTCGGCCAGTCAAATTCCTCCAGACCTTCACCTGCCAGCTGGAAGGCCTGTGTTCCCTGCGGGACCATCGGTAAGGGATGACTCACTGTGGTCTAGAACAAGCCAAGAATACCACAGCTACGCAATACACACCACAGTCCACTCCAGCGGTACCACGCTTGGATGGCAGCAGTCCAAGTTGTCGAAAGTAGTGGACATGGACCTGGCATGCATCGCCCCCGCTATTTGTTTCTCGACCAGTCACGGAATACCCTCTCTTGTGCCCAAGGAGAAGGTACCAGGTGGCTCCCGCAGAAGGGATTGACTCACTGTGGGTAGAAACCAGAAGAACCACACAGTTACGGGAGTGGCTTTTAACGCCTTTTTTTCGGCTTACCAATCCATCTAACCACCTGTCTGTAATTGCAGCCTGGCAGGGCAACCAGACATACAACTACTCCGCGTCAGTTCTGGGACAGCTGCTTTAGCCGCCACCGCGATGGAGGGGCGGTGACGTTGCCCGGCGGGACCGACGTGGAGGCGCAGCTCGCTGTGCGGCAGAAACGACAAGACACGCACAGCTAAAGTAACCAAGAAACCTCAAGAGAGTCCCCCCAAGAGAGTCCTCCTTAAGAGAGTCATAGTCACTCCCGAGGGAGTAACCAGAAACCCCAAGAGAGTCTCCCCAAGAGAGTCCTCCTTAAGAGAGTCAGAGAGTCATAGTTACTCCCGAAAGAAGTTCTTCACTCAAAGGTTGATGAATTTTATGAATTCTCTAGCTCTTGAGTACTAAGGAAGCTCAGTCGTTGAGCATGTTCAAGTCAGAAATGAAGAGAGTTCTGGATGCTGATGACATCAAGGGAGCTGGAGAATGGCATTGATGTAGTTGATCAGCCGCGTTTCCGTGAGCAGAGCAGCCTTGATGAGTGGAATGGCTGCCACATTCCTGAATTGTACAAATGCTTATCTAAAAGCATTGTGAGAGCACCTTCACCATGTAGAGACTGCAGTGGTTCAAGAAAAAAAAAATATTTTCAGGGCTGACCTTACCAGTGAAATACATACTCTGAAAATTAATATGAACCAAATAATGACGAGCGGAAACAAATTGGTTGAATTGAATTTCAAATCTTCACTGAATGCTTCTTAAACATGAAGAGATTTTCTCTGATTACCTTATTAAAACATTGCTTGAAAATGAAGAGTATTAATAAATTGTATGAGCATTCAGAAATTTTAAAAAACATTGCACCAACATTGAGGTATTATTTGGGAAGAACAAAAAGCTTTCTACTGGTTAATTTACTGAGAAGGAAATCACAAAATTTCTTGTTGGGTTTTGAATACTCCACTAAAGACGAAGATAAAAAGAATCTTTAACGTTGTGCTTGTTGACTTTTTGTTGCATTGATGAAACAAATTATTTCTTTGGATGTATCATTTTTTTGCTGCCATCTTATCAAAATGTCCCAGCCATACCAGTATCACACTGGTAATTGTTTCAGTTGCTCTTGGCAAAGTTACATCAATGTCAGTCTCTAAATAACTCATGACTTCTTTACATCGCAGAAAACAGGAACGTTGCACTGCTCAATTCGGCTGGGCCACATTGTTCAATTGCTGTACATCACAGTCCTGTTTTCTGCTTTTCATTGTTTACCTTGTTCACAGGAGGGAGTACTTGTGGACATTGGAATGGGTTTTATTTAATACATCCTTCAAATTTCAGTTATTTGAGATGCCACAATGATTGCAGTTTCCCTTTGATGTGCCCATTGCCCCCACCCCGTCTTCTCCACACCACTCTCCCATACATCAGCAAGTAATAGGAGTATTGGGAAACAAAATTATTTCCTTACTTTCCTTAATGTCCATGTCCAAAAATGTGAATGTTTGCAGAATTAGCCACAGTAAAAGTGTGAGGTTATAGGGACAGAACAGATGAGATGGCCTGGCTGGGATGCTCTTTCAGAGAGTCGGTGCAGAAACAATGGGCCAAATGGACTATAATTTCCTACATTGTGTGCAATGCAAAGGCCACTAGCATGAATATCATTAGATTTTAGGTGCAGGGCATATTCCTTCCCAGGAGGCTGAAACCAGCAGGTCATTGCACACGTGCAGCCTTCCATTTGCTGGCCAGAAGCCTTGCAGTACTAACTCAACCTCTCTACAGTCCGATTGTGGCCCCCCTCCAATCATTTCTGGGCCAGCCTCGATGTCCGCCCTCTCCCAAGCATTGTAGACACCCAGGCCACCCCCAGTCCATCCCAATCACTGGCTTCCTTCCTTCCTCCATTGATCTCAGTGGCAGCAAGATCTCACTACCCATCACCCACTTGGGACTGTCCCTTCCCCAGTGGGCAGTCCCAAGCTGCCCTCTGGGCATGGGCACATTGCATCTTGGACAGGGCTGGGGGCACAGGCTGGCACTGCCAGGGTGCTCAGGGGGTACCACACCTGCTGAGGCCCCAGATTGCCCCCTTCAGCCCAGCTGGCTAGTTCCCTGAAGTGGGAAACTACTAAACTCCGCTTAAATGAAACACTGACAGGGTGGGAGAAGCGAACGGGAGAATTCAATCCTGGGCCCATTAATAGCATTTAAATTATATGTAAGATATCATTTAAATGCTAACCGCTTCCCTAAAATTTCTGGTACAGAGGAGATCGTGCTGGAAATCCAGTGGTGGGAGATGCTAGGGAATCCTGCTAATAGCATCCCTCGTGATTCTCCTGGGCTGCTGCACTAAAAAAATTAGTGCAGTGAAAAGGAAGAATCATCCCCATGATATTTGCAATTTAATGCTCTCTCTCTTTTTATTTTTGCTTTGATTATCTTTTATCATCTCACAATTAAGCAGTTTGAAATGAAGCCTGTCATTCTTTCATTAAGGACTCAATCCTATTTAGAGATTAGTAATTTTATGGTTCGGCAAGCAGTATCTGCTTTTGTCCTTTTGAGTCAAACTTTAAGCGGCACGTGAGTGTTGCTGATAGAATGTGCAAGTGATACTCAGCCAAGGTTGTGCTATTACACTATACAGGATGCAGGAATGTGATAAAAGTTCGTGTGGGTAATTCTCCCAGCCTGCTACATTCCTTTTGTAGCATGGCAAGTCAGGACATTCAACCAGAGGCCATTTTGCAGGATGCCCACTGAGCGCCACAGCCTTTGCAAATCTCCAGCAGTCGGATTTATGGCGCCTTCAGCTCCGCACTGATTTCTGGTGCAGAGTTGTATAAATTATGTCAATCTTTTTCGTTTGAATCTTTTAAATATAATTAGCGGGACAGGACGGGACTGAAAGTTAGCATATCTTCCCCCTTCCAGGAGTGGTTCATTCTTGTGGGATTTACTATTGCTCCCCACTTGCAGGGAGCTAGCGGCCTGACCCCAATGGAACAAAGGGAGGCCACCAAAGTCCACCAGAGGGTCGGGTGCCGGGCTGAGAAGGAGGTGCCCTCGGGACATTGCCACATTGAGAGTGCCAGCCTGGGCCCACTGGCACTGTCCAAGAAGGGGGGGGAAGAGAACGGTGTGGGTGTAAGTCTGCTGCCACTCTGCATTCAGCGGTGACAGAGGGAGGGAGGGCCAGCAATCGATGCTGGCCATTGGATTCGGGGGTGGAGGGCCGGGGGAAGGGTAAGAGGTGGTCAGTCTGCTGGAAAGTGGGGGTGGGGCAATGGTGGGATGGTCAGGATCGTGGGGAGGGAGGGGGATTTGTGATTGCCAGAGGAGGGAGGGAATTGAGGCAGGATTTGAGGGGCAGAATTGCATGGTCATGGGGCAGGTCAGCAATTGGGAGGTCAGCATTGCAGGGTCACTGTGCATCCACTGATCTCGGAGCTGACAGCTCAGTGCATGCACAGTGAGCTGCTCAGTGCTATGTTGCCAACCTCTCCGGTGAGGATATCCACACCCACTGATCTTTAGTATGATTCTTGCTGATACACTCTGCAGTGCACAAGAGTGTGGAAGATTCATTTTGAAACTCCCACTGAAAAAAAAACAGCATTTTATTGCAGTTTTTATGCAAATTCAACACTTCAATTTTTTGGGGGGATAAACACCCCCCTCCCCCCATATTTTTAATGAGAAAAACGCATGTAAGACAAAAACAAAATGTCATAGATACGTAAAATCTGTAACAACAGAAAACACTGGAAATGCTCAGAATATGTGACAGTTTCTGTGAAGAAAGAAATGAGACTGATTCTTCCAGCAGGAGGCTCAAACAGAGGCTGCTTCAGCAACTCCCCACTGGGTGCTACACAACTCTGTCAACTCTGTGCCAGAAATCTGCATGGAGCTGCATAATGCATTCAAATTAGCATCTCCATTTTAATCTCATTAGTGGGCCCAGGACTGAAGTCTACAAGCCCGCTAGCCTATCTGCCACCATCTGCCACCCGCTGCATCCGCAACACCCGCCACCACCACCCCTCCACCCCCCCCCCCCCCCCCCCCCCCACCTCCACAAAAAAAAAATCTCCATTAATGCCAAGAGTGTTTCACTCCAGCAGGATTTAGTATAGCTTTCCACTCGTGAAGAGCTGGCAGCTGGATACTGTGACCAAGAGGGTGGGGTCTAATGGAGGCAATGCCCACTGATTCCTGGGCTGATCATCTCTAGTGCAGTGCACAGGGTGTGGAAGATTCATTGTGAAACTCCTGCTGGAAAAAACAGCAAGATTTACACCAGTTCTTATGCAAATCCAATACTTGGAATTTTCTGGGGGAAAATTGCTTCCAATATTTCAAGTTGATGACCTTTCATCAGAATCTTCAACGAAAGAATATGAAAAAGTTCTACACAGACAATTGTGATTGGATTCTGCAAAATAAACATGTTACTTTCCACATCAGCTGTAATGAATCTCCTTTCACATGCAAAAGTTAAAACTATCAATGCATTGGTGTGTGTCTCAAACAGCTTTTTTGCAAATATAGCAAATGATATCGGTATTTAAATTAAAAATATTGAGCAAATGTTTCCCCTTGTGGGGCAATCTAGAACAAGAGGTTATAGGTGTAGGCTGAAAAGCAGTAGATTTAAAACTGAGATGAGCAGGAACTACTTCTTGCAGAGGGTAGTAAATTTATGGAACCTGCTGCAGTGGAGTCTGAATCATTTAAATGATTTTGAGAAGGAGATAGATATATTTCTGATAAATAGGTTAAAGGAATATGAAAAACAGTTAAGGAGGTGGATTTGAGATCCAGGAGAGATCAGTCATGATCTGATTAAATAACAGAGCAAGCTTGAAGGGCTGAATTGACTACCACTGCTCCTAATTCCTATGTCCCTATTTGTACAGCTAGTATGAAGTTGAAGAAATATAGCACTCAGATCATCTTCCTTCATTAATAAATCTGCATTTTCTTGTTTTCTTGCAATTCTTTATTCTTGCAATAAAATTTCATTACTGAAATGTTTTTGTTTAAATGCACTCTTTTCCTTCGACTAATGATAGTCATTTCAGAACTTGGTACAGATATTAATAGATATTGGCCCATAACTTCCAATTAACAGATGGTTGGCAACTGAATGTACCTACCAAAATGCACATTAGCACCCCACCAAAGTCCCAACACATTGACCTCATGGAAATTACCCAGGAAGTTAAAATTTCCAATTGGAAAATCCTCTGCTCCACTCTCTGAAAAGGTCTCCAACTCTGTAGTAGAGTCAGTAATTTCAGACAAGTTCTGATTTACTTATCAGGATAGTTAACCAGAAAATGTTAGAAAAATCCTAACTCATGGGTAATTTTCCAAAGATTGCCCAATGATTCATACTGACTACCCCCAATAAAACACCATGACCCCAATCCAACCTGACTTAATCAGCCCTCCCCATCCGACTAACCTATTCATACCTCACCTGCCCTCCCCACTTATCTCAACCATTTACACACTCACCAGTTCACTAAAACACACTGAAAGGCTTTGGGACCTTAAAACAGTTGACCAGAATATGATAGCTAGTGCTGCAAAAAGCGTATGCGGCTTCTGTGATGATTCTCTTCACTGCTGCCTCCATGATTCCTGTGCTGAGAGAGTTCTCCTGCATAGTCAGTCAACAATTTAGCCAGAAAAATTGTATCTAGATAAATTGCTACTTCCTTGTCTGTTCAGCCTTGATCAAAGGCTTTCCGATGCTGATTGGAAGATTTGGGCCAACATAGCTCATTGCTGGGAGTTATCTCAAATCAGTAAGATAAATACAGCTGATATAATCAATTAGCATGAATTGCAAATAGAAATAAAACTTAAGTCTGGTCAATAGTTCAACATTTCATTTTTTATATTGAATCGTGACATATTTGCTGAGCAAACACAATTGTAATTCCATGGAGTGGGCGATGTGTCATAATTATAAGATGGGATTGTTTCTTTCTGCAATTCTAAAAAGTTAGCGAGTATCACTTTTAGAAATTTGTTGCACTAAAACTTTTATAATGCGGAATTACATCATGATATTGTTGCAGTTAGTAACTGGAAATTTGAATCTCTTTGAAAGTTGTTATCGGTTTTTATGAAGACTTGTAACATCTCCAAGCAGTGCATTTTGAGCTGAGCTTTCATCATCAAGGCAATTAGCTTAAGTCAAGAAACTTCCTACTTAGCTGTCCTGCCTTAGTGTGAATTTACATATAATTTCATGCCTGGGAGAAGGGATCTCAAAGCTTTGACAAAAGATCATCTGGACTCAAAAGTCAGTTCTTTTCTCTTTTTACAGATGCTGCCAGGTATGCTGAGATTTTCCAGCATTTTCTCTTTTGGTTATAGAATTGTGCTCACTGACTCTGAAAGCAAATGATGAGACGGGCCTGCCTAATTTCTCTAGGGCTTTGCCCCAATTGCTTTGAAGCAAGTACACCTTCTAGCTATCATCCTTCATCCTGACCCATAAACCATTCCTTTTCCATGCTAACTCATTGCCCCCCATAGATCCCACGTCCCCTCATGCTACTCCATGGTACTTGTGGGTTATTGCTCTTGGAACAGTGAAAATGGAGTCTGGTTGAACTTCACATTCATCTCAAACGCCGTGCTAAGTTTCGATTTCCCACTCCTGTGATTCACAGCCTTCAATCTGCGGCAAAAATGGGATCTGCCAAAAATGGGGTGGCATTTCTGCATCTAGCTACTGTGCACCATTTTTAAAGGTCTCTCTGTGAAAATCCAGTCCTATGTTTTGGAAGATGAAAACCCCGTCAAGTTACACTTCATCTTAACGTTGAACTTTATCACTTCCTTCATTGTGCCTGTCTCAGAATCCTGGAACTGCCTTTCTAACAGCATTGTGAATGTACTGACACTATCTTCTCAAGAGAAATCAAGGATGGGCGATCCTTTCTAGTTTTGATGGTGATGCTCAAGTTACATGAGCAAATAAAACCTCCTCATAACCTAACTCACATGTGCTTTGCTGAAGAGGGTTCATCGCATGTTAACTGATTACTAGAGACAGCTGCAAAATCTGCAGCAAAGGAATGTCAGATTGATTCAGTGTTCACATTCACCCTGAGATGGTCACTGTATAGCCAGGACATAAAATCTAGACAAACACTCCAGTGCAGTACTGAAGGAGTGCTACATTGTCAGAGTGTTATATTTTATGCGGGAGATTGTTAAAGCAGAAGCTGCAGGTTAAGAAGATGCTTGGAGCTTTTTGACTGGAACTAAATCCGCCTGTTTTGGGGTATTTATAATTACCTCCTTTATTTCAACAGATGGTTCAATACAGGAATCATCTTAACTACTTTTTAGCGCTTTAAGGTGGATGTATGTTTGTGCAGTGATAAAAAGATAAAAAAAAATTTCTGAAAGAAATATTTTGTGGCTCTTTGTTTTCATCAAGTATGACGTTTGGCCTCAGATGTTTTAGCAATGGCTCTTGGTAATTAATATTATATCTAATTTTCCTCATGGTGGAAAAGGAAAAGGCTAGGACTCATTTTTTCCTTTCAACAGTGTGCTTTATTTATTTTTCTAAAATATGTGCTCAGATAAATTGCTAGTTAGTTAATTGAAGCTGCTTACAATTATTTGGGCAGATAGCAGTACACTTCAGTAGGCAGCGTGTCTTGAAGTCAGAGTCCCAGAGTTTTCAGAAGCAATCCAAAGGCTAAAAAGCTCCAGAGACCTCTCAGAACACTTAAGAGGAAATACCTGTGAGTTACATGAGGCGATATCACTCTATAGTACTTACAAGTAAGGATGAGTGAACAATATGGATTTCACACATGCACTTAACACACAAATCTGTAAAATTTGTTTTGATGGTGAATCTAAGTTAACCTTGGTACAGAAATTGTGGGATATACAAGTGCACTTAGAATGTCATAAATCCTACCTGTTGTTTCCATTTTAAAGGACAAATTGGTCTGAGGAAAGGAATCATTGTTACTGTTTTTTTAAGAAAGGAAGTCAGTTTCAATGCTTGTTTGAACATTTAATGCACCGAGCATAACAGGCACTGTCTAGTTAAAACTGCTATTCAATATTAATTTATCATTCATAATAATGTGAAATTTTATGGTGACTGAGATGAACATGGGATGAATTAGTTGGAAAAAGTTACTTTTGTACAATATTGAGGAGGACTTGCAACCAAGCTCCATTCTCAAGAAAATGGAGCAAAATTGCAACTGTGAATTCTCTGTGGATGCAAGCCAAGAATTTAAATTCAAAAGTACACCAATTCCAAACTGATTCTCCTGATGTCAAGTTACATCCAAATTTTCTGCCAATCTCCAGACCATAAAATATATGTAAATTGCAGCAGACTATTAGAGTTTAAGGGAAGTCACAAATCACACTAAAGTTACACTTTTCCAAAGGAAATTAAATATTTAACTCGATTAACCATCATTCAAGGATACTAATCAAACATGGTCATGAACCTGCAATTGTCGAAGATCTCCAATTTTTAATGCGACTTATACTGATGTCCATAAGACTATATGACATAGGAGTACAATTGGGCCACTCGGCCCATTGAGTCTGTTCTGCATTCAATCAAGGCTGATTTTTTTTCATCCCCGTTCTCCTGCCTTTCCCCATAACCCTGATCTCCTTATTAATCAAGAACCTATCTATCTTTGTCTTAAAGACATCAATGATCTGGCTTCCACAACCTTCTGCAGCAAAGAATTCTACAGATTCGCCACTCTCTGGCTGAATAAGTTCCTTCTCTGTTTTAAAGGATCATCCCTTTATCTTGAGGTTTTGCCTTATGGTTCTTGATCTTCCTGCTAATGGAAACATCCTCTCCACGTCCAGTCTATTCAGGCCTCGCAGTATCCTGAAAGTTTCAATAAGTTCCCCCCTCATCCTTCGAATCTCTAATGAATACAGACTCAAGAGTCCTCAACTGTTCTTCATATAACAAGTTCTTCATTCCAAGGATCATTCTTATGAACCTCCCCTGGAGACTTTAGAAGGCCAGCACATCCTTCCTTAAATATGGGGCTCAAAACTGCTTGCGGTACTCCAAATGGGGTCTGACCAGAGCCTTGCACAGCCTGGAACTGCATCCATGCTCTTTAGTTCTAGCCCCCTCAACATGAATGCTAACACTGCATTTGCCTTTCTGTGGACTGACTGTGCATGTTAACCTTAAGAGAGTCTTGAACAATGACTCGCAAGTCCTTTTGTGTTTCTGATTTCCTCAGCATTTTCCTCTTTAGAAAATAGTCTTTGCCTCCATTCCTCCTTCCAAAGTGCATAGCCTCACACTTTTCCACATTGTATTTCATCTGCCACTTCTTTGCCCACTCGCCTAACCTGTCCAAGTTATTCTGCAGCCGCCCACCCCACCATTTTCTCAATACTACCTGTCCTTCTACATACCTTTGTATCATCTGCAAACTTAGCAATGGTGCCTTCAGTTCCTTCTTCCAAAGCATCAGTGTATACTGTGAAAAGTTATGGTCCCAGCATTGACCCGTGAGGCACACCCCTAGTCACCAGCTGCCATCTTGAGAAAGATCCATTTATCCCCGCTGTCTGCCTTTTGCCGATCAACCAATTCTCTATCCATGCCAGGATGTTACCCTCAACACCTAAGGGATTTAAAAGTCTCCTATGTGACACCTTGTCAAAGGCCTTCTGGAAATTTAAGTAAATCACGTCCCACCAGCTCTCCTTTATCTAACTTTCTTGTTACTCCTCAAAGAACTCTAGTAGATTTGTCAGACGTGACTTGTCTTTGATGAAGTCATGCTGATTCAGTCCTACTTTACCATGCACTTCCAAATACTCTATGATCTCACCTTTAATTATGGACTCTAAAATCTTGCCAATGACCAAAGTCAGGTTAACCAGCCTATAATTTCCCATTTGCTGCCTCCATCCTTTCCTAAACAGATGTGTTACATTTGCTACTTTCCAGTTCTCTGGTTTCCACCCCCCTCCACCCCCTCCCATCCCCACCCCCAGTCTCCAGTGATTCCTGAAAGATCACCACCAATACCTCCATAATTTTTTCAGCTATTTCTTTTAGAACCCTGGGGTGTAATCCATCCAGCTCAGGTGATTTATCCACTTTCAGACCTTTCAGTTTCCCAGAACTTACTCCTTAGTAATGGCCACTACACTCTCCTGGAGTCTGGCATCCCACTAGTGCCTTCCACTGTAAAGACTGATTCCAAGTAACTATTCAGTTCTTCTGCCATTGCTTTGTTTCCTATTATTACTTCTCCAGCCGTATTTTTCAGTGGCCCAATGTCTATTTTTGCCTCTTATCTTTTATATTTTGGAAATATAAATTTTGGAATCTTTCTATCTTTTACATTACTAGTTCACGTACAGTCATATTTCATCTTCCCCCTTATTGCTTCTTTAGTTGCCCTCTGCTCGCTTTTAAAGGCTTCCCAATCCTCTGGTTTCCCACTATCCTTGCCACTTTGTCTGTTTCTTCTTTTGTTTTTCTGCTGTCCTTGACTTCCCTCGTCAGCCATGAATGTCTCATCCTGCCAAAATCCATTCAAGAATAGGAAATTATTTTGCAGATGCCAGTGAAGATATATTTTTTATAAATATTCAAACTGCAAAAAGAGCCCTGAAAGATTATTGCTCCCTGATAATTCTGGTCGTAATTTGAAAACAGCCTTTGAGCAAGCAGCAGGAAATGGTATATAAGGCTCTGTAACTTGTAACATTCATGAGATGTGGGCACCGCTGACTAGACCAGCGAGCTGCCTTCTTGAACCACTACAGTTGCTGTGGTGTAAGTACAGGTGTGATGTTGGGGGATATTTAACTAGGTTGGGAGGATTCAGGTTGGGTTAGGGTTCAGGATGTTACCCAGGTCAAATAGGAAATCTAACTGGGTCAAGGGTTGGGAGAGGGGGCATGGGAAGAATCTGGTGTAGCTTGGAAGCAATGGGTACGGTAGTAAGGGAACAGGCCTTAACAGCCGAATGGCCTACTCTTGCTCCTCGTTTTTATATCTATGGTTGTGGGATAGAGAGGGAGAAGAGGTGATGAGGGGTTGGGGTAAGTCCCCTGTGAGGTCAGAAGTGGGGAGGATGTGGGGAGTTGCGTGTGGGAATCAGTCTGGATATTTAAAATAATTTTGCTGAAGTTAAAGCTGATTTCCTTTTACCTTTTCAGAATAACTATGAGCTTCACTCTGATAAAAACCCTTCTAAATTAGTGATTTAGATCATTTTGTCAGATGGTTCCCAGTTCAGCGCAATGGTTTAGGACAAGTTAACACTTCCAGACAAAAATGTAGAGCTTAGCTGGGAACTTCCCAAAGTTCCCAAACTTCCCAAACTTCCCAAAGTCTTTACCCAAAGGGTGGTTCGGGAGTGGAATGCCCTGCCTGCAGCTGTTGTAGATGCGCCAAGTTTGGTGGCGTTTAAGAGGTTAGTTGATAAGTATATGGAAGAGAAGGGAATGGTTTAGTTTGGAGGGGCATTGCTTTTTATATTGGTCGGCGCAACATCGAAGGCCGAAGGGCCTGTTCTGTGCTGTAATGTTCTATGTTCTATGTTCTATGTTCCCCAGTACATCTTTGAGGTATTCCCCCTAATCTAATACTGGGACCTGATACTGGGGATCCAGGAGATTATGGGCTACAATAGAAATCTAACAGTCATGGAAAATTTTAGTTTCTGGAGTTAGGCAGAGCAAGAGTTAAATGTAGTGTTTTGTTTCTGTTAGCATCTCTACTGCTCTCCCCCCGCCATATGATTTTCACAATGGGTGGTTGAGGTGTTTGCTTATGTTAGATTGACACCTCATAAATGTATGATAATCAGCCTCCTATTGCTCACACAGATAAAGAGGCCAATTTAAATGTCCTGTGGCTGTCAAGGCTACTGTGGTCACTGCAGCCAATGAAAGCTGTAAGACTTTGGGCAGAAGGTCCAAAAAATAAATACAATGTCTGTCCTTGTAATATGAGCAGTGTACTTCCAGAGCTTATGAGGAAAAACTGGGTATCTGTGATCCCTTCGCTTCCCACCCACAACTACACCCTGCCAAATTTACTATCCCCACCCCAGCTCCCCACCAACCCTAAGTGCTGGTGGGCGGTCTCTGAGCCACGTAGTCTCTGCCTGTCAGTAGGAAGTCAACTGCCTCTGTACCTCACCTTTGAACAGGCAGCTGACTGAAGGAATGCTAATTTTGATCAAATTGACAGAGCTCAGATAAGAAACTCCAGGTGGGAAGTCCCCCAAGGAAAACCAGGGGTTCTTTTAAAAGAGAAAATAAGGTAAGTCAAAGATAAAAGAACAAGCCATGAATATGTACAAAAAAAGCAGGCTGTGAAATGAACATCAGGTTCATTTAGTGCTCATTTCCATGCACAGGATTATGCAACCACATACTCTGCATTGTAACTGTTAAAATATTATCATATTGGGGAAATAAAGGATGCACAGAAAAATTATTTGTCACCCATTTCTGGAAAAGTCTAGGAAGCTCTGTTCATATTCAATTCAGGAGAATATAATTGCCCATAATGCATTACCTGTTGAATTTAACTGACACAAACACTTTTTATTTTGTATAATCTTGTGTGGACTACCCCCCTGCCCCCAACCTTGTTAAATAGGATCAATCTAGAACACATGTAGCAGCTTGAAATTGGGCATTCTTGTGATGTAATGTGCCACAATTGGATACTATCACAATCTGTACCTTCATGGCTGGTACCTACCTCATTCCACCATTTCCATCAAACCAGGTAACCAACCCTGGCTTTATGAGGGGGAGAGAAACTTTCCTAAGCACAGAAAATTGGATACTAACCTGCTGAAGTTACATGCATTATTGGATTTGACTTATGTGCAGAGATTAGCAAAACTGCATCAGAAAAGGTGAAGAGAGATATTTGAAATCATGAATGGTTTTGATAGAGTTGATATAAGATAAAAATAGAGTCATGTTTCCAGTGGCAGAAGGGTTGTTAATCAGAAAGACAACTCTGAAAGGAGTAAAAAAGGCAAGGCTGAAGCATTCACAATCACCCTCAGCAAGAGATACTCCGAGTTTTTCCCAGCCCCCTCATGATGATCACATCACGATGAAGCCAGTTTTTGATCAATTCCGTTCAGTCCACGTGATTGCAAGAAACTGCTGAGCACACAGGGCACAGCAGAAGCTATGGATCCCAGCAGCATTCTAGCTGTAGTGCTGAAAACCTGTGTTCCAGAAATAGCTGCACCCTCAAGCTGTTCCAGTAAAGTTACAGCACTGGCATCCACCCAAAAATATGGAAAATTGCACAGGTATGTCTTTTTCACAAAGGCAGGATATAACCGGTTCGGTCAATTAACAAAAACAATGAAAGACTTCCTAACCTAGGACATCCCAAAGTACATTTGAAAACATTGTACATTTGAAGGAGAACTGTGCTCTGCAAGATTTCAAGAAGATTGTGATGTAATAGAGAGACTGCCAGCAATTTGGTAAAACAACTTAACCCACCAATAAGCTTCTCTCTTTTGTAACTTGAAGGTCCCTTTAGTGTTATTTTAATTTTGCAATTTTTTTCTCCATGCTCTGTGATCATGGATCCATGATCAGCCATATGTACAACACAGTGAATAAAGACAACCTAGAAACTCACAAGGGATCCCTGTGAGAAAATTTCCTTCAGTGTCCCCTCCATTTCCATGCAGTAAGGCCGTGGCTGTATTTTTGCCTTTGGCGAGGGAAATATGAGTCCAGGAGTTCATTAGCCCGAGCCTGGCATTGCCCTTTTTTACTTGTCTTATTTTCATCTCCTAGGGATGTTTGTGGGCAAGATTTGGATCTGTTATATAAACATTTTAAACTCAGCCAAACATTCATAATGGGATCAGCTGTTAAAAGAAACTATCACAACTCCAGACAATGCAGACTATTGTAATTGAAAAACCAGAACAGTGGCTTTTTCCAATCTACATCTATCATTCAAAGAATTCCAAAAGCAGCTGTCATTTTCTGATTTTAAAACCACAGGCATTTTAATTGAAGTTAAAATATTGTTTTGGCACTGTGCATAACAAAGATGTGTGGGTCAGGTAGATTGATCATGCTAAATTTATCCTTAATGTCAGAAGGATTAACAGGCTAGGTAGTGGGATTAAGGGGATCAAGCCTGGGTTGGATTGTTGTCGGTTCAGGCTCAGTGGACCAAATGGTGGTCTTCCGCACTGTAGGGATTTTATGATTCTATGATTGTGGACATTTAACTCATTTCAGTTCATGACACAAGCATTCCCAAGGACTGTTTTGTATAGTAATGAATGCATAGTAACACTTTTACCATAGGAAAAATGGTTGAATGCATTTCAACGCTTAGACAATGCTAGTTAATGTATCTGTCTACCTACGTTTTCAGGACAGAGCCCTATGATCAATCACCGCCTTAAAACCATATCTAACTTATAAGACAGCATCTAATGATGACATTGAATTTTCCAAAAGACTTAACGTTCTTCTGTAAGAATATTCCCAACTTCTCAGCAGGTTTTCTGCAAACATTCCCAAACTTTTTTCCCTTGTTGAGATTTCTGTGGGCTTCCAAAATCATCCTGACCTGATGAAAATACTGCGAAGGGTGAAATACACATTTCCCCTAGATGTTGCTGAACTTGGATGCAGAGTTTCAATCCAAACCTAATCTGAATAACATTTTCTGGGGCTAGGATAATTGGTGAGCAGAGCTCAACTATCAAACTGTTGTTGAAATTGTTCCCTTCAAGAAGGAAGATTGTTATTAAGTGGAGGAAATGGAGCATTTATTTGAGAATCATATTGTCATTGATTATTACAGCAGAGTAGTGGGTGCTCCATTGTTGATTATATTCAGAACTGAAGTGGATAGATTTTTGGTCTTTCAGTATACAGGTAGGAAAATGGATTTGAGGTAAAAAAATCAGGTGTGGTCATATTAAAAGGCAGAGCAGGCACAAGGGGCTGAATAAGCTTTTCCTGAGATTTTTTATGTTCTTAATGTTCTAACTATTACTATACCACGATCCTTTCTCCCACAGAAGCTTGTTACAGAAACTATACTGATTTCAGTATGTGGAATGCATACATTAGACTATAAACAGCTTTATGAAATATCCTAATGTACAAGAAACGGCTTAAAACCAGATGTTGAAATTGAGCATTCGTTTGCTGCAAGATGATCAGATGTAATCAGCAAAGCTGTATCTTAAATCAATCCACATGCAAGAGTGTGTAGAACACTGTGCTGGGTTAAGGTTTCACATCTAACCTTTTATCAGAACAGTGTTAATGAAGGGTTGGATCTGAACTATTAACCTAAATTTCCCTTTCAAATTCTGACAAAGCTGCTGTGCATTTACATCTTTGTCTTATATTTCACTGGTGTAGAATAAAAATTAGTCTCACTTTAGTGGTTCATTTATAGGCAAAGTGGCCTGTAATTAATGAAGGAAATACTTGCATTCTCTTTCATACAGTTCAGAAATAGCTAGATTATAAATCCCAAAATGAATGTGTGATAAGAATTATCCATGGGACCAGTTTAGGTTGATTGAAAAGTGAATTAATCAGCATTTTGTCTATTTATTCTACATGCCAGTTAAATCGTAAATGGTCAAAGTATAAACTGGTTCTCAGAAATCCAAGGGGAATTTCTGATCATTAAGATTGCATATAAAATTTCATACTATTATTTATTTAAGCTTAAATGTTTTTCTCTTAAGAGCCTTTGGACTAGAAAATTCTCCCATCAGAATTTTAGTTCAGATGTAAGTCCAAACTGTACATGTGACCCAAGATTCACATTGCACAATGTTACATTGTGAATGATTCTAAAGTATTGACTCATTATTTCAGAATCCCACTGCCTGGCCCATTTGTTGGGCTTTTTGTCTCACCACGCAGCTAAAAAAAATTGTTCCTCTGTGCTTTGCAGAACATCTCATTACAGCACAGTACAGGCCCTTCGGTCCTCGATGTTGCGCCAACCTATGAAGCAATCTAAAACCCATCTAACCTACACTATTGCAATATAGAACATAGAACATAGAACAATACAGCACAGAACAGGCCCTTCGGCCTTCGATGTTGTGCCGACCAAAATAAAAAGCAATGCCCCTCCTAACTAAACCATTCCCTTCTCATCCATATACTTATCAACTAACCTCTTAAACGCCACCAAACTTGGCGCATCTACAACAGCTGCAGGCAGGGCATTCCACTCCCTAATCACTCTTTGAGTAAAGAACCTACCTCTGATATCCGTCCTATAACTCATACCCCTTAATTTAAAGCTGTGTCCCCTCGTGCTAGCTTTCTCCATCCTAGGAAAAAGGCTATCACTGTCCACCCTATCTAAACCTCTAATCATCTTATATGCTTCAATAAGATCCCCTCTTAGCCGCCTCCTTTCTAACGAAAACAACCTCAAATCCTTCAACCTCTCTTCATAGGACCTGCCCTCCATACCAGGCAACATCCTAGTAAACCTCCTCTGTACCCTCTCCAATGCCTCCACATCTTTCTTATAATGTGGCGACCAGAACTGCACACAATACTCCAAGTGCGGCCGCACTAGAGTTTTGTACAGCTGCAACATGATGCTGCGGCTCCTAAATTCAATCCCCCTACCAATAAAAGCTAAGACTCCATAAGCCTTCTTAACAACTTTATCCACTTGACTGCCTATATCATCCATATCATCCATATCATCCATATGTTTATCCAATGACGATTTAAATGCCCTTAATGTTGGCAAGTCCACTACCATTGCAGGCAGGGCATTCCACACCCTTACTACTGAGTAAAGAACTGATCTCTGACATCTGTCCTATATCTATCACCCCTCAATTTAAAGCCATGTCCCCTCGTGCTAGCCATCTCCATTCGAGGAAAAATGCTTTCACTATCCATTCTATTTAATCCTCTTATCATCTTATATGCCTCCATCAAGTCATCTCTTAACCTTCTTCTCTCTAATGAAAACAGCCTCAAATCCTTCAGCCTTTCGCGGGTAGAGGTGGGAACATTAGCATGACGACGCAGGCTTGTTGGGCCGACGCAGGCTTGTTCTGCAGAAAATGCAGATGTATGGGATAGAGGGTGATTTAGCTAATTGGGTTAGGAATTGGCTAGCAGGTAGAAGACAGAGGGTGGTGGTTGATGGGAGATATTCATCTTGGAGTTCGGTGACAAGTGGTGTACCTCAGGGGTCTGTTTTGGGGCCCCTGCTGTTTGTAATTTTTATAAATGATCTGGATGAGGGTATTGAGGGATGGATCAGTAAATTTGCAGATGACACTAAAGTTGGTGGAGGGGTAGATAGTGAAGAGGGGGGTTATAGTTTACAGAGTGACTTGGACAAGTTGCAGAGCTGGGCCGAGCGGTGGCAAATGGAGTTTAATGTGGAAAAGTGTGAGGTAATGCACTTTGGCAGGAACAATAAATGTGTAGAGTATAGGGCTAATGGTAGGGCTCTTAATAGTGTTGAGGAACAGAAGGATCTTGGTGTATGTGTCAATAGATCCCTGAAAGTAGCAGTCAAGTGGATAAAGTTGTTAAGAAGGCATATGGAGTCTTAGCTTTTATTGGCAGGGGGATTGAATTTAGGAGCCGCAGCATCATGTTGCAACTGTACAAACCTCTAGTGCGGCCGCACTTGGAGTATTGTGTGCAGTTCTGGTCCCCACATTATAAGAAAGATGTGGAGGCATTGGATAGGGTACAGAGGAGGTTTACCAGGATGTTGCCTGGTATGGAGGGCAGGTCCTATGAAGAGAGGTTGAAGGATTTGATGTTGTTTTTGTTAGAAAGGAGGCGGCTAAGAGGGGATCTTATTGAAGCATATAAGATGATTAGAGGTTTAGATAGGGTGGACAGTTATAGCCTTTTTCCTAGGATGGAGAAAGCTAGCACGAGGGGACACAGCTTTAAATTAAGGGGTGATAGTTATAGGACGGATATCAGAGGTAGGTTCTTTACCCAAAGGGTGGTTCGGGAGTGGACTGCCCTGCCTGCAGCAGTTGTATATGCGCCAAGTTTGGTGGCGTTTAAGAGGTTAGTTGATAAGTATATGGAAGAGAAGGGAATGGTTTAGTTTGGAGGGGCATTGCTTTTTATTTTGGTCGGCGCAACATCGAAGGCCGAAGGGCCTGTTCTGTGCTGTAATGTTCTATGTTCTATGTTCTATGAAGGGCCTGTTTCCTGTGCTGTTTTGTTCTTTGTTTTTTCCTCATAAGACCTTTCCACTGTACCAGGCAACATCCTAGTAAATCTCCTTTGCACTCTTTCCAGTGCTTGCACAGCGACCAGAACTGTACACAATACTCTAAGTGCAGCCGCACCAGAGTTTTGTACAGTTGCAGCTTGACCTCATGGCTCTGAAACTCAACACTTCTACCAACAAAAGCCTACACACCGTACACCTTCCTAACAACACTATCAACTTGGGTGCCAATTTTCAGGAATCTATGTACATGGATACTGAGATCTCTCTGCTCATCCACACTACCAAGTATCTTACCATTGACCTTGTACTCGGTATTCCTGTTGCTTCTTCCAAAGTGAATCACTTCACACTTTTCCACATTAAACTCCATTTAGCATCTCTCAACCCAGCTCTGCAGCTTATCTATGTCCTTCTGTAGCCTGCAACTTCCTTCTGCACTGTTCACAACTCCACCAACTTTAGTGTCAACTGCAAATTTACAACCCATCCTTCTATGCCCTCATCCAGGTCATTTATAAAAATGACAAACAGCAGTGGCCCCAAAACAGAAAGTATGAGTGGATAATTGCATGGGGAGGGCAATGGGGTATCTAGTGTTTCTTCAGAAGGATGCAGCTAACAAAATGCAGCTAATGAAAATACAACATAAGTTACTCCAACTTATAAATCAAAGAAAGGATTTAATGAAGAAAGATCATTATTCCAAATTTGGAGCCTTGCTCTGCATCACTCCAAACTCTCAGTAATTCTACATAGTTCCTTATTTATAGTGAATCAGCTGACTATAACATCACTTTGTAATTGGTTCTGTCGTTTACTGGGTCAGCTGGGTCACTTGTATCTTGTTCCCATTGGTCACATTACATCCAACACAAAGTTGTCACCGGTTATGTTCCAACATCTGGGACTTGGGTAAATGACCAACAGTTTATATCCTTTACCAATGGTAAAGAAACTGAGAAATGGTAGCAGTGAAGACAAGGTGGATTGAAGTCAAACAGGTACAGAAAGAAGGAAGGAAAGATTTCATTAAGAGAAAAAAAAGAAATAAGGCAGTTAAGAAAATTTCTTTATTAAATCTCTAACAACAATTTATTACCGGCAGGGATGAGATACCACTGTAACAATTGTTGCCCTCTATGCAAGAGAGATTGCGCAGCACTATAACAGTATAAATCTCAACAGGCTGAATGGCTTTTGTATTGGACTCTGTGCGCATGACTTTTCTTTTGGGATTGGGACCCCAAAATTTCCTGAAACCCATCGAGTGGATGAGGGCAAGCCACCATTTGTGTGAAGCTAATGGTGGAGGAGCTCAGAAGTTCAACAACCTGTGAGTACCAGATACTTTGTGAATTACAAATAACCAGCAACATAGTGTGACCATACACAATTCACAAGGTGGATACGATTCTGCAAGTCCATTTGCCACATGCACAAATGGCTGTTATGGCTGCTAAATCTCACAAGAGAGCATTAACAAGATTTGTGGTAGTGAGATATGAGTTCTTACACACTCCCTGGCGGCAACATAATGTAGTTCATGCTCAAAGTGCCACCCTAAGTTGGCATTGCCAGGGCTGAATGGCTGGTAGCCCCATTGTGGAGTTCCCTAATCTGATGGGTGAACCTGATGTCTGATCAGGGTTGAGAGAAAGGATTGTGCCTGCATTGGAGTGGGGGGCGTGCTTGTGGAGAATGTGTTTCTGTGCTTACCCTCCCCTCATTCACAACGAGGTTTTGATGTCAGTAGAGATGGATCACCTTGATGCATGTGTGGTGTGGTGGGGGTGGGGGGATGCCCCCTGCAGTCACTAAGAGGTGGGGGTAGGTTACCCCTCAGCGTTCAAGGGTTGGGGCACTCTCCTTGTCCACTGGGATCCCAAGATCCATGAGTGGGGGAACAGGGGACCTATAGCTTTGAAATCGAGGTACCTTTTCAAAAGGGCACCTCAATCTCTGTGGAGCAGGTCTTGCTTGCTGTGTCAGGCCTCGCCCCGCCAGAATAACGGCGCAAAACATGTCCCCAAAATTATTTTTGACAAAGTGGCAGAAGATCTGGTGAGGAAACCTGGCTTTGTTTCTGGAGGGAAGTGCATCAGTTTTCACTCAGAACATGATACTTTGCTGTTTGTTTGGAGAATTCCAGCCAGTATCTCCTCTTCACCCCAAGTAGTCAATGATTTATGTAATAATGATGATGTGTGCATTAAATTCACTGTAATTTTAGCAGCAAAATCGAGACCATTGTTTCATTCCGATATCCAGCTGCTTTCCAAAAAGTGTAAGCGTTTGTTTCAAAAAGGATACTTTAATCCCTTATGGACTAATTCCAGTTTTATTGTTTATGTAAGTATTGTGCTGCTTCAGTGTTTTGTCACATCAAAGATAGTCTGTGAATGAATATGATCAAGTAATTTTGTACCAAAGGAGTATTTTCTGTCTTTTGGGAGGGTCAAACTGGTAGTGGTTTGGTTCACATGTGTTCTCTAGTGTGCTATATACCATAAGCATTAATCCTGGAGTTTGTGATTCATTTGCAACATGTGTAAAGACAAAGACTTTGGGTCATGGGAGACTGGAACTGCTTATGAAAACCAGCTTTTTACTGGAGCACAAGGAAAAGTGTTTGGAAAAGAAATCTGAACCGTTACCAGGACATTGCTGTATGCATGACCTACATGGAATAGACTAAGTGCAATGTATAATTCGATACATTTAACGTCATATTCACTAGGAGAATTGTTTCACTGTATCCAATTTGTACCAGTTCGTATTTTCCAGAGCCTTGTCTAGTAAAATTTCAGAAACACAGAGGAAAAAAAAGAAAATTTAAGGGGGCAATTCTCCCAGTCCACTCCACAGCATGTAGCTGAATAATTCATGTTAAATGTTATTTAAAATTATTTATATATCATTTGTGGGCTTGAGACTGAGCGTGGGTTTCACGTGGGTCAGTGAGGTCCCCAGGCAATTGGCAGGATCTTCATTTAGGGAGTGGTTGTAGTGAATAGTTTGGATGCATTTAAGACGAGACTACTCAAATGTGTGAGGCAGAAGGATTATAGTGAAAAATTTAGAGATGAAAGGGAGGGGACATAAGTGAAGCATTACCACTGACATAGACTCTTGTACCTCACTAACATAGATCATTTCCTCGTGACCTCACTGCCCCACGTGAGACCCATATTCCTGCACTTAAATTATGTCTGATGATCCCAGTTCTGAATCCCAAGTATTTGCTAATGGAATAAAGCCACAAAATTCAATATTTTCAAAAAGCAGAAGAAATTTTATTATACGTGAACCAACAAAGCAAAGAGTCACGAAAATCTATCTTGTACTCTAACATCCAAAATTAACATGAGCTAAACATGAATTAACAGGTAAATTGTGATTGAAGTACATCGCATTAAATGGCAGATGCACCCCGCCCAGACCTCTGATCACTGTGAGTCTCAAACTTTGTCTCCTTCCAAGAGATTTCGCCTCTTCTTCTTCAACAATATACCCTCTGATTGCCTTAGTAGAAGCTCCAGCTCAGTCTTCTGCTTAAATTGGGTTGTCAGGCAACTGGACTCCCATGTCAGAATGCTAATTGCCCATCTTCTCAATCACTTAATCTCAGACTGTGTCCCGTGGAATTTGCCAGGCTGCACTCTGAAGTCTATATTTGGGGTACATCAATAGATCCTCAGCTGTGCTGCCCACAGTGAGTACAGTTATTTCTCTTCTCTTGGACTTTTTGTCTCCAGCTTCATGAAGCACACAACACTTCAGCTTCACTGAGCTGACAGCTACTCTCCATGGGGCACTGAGCAGACAACTCTCCAGCTTCATTGTTCTCCCGGACATCCCTGAGCCCCAACTCTAATTTCACCTAGCCGTCAATTATTCCTGGGTTTCTCAGAGTCCCAGCCACACGGAGCCGAGGGCGGAACTGTAGTCGCAGTGAACTGACCCTATGCAACTCTTGGGAACTTTTCTCTCAAGCCTATTTATACGCCATTCCATAATATTATTTCCAGACTGCCTTTGTGGCTTTTAAAATGCAAGTGTGGAGTCGCATTCCTTTAGATTTTAATTACTTTTGGAAACATAATATAATTTAAAGTAGTTTTAATTTTGGCAACTTCTCATTGATAATTCTTTAATCTGATCAATCAAGTTTCTTGCCCTATTACCACAACTTCCAGATCTTCCAAAGGGTGTTTCATCAAAATGATCAGTTCTGATAAAAAGTCTATGGGTAAATGTAATGTAATGAAATGCTGGTGACATTCCGTTCATCACTGAGACCGGGATCCAGCTTGTTATCTTCTTTTCCCAAAGCAAGTGAAAAACTCAAATGGAAATGAAAATTGTCCCTTTTATCCAGTGGGCTGAGTATGTGTGCATATGTACATCTAGTATTCATTCTGCATTACCCAGTTCTTTTAGATTCCCTGAGCATATTTGCAGAGCATAATTGGCATACAATTCTATGTAAAAAAAAATCAGAATTGTGACCCATTTATTTGCTGACAGCTTATTTTCTTGTCATGTGTATTATTCTCCTATTCTAACCACTAATTCTGGTGATTGACGTGTACAACTAAATTTAAAGCTCATCTTTATGCTTAAAGTACACCATAATAATATCCATTCCCCTTCCTTGCATCCTTTCTTAAACAGCAAAGACAAATTTTATCTTTGGATACCAGTCAGCTCATATTTGCCTTTACAAATTTCTGTTCTGATGTCTGCATGCACCCACGGTAACGGAGACTGAAATCAGGGTGAGTCAAGAGATTGAATTTCATGAAGTTTACACTTATGGCTTAAGTCTTATGCTACAAATAAGCGAAAATGAGTAAATATAGGAGTCTCTCATTTAAGATTTGCCTGTAGCAGTGTCAATAACTTTTAACTAAAAGCTAGCACCCCTATATTTGACTCAGAAGGTTGGGGTTTAACACCCACTCAAGTCTTGCACATTACAAGATTGTGTAGTGGGACATTGTTGTATGCAGACTAGTTGTTCTTTTTCCAACATTGCAACAATGACTACAGTTCAAATATAATTTTATTGGCCACCCAAAGGATGAGGAAGATACTGCATTTATTTTCCTTCGTTATTTTTGTTGTTGTCTGCTCCAGACTCAGTGTCAAAAATGTTGGATCAAATGTTGATGGGATAGTAATTTCCCCTTCAGACTCAGACACTGAATTTTTGATTTCCACCAAGTCACTGTAGACAGTTACTAAGTTGGATCCAAACACTTGCCCACAAGAAAAGGGAGGGATTGATAATTTAACTTAATTAGTCAGGAACTTTCATTTATTTTATTCTTCAATGGAATGTGGCATTGCTGGCAAGGCCAACATCTGGTGTCCATCTGTAATAATTGAGTAGCTTTACAAGTCATTGCAGAATCCATCTCCCCAGAGCATGAGCTTGGGCCTCAGGACCACTCGTCCAGTAAATATTACGACACGCTGCCATCTTACTGCATGGAAACATGATATATTTTCAGGAAGAATGGCCTCCATCTTTTCCTATGTCTCCTAATAAAAAGTTCAGTCCCAAGATGCATGCTATTGTTGATCTATCAGAAATATTTTAACCAGTTCAAATTACTGCATTCTGATGCTTATAGATAAGTCCTTACCGTGGCTGAGTGTTGATTTAAAAATAGTAGCTTGCACAGTGAGTTTCCAGGCCTTGTTTGATGAAGCCAGCCACATTACTATGGTAAAGGACTTAGAAGCTATTATTTTATCTGTATTGTTATGTCAGCTTGCCTCAATTGGTAGCACTTTATTGTGACTTAGTCAATGTTGTTGATTTAAGTCCGACTCTTGAAAGTTTTAAGAAGATAGTTTTAATCTAGTTTACCTGGCAGAAATTGGGATTGATGTTTGTTTACTATGTCTTTCTTACTGAAAGTGTTATTTTCATGGAAATCAAAGCAAATTATAATGGGGACATGTAAAATGGATCTTTGATTCCATCTAAGGGAGCTCCACATTTTAAAGAGGCAGTGCCTTTAAGATAAGTGCTAGTAATGTTCAAGGTAATTCTCCTGAGTTCCTGCTTAACTTACCTTTAGCATCTGCCAAAGGTAGCTTTAGCAAAAGATCACAGACCCCCTATGGAAATTCTATCCCCAATCTTTTGTCTCTCTGTTATAGAGGGTGCAAAAATAAATCCTGATGTACTATTTGAAGAAGATCAAAATTCTTTTAGTGTTTTGACCAACATCCCACCCTTTCTCAACATCATAACAAATACATTATGGGGCTTATCATACAGTTTAACTGTTGCGTTGCCTGCAAAAGATCAGTGACTACACTTTGAAAGTATTTCCTTGGTTTTTAAGTTCCTTAGGGGATATCCCGAGAATGTGATAAAGACGTCTACAAACATACATTCTTTAATTCTTTTGAAATTGAAGTCATCCATTCCATGTGTAGAAAGTTGGACAGCATCTATTTTTTTTAGAAGGAATGCCCTGGAAATTTCTATTGTTTTTAACCCCAGAAAATATTATTGTTTAAGTTTACAACAAAACACTTAAAAAAAAAGGAACAGAATAAATAGTTGAAATTTAGAAGTCCATACGATGAAGCTAGTTACTGTTTATTGTATCACTTTAAGTACTAAACTTGTTCTGTTTGGCAAATTGGGAGAGGTGACAAAACTTTAGGAGCTGGATATAGACCAAACGCATCATTGAGAGAAAAAGTTTTCTCTCCATTTCTTAACATGCTGAAAGCATTGAAGACCTGGAAACAAGGATACTCAACACAATTGAACAAAAGCAAAGATGTTGTGTGACCTTTGAAAATTAGGAAACGGAAAGAATTGAATTCAAATACCCTAATATTGATTCACTTCTCTGTGTTTCCAGTTCACCAAAAATAAAATTCCTCGGTGTTATTTCTTGATATTTTACATAGTAGAGTACAGTGCGGACTTTTAAGATTACCTTTGTGTGATTTAATGAAGAACTTTAATCGCAGGTGAATAGAAAGCAAACCATTTTTGTTGTTTGTTATGCTTAACATGACAATACAGTGACTAAATATGTCAGGGAAACCTAGGATCCAGATTAAGGAAATTAAAAAGTTTGTGGGTGCTAATGAACGTAGAAATGATTGAACAGATGGTCTTTTCAATGATGGAAACGCCAGAATGAAACATAATTACTAATGTGTTTGTCCTAATTGTGTTTATACTTGGAAGAAAAAAAATTTCCACCTGTTCAGGTTGTCATTAATATGTGAACAGAGTGTCAACTGAGGAATGTTGTCATGTGAAAATGCCCTTGTCTGTGTGTGTCTTTGTTATCCATATCAATTATAGATGCAATTACACAAACATAATATATTAACACCAGGGATGGAATTCAGCCAATTGCAAGGTGAATGCAAATCGAAAAATCACTACTTCAGAGGAATTTTCTGAGCAAGATTTTGCTGGTGCCCTGTTCATTGCATAGTCTGCACCATAAGCTCTATTGCTGGATGGGTGGTACTGTTGGTGTCAGATTGTATTTGCTGCAGTGTAAAATGTTTTAGTGCTTTTTATCATCTCACACATTATTAGCATATCATAAAAATCATTCTTTATCTTGCTAATTCCTTCCACCTCTTTTTCAGTTCGCAGATGTTAAAATGACCCAGTCCACAGGTGGAAAATTTAAACCTTTTTTTAAGAAAATCTCCAAAGAAGGATAACTTTCATGCTTCAAGGGTTTTTTTGACTATTTGTCCACAGAATGGATTTGAAAAATAAGATTTAGATAGAGGCATGCTTTAAAGTAAACTGTATTCACTTGTGCTAATGACCTCAGCGTTAGAATTATTTTCCAAAGGTAGATATAATACACAAATCTTTCCATAAATGGTATGTGATAGATATAAAATTGACTTTTTGTTGCAAGTTTTTTGAAAATTACATTCTAATTAATCCATAAAGTAATGAATGTGTAGAGTTTGTTTGCCATTTTAAAAATGCTCTTTAAAGTCTTCTACCTAAAAATTATTAAAAATATAGTAAACATTAAAATGTGGGGCAGAAAATAAATCAAGAGATAGAAAAGGTGTATAAAAAAGTCAATATTACAATAATCATGGGGGATTTCAATATGCAGATGGACTGGGAAAATCAAGTAGATGGTGGATTCCAAGAAAAGGGATTTGTTGAATGTCTAAGAAAGAGTTTTTTTTTGGAGCAGCTTGTGACAGAGCCTACTAGGGAAAAGGCAATTCTGGATTTGGTGATATGTAATGAGACAGACTTGATTAGGGAACTTAAGGTGAAGAAATCCTGAGGGAGCAATGACCACCATATGTTAGAATTTAATCTGCAGTTTGAGGGGGAGAAGCTGAAGTCAGATATAACGATATTCCAATTAAATAAAGGTAACTGTAAAGACTTGAGGGAGGAGCTGGCCAAAGATGATTGGAAAGGAAACCTAGCAGGAAAAACAGTGGATGAGCAATGGGAGGAGTTTTTGAGAGTTATTCGGGAAACACAATAGAAGTTCATCCCAAGGAGGAGGAACCATGCTAAAGGGAGGACGAGGCATCCATGACTGACGAGGGAAGTCAAGGGTAGCATAAAAGCAAAAGAAAAAGCATACAAAGTGGCCAGGATTAATGGGAAGCCAAGGATTGGGAAGCCTTTAAAAACAAGCAGATAACAACTAAAAAAGCAATAAGAGGGGAGAAGATGAAATATGAGTGTAAGCTAGCTTGTAATATAGAAGAATATGGGGAGAGCTTTTCTCAATATATAGAAGATAAGAGAGAGAGACAAAAATAGTCATTGGACCACTGGAAAATGAAGCTGGAGAAATAATTCTAGGAAACAAAGTAATGGCAGAGGAACTGAATAGTTATTTTGCATCAGTCTTCACGGTGGAAGATGCCAGAGCTCCAGGAGAGTCGGGGGCACAAGTAAGTGTAGTGGTCGTCATCAAGAAGAAGTTTCTGGAGAAACTGAAAGATCTGAAAGTGGATAAATCAGCTGGATTGGATGGACTGTACCCCAGGATTCTAAAAGAGGAAGCTGAGGAAATTGTGGAGGTATTGGTGATGATCTTTCAGGAATTACTGGCAGTAGGGAGAGGACTGGAAACTAGTGAATGTAAGAAGGGAGGGAGGCAGCAGGTGGGAAATTATAGGCAAATGAGCTTGACTTCCGTCATTGCCAAGGTTTTAGAGTCCATTATTAAAGATGAGATCACAGAGCACTTGCAAGTGCATTGTAAAGTAGGACTGAGTCAGCACGGCTTTGTTAGTGGGAGGTCATGTCTGACAAATCTATTGGAGTTCTTTGAGGAAATTATTATAAGAGAACCTGTGGGCATAATTTACTTAGATTTCCAGAAAGCTTTGACAATGTGTCACGTAAGTGCTTATGGTGTTAAGGGTAAGATCGTGGCATGGATAGAGGATTGGTTGACTGGTAAAAGGCAGAGAATGGGGATAAAGGAGTCTTTCTCAGGATAGCAGCCAATGACTAGTGGTGTGCCTTGGGTCAGTCCTAGGACCACAACTTTTCACAATATACATTAATGCTTTGGAGGAAGGAACTGAAGGAAGTTTGCAGATGATACAAAAGTATGTAAAAGGACAAGTAGTATTGAGGAAATGGGAGGGACTGCAGAAGGACTTGGACAGATAAGGAGAGTGGACAAAGAAGTAGCAGAAGGAATACAATGTGGAAAATTGTGAGATTATACACTTTAGAAGGAGTAATGGAGACATAGACTATTTTCTAAATGAGAAAATGCTTAGACAAATTAGAAGCACAAAACGACTTGGGAGTCATTGTTCAAGGCTCTCTTAAGGTTAACATGCAGATTCGGTCGACAGAGAGGCAAATGCAATGTTCAAAGGACAGTTTGACCCCAGCCAGACCTGTTACCATGGACAGAGTGACTTCAGCCAGACATAGAACATAGAACAATGTTAGCATTCGTGTTGAGAGGGCTAGAATACAAGAGCAGGGAAGTACTTCTGAGGCTGTTGTAAGGCTCTGGTCAGACCCCATTTGGAGTATTGTGAGCAGTTTTGGACCCCATATCTAAGAAAGGATGTATAAAAATGATCCTTGGAATGAAAAGCTTGTCATATGAGGAAGGGTTGATGACTCTGTACTCGTTGAAGTTCAGAAGGATGAGGGGGGATCTTATTGAAACTTACAGGATATTGCAAGGCCTGGATAGAGTAGACTTGAAGATGATGTTTCCATTAGTAGGAAAAATTAGAACCAAAGGGCACAATCTCAGGCTAAATGGACGATCCTTGAAAACAGAGATGAGGAGGAATTTCTTCAGCCAAAGAGTGGTGAATCTGTGGAACTCATTGCAGCAGAAGGCTGTGGAGGCCAGGTCATTGAATGTCTTTAAGACAGAGACAGATAGGTTCTTGATTAATAAAGGGATCAGGGGTTGTGGGGAAAAGGCAAGAGAATCAGGATGAGAAAAGTAATCAGCCATGACTGAATGGCAGAGCAGACTTGATGGGCCGAGTGGCCTAGTTCTGCTCCTATGTCTTACAGTCTCACTATACAATGATAGCGATACATGAAGTTGAATTTTCCCCTTCAAGTTGAAAATCATGTGTCATTATTTCCAATAAATTACAGAAAATCAACATCCCATAGTGATCCCAAAATAAAAATGTTTAAATAATTATTTCATATTGAGAGAAAGTTTAATCCTCAGAAAAATAAATATAAAATGCTGCTGATGCTGGAAACCTGAAACAAAAATAGGGTGTGCTGGAAATACTCAGCAGAACTGGCAGCATCCACGAAGTCAGAAAGAGTTAGCATTTCATGTGAAACGTGACCTCTGCCTCAGATGGACGATCTGAAGACGTCATATTCAATTCAAAACGTTAACTACATTTCCTTCTTCGCCAATGCTGCCAGACCGAACATTTCCACCAATTTCCGTATTTATTTTATAATTCTCAGAAACCTAAATCAGCAGCACAGTTATCACTTCCTTTCTATCAGCGCAGAATGAACATTCACAATTATTGGCTTTGGAGGACGAGCACTTCCCCGAGCAAGGTGGGTTATTTGCATTACACTTCAAATAAATGAACCAGCCATTTCCAGTGGCCATACATCCATCTGAGACTCGGTAGTGTGGCTGCTCACAAGTGACAGAGCAGTGCCTATGCACATTATATTCTGTTATTCTCTGGCAAGGACGCAGCAAAAGGATGCAAGTGCTCTGAATAAAAATTTGTTTTGCCTTGCGTATCTAAAGATTTGGCTACAAGCCATATTTTGTGCCCCATTGTAATTCAGAGTTTGCTGTATCTATCATAATTCATATTTTTCTTTGCAAATTTAGTTAGAAAGTTCACATGACAATATTTTTGATCTCAAGATTCAAAGTTGTTTGCTAACTGCCATGATATGTTTAAAAGCCTGAAATTGTGTGTTTTTTAAATAGAAAAATGAGTATTTTAATTTAATTTTTGTGAACCATTTACCTGGATACAAGAGGATAGAAGCTTTCCTGAGGACAATAGCATCAAGAGTGCAGCTGAGGGTGTGCTGATAATGAAGTGATCATTCATTTACTGTTGGAGGTCTGCTGCATCCAACTTTTGATAACCAGGACCAGAAAGAGCTCAGTGGCTTGTGGAGGAATGGACTGAAAAATATGTACAAATTGAGGTCAAATTATGCTGCAGGATCTTCGTGCAATTTGGTTACCTTCTATTTTTCAAACTTGCTCAAATTATGGGTGATATAAGTGATATTTAAAGGATTCTGTAGCTGTATTCAGGGAAGGGTGTGATGGACAGAGGAGAGAAACCAAACTCAAATTTATTTTTCTTGCTGCCCATGGCAGATTTCTCCAAACCCTCTGTTTATGAAGCCAATTTATGAAGTGCGTCACAGAAAACTCTGTTTAGGGTTTAATCAGAAGTAAACACACACACACACACACACACACACGTGCGCATGCGCATATGCACAGACACACATGAATATCAGTGCACATGACTGTCAACATCTAAAAAGGCATGGTCCAGTGAGGGTTCCTTCACAGAGGAGTTCCACTTAGGCAGGTTCAGCTAGCTGGAACAACAGTTGCAGAATTCTTCTAGAACTGTTGGTGATGCAGCAAGATGAGATTCCCTAACAGAGGCTGGGTCTGTTTGGCAGGCAGTGGTATATCTTTGGTCAAAATGTATCATTCATCTTAGGAGAAAAGCAAAGCCTGTTAGTGGCTCTTAGGCATATCAAGTGTTGATGGCTCTCCCATTGTAATAGGACCAAGATGGAGAGAGAGGTCATCAGCTGGACCATTGTTTTGTTGATTGTAATGTGTCTTCAAATGAGATGTGGGAGATTCAACAAGATTGGGATTGGGCTTTTTTGTACTGTACTTGCTTTTGGAAATTTTCAGAAACTGTAGATGACTTATGAAACGTTTGACCTGTAGCAGCCATCTTTTTTGGTTCATCAAGATCCTCTTTTTAAAAAAGCAAAATGGTAAAGTTAGATCTAAACAGTTTATGGGCACAATCTTATGATCTCATCCTGCCCAACCTTTGGCAAGGTATGGTGGTAATTTCAGGTGGGAGGCAAAAAATGAGAAATGAGCCCAGTTTTTCACTTTCCCAATCATACCAACACTGAAGGGTGTGAAGCCAATTTAAATATTAATGGTATTAATGACATGCTATTGTCTAGGCTCACTTACCTGAACCACCTTGCCGCTTGACATTCTCCGCTATGAGAATCACAGATGATTTCCAGCATCAGAGACCAGACATGATGGTCTCATTGTGAGGAACGGAAGCCGTTAAAGCTCCTCAGGTGGTCCGTGGCAGAGCCGGATAGTGCTGGTCTGGCACTGCCTGCTTGGCATCCTGGCACTGCCTACCAGGCATCAGAACTCTGCCATGAGCAGTGTCAAGGGGATGGGGTCTGAATGGCAGTAGACCCTGTGCAGTGGAGCAATGATGGGGGAGGAGGAAAGGAGCTCTGCTGGGAGATGATCAGGTGGGAGGGAAGAGGAGGAGTTCTGTTGGGGTAGTGATCGAGATGGGGGGGGAGTGACAATATTGGGGGGTTCTGATGGGCATGGGGCGGGTGAGGTGGCTAGTGGCAGGGGATCTCCCAGTATACTGAGAGATGCAGGCACCTATGCAATAGTGCTCCTCGAGCTGAATAGTTGGCTTTGCTGGTAAGCTGAGGCTCCAGTGACATCCCTCCCGCTCCACCCTCGCCTGATATGATGAGCCTTCCTTGTAGTTAATTACCACTTGGTTAATTAATTACCAATCCCCAGGTAGCTTGTGTTCCATTGAATACAAGCTCCCTGGGGATTGGTAATTAACTAACCAAGTGGAACTCATATACCAAGCCCTATATAAAGCAGACCCCTGAGTGGGTTCATTATTCCATAGTTCTAGTTGGACCTGTTGTGCTCACTACAGGTTTTGGTTTTTGCTCTACTTTATTTATTTTATATTCTGCAATAAAATACTGTTCCTTTACAGCCAACTTCTGGAGTTATAGCCTCATGATCGCTTTCATGCCTTAGGGACAATACCAATGCTATTTTACTAGAATCGCTGTGCATTCTGACTCATATCTTCCAATATTTCATCTCATGCTGCTGTGGGTGCTACGGATTTTTTCCTCTTACTGCTAATGAATCTACCTCCTCCTTCTAAGGTGCTGTTGTAAGTATGTCAAAATTAGCTGACTGACTGGTTTTCCTCAATCCATTGACTGAGCTGCTGAGGAAGAAGCACAGTCAGCTGGCCTTTTTAACTTTAATGAGGCTTAACCTTGAAAATGGATTGGACTCTTTAACCACATCAATATACACTTCACACAAACAATGAGCGCTATACTGCTCTTTGACAACTCATCAGTGAGCCTCTTCGCTAAAAGTAATGTTGACAACAGTAAACTAGGAGAATTCATGCAAATGGCAAGCTACAAAAGACCAGTTGGGCCTTTTGTATGTAAACAAAAGTCATGATGTTAATTAGGTCGGTGTACAAAATCCCCATTTTTTTCCATAGCTTTATTTTCCATCTGCTTTATATAGGGCTTGGTATATGAGTTCCACTTGGTTAGTTAATTACCAATCCCCAGGGAGCTTGTATTCAATGGAATGCTTTTAACATTATGCTTGATGTTCAAGAAGATAGTCATTTTTTTCTCTTTCAGTGTGAGAGTTAAATGTGTTTATCTATTAAACAGGAAGCTGTCCATTCCATAAATTAACAACTACTTGCGTAGATGCAGCAATAAAGTACATAACCAAGATGCTTCGCCAAGGTAAATGGGTACCAAGCATTACATTTAGAACAACAACTTGCATTTATCAAGCTCTCTTTGGCAGGAAGATTTATTGGAATGTGTTGAAAAGAGTTCAGCAATTTAGGTAAGAAAATTAAGATGGCACACACCAGAAAAAACAATTATGAGGAGCCTTTTGAAGGTGTGGAGGGATTTGGGAAAAAGTTTCAGAGGCTTAGTCAAGGCATTTGAGCGATGAAGTCTTGATCAATGAGGGAGGAATGCATTAAAGGCCTGAGCAGATAGACACGTGTGGGTTGTGGGGCTTGAGAAGTTTGCAAATATGAGATGCATCTCGGCAAAGCATAGTAGTGCAGCTTGGTAACCTGATCAATAGGTTACTGAAGCTGCTGAGGGAAAAGCACAATCAGCTGCTTTTGTTATCAGGCTGAATCTGATAACAAAATTTGGAAGAAGGATTTCATCTCACTCGAGAATAGCTGAAGGCATAGGTAGGTCATTTTGTAGAAATAAAAATAAATAATTTTGTTCACGCTTCTGAAATTGCATTCAGGGTTTTATGGATGGCAAGGTTGTACACTGTTGTGTTTAACTAGTTTCAGAAACAAATTAGTACTTTTGCTTAGGAACTATGCATTTGTTTTGTTGATGTTTAGATTGAGAAAATATTGGTTCACCTATGACATAATGTCATGCAGACTATATAGAAGTGGGTGGTTACGGAATCAAGGTGGAGTGGCAGAGAGATGGTGGTGTCTGCCATGGGTATATTTGTGGTGGAAGATCTCACATATATGGAAATTACCACCTGAGGGTCAGATTTCAATAAGAGGAAGAAAATAACTCGAAGGGAACATGTGCAGGCTGGAGGAGAAATCACTGATAAAAATGTGCATCAGGCCAAAGTAGTGGATGCAAGTGAGAATATTTTCATGGAGTTGAACAAAGAACAAGAAAAATGCAGAACAGAATAGTGGGCTGTCAATTGTTGGCCAAGCGACTGTCATTGGTAGCTGAAAGACTTGTGAATGCATAGTTGAATGATAACGGATTCAAGAAGCTTTAAGAGAATGAAGAGGCTGGGGAATGAAACTGTTGAAGCAATTTTGAAAAACAGAGTCTAAGTAAGCAATGCTGCTCGACATGTTAGTGAGCACTGGGTGAAGAAAGATAATTAGGTGGCCAGGAAGTGGGTTAATGATGTATGTAGTATATAATATTTTACATATAAAATATATATATGTGTACTAATGTTTGATTTAACTATGATGTATATGGGCAAGCACTAGAGATTCTGTACAGCAGTAAGGCAGCTTTCAGGTGAAATGTGCCAACTCAGTAACCCTGTGTATTTTCTACATAGTGTAAATAAACTAATTTGGAGTAACTACCTGAGTCAGGAGACCATTGCTCCTTATATAAAAAAAAATGACCAAGCAGGTTCACGAACCAGATAATGTAAGTGTGGAGGGAAATTGCCCCAACAAAACCAGAAACCCCTACAACAGCCAGTGGGCTGCCTAGGTAGGACTTAATTCTAATGGGGCTCCTGTAAATAGCTGCAGTGTGTTGCGATTTTATTCTCCAGTTGATGGATGGGCCTATTACTGCAAATATTAATTTTCGCCATTATTAGCAATCCTAGAGATAAAATACTGCACAAGCCCTGCATATGAGCAGAAAGGGAGCAGATAGCTAATGAGATGGTTTGTTATTCAAAGGAGTCTGGGAATCTTCTTATTCTCAATAATAATAATCATTGAGTAATAGGATTGTTTGGCTGTGGGAAACGATTTGAGTCCAATCTGGCACTGGATGTCTTGTTTAGAGTTTCTTGGTCTTTAGAATTATGTCCCCTAGTTCATCTCCTATCTTGCACAATATTAAAATCTAGAACCACATGTTGCCTTCTAATTGCTTTCCTTTCAATAAGAACAGATTGAATATCTCATTAGGGTTCAGTGATTGAAGTTCAGCACTGTGTTCAATCATTTTAAGCAGCAGATCACTGTCATGTTGCCTATGATGTATTGATTTAGGCTGCATCAACAGCAGGATATTCACGGTTATGATTTTACAAAGATCCCACTTAAGGAAGTACAACATTTTCACTCTTTAATGCTTAGAGAAGTTTTGCTTTTATAACCAACTATCTGGTAGTATTGAATGTTTGTTGTAATTAATTTAAAGGCAAAGTAAATCTTGGTGAGTTGTAGATTTTCACTTATTTCCTTAAACTGCCTTGACATTTAAGTAGTGTGTAGTCTGAGTTATAGAAAATAAGGCATTCTGTAGTTGACATCTGTTGCATTTTTTTTTCAGTGTTTTGTGTTCATTTTCCAATCTGATTTTGCACAAAATGTTTCTGAAACTCATCTTCGCTCTGAGCAATTTGACTCTGAACAGCATGAGCCAATTGCATGTGAGGAGTTTCTGCTGTGCATAGGTAGTTGCATCCCACTGTATGCCTCCATGATTGTGTCAACCTGTGGCTTTCTCTTATCCCAAGTGACAGCTATGACAGATACAGAGGTAGGCTATATGATTCTGTACAAGAACCAATTACACCAATAACACTGAAGAAAAATTCAAAATGTGGCTTGCCGTCACTCATGCTGCAGGGGCTGTCAAGTGATAATCAGATGATTAGATAGGTACCACAATGTCAATGATCAATATGACGACAAAAAAATTGGCCTGTCCACAGCTTGATTTATTCAATAATGAACAGTAAATTTTTTACTTCTAATTTACTGGTGTGCTTCAATTCATCTACACTGATCCTGTTTGAGAGTCACTCTGTTGCCATACTTCTTGCATTGAACTAGGGCTGTTTCTGGGTCCGAGGTATGAATGATTTATGAAGTAAGGGATATAATGGAAGGAAATCCCTTGGACATTTGGCTACTGTCCTGCCAATGGGAACACCCCAGGAGAGCATAGTTGTGCCTGTTCTCCACGACTTCCAACGTGCCTTATATGGAGAAGTACCAGTTCCAGCAAGGGAAGTGTCACGACCAGGAGAAATCCAATGATGGGAACTCTTTGTTTGGGGATACCCAGTCATTTGTTGGATCAAATTGTATTAGTGGAGATCCAGGGAAGAAGCATGTGTTAGCTTGTATGAAGCTGTGTAAAAAGTCTCTGAACACCAGGTTAAAGTCCAACCAATTTATTTGATAATAAACCCACAAGCTTTCGGAAACACTGTTCCTTCATCAGGTTTGTGGAAGGTTCTGATCAGAGAATCTTCCACGTACCTGATGAAGGACCACTGTTTCCAAAAGCTTGTGGGTTTATTATCAAATAAACTGGTTGGACTTTAACCTGGTGTTGAGAGACTTTTTACTGTGTTTACCCCAGTCCAACTCCGGCATCTCCACATCGTTGTATGAAGCTGCCATGTTTATATTGACTTAGACATTGAATGAAAAAATTATTTCAGTTGTTATTTTGTTTTAAAGATCAGTCCTCAGATACAGAAGATCAGAAACACTCTGGATCCCAGCCAGGGTATCAGCCAGAGTAATTTTACCCACCCTTGATCACCTTCAGAAGGTGAGCACAGGAGATGTGCCCTGAATGATGCTTAACCCTTGCCACTGAGTAGCCTTCCTTTGACCCATTAACTTTCCAGCACTGTCACCCAAAGGCACGGGAAGGTAGGTTTGCTTGTATGTATGATCCCCTAAAAGTGGTGTCGATTTAGGGTCACTCCACCCACTTGCAGATGTGCAGATGAATGTGGATCGCTGTTTGTGCTGTCAGATAAATAACTGTTATATGCAACCTGTTCCTGCCAGCAGCCAATTTTTGCAGAAGGGCTGAGGCAGTGGTTTTGACAGCATGCATGCATAGCAAAAAATTCAGCCTGTTGGGGAATTTTTAAAATTTTACCAAGGTACATGGGATCCATGGACCTTCAGTAACTCACGAGCTTTAAGGAGGTGAGTGAGAGCTCAGTGGCAATTGAATGGTGGCTCGAGATCAAAGTTATTGATATCAGGAAAGGAAGGATTAGGATCATTAGAGCATGGGCGAAAGATGCTGGAAAGAGATGCTGAAAACATTCAGAGTCTTGGCAACTTGAAAGTGCTATGCTTCTCGCTTTCCCTGCCTTGACCTTGGTGCATTCCTTCCAAGTTACATAGATCACAGTTCCATTGCTGACTTCATTGGCATTTTCCACGCACGACTGCTTGGTTTTAAACAGCAAATTGGCATAGGACATTATCAGATAGAGAGATGACTGCATGGCTCAAAGACTGATGTGGGAGAGGTGGGTTTTGGTTCATGAAGCACTGGCATCAGTATTGGAGCAATCCTGGAACTGATCATCTTGCAAGCTGCATAACCAGGAGAGTTGAGAGGGTCTTAAACTCAGTAGGGAAAAGAAACCAATTTTGGGAAAATATAGAGAGAAGACAAAAGAGAAGGATATTATTATGGGGAATGAAAAATAGACCATGACAGGAAGGGATAGAGTGCACAAATTGAACAGTAAATCAACAGATGAGACTAGAGGTTATAAAAAAGTATAAAACTAAATGCTCTGTCTGAATGCAGGAAGCATTCAAAACAAAACAGATGAACTGAGAGCACACATAGAAATGAATAAGTTCAATTTGATAGACATGACAGAGACATGGCTGCAGGAGGACATGGAGTGGAAGCTCAATATTGAAGGATACAGGATGTGCAGCAAGGAAAGGAAGTGAGGAAAAGATAGATGGTTGGCTCTGTTAGTTAATGATGGTATTAGCACAATAGAGAGTAATGTTCTAAGTTCAATAAATAGGGTTTGAAAATGATTTGAGTAGAGATGAGAAATGGTAAAGATGAGCCATCTGTTGCGATTTCTTGTGGGAATTATGTCCAAGATCCCTTAAGTAACCACGTTAGGTCGGAGCATAAATGAGGAAATAATGGGAGGTTGTGAGAAAGGTGTGGCAGTAACCATGGGGTGATACTAATCTACATATAGACTGGAAAAAACACATGGGCAAAGGTCGAATAGATGAGGAGATAATAGAATGTTTCTGGGATGGTTTCTTTGAACAGCATGTTTGAGAGCAAACCAGAGAGCAGACAATACTAGATCTTTCTCAACACCAGGTTAAAGTCCAACAGGTTTATTTGGAATCACGAGTTTTTGGAGGGTTGCCACTCACCTAATGAAGGAGCAGCACTCCATAAGCTTGTGATTTCAAATAAACCTGTTGGACTTTAAACTGGTGTTGTGAGACTTCTGACTATGCCCTCAGTCAAATGCCAGCATCTTCACAATACTAGACCAGGTATTGTGCAATGAGATGAGATTGATTGATAACCTTATAGTGAAAGATCCTCTATGTAATGGTGACCATAATATGATTGAATTTCACATTCAATTTGACGGCAAGAGGAGTGGGTCAGAGATTATGTTTATAAACTTAAATGAGGGCAGTTATGAGATATAAAAGCACAACTGACTGAGTGAATTATCAAATCAGATTAAGGAATGGGTCAATCAAGATGCAGTGGCAAATATCAAAGGACATTTCAGAATACAAATAGATACATTCCAACAAGTAAGAAAAAATCCAAGAGAATGACAAACCATCCATGACTAACTTGAAAGACTAAAAATAGCATTGAATTTAAAGACAAAGTTTCTAGTTATGCAAAGATAGATGAAAGTCTGATAATGGGACAAAATATAAAGAACGGCAAAGAATGCTTAAAAGTTTAATAAGAGGGAAGAAATAGAATATGAGAGAAATTTGGCTAGCAGCATAAAAACAGATAAGAGTTTCAATAAATATTTCAACAAGAAACAAATTAATGAAGTGAATATTGGTCCTATGGAAAGTAAGTCTGGAAAATTGTTAATTTTTTTGGACATTGGCCTGCATTCTTTGTGACCTGCTCATCTGTGTCCCCTTGCACCCTCATAGTTGTTGCAGTCTTGTTCTGTGTGGCTGAACTTGGTGACCTCTTCCACTTTCCTCTACAAAACATTGAGTATTAGAGCCTTTAAAGCTAATATATGTTGGGGTTTTGAGATGGGTACAGCCCCTTTAATGTGCAAATCAGGTAAATCCTGAGGGATTAGGTCCTCCTAGTGTGAAACCCGGTTAAGGATCTGACTGTGGAACAATGCACACCTATAATAGTGTTTCCCAATATTTAAGTACGAAGCCTATTTTGTGGTTCGTCTTGCACCATATGTCAATAATATATTTATAACACTCACCACCATTCTATCCAATCCTGTTTGTCATTGGCAAAATTGCCCAGTGGTAGGAAAACTTCAGGGTTCCACTCTGGCATACTCCACCAACATTCTGTGCTTCCACACACCCCAATCCCCCTGTTGTCCCCCGCAAGCTTTCTTGTACGAACACAATATAAAATCCCCAAGGAATTTCCTTGTAAGGAGCTTCAAGGAATAATATTTTGGTTGAAAGATGCAGAATGCTAATTTCCTTGGAGTTACTCCTACTCCACCATAATTTCAATGGAAATAGTGTAGTTTGGAGATGTTACAATGAGGGGAATGGGAGCAACTCTAAGGAAGCCCCCAACCCATGTGCAAATGAACTGTGATGATAAGGTAACAAGCTGATGTAGGGAGAGCTAATCATGGGTTATTGCACTTAATCTGCACTCAGTTTACAAAAGAATGCAATAAATCTCTAGAGAGGAAAGAAGTCATGGGGCTAAGCGTTTGATTCTGTAAGTAGAATACAGTGAAGACAGCATGTAATTGGTAGGAAAGAGAGATTGGTGAGAAAGCACTTTTCATTTCCTGCAAAAATGACATCATCCCATGGAAATCTGGAAGCTATTTTGACTAGTTATTTCCCTATATTTACAAGGAAATATATTATTACTGAATTAAATTTTACTGTAATCAACTGCAGATTATTACCTGATAAATATCCAGCTATAATGTCACCAGACATTAGGAGAATGCAATCACCCGTTATTGATGAGAAGTGCATTGATATGCCCACAGATAGTTGGTGCTACAATAGAAAATTACTAGCAAGTAAAATTAATGTACAGATGAAGCTGTACAGAAATCAACATTATTTACGTTACCTTAAAGCTGGACCTAATTAGAGATCACATAATGTTTGTAAACTACTAAATTTTGATCTTATGGAATCACCTCATCTTTTCTTTGCCCTTAAATATCAAAATCTTCATTTTTATAGACTTTACTGAGCCAAATAAACTCATGAACTAGTTTGATGTTGACAACTTGCTCAGTGTTGCTCAATGGGCCTACTAATTTTAATATTCATTCGACCAAACTTTCCAGTGTCTGAATTGCCAGCATTTATTATCCATTCTTAGGCTGGCACTGAGCCATGTTCTTGAACCGCTGTAGTCCATACGTTGTAGGATCACCCACAGTGTTGGTAGGAAGGAAGTTGCAGGATTTGAGCTAGCGACTGAGAAGGAGCAATGAAATAATTCCAGATGAGAATGGTGTGTGGTTTGGAGGGCAACTTGCAGGTGGTAGTGTTCCCATGTGTCTGCTGCCCATGTTCTTGTAGGACATCTGTGGCAGGTAGATGAGGGCACATATTTTTTTCCCTCTTGTTGATTCCCTCACCACCTGCAACAGAGCCAGTCTAGGGCTATGTCCTTTAGGACCTGACCAGCTAAGATTGTGACGTTGCTACTGAGTAATGGACATTGCAATCTTCACCCAGAGTATATTCTGTGGCCTTGCCACTCTCCATGCTTATCCAAGTGATGTTCAATATGGAGGAGTACTGATTCATCAGCTGAGGGTAGGTGGTAATCTGCAGGCAATTTCCTTTTTTGACCATTTCCATGTTTGACCTGATACCATGAGACTTCATGGTGGTGGTGTGGGAGTGGGGTGGTGGTGGGGGTGCTGCAATCACTATCAATGTTAAAGACTACTAACGCAATCCCTTCCATCAATCAGCCATTGTGCTATCTCCTGTAATAGGTCTTCCCTGCCATTGGGACAGAACATATCCAGAGATGGTGATGGTTGGTGCCGGGATATAGTCATACTCAGGGAATCACACTTTACAGACAATGTCAGGCTGTTGTTTGACTGGCCTACTACCCCATGTGTTAGTCAGGAGGGCTTTATGGGGTTGACAAAGCTTAGTTTGCTATTATTCCCCAATTTACCCCATCATAATAGTGAGTGTTGATAGCTTCACCATCATTACTGCTACAAACTATTACCTCTTAAATACAGAACAACACTATTTCTGGGTAAAAGAGAATTGTATCTCAGAAGGGAAAAGTTATTTTCCATCTTTTGACACACAGGTGCTTAGATTTTAGTTAAAAATGAGTCAATCTCTTCAAGTTAACATGTAGGTAATGTCATTCAGTTCTACCTGATTGCCCTCAATTAGCCTATGTAAAGTAAGAATTAATTACCAGTATAGGTAGATTTCACCTTTGTCTCCTCTTTCAATTACTTCAGTTTGATTGAATTCTACATGCATTAAAAATAGAAATTGCAATAACAGGAATCACTGATGATGGTGAATCTCATTACCTTGTGACAATTGCATCGAACAGATATGGCTCAGAATGAAGTGTAACACTTACTATTTATTTCCCATGAACTCTACTGTTTTGTTGCAGTGAATAGCCTTCCAACCATTAACGTTAATCTCACTACTTAATTTGAGCCATTTGTTTAGCAATAAGGAAATGGCATTTCCTAGTATAGTTAATGTAATATCATAAATCATCCTGAAAGCTATTAAAAACATAGTAACATTAAAGTCAGCTCCAGTAACTATCCTTGTGGTGCAGTAAGATGTGGCCAATATCCTCAGGCTCATTTTATCACCACAAGATTGTAAAAGGATTTGAAAAAATAAGTAGCAATATTGAGCTACTTTAAAGACAGATCTTTGTTATTTTTTGACAAATTGTAAAAAAGACATGTTAAGTTAGCAAGTACATTCTCAAGATTAATAAAACTTCCTTAATGAGAACAATTATTTTCACATTACTTACATTAATACCCCAATCTGTTGCAAACATACAAAAAAGGAGCAGGAGTAGGCCAATCAGTCCCTCAAGCCTGCTCTGCCATTCAATAAAATCGTAGCTGATGTGGTTTTGTTTAAAGTTCCACATTCCTGTCTATCCCTGAAAACTTTTGATTCCTTTGCTGAACAAGAATCCATCAGCTCTGAGGATGGGTCATCCAGATTCGAAATGTTATCTTTGTTCTCTCCATAGATGCTGTCAGACCTGTGGAGGTTCCCAGCATTTACTATTTTTGCTTAATAATCCATCTACCTCTGCCTTAAAAATATGTAGAGCCCTTACTTCCATCACCTCCCTGAGGCAAAGAATTCCAAAATCACACAACCTTCAGAGAGAGAAAGAAATTCCTTCTCATCTCTGTCTTAAAAGGGCATCCCCTAATTTTAAAGCAGGGTTCCCTAGTCCTGGCAGAGGAAACATCTTTTCCAAGTCCACTTTGTCAAGACTGTTCAGGATTTTTTATTTTTCAATCAAGTCACCTCTCACTTTTCTAAACTCCAGTGGAAACAAACTCTGTCTGTCTAACCTTTCTTTATAAGTTCCACTAAACCTATCTCATATCCAGAACTATGTGGTACATCCATGTTCTATGAACAACTGATTTTATTCATAGACTGTGTATATAATAGTCTTCTCCCTTATATGAAATTTAATGGCCAGAATTTTACCTGTTTGTGCCAAGTGTGATAAATTGTGCAAGACGATATTAGAACTGTTTCCTGATGTCATTATGCATGTGTGCAATTTTGACGGGCGTGTGTGTGATTTGGATATGCACTTACTGACAATAAAGAACCAGTGAAAGCCAGTAAAATTCCAGCCAACAGTTTTAACACTGCCTGTGTGATTTTCAGATCATCACATGGACAAAACAGATTAGTGCTCAATAAGCTCTTTCATTCCTCATTAAAGGATGGGATGGAAAACCCTTGGAGCAGTAGCAGTTTCTCTGTGATTGAGTTCATAGACATATCAGCATAGAATTTTTCTGGAGTTTCTTACAAGTTATTTGAACTTTTTGGACTTTAAGCGTGACTTATACTAATTCAGATCTTCCCCAGAAGATCTATCTGCTCTCTTGAGAATGGTGTATTCTATTGGTGGGACTTCTGCGAAAGAGGAAGAGAACGGCAGAAGGGAGAGAAGGTGAGCGTAGGCAGCATCCCAAGCATAAGCTATATAAGGAGAGTCATTTGGCTCAACTAGAGCCAAGCCAGCTGGGTGGACAAGATGGGAAGGCACGTCAAAAACAACACTTTACAGTGGCAGGAATATACAGGCAGCACAAATTATGAGGTCCAGATGTGCAGAAGGTTATCTCCCTTCAGGGACAAGGCGATATCAACTTATGACATGATATATCCAGAAATTGCCACTTTCTGCTTGGGTGGTCACCCCATGCCAGTGATGTTGAAGGTCGTAGTAGCCCTCAAGTTCATCGCCTCCAGTTCATTTCAAGGTTCAGTAGGAGATCTGTGTGGTATCTCTCAATCAATCACACACAATTGTGTCAAACTAGTGACTGATGCCATCTTCAAATATGCCCACACATTCATTAACTCCCAGATAGACAAGGGAGAGAATGAGGTTTTGCACATTGGCTGCGTTCCCTCAGATTCAGGGTGCAGAAGACTGCATGCATGTGCCCAATGGGCACCAGCAGGAAAACTGGGAGTTTTCATCAACAGGAAGGGATTTGTTCAAAGAATGTTCAGATTATCTGTGACCATAGGTTACAGATTCCATGAGTATGTGCTTGCTATCCGGGGAGCTCACACAATTCATATATCCTGTGGCATTCCCAGCTTCCAAGGTTGTTTATGGCTCCTGCAAAATTGAAGAGATGGCTGATGGCCCCACTCCCTCACCCAAGTGAGGCAGAGGAGAGATATAACAGGATTCATGTTTCCAAAAATGTAATGGTGGAAGGACCATAAGGCTACTCAAGATGTGTTCCTGATAGCTTGACCAGGAGATTGTTGCAATATCTGCCAGAACGTGTCTCCCTCACAGTTGCTTCATACTGCACAATCCAACTCTGACAAGAGAGAACTCCGTGGAGGCTGAGGCGTGCAAGGCAGGACCACAGGCCAGGGACGATGACTCCAGTGAGGATGAACCTGAGATTGCACAGAGTGAGGACTTTAAGATGGGTAGCAAGATCATTTAGCAAGGGAGGAATGTGAGGATACATTGATTCAGTGAACCTTCAACTCGTCATCCAAGACTTGGAGGCCAACTCAATCTAATGACAATGCCTCATTCACAACAAGACTTTCTTTCAGATCCAAACCCAACAGAAACTGCAATACAAAGAATGCAAATAATGTCATCTGTGACACACCCCTATTATGCCTTAAACTTATGCGTGAGAGTGCTGCATCTTAGTGAGTGATCCAGCTGGCAGACTTGTTAGACATTGGGTGGACCTTAACTTAGCATGATATCACTTTAACAACATGACCTTGGGCGAGAAATCACATCTGCTTTTGCCATTGTTGACTTTGGGTGTGCCCCCAGGGGAAAATTATTTTTCATCGCATTGTGTTACTTTCAAGTGAACTTTTTCTAGAGGAACTATTTATATTTTACAAGTGAATTTGAGATCTGTCAATTGGCATCATCTCAACATTTTTGTTTTCCTAATGAGTGATTAGTGGAAAGTAACGCCCCATTGATTGACGTCACAATGGTTTGAGGCTGATGTAAATTAGAGGAATCTGGATTGGCTCAGGCAAGGAGCTAGGTTTGGTTCACTCAGTAGGTCAAACTCAAGATTTGGCTAAAAGAACGGATTAGGAATTAGAAGACACAGACTTTACCGAGTTTGAAGACTCAACGTGGAATAATACAGACATGGAAATCAAAACTGGAAGCTAAAACAGATGATAGAGATTCCTGAGAGTTCCAAAAGTGGAAGGTGTTCATCAAAAGCCATATTAACCAAATTCAACATTGTTCGGAGGGTTGGTGAGCCCCCTCTGCTGGCTCCAGAACTTCAATTTCTGACAAGAATTCATTCTGACTGCAAACTAGTTTGGTTGACTTGCCAACTCCCAGGCAGGCCCATGTCATTTTAAAAAGGCAGCCTAGTAATTAGAATCAGGATTGCTATCCAGATTTCATCCAGACAGTGATTTGCAACATTTAAAAGAAAATGTAGTCAAAAGCAGAATCTTCATGTATTTGATTCAGTTCCAATCCGGTTTGTGTCCTGTTAGGAGCAGGATATTAGAGACATTCCCCACCTCACTCTGGATGTGATGTGAATCTTCACACTCCACAGATTAACTGGAAACATTGATGCCCAACAAACAGCATTTCACAAATATATATTAGAACAAAATCCTGGATTCGAACCATGCATAGTTTGCGTGTGGGTGAAAAATTGGAAGGGTGTTTCAGATAGTGGTGTGGGTGAAGAGAGGAATGGGGAAAGAGAGAGAGCATTCAGGAGTTAGATGATGTTTTGCTTTGTTGAAGCTGCTGCTCAGTGAGATTTAAAGTAAAATTCCCATGATTTCAAAATTCACTTAGATGTGAAATGTACAAAAAGCATTTCCATTTCCAATAAGATAAATCTTAGATTAATCAAAATTAATACATTCTTAAATATATAATTAGATTCTACACTAATAACTTTAAATTATTAGATTAGAAGTCCAAGCTGGGACAAGAAATGGAGAGAAAAACTTCCATAATTTCAAAGCGATTGATGTAAATTTCAAAAGCACAAGAAAGAGACCTGCTTATTCCTTGTTGAAACAACAACAATTTGCATATGTTTAGATGTTACTGAACAAGTGGTACTTACACAGAAATAACCTGATCACTGATGCTCCGTTTGGTTTCTGCCAGGAGTACTTAGCTCCCAGAGTGCTTATATGCAATTATGATATGTTTAGTATTCACTGCATTCATTCAATGTGAGTCACACAATCCAAGGGGTCTTTACAATTCTCCTCCTTTGTAATGGCTAAAAGGCAGTGAACTTCCCCATTGCGCCTCTGTGGGGACTGGCCTAAGTTTCACTATGTCCATCAGCATGGCTTTGGAATATGCCACTCTGCAACACTCGGTCGGAGACAACACTTTGCACTCGAAGACCAACAAGTTTTGGTCAACAGGGATCCTTTGACAGCAGTTGTCTCAGTGTGTCAACAGCCAATAGAACACAGAGCTGCTCAGTATTAATTGTGACAAAAACATCTCCACTCTCTCCTGTCAAAAACACATTCCACAAGGAGGTGCACAACAGTCTCTTCCCCCTCACAGCCTATGTGTGATGGGATGATACTCCCAGTGTGTAGAAAAGACCCAATGAGATACTATGACAATTGTATGGAAAAACCTCAGAGTGTATCTTGATCTATGTAGACAATTTAAGTGATGTGGAGATGCCGGCATTGGACTGGGGTAAACCCTTGATGTCGATATGTCAATAATTTAAATCCCATTGCACTATTTGAAGTCATCATTTTAAAATGTTGACAATGTTTTTTTGATTGTATCCAAGTACCTCAAATTGCAACATAATGTATGTAGAAAACCTGAATATTATTGCATTTTGTGTATAATAATAATTTTGAAATGTTTGTAATGTTCTTGCAGATATTTTATGGTTAAAGTAAATTTTTGCCAAAATAAATCACTTGGCTCTTGAGGTGAGGTGAGGTGAGGGTGACTGCCCTTGACGTCGAGCACACTTGGTCAAGTGTGGCATCAAGGAGCCTGAGGAAAACTGAAACCAAGAGAATCAGGAGAAAAGTTATCCACTGGTTGGAGTCACACCTAGCATTATGTCGGTGGCAGTGCCAAGGAGCAGTGCCCTATCATTGCAAAGGGGAGGGTGTTGTCTTGCACATGGAGAGGAAGTGGGGGAGGGAATTTTTTTCTAATTTTTTTTTGGATTGTGTGCCCTTTTTAAAGGGCATCTGATCTCTTGAAGGCCGATGATCCTAGTAGAACAGCCCCCCAACAGCATGATGTCATGGGACTCACCTCCAGCATTTTTTTAATGAAGTGTCAAAAAATATGGTAGGAAAAACTAGCGGTGGATCCAGTGGCTAACTTGCTGATTTCCTGCCTGAGTTGATACTTAGTTAAAAAGTTATAAAATTCCACCCCTTCATGAATAGAAGATTGGTTAGGGCAAGATTAGGGCCAGTCATAGACAGCAGTGGGAAGTTGTGCGTGGAGCCTGAAGAGATTGGTGAGGCACTGAATAAATATTTCTCTTCGGTATTCACGCAGAGTGCTGGAAATGTAGCTGTGGAGAGCACTGAGGTACAGGGTTGCAAATTGGGGAGTATTGTAGTAGATAGGGAGGATGTGTTAGAAATTCTCGAGGGTTTGAAGTTGGATAAGTCCCCTGGGCCGGACGGGATTTACCCTAGGATTCTCTGGGAGGCAAGAGAGGAGATTGCAGAGCCTCTGGCTCTGATCTTCAGGTCCTCGTTGGTTACGGGTGTGGTTCCGGAGGACTGGAGGATGGCGAATGTGGTCCCATTGTTTAAGAAGGGGAAGAGAGACCTTCCTGGGAATTATAGGCCAGTGAGTCTTACTTCTGTGGTGGGCAAGGTATTGGAGAGAATTATTAGGGATAGGATTTATAGTTATTTAGAGAGAAATGAATTGATTGGGGATAGTCAGCATGGTTTCGTGAAGGGTAGGTCATGCCTTACTAACCTCATTGAGTTTTTTGAGAAAGTGACCAGAGAGGTGGATGGGGGTAAGGCGGTTGATGTAGTATATATGGACTTTAGTAAGGCTTTTGATAAGGTGGCCCATGGAAGACTTCTACAGAAAATGCAGATGTGTGGAATAGAGGGTGATTTAGCTAATTGGATTAGGAATTGGCTGGCAGATAGAAGACAGAGGGTGGTGGTTGATGGGAGATATTCATCGTGGAGTTCGGTGACAAGTGGTGTGCCTCAGGAGTCTGTTTTGGGGCCCCTGCTGTTTGTAATTTTTATAAATGATCTGGATGAGGGTATTGAGGGATGGATCAGTAAATTTGCAGATGATACTAAAGTTGGTGGTGTGGTAGATAGTGAAGAGGGGTGTTTTAGTTTACAGAGTGACTTGGACAAGTTGCAGAGCTGGGCCGAGAGGTGGCAAATGGAGTTTAATGTGGAAAAGTGTGAGGTAATGCACTTTGGCAGGAACAATAAATGTGTAGAGTATAGGGCTAATGGTAGGGCTCTTAATAGTGTTGAGGAACAGAAGGATCTTGGTGTATGTGTCAATAGATCCCTGAAAGTAGGCAGTCAAGTGGATAAAGTTGTTAAGAAGGCATATGGAGTCTTAGCTTTTATTGGTAGGGGGATTGAATTTAGGAGCCGCAGCATCATGTTGCAACTGTACAAAACTCTAGTGCGGCCGCACTTGGAGTATTGTGTGCAGTTCTGGTCGCCACATTATAAGAAAGATGTGGAGGCATTGGAGAGGGTACAGAGGAGGTTTACTAGGATGTTGCCTGGTATGGAGGGCAGGTCCTATGAAGAGAGGTTGAAGGATTTGAGGTTGTTTTCGTTAGAAAGGAGGCGGCTAAGGGGGGATCTTATTGAAACATATAAGATGATTAGAGGTTTGGATAGGGTGGACAGTGATAGCCTTTTTCCTAGGATGGAGAAAGCTAGCACGAGGGGACACAACTTTAAATTAAGGGGTATGAGTTATAGGACGGATATCAGAGGTAGGTTCTTTACTCAAAGAGTGATTAGGGAGTGGAATGCCCTGCCTGCAGCTGTTGTAGATGCGCCAAGTTTGGTGGCGTTTAAGAGGTTAGTTGATAAGTATATGGATGAGAAGGGAATGGTTTAGTTAGGAGGGGCATTGCTTTTTATTTTGGTCGGCACAACATCGAAGGCCGAAGGGCCTGTTCTGTGCTGTATTGTTCTATGTTCTATGTTCTATGTTCTATGTCCTCTTCACAAAAGGTGGTCCATTGACAAATTTACCAACCACACATTCAGTCCCGTCAGCCAAGTCATTATTGCAGAAAATATTATTGTCCAATTTAAATTGGTCCCTATATGTCATTAAGACGTTAGGATGGCGGTGCGGGCTCGTTGGGCCAAAGGGCCTGTTTCTGGTGCTGTGTTGTTGTTGTTGTTCTTCTTCTTCTTTAATATGCTGATCTTTTGCTCATTACACAAGTACGCATTGGAACATTTTTGTCATTTGTTAGTTGTTCCTTTATAAATGTTGTGGTACAAAATGTTTATTTCAAACCCAGAAAAATGTATCTATTCAAAATTTAAAATGGGGAGATCAGGTGCACCAATGAGCTGTATTGCCGACATCAGTTGGTTTGGGTTGTTCTGAAACCATATTAAACCAAGGTATTGGAGAGAATTATTAGGGATAGGATTTATAGTTATTTAGAGAGAAATGAATTGATTGGGGATAGTCAGCATGGTTTCGTGAAGGGTAGGTCATGCCTTACTAACCTCATTGAGTTTTTTGAGAAAGTGACCAGAGAGGTGGATGGGGGTAAGGCGGTTGATGTAGTATATATGGACTTTAGTAAGGCTTTTGATAAGGTGGCCCATGGAAGACTTCTACAGAAAATGCAGATGTGTGGAATAGAGGGTGATGTAGCTAATTGGATTAGAAATTGGCTGGCAGATAGAAGACAGAGGGTGGTGGTTGATGGGAGATATTCATCGTGGAGTTCGGTGACGAGTGGTGTGCCTCAGGGGTCTGTTTTGGGGCCCCTGCTGTTTGTAATTTTTATAAATGATCTGGATGAGGGTATTGAGGGATGGATCAGTAAATTTGCAGATGATACTAAAGTTGGTGGAGTGGTAGATAGTGAAGAGGGGTGTTATAGTTTACAGAGTGACTTGGACAAGTTGCAGAGCTGGGCCGAGAGGTGGCAAATGGAGTTTAATGTGGAAAAGTGTGAGGTAATGCACTTTGGCAGGAACAATAAATGTGTAGAGTATAGGGCTAATGGTAGGGCTCTTAATAGTGTTGAGGAACAGAAGGATCTTGGTGTATGTGTCAATAGATCCCTGAAAGTAGGCAGTCAAGTGGATAAAGTTGTTAAGAAGGCATATGGAGTCTTAGCTTTTATTGGTAGGGGGATTGAATTTAGGAGCCGCAGCATCATGTTGCAACTGTACAAAACTCTAGTGCGGCCGCACTTGGAGTATTGTGTGCAGTTCTGGTCCCCACATTATAAGAAAGATGTGGAGGCATTGGAGAGGGTACAGAGGAGGTTTACCAGGATGTTGCCTGGTATGGAGGGCAGGTCCTATGAAGAGAGGTTGAAGGATTTGAGGTTGTTTTCGTTAGAAAGGAGGCGGCTAAGAGGGGATCTTATTGAAGCATATAAGATGATTAGAGGTTTAGATAGGGTGGACAGTGATAGCCTTTTTCCTAGGATGGAGAAAGCTAGCACGAGGGGACACAGCTTTAAATTAAGGGGTATGAGTTATAGGACGGATATCAGAGGTAGGTTCTTTACTCAAAGAGTGATTAGGGAGTGGAATGCCCTGCCTGCAGCTGTTGTAGATGCGCCAAGTTTGGTGGCGTTTAAGAGGTTAATTGATAAGTATATGGAAGAGAAGGGAATGGTTTAGTTTGGAGGGGCATTGCTTTTTATTTTGGTCGGCACAACATCGAAGGCCGAAGGGCCTGTTCTGTGCTGTATTGTTCTATGTTCTATGTTCTATGTTCATATTCTGCTATGGTTCTATTTCCCCAGCCACTGATTTTCCCAATATAATTCCATCCAGTTTCCGATTGAACTAACACTGTCAAATCTAAATCAAGTGTGGAGCTCTTCAGAATGTGGGCGGCACATGGCACAATGGTTAGCACTGCTGCCTCACAGCGGCACGGACCTGGGTTCAATTACGACCTCGGGTCACCATCTGTATAGAATTTGCACAATTTCCCCATCTGTGTGTGCATTTCCTCCGAGTGTTTCGGTTTCCTCCCAGAGTTCAAAGATGTACGGGTTAGGTTGATTAGCCATGCTAAATTGACTCTCATGTCAGAGGATTAGCAAGGTAAGTATGTGGGATTACGAGAATAGGGCCTAGTTGGATTGTAGTTGGTGCAGGTCCCAAGGGCCAAATGGCCTCTTTCTGCACTGTAGGATTTTATGACACAGAATGCATCATTTTGCACAATATAGATTATATTATGTGACATGGTTCAGTTGTAAATGGTTCAGATGCCTGGTTTGCAAATGCTGTGTGCCATACGGAATGAGATAAACATGCTAACTGTCAGCCTTTCAACCTACCTGTCATTTAGTTAAGAGTTTCACAAGAAAACATCAGTGTTTTTTTTACTTGGATTGGGAGATCCTGGATACTAAAGAATTAGATCAATCAGAGGCAGACTGGAGAATGTCAGAACAAATCAGAAAGGTTGGAGGCCAAAACTGGGAGTTGTCAGAACCAATCAATCACAAATTATTTTCTCCCATTAATGGTTGCATTTGAACTTAAAGAAGAAATGCTGGTTGCTAAGAGTCACAGTTAGAGATGTGGTTATTTAGAATTGATTTTCAAATAAGTTATTTATAAAATGAATAAACTGCAGAAATGCAGCTTTCAAAACATTATTTTCCTCAAAGGAATTTTCTGGGACATGCTAAGCTGTTGTCTAATTAAAAATGTAATTATTTCAACTGTGATTAGTTGCATTTGTTTATTTATGAGCTGTAATTTCCATGGTATGGGAATCACAGCTGGATTGGCACCACACTTTGAATTGCTCGCCCTGTAATGTGGCCCTCCCTCATCCTCTGCCTCAGGCCAGATGAGAAAGATGCAGAGACAGTGAGTCAGAGGTAAGGAGCTAGTCTGGGGACAGGGGGTATTCAGAAAGCGAGAGGTAGTTGGGAGAAGTGTAATCTGAGGGTTGGGAAGGCAGTTGGAGAATTGGGGTAGTTAGGATTGGGGATGGTAACAGGGAAGCGTTCGGGGTGGAGGGCAATCAGGGAATAAAAGGGGATAATTAGGCAGTGAGGACCCCCCATCAAACCCAGCTGGAAGACCTCACTTAAGTATTCCATGACAATTGTCTGAGACTTTGAGATTATCGGTAGACAATTGCCTGAAGTAGGAAGCATCTGAAGCTCTGATCTAAAATCACAAACTTTGGGTGGTTCCAACTGCCTTATGGCTATAATTAATCAGGAAAAGAAGAATTAAAACCACTTCTAACTTCTGGGTAATTTTAATACTGACTAACACAGAGGCTAACATAACAGTGGCATGGTTGCACAGTGGTTAGCACTGCTGTCTCACAGCAAGAAGTCTCACAACACCAGGTTAAAGTTCAATAGGTTTATGGTACAGTAGCTTTTGCTGTGTTTCTTACTATGTTTATTACAGTCCAACCCCAGCATCTCTACATCATGCCTCACAACCTCAGGGATCCAGGTTCAATTCCTGCTTGGATGACTGTGGGGATTCTGCCTATTCTACCCATGTCTGTGCAGGTTCCTTCCAGGAGCTCTGTTTTCCTCCCATAGTCCGAAAGATGTGCTGGTTGGTGGCATTGGCCATGCTAGATTTCCCCATTGGTATGCTCGAACAGGTCCCGGAGTGTGGCAACTTAGGGATTTTCACAGCAACCTCGTTGCAGTGTTAATGTAAGCCTGTTTTTAAAATAAACTTTTAACTTTAAACATACCATGGGATTTTCCACTACTCAACTACCCATTACTCACTCCACCCACTCCAACTATCCCCAACCCCCTTGAGATCACCTGACTAACCCCAACATCCTCATGATAACCTCATCAATTCCTCCCATTTAACGACACTCCATGGGACTCTTCGACTGCAGTTCACATCCCCTGACTATCCCTTCCTCCAACTGCCTTCCCCACTTCCTACTATTCACCAATTATCTTCCCTTACTCCCATTACCCCCATGTATCCAACTGCCCTTGCAATCACTTAACTGTACCCCAACTCCCCCAATCATCTCCCCTTCCTGGCTACCCTTCTTATTCCCTACTCCCCCCTGACCGCCCAACTACTCCCTTTCCAACTGTACACTCCCCACCTACCAACTACCTCCCCACCTCTGATTCATCAATCAGATTCATAGTCACAGAAGTTTCCAATATGGAAACAGGCCCTTCAGTCCTACTTATTTATGCTGCCCATTTTTTTTAAACACCTGAATTGCCCGCATTTGGCTCATATCCCTCCATACCCATCTTACCCATGTAACTGTCTAAAAGACAAAACTGTACCCACCTCTACTACTAACTTTGACACTTTGTTCTGGACGCTCACCACCCTCTGAGTGAAGCAATTGCTCCTCTGTTCACTTCTGTATCTCTCCCCTCTCACTTAAACCTATGCTCTCTAGCTTTAGATCCCCTACCTTTGGGAAATGATATTGACCATCTAGCTGATCTATGCCCCTCATTATTATATAGACCTCTATAAGATTATACTTCAGCCTCCTAGGCTCCAGAGAAAAAAGTCCCAATCTTTCCAGTCTCTCCTTTATAACTGAAATCATCAAGTCCATTTAGCATCCTAGTAATCTTTTTCTGCATCTTTCCAGTTTACTAATATCCTTCCTATAATAGGGTTATCAGAACTGTACACGGAATTCCAAATGTGGCTTTACCAGTGTCTTGTGCAACTTCAACAAGCCGTCCCAACTCCTGTATTCAGTGTTCTGACCAGAGAAACCAAGCATGCTGAATGCCTTCTTCACCACTCTGTCCACCTGTGTCTCCACTTTCAATGAGTAAGATCTCTTAGTTCTATAACAATTGCTAACACTCTACTATTAACTGAGCAAGTTCTGCATTGGTTCAATCGACCAAAATGCATCACTCGCATTTATCTAAATTAAACTCCATCTGCCATTCATCAGCTGATCCAATTGATCAAGAACCTATTGCAATCCTTCACTGTTCACTTTACCACCCATCTTGGTGTCAACTGCAAACCATGCCTCTTATATTCACATCCAGATCATTAATATAAATGACAAATAATAGTGGACTCAGTACCGATCTGAGGCACACTGCTGGTCACAGGCCTCCAGTTTGAGAAACAACCATCTATAACCACCCTCTAGCTCCTTTGTCCAGGTGTGGAGATGCTAGCGTTGGACTGGGGTAAACGCAGTAAGAAGTCTCTCAACACCAGGTTGAAGTCCAACAGGTTTATTTGATAGCATAAGCCACTAGCTTTTGGAGTGCTGCTCTTTCATCAGGTAACTGAGAGTTATGTTCACAAACAGGGCATATAACTCAATTTCCAAAGTAATGGTTGAAATGCAAGTCTTTACAGGTAATCACATCTTAAAGATACAGACAATGTAGTACGGTCACCTCAGCACTTCTCTGTACCACAAACCCATGGACAACCTCCATAATGCCCCACTTCTTCAGCTTCTACCCTATACACATTAAAGAAGCCACCCCCTACGGACAAGCCCTCTGTATACACACAGGATCTGCTCACATGAGGAGCATTGCAACAGGCACCTCTAGACGCTGAAAGATGCCCTCATAAGAACAGGATATGGTGCTTCACTCATTGATCGATAGTTCCGATGAGCCACAGTGAAAAACCGTACCGACCTCCTCAGAAGGCAAATACGGGACACAGCAGACAGAGTACCCTTCATTGTCTAGTACTTCCCTGCAGCAGAGAAGCTGCGACATCTTCTATGGAGCCTTCAACGTGAGATTGATGAAGGCGAACATCTCACCAAGGCCACTCCCCACACCCCAGCTTCTTGCCTTCAAACAACCGCACAACCTCAAACAGACCATTGTCAGCAGCAAACTACCCAGCCTTCAAGAAAACAGTGACTATGACACCACACAACCCTGCTACAGCAATCTTTGCAAGACATGCCAGATCAATGACGTGGACCTCACGTGAGAAGACCATCCACCAGGTACGTGGTACATTCACTTACAACTCGACCAACATTGTCTATCTAATACACTGCATGAAAGGATGTCCCGAGACATTATACCCAGGGGAGGCCATGCAGATGCTATGACAATGGATGAATGAACACCGCTCAATAATCACCAGGCAAGACTGTTCTCTTCCTGTTGGTGAACACTTCAGCAGTCACGGGCATTCAGCCTCTAATCTTTGGGTAAGCATTCTCGACACACAATGGCGCAGAGTTGCTAAGCAGAGACTGATAGCCAAGTTCCGTACATACGAACATGGCCTATTCTGGGATCTTGGGTTCATGTCATAATATCTATAATTCCCATGACTTGCAAAATCTCACTTGTCCTGCTGGAGACAAGACACATCTCTTTAACCTGCTCTTAACTCTCTCTCCACTCACATTTGTACCTTTTAGAACATAGAACATAGAACAATACAGCACAGAACAGGCCCTTCAGCCTTCGATGTTGTGCCGACCGAAATAAAAAGCAATGCCCCTCCAAATTAAACCATTCCCTTCTCTTCCATATACTTATCAACTAACCTCTTAAACGCCACCAAACTTGGCGCATCTACAACAGCTGCAGGCAGGGCATTCCACTCCCTAATCACTCTTTGAGTAAAGAACCTACCTCTGATATCCGTCCTATAACTCATACCCCTTAATTTAAAGCTGTGTCCCCTCGTGCTAGCTTTCTCCATCCTGGGAAAAAGGCTATCACTGTCCACCCTATCTAAACCTCTAATCATCTTATATGCTTCAATAAGATCCCCTCTTAGCCGCCTCCTTTCTAACGAAAACAACCTCAAATCCTTCAACCTCTCTTCATAGGACCTGCCCTCCATACCAGGCAACATCCTGGTAAACCTCCTCTGTACCCTCTCCAATGCCTCCACATCTTTCTTATAATGTGGCGACCAGAACTGCACACAATACTCCAAGTGCGGCCGCACTAGAGTTTTGTACAGTTGCAACATGATGCTGCGGCTCCTAAATTCAATCCCCCTACCAATAAAAGCTAAGACTCCATATGCCTTCTTAACAACTTTATCCACTTGACTGCCTACTTTCAGGGATCTATTGACACATACACCAAGATCCTTCTGTTCCTCAACACTATTAAGAGCCCTACCATTAGCCCTATACTCTACACATTTATTGTTCCTGCCAAAGTGCATTACCTCACACTTTTCCACATTAAACTCCATTTGCCACCTCTCGGCCCAGCTCTGCAACTTGTCCAAGTCACTCTGTAAACTAAAACACCCCTCTTCACTATCTACCACACCACCAACTTTAGTATCATCTGCAAATTTACTGATCCATCCCTCAATACCCTCATCCAGATCATTTATAAAAATTACAAACAGCAGGGGCCCCAAAACAGACCCCTGAGGCACACCACTCGTCACCGAACTCCACGATGAATATCTCCCATCAACCACCACCCTCTGTCTTCTATCTGCCATTTTAAGATCTGATTAACTGTACAGACTTGCATTCCAATCATTATTTTGTAAATTGAGTTTGTGTCCTTATTTGTCCTGTTTGTGAATAGAACTGCCACTCATCTGATGAAGGAGCAGTGCTCTGAAAGTTCGTGGCTTGTACGACAAAATAAACCTGTTGAATTTTAATCTGGTATTGTGAGACTTCTTACTCTGTCATCAAGCCAATTTTATATCCATTTAGCTACCTACCATTGATCCTGTGAGATTTAATCTTATGTAACAACCTACCACGGGGTACCTTGTCAAAGGCCTTGCTGAAGTCCATGAAGTCGACGTCAGCTGAACTGTCCTCGTCTACCTTATTGGTTACCTCTTTAAAAAACTCAATCAAATTTGTGAGACATGAATTTCCACTCACAAAGCTATGCTGACTGTCTCCAATCAGTTCTTGCATCTCTAAATGCCTGCAGATTCCGTCGCTCAAAATGGCCTTCTAACAACTTACCCAATAAAGATGTGAGGCTCATCAGCCTGTAGTTCCCAGGCTTTTCCCTGCAGCCCCTTTTAAATATAGGCACATTATTTGCCACTGTCTTATCTTCAGGCACCCCTCTTGTGACTATCAATGATGCAAATATCTCTACTAGGGGACCCATAATTTCCTCCCTGGCCTCCCACAATGCCCTGGAAATACACTTCATCAGCTTGGACATTATGGCCAGAATTTTATCATCAGACCTGCCACAAGAATCAGAGCAGGGGAGGAGTGGACTATGGAAATGGTCGGGTGCGATTTTACAGGATAAGTGAGGCCATAAAATCCTACCCCATTGGTCTATAGTTTTGTTCTATGATATTACTTTAATACTGACTTATGACTCACATGTGCCCATCCCAACCTAAGCTTCAACTCCGAAAAGTTGGGTTGAATTTTACAGGCAGTTGGACCCTTCAAATAGGGTGCCATACTGTTTGCATCTGTCTGCTGCTGCCCACCTGCAAGCACCTGCCAAGATATTACAAATGATGTCGGAGGCACGGGCAAGCTGCCTGCCTTTGGTTCAATTGAGGTCCTTAAATGTCTGGACTCTCAGCCAAGCTTCATTATAAACTATTGGCTGGGAACCCAGACAATCATTAGACTGCTTAAACAGCACTCATGATATGGAGATGCTGGCATTGGACTGGGATAAATATAGTAAGAAGTCTCACAATGCCAGGTTAAAGTCCACCAAGTTTATTTGGTTGTAAATGCCACTAGCTTTGAGGCTTTGCCCTTTCATCAGGTGAGTGGGAGTTCTGATTACAGTGCTCCAGAGAAAACACTGCCTAACTGATAACTCTTATTCTCTGATCTTTTCTGTCAATTGCACTGTGTTTAATTACAGAAGATAATAAGATTTCAGTTGCTTATAGTTTCAACTAAAAACTGTTAAAGGATCTGGATGATTGATATTTTTAGAGGGCTCGAGCAAGCAAAAAGTTATGAATGAATGCTTTTGTTTAAAAAAGCTCTTTCACCCGTATTATTGTTACTGTAGGGATCATCAGAATGTATGGTGGGTGAATTAGCATGGAAGTGCCACGAGGGGTAGAAGAGACCACAAGGGGTGGGTGGGGAGCATAACTTGGCATGGAGGGTACGAGGTGGCATGGAGCTGGAGGGAGTGGCATGAGTTAACGTGAGTGGCGCATGGGGAGTGTGTGGCGGGTGAAGGTGTGTGAGATGAGGGCTCAACAGTTGTCCTTTTTACTGTAATTACAACTGGGATAAAGTTTCAAAGCACCAAGGCAAGCCTTTTAAATAACTCATCTCAGCACTTGGTGGCAACCCCTGAAGGTACCTCCCAACTCTTCTTGGGAACGGAGGGCCCAACTCCAGTTAGCTGCCACTACCTCAGAATGACAATCCCGTCTTTGCTGGCGCTTTTTCTCAAGGTAGGCAAACCGAGCCTGGAGGTTTCCTGGCTCCTGCTACTCATCACTAGGATAAAAGTCTAGCCCATTGATCATGTATAACAAGTGAGCAGTATAATATGAAGTGGAATACGTGTTTGTGCCACAGTGGATTGTGAAGACTACAGTATATTTAAATACTTTTGAGATTTTTTTTCTTTCAAATTGATAAGCTTGGAACTTGGACAAAGCTAAAAGAGACCAACATTTGTTTCATATCTTTACGTGGGGTTCACGTAATTTCATTGTAATCTTTCATCAGAGTGAATTACTTCTAGCTAAGGTCTTTACCATTGGCTGATACCACTGACGCTTTCCTGAAGCAATCTCCTTCCTGTCATGGGATTTAGATGAAGCACTTTCTCCGCCTGAAAGTTCAGTATTTTAAGCTGAATAATGTTAGTTTATAAGATTTTTGAAAGATGGTGAATAATCTTAATAGCATAAAGCTGTTCAAACTTCTTGCTCAAAGTTACTGAACCATCCAATCTCTCTGAGATTTGTATCCATGTTTACTCTTTAATTATTGAATTAAAGCTGAAGCTAAACTCTAATTGGATCGACCTGAACCGAATTTTCATCCGTTTCCTGCTTTTTGAAGGAAAGCTGGAATTTGGTCCAAAAAGTTTTCTGAACAGACCTCTTCACCTTTAGGATTGCAATTAAATCCCTTCTTTTCTGATCCCAAATAGCCATGGAAAGGAAAAAAAGATTCTGAATTTAGTGGCAGATTTGTGAACTTTCTCATCAACTGGCCTGGTATTCCATAGCATTATGTGCAGCTGTATTTGTAGCAGGAATGATTTGCCCTAAGTGGCTGTTGTAGTTTCCAAAGCCTGCCAGTGTTTGGTCAAGATGTATTGAATGAATGGTGCTGGTTTTAAGTGTAGAGGAGCAAGGGCCCAGAATTTCAATATATTAGCAAAAATACATTGCAGGGTTTAAGACAGTTGATATGAGAATTGTCAAGTTCCATTGCTTCAGCAACAAAGAATAGGCACCATCTGATGGCTCCAGGGTGATGATTCACATTTGCCTCAAGGAATGCTTATTTGCTTATCTGTATTTAGGTTGAGTGCCTTGTTTTTCAGCTGAGATCATACTTACTTATGCTGACCTTGCAATGTCATTAAATTTCTTTCAAAATTATGAGGTGCCTTGGCAGGATGAATGTGGAAAGGATGTTTCTTCTTGTGGGTGGAAGAATCTAAACTAAGGGGTCACTATTTAAAAATAAGGGGTCACCCATTTAACCTGGCATAGTGAGACTTCTTACTGCGTTCACCCATTTAAAGCAGGATGAGGAGATTTGTTTTGTGGGCTCAAGGGGCTGTTCCTGTTCTGTACTGTTCTATGTTATTTGCAAATTTGAAAATATCACCTTTAGTTCTTTCATCTCAATCATTAATATTTATTGGCAATAGTTCGGGTCCTAGTGCTGATCCCTTTGATAGCTCACTGTTCACTATCTGTCATTCAGAAAAAGACCTTACTCTTTGTTACTCTTACTGTTTGTTTCCTGTCTCCCAACCAGTTTTCTATCCATCTCAATACACTGCACCCAATCCCAGGCGCTTTACTTTTACATACTGATCTCTCACTTGGGATCTTGTCAAATAAACCACATCCACTGGCTCCCCTTCATCAACTTTACTAATTACATTGTTGAAAAATTCAAGTAGATTTTTGGAAATCCAAGACTTCTACATGCACCAACTCCTTTTTCCATCTTACCACAGCAGTTGCATTCTAAGAAACTCTAATAAATTTGTCAAAAAAACCCTTTCTATAAAAATCATATTGACTTTGTTTGATTATATACTTTTCCAAAAACATTGTTAAGATTGTCTAATTAAAGGTTCCAGCATCTTTCCAATGACTTTTATCAGTCTAATTGATCTGTAGTTCCCAGTTTTCTCTTTTACCTTTCTTGAATAGCACTATACATTTGCCAGCATTCAATTTGCTGGAACCTTTCTTGATTGTGGGGAATTTTGTACATCCACTATTTCTGCAGTCGTCCCTAAGATGTAGACTATCAGGTCCTGGGAATTTGGTTCCTTAAATTTCTCCAATAGTTTCCCTGGCTGGTATTAATTACTTCTCAGTTCTTCTATGATGTTAGCTGTTTGTTTTTGTACCATTCCATCCTGCATGTCCTTTCAACTGGTTGGAGCTCTTTGATATGATGACATGGCACCCTTACCCTTACCTAAATTTATTACTCATCATTTACCCATCAATAGGGTGGCATTGTGGCACAGTGGTTAGCACTGCTGCCTCAGTGCTAGGGATCAGGGTTCGATTCTCAACTTGGGTTACTGTCTGTACGGAGTCTGTATGTTCTCCCCATGTCTGCATGGGTTTCCTCTGGCTGCTCCAGTTTCCTCCCACAGTCTGAGAGATGTGCTGGTTAGGTGCATTGGCTATGCTAAATTTTCCCTCAATGTACCCGAACGGGCACAGAGTGAGGTGACTAGGGGATTTGCATAGTAACTTAATTACAATGTTAATGTAAGTCTACTTACGACACTAATAAATAAACTTTATCACCCCACTATTCATCTTTTGCTGGCAGGGTATCTGCGTTTGTTCAATGAGCATGGTGAACCTGAGAATTTGCAGTTGGATTTTGGCAAGCTCAGGTTCCACTTCACTGCATCAGGAAATTAGGAGCATGGTGCATTAATTTTAGTGACTAAGAATTTGGGAGCAACTTGAGTTCAGTCCTTTACACAAATGTATTGTTCTGCTGAGTGGTGGAAGTGCAGGCTCTGAAACTTAAGCTGTGATGCATAATACTCACGTAGCAAAATCTTTCCTTATTACTAATCAGTTCTGTTTTAGTACAGGAACTAGTAATCATTTTCTGCATTCTCTCCTTTCCTTCTCTGTGTGGTACGCTTTGTCTGTATAGCATGCAAGAAAAAATACTTTTCACTATATAGTAATACGTGTGAAAATATAATTCAAATCAAATCAAATGCACATTTCATTATTTTGTATTATTTATTTCTCCAATCAATTCTTTCACAATTAACTGATTAACTATTACATATAAATGTGATTGTAAGATACCAGAAGATTTTAATGCACTGTATTTACCTCAAGTAAGATAACTTGAACTGGTCAATTGTATTTTCACCAAAAATAGAACAATGAAGATCTTGGAAAGCAACTAAAACCACATAATTAATATTTGATTCAGAAACACCAACAGCTTATCAATTGAATTGCTATCACGTGTCGTGAGAAATCTCGGAAATTGTAAGGAATACTGCGCTAAATGGTCCTTGGGCAAATTAAAAATGGAATTACAATCAGTGAAAGTTCATGTGATATATTCAACGTGAGGAATCAACTCTGGAATATTACAAAGGGAGGGTGACAGTTCTGCAACAGTCTACAATTTTGATATATATGAGAGTAATAAATGGGTACATTAAACTTTAATAAACTGTAAAAGATCATCAGTCAGCAAACCGTCACAATGTAATGTGTCTCTAAGTGCAAATGAAGCTGTAAAATTGTGACTTGCAGCTTGATCACCATAATGTGGAGTCCTCATTTCTCCTTGCAAATTTCCACTGTCGCTTCGTAGTGATTAGTAATTGAAAACTGGTTGCTTATATTACTGTAAAGATTTCCACATTTCCTCCTTTTGTGATTTAAATTGGTTTGTAATGTCCAACCTGCATTCAGTGCAAAGAAAATATTCCTGTTTAAAGAGATGCCACATTGATTCACACCACTGTTTTAAAGCACCTGCTTTTGAAATTACTTATATAGTCTGAGAAGAAAATTTATAAGAATGTTGGACATGTTCAACTCAATTTTTTTTGCTTTCAGATGCTTTGAATAGTAATAATGATTTAAATATTCTTTATTTATGTTAGCGACTGATTTGTTGTTTTGAATCTACTTTAGTAGTCTAGTTAAAGTTGTTTTCACAAATATTGAGTTGTGCTGCTTAATATGTCTTGAATAAATTTTGCATGCACTTGTCGCGTGAATTAACCTGTACTCTCTTTAAATACAGGATTGTCTTTCACACTATAAATCTGTTGCCAGTAGGTTAATTCTTTATTCAGTGCAAGCCATTTGTACTTGACAATCAATGCTTTCTGGAACAAGCTGGAAACTGAAGTACAATTGACTTGACCCTTTTCTGGTATGAGTCCCATGGCTGCCTGTCACACAAACACCTTCAATGTAATCAGCCGGTTGGTATATTCTCAGCTCGATTGAGTTCTGCATGATGAGGTAGACTGTTCCACATTCAGAATAGGCATCTTCCTCTAGGAATCACACTTTCTGCCGACTAATTGTGTTGCGTTATATTGGAGTTCACACCAATAGATTCAATATGTACTCTAGCTAATGACATTTGGAATCCACATTAATTTGAATTCTGTATAAATTGTACATGACAATTGCAGTTGAATAAGAATTACTAACATTATATGCTTGCTCTAAATGTCACAGAAGAATAATACACATATGATATCATACTATCTGGACGATGCTGCAGTAATCTGAAAGGATAAGAGGAGGAATTATGCATAATACTCTGTATGATTTGTCAGTGGATACAGATGATGATCACTAATACAAAATAGGAAATAAGGGGGGGCCAAGACACTCCAAGAATAGACTGACAGCTGATATAAAAAGGAATCCATAGGTCAATTATATGCATATTAAAAGTAAAAGCATTATAGGAGGAGTGGTAAGGTTGATTAAGGATCAAGATGAATAACTACTGGTGGAGGCAGAAGTACTTTGCATTGTTTACCAGTGAAGAGGACTTTGGCAAAGCGAAGATAAATGAATATACAGGATAAAATAAAATACATAAAGAGGACGTATGAGGAAGGCAGGCTGTGCTTAAAGTGGATAAGTTGCTCTATCTAGGTGGGATAGCACTGATGCTGTCAAGAGAAGTAAAGATGGAAATTGTGGAGATACTAATTGTAATATTGCAGTCCTGCTCAGATACAGGGGTGGTGCCGGAGAACTGGAGGATTTGCAAATGTTACACTTTGTTCAAAACAGGTAACAACGATTAAACCTAACAAGGGGTGGAACCTTCTGCCCTCTCTGGTATTTAGTCAGGATGTAGGATGGTGGGTTAAAATGCTTCTGCCATTTGGCTTTCGCTTTGATTCAGGTGGAAAGGCCCATGGTCAGCCTTCCTTTGTTGCTGAATTCCAACAAATGGTCATTTAAAGGCTTCAGCATGAACTCGGCTATGGTGGGCCTGTCACCATACAGTATGAATAACACGTGAACCTGTGCAGACTGTTTGGCGTTTCCTGGGAAGACCGAGAACTGATTGAGGGACCCAACATCGGGAATTGAGGAACCCAGTGAGAGCCACGAAACAAAACCCCCTGTGACTGAGGTCTCTTTACAATCCTGGGACTCCAATGGCTGTTGTTCTAACAGCAGCCACCACCTCCTCTGTGATGCTGCTGAGCTAAAGGGCTGCTTTAATTTCCCAGCAGCTTTCGGTAAGTGGTCCTCCACTATTACCAGGATGTTGCCTGGTATGGAGGGCAGGTCTTATGAGGAGAGGCTGAGGTATTTGAGGTTGTTTTTGTTAGAAAGAAGGCGGCTAAGAGGAGACCTTATTGAAACATACAAGATGATTAGAGGTTTAGATAGGGTGGACAGTGATAGCCTTTTTCCTAGGATGGAGAAAGCTAGCACGAGGGGACATAGCTTTAAATTAAGGGGTGGTAGTTATAGGACGGATGTCAAAGGTAGGTTCTTTACCCAGAGGGTGGTAAGGGTATGGAATGCCCTGCCTGCTGCAGTTGTAGATGCGTCAAGTCTGGGGGCGTTTAAGAGGTCCGTGGATAGGTTTATGGATGAAAAGGGAATGGTTTAGGTTAGAGAGTCATGGTTTTTTCTTAATTGGTCGGCGCAACATCGAAGGCCGAAGGGCCTGTTCTGCGCTGTAATATTCTATGTTCTATGTTCCACCTTCAGATCCCTGAGCCACTGCTGGTGGCTTCTTTATTGCCTGATTGGTTTGTGGTTCCCCAAAGAGAACAATGTAGGTTGCTCACTGCCTAGACCCTTCTCGTCTCCATTGGATTCCACCTAATAATCCACGAAAAAGTTAACAGTCCCCTGGGCAAGTATGAACCAATTAAAGGAGAGCCATCACAAATTTGTTAAGTGGAAAATCATATTTGACTGCTGTGAAATTGCAATGAGTCAAACTCGGATGACATGAAATTTCTGTTATATCAAAGTCATAAACCATTCCCACGGGCAAAATATCAAATCCTATAGAACAATGCCTGTGATAAGTTTGAGAAATAGTCATCCTCTCCAGCAAGGAAGAGAATCAGAATGGCTACCTATGCCAGTGTTGAAGAAACTCTGCTAATGTGATTCAGGCAGCCTCTGAACATTCCCATCACCAGTCCAACCCTGCAGCAAAGTATGTTCTTCAACTGAGGAGCCTGAGGAAACTAACAACCCTGAAGAGTCTGAGGAATGTCTGTCAGTTCACCTGCTGTCTCCCAAGCTGATGCAGTGAAGGCCACAGAGATGCTGGAGGATTTTGCACTGCAGCATGAAAATGCTGAATTGATGTTTGACGGCTTTGACCACATGGTGAACTGTATCCTGCATGTCCAAAAACAGCACACTGAGCAGAAAGAGATTACGGGGATTTTCCAGAGCTAACTCTCAGCCCTTTCCAATGCAAGCCTCAGCCTTTTTCAAGGTCAACTCATTATAAGCTGTAAACAAATTGAAGACTTTTTTTCACACATTTGCAGCTTTTTTATTCAACATTTGAATCTGCCGCTTCTGACAGACTGCATTTGTAGGCTTATTGGGTTATATGGAAACACATAAGAAATTCATTCCTATGGGAATGGGACATTCTTGATTATTCAGAAGCTCAGCTTAACATGAATTTGGAGACGGTTCCTCTGGGACTTGACTCATTGAGACTTTACTGTAATTTGATTGAGTCTTCTGATGAGGGAACAAAGAGGACGAAGGTAATGCAGTTGATGTTTTATATATGGAGAAAGTTGTTTGATAATGTCCTGGAAAATAACCTTGGCAAATTTGAAGCCCATGGGATGAAAGTGCAAGTAGTTAAAACAAAACCAGTTAAGAAATAGAAAAAAGAGAATTGTGGTAAATAGCTGCTTTCAGACTGGTTGGAGGCATGCAATAGTGCCCCCCCCCCAGCTCAGTAATAGTCAACTATTTACTGATTTGAATTTGAGGCACTGTCACAAATTCAAAATTTGCAAGTGACTTGAAACTTGTGTGGCAGTGTGGAAGACCATAAGGTTTAAGGTGCTGGGGGGCAAGTACAGAGGAGATGTTAGAGGTAAGTTTTTTTTTACTCAGAGGGTGGTGAGTGAATGGAATCGGCTGCCATCAGTGGTGGTAGAGGCGAACTCGCTGGGATCTTTTAAGAGACTTCTGGATAAGTACATGGGATTTAATGGGATTGCGTGTTACAGATAGTTCTATGGCCTGGTAGGTACTGATATGATCGGCCAACTTGTGGGCCGAAGTGCCTGTTTGTGCTGTAGTGTTCTACGTTCTAAGACATAGGAGCAGAATTAGGCCATTTGGCCCTTTAAGTCTGCTCCATCATTTAATCATGGCTGATATTTTTCTCTTCCCCATTCTCCTGCCTTTTCTCCATAGCCCCTGATCCCCTTATTAGAACATAGAACAGCGCAGAACAGGCCTTCGGCCTTCGATGTTGCGCCGACCAATTAAGAAAAAGCAATGACCCTCTAACCTAAACCATTCCCTTTTCATCCATAAACCTATCCACTGACCTCTTAAACGCCACTAAACTTGACGCATCTACAACTGCAGCAGGCAGGGCATTCCATACCCTTACCACCCTCTGGGTAAAGAACCTACCTCTGACATCTGTCCTATAACTACCACCCCTTAATTTAAAGCTATGTCCCCTCGTGCTAGCTTTCTCCATCCGAGGAAAAAGGCTATCGCTGTCCACCTTATCTAAACCTCTGATCATCTTGTATGTTTCAATAAGGTCTCCTCTTAGCCGCCTTCTTTCTAATGAAAACAACCTCAAATCCCTCAGCCTCTCCTCATAAGACCTGCCCATCCAAGATGCAACATCCTGGTAAACCTCCTCTGCACCCTCTCCAATGTCTCCACATCTTTCTTGTAATGTGGCGACCAGAACTGTACACAATACTCCATTGTGCGGCCGCACTAGAGTTTTGTACAGTTGCAACATGACGTTGCGGCTCCGAAATTCAATCCCCCTACCAATAAAAACCAAGACTCCGTATGCCTTCTTAACAACCTTATCGACTTGATTGCCAACTTTCAGGGATCTATGCACATATACACCCTCTGTTTGTCAACACTATTAAGAGTCCTACCATTAGCGCTATACTCTACACATTTGTTATTCCTGCCAAAGTGAATTACCTCATACTTTTCCGCATTAAACTCCATTTGCCACCTCTCGGCCCAGCTCTGCAACTTGTCCAAGTCTCTCTGCAAACTATAACACCCCTCTTCACTATCTACCACTCCTCCGACTTTGGTGTCATCCGCAAATTTACTAATCCATCCTTCAATACCCTCATCCAGATTATTTATAAAAATTACAAACAGCAGAGGCCCCAAAACAGATCCCTGAGGTACACCACTTGTAACCAAACTCCATGATGAATAATTTCCATCAAGAATTAATCAAGAACCTATCTATTTCTGTCTTAAAGACACTTAGTGACCTGACCCTCACAGCCTTCTGTGGCAAAGAGTTCCACAGATGTTGGGTTCCTCAATCAGGCATTGAGAGTTCTCAATCCTCTTCCCAGGAAATGCCAAATAGTCTGTACAGGTTCACATGTTATTCTTACTGTATGGTGACAGGCCCACCATAGCTGAGTTCATGCTGAAGCCTTTAAGTGACCATTTGTTGGAATTCAGCAACAAAGGAAGGCTGACCATGGGCCTTTCTGGCTGAAGAAATTCCTCCTCATCTCTGTTTTGAAGGATTGTCTCTTCTGGCCTGAGATAGTGCTCCTCTAGTTTTCCTACTGAAGGAAACATCCTCTCCGGTCCACACTGTCCAGGCTTCGCAATATCGTGTAAGTTTCGATAAGGTCTCTCTCCCCCCCCCCCCCATCTTAAACTCCTAGTACATACCCAGAGTCCTCAGCTGTTCCTCATATGACAAGCTGTTTCATTCCAGGGATCATTCTTGTGAAGCTCTCTGAACCTTTCAAGGCCAGTACATTCTTCCTTGGCAATCAAGTCGATAACGTTGTTAAGAAGGCATATGGAGTCTTGTCTTTTATTGGTAGGGGAGATTGAATTTCGGAGCCGCAACGTCATGTTGCAACTGTACAAAACTCTAGTGCGGCCGCACTTGGAGTATTGTGTACAGTTCTGGTCCCCACATAATAAGAAAGATGTGGAGGCATTGGAGAGGGTACAGAGGAGGTTTACCAGGATGTTGCCTGATATAGAGGGCAGGTCTTATGAAGAGAGGCTGAGGGATTTGAGGTTGTTTTCGTTAGAAAGAAGGCGGCTAAGAGGAGACCTTATTGAAACATATAAGATGATTAGAGGTTTAGATAGGGTGGACAGTGATAGCCTTTTTCCTAGGATGGAGAAAGCTAGCACGAGGGGACATAGCTTTAAATTAAGGGGTGGTAGTTATAGGACGGATGTCAGAGGTAGGTTCTTTACCCAGAGGGTGGTAAGGGTATGGAATGCCCTGCCTGCTGCAGTTGTAGATGCGCCAAGTTTGGTGGTGTTTAAGAGGTCCGTGGATAGGTTTATGGATAAAAAGGGAATGGTTTAGGTTAGAGGGTCATTGCTTTTTCTTAATTGGTCGGCGCAACATCAAAGGCCGAAGGGCCTGTTCTGCGCTGTAATGTTCTATGTTCCTTAGATATGGGGCCAAAAACCGCTCACAATACTCCAAATAAGGTCTGATCAGAGCCTTGTGCAGCCTCTGAAATGCGTCCCTACTCTAATATTGCATTTGCCTTCCTAACTGCTGACTGAATCTGCATGTTAACCTTAAGAGAATCTTGGACAATGGCTCCCAAGTCCCTTTTGTGTTTCTGATTTCCTAAGCGTTTTCACATTTTGAAAAATTCTATGTCTCCATTCCTCCTTCCAAGGTACAAAAGTTAATACTTTCTCTTATTGAATTCCATCTGCTGTTTCTGTGCCCACTTTCCTAACCTGTCCAAATACCAATGCAGCCCTGCCCCCCCGCCCGCTTCCTCAAGACTACCTGCCTCACTATGTATTTTTTTACCATCTGCAAACTTAGCAAAAATGCCTTCAGATCCTTCCTCCAAATTGTTAATTATATTGTGAAAAGTTGTGGTCCCAGCACTAATCCCCGAGGCGTACCACTAGTCACCAGCTGCCATTCTGAGAAAGACCCCATTATCCTCACTCTCTGCCTTCTGCCAGTCAGCCAATCCTCTATCCATGCCAAGATCTTACCCTTAACACCATGGGCAATTAACTTATCGAACAGTCTTCTATGCAGCACCTTGTCAAGGGCCTTTTGGAGATCTAAATAATTAATGTCCACTGGTTCTTGTTTACTTAATTCCTTGTTACCTCCTCAAAGAACTCCAATAGATTTGTCAGACGTGACTTTCCTTTGACAAAGCCTTGTTGACTCAGTCCTATTTTATCATGTACTTCCAAGAACTCTGTGATCTCATCTTTAATAATGGATTCTAAAATCTTGCCAATGACTGAAGTCAGGCTAACCGGCCTATAATTTCCTGTCGTCTGCCTCCCTCCCTTCTTAAGCAGCAGTGTTACATTCTCTACTTTCCAGTCCTCTAGTACCCTCCCTGCCTTCCATGATACCTGAGAGATCACCACCAATGCCTCCACAGTTTCCTTTGCTGTCTCTTTTAGAACTCTGGTGTAGTCTATCTGATCCAGGTGATTTATCCACCTTCGACTTTTCAGTTTCCCTTAGTAATGGCCACTATACTCATCTGTATCCCCTGACTCTCCTGGAGCACTGGCATCCCACTAGTGGCTCCCACCATGAAGACTGATGCAAAGTAACTATTCAGTTCCTCTACCATTGCTTTGCTTCCTATTACTACTTCTCCAGCCTCATTTTCCAGTGGTCCAATGTCTATTTTTGCCCTTCTCTTACCTTTTATATATTGAAAAAAGCTGTTCCTGTCTTTTGTATTACTTGCTAGTTTACACACATATTTCACTTTTTCCCTCTTTTTTTAATTGTCCTCTGCTTTGAAAGGCTTCCCAATCCTCTGGTTTCCCACTAATCCTTGCCACTTCAAATGATTTTCTTTTTGCTTTTATGCTGTCCTTGACTTCCCTTGTTCTCCCTTTAGCATGTTTCCTCTTCCTTGTGATAAATTTCTGTTGTGCCTCCTCAGTAACTCCTAAAAACTCCTGACATTGGTCTTCCACTGCCTTTCCTGCTAGGCTCTCTTTCCAATTAACTCTGGCCATCTCTTCCCTCATGTCTTTGTATTTCATTGTAACTTCATTCCATCTGATTCCAGTTTATCCCCCTCAAACCGCAGGGTAATTTCTATCATATAGTGGTTACTGCTCCCTCAGGGTTCCTCCACCTTAAGTTCCTTAATCAAGTCTACCTCATTTCACATCACCAAATCTAGAATTGCCTGTTCCCTAGTAGACTCCGTCACAAGTTGTTCCAAAAAAAACTCTTAGTCATTACACAAATTCCTTTTCTTGAGATCCAATACCTTGTTGATTTTCCCAGTCCACCTGCATATTGAAGACCTCTATGATTATTGTAATATTGCCTTTTTTATTTGCCTTTTCTATCATCTGATTTATTTTCTGCCCCAATCCTGACTATTGCTAGGAGTCCTGCACATGAATTCCATCAGAATCCCTTTACCTTTCTGATTCCTCAGCTCTATCCACAGAGATTTTGATGAAGCTAGGGCAGTAGGTGTTGTCTACATAGACTTCAGTAAAGCCTTTGACAAGGTCCCTCATGACAGACTGGTACAGAAGATGACATTACATGAGATCAGAGGTGAGCTGGCAAGGCAGATACAAAACTGGCTCCGTCATAAAATAATAGTAAGAAGTTTCACAACACTAGGTTAAAGTCCAACAGGTTTATTTGTAGCAAATGTCACTAGCTTTCGGAACAGGCTGTTCCTTCATCGGATGAGTGGGAAATAGGTGAGTGGATGAGTCCTCTGAAGGATCTCTGCATTCTCCTCTCAGCTAACTGTCTCACCCATCTATACTTAGTTCCCTCATCTAAATCATTAGTTTATATTTTGAATAGCTGGGGTCCTAACACTGATTACCTGTGGCAGTCATGATGTGGAGTTACTGACATTGGACTCGGGTAGGCACAGTAAGTAATCTCAAAACACAGGTTAAAATCCAACTGGTTTATTTGATAGCACAAGCTTTTGGAACATGGCCCCTTCTGATGAAGTGTTGTTCCTTCTTCATCAGAAGGGGCCATGTTCCAAAAGCTTGTGCTACCAAATAAACTTATTATTAACAAATAAACCTATTGGACTTTAACTTGGTGTTGTGAGACTACTGATCTCTGTGGTATTAGTCACTGCCTGGAATTTGGAAAAAGTCACATTTGTTCCTTTTTGTTGTTTCCTATCTGCCAACTAATTTTCTATTCACCTCAATACACTACACCCAATCTCAATGCACTATACCCAATCATATGCTTTAATTTTACACATTAATCTCTTTTGTGGGACTTCAAACTTAAAAGTTGTTTTTATGCCTTATTTATGTACATTTATTATAATAAAAAGTTCTGTTATTCAACAAATATAATGTTCTGACTATGTTAGGCGCATGGGTTTCACAGAAAGAAAAGATGTGATTTGCACTTGTAGATTTAAGCTAACACATGACAGGTTTCATTGAAAGAGATGTTCTCTGCACTGCAGAATGCAAAGTGAAAGCAGCCTGTGTCAGCACCCTAATGAATCAAATTGTGTGATCAGCCTTAAAAGCAACCTACAATCTTTTTAAATATATAACAACAAATGCTTCTAAGTCCTAACTTTTTGCCTTTTTAATTGGAGCACTGAATCACACATGATCTCCCGCACTTACCCAAACCCATGCATTCACCCTCCTCTTGATCCCTGCAGCCCCAACTCTTTCCCTTGGCTCTGGCTCTTCCTGGGCTGCACTCCCCCCCCCCACCCCCCATCCCATCAAACATGACTCTTATTGGATGCCCCTAATCCTGACTTTTTCTGGGCTCCCCAACCCCAGCTTTCTCAGGTCAGCCCCTGGCCCTCTCAGACCCTGATCAGACCAATCATGGAGCCCTTGCAGGAGTCCCACAGAACCCAATTTAGGAACCACTGGAATAAATGATATAATTTTAAAGGAGCGCAAGAGGAGAAAGACTTGGATTTTTTTTCTTTCTCATCATAGAATGAGAGTGTTGCTGGCTAGGCCAGCACGTTTTGCTCTTGAGAAAGGGTTCATTCACAGATCTTTTGAAAGTGACAGGTGGGATCCTCAGTCTTATAAATAGAAGTATGGAGTATCAAAACCACAAGGATACATAAGCATCACACTGTCATTATAGCATAGGAGGCCATTTGGCCTATCAAGTCTATATTAGCTTCCTACAGAACAGAACTTTCAAACAGCTTCTCAAGAACTCTCCTTCCTAATGTTTGATGACCAGAATTGGGCACAGTTCTCTAACTGTGGCTTAATCAGAGCTTTGTGCAAGTTTGGCATAATTTCCTTCCTCATTTATGAAGCCCAAGATCTCATACACTTTGCTAATTGCTCTCTCGATTTGTCCATGTCTTTTATTCATGAATCTCCAAATCTCTCTGTCCCTGCACAATCTTTAGAATCATCCCACTTAGTTTCCATTGCAATCCCTGTCCCTCCTGGCAAAATGCATCACCTCACCTGTCTTTCTATTAAATTCCATCTGCCACATGTTTGCCCATGCTGCTGACCTATCGGTGACCTGCTATTGTCATTTGGCGTCATTCCTGTTTACCAAATCACATGTTTGGTATCATTGTTAAATTTTGAAATTTTAAACGTGCAAAACCCACAAGAAGTGTTGAAGATCGAGCATCCTTTATCTGAAACTTTTAGGGCTGATTGCATTTTGGATTTCAGATCATTATAGTTTTCAGATACCCCACATATAAATCTGCATTACAATAGCCTAGGCTAGCTACAATCTGAAGTAAATGGCTCGAGAAGTAAGATGTATTATTGAATAATAAATGCAAGGTGTTTGATAGTTTTTGACACATCATCCATAAAAATCAGAAGGGAAACAGTGCAGACAAATGTGGACTGACAAATAGATTGGGATTCTGTGGCCTTGCTTGGGCGAGATCATAAAATCCCGCCTGAGGCCAACAGAGATTTCTGTTCTGGGAATCTCACCCGCCCCAATTCCAGGGCAGACAAGATGGTAGGTTTTTGATCGCAGAGCGTTTTTTAGGCATGTTCGGTTTTTGAATTTACAGAGAAAGAATACGCAACCTGTAGTTCGGTCTTAGTCGGAGTATAGTGTTAATTTCTGCACACCATTATTTAGGAAAGACATATGAAGGCTTTGGAGACAATATGACTTACTAGAGCAGTTCTAGTTGTGACAAACATTGACCCAGAAAAGGAAGGAAAATTTGTAATTTTAAATGCTCTGTGAAATAACAAAGAACAAAGAAGAATCTGTAATTATCTTTTGTAAATATTTACAAAGGACTATTAAGAATTGTGAAAGGGATCAGTTGTAATTTTTTTAGATGTTAAGAAATAGTGGTCCAGGTGACCTGGTCACTGTCATCCTAGAAGCAGCACTAACATGAAGAGGGCTGAGAAAGTAGCCTTGTGGCTGAAAGGAGAACTGCAGATACAAAGGGGAGCAGAGCAGCTGGAGTGTGAAGGCAATCTATGCACAAATGCAGACACAAGTATAAGAGAGAAACAAAGAAAGAGGAGCACTGAGTATTCATGTAAGCAGAAGAAGCAAATTACTCTTCGGAAGGAGTCAGTTTTTCTGCTTGACAGAAGAAAAGACAGGAGCTCTTGGAGTTACAGTTCAAGCTTGCCAAAAAAAAGTCTATAACTCAAAGTTGTGTGGCTAGCTCGGTGACGTTAGTTGGTGGATATTTTCTCAATTGGTCAAAGTGTGAACCAGGGTGTTGCTGACTGGTCGGAAGAAAAGGAAGTCTGGAAAGTTGCACTATCAGGGCTGATCTGACCTGTTTGTGGAAGTTTTAGTGATAATAATTACATATGTGAAACCTGAAGGTGAGAACTGTAACCTGATAGGGTTTTGACCTACCCTGCTTGAATAAAGAATGATGTAGAGATGCCGGTGTTGGACTGGGGTAAACACAGTAAGAAGTCTCACAACACCAGGTTAAAGTCAAAAAAGTTTATTTGATAGTAAACCCATAAGCTTTTGGGGTTTGCCCCTTCATCAGGTGAGTGTGGGGTTCTGGTCTCAAATAGAGCATATATGTGGGTTTACGATCAAATAAACTTATTGGACTTCAACCTGGTGTTGTGAGACTTCTTACTGTGAAAAAAGAATAGCATATTGTGGAACAATGTTGTTATGTTGTGTCATTTTTGTGCCAGGAGCAGTGCAAATATTTGTAGTTATGTAAGCTGTATCTTTGTTGTATTGACTATTAAAAGTAAAATGTACCTTTTTATTTTGGCACTTCATCTGTTTGCTAACTCCGGTATAACTTGCATTGGTTCTGGTTAGTGTTAAGTAAAAACTACAAAAAGTGGAATCTTGTTGGTAATTTCTTCAGCTGGGGATTATTCAGTCAACGTAGTTATTTTATGCACCTCCCACTGGGATTGTAATGCAGTGATGAGCAATTATGGTTTTGTGACTAGACTGGAGAAGCTGATGTTATTCTCTTAGATCAGAGAAGGCTATGATGAGATTTGATAGAAGTTTAAAATGATGAAGGGTTTAGGTAGAGTAAATAAAGTGAAATGAAGGGTTGATAACCATAAGGCAGATTTACAATAGTTAGCAAAAGAATGAGAGGCAACATGAGAAAAAGACTTCTTTCTTTTATGCAGTGTGGTTAGGATTTGGAAGACCCTTTTGATGGAAAGTTGCACTATCAGGGCAATTCATTCATTTAACATTGGATACATATTCAAAGGGAAAGTCTTTTGGAGAGGTATAGAAAACTTGGCATTAATAGGTTTGCCCTTTGATAGTGTGATCGTTAGATGCATCTGTAGTAGGCAGGTGGGTGAGGGTGAAGTCAAGTATATTTTTTCCCCTTATCGGTTTCCTCACCTCACCACTCCGGTCTCGGCTGAGTGAGGCCATAAAATCCCGCCCGCAAAGTGTGTGGTTCCAGCTAGGCAAACAAATACTTCTGGAAGGTTAAGTATGCGACTTTGTAACTATCTTTACATGATATCATGATTCAAACCAGGAATTTTCGATTGTTTCCAATTATACACAGATGTACCTGGAGAGGTGGAGTGCATTATTTAAAGTGTAGATGCTAACTGGTCAGAATTCTCAGCACTGCCTGTGACTGACAGGCATATTTAATTATTTTTATATATGAGGAGGAGTTTATCTGTAATTCACTATGTTTGTGTTCATACATTCAGAAACTGCAATATCTCAGGTATACGTATAATTAACAATTATGATTTTCTTTCATGATTGTCAGGGAATACTACTATTTTACAGCATGATTGATATTTCACATTTATGCTGCTTTTCATAGTATGTAATTTCTTCCAGACCTCCAGTTAAATCCTGGGATGAGTAGCTAAGATTCTGTTAACTCGCTCATTAAAAATTATTTTCTCGATACTGTGTTTTTACAAATTTTCTCTCTTCAAAGCAAGATCACGTTTCCCCTTGACAGAGACATGTAAAGAGATTCCTACAAAAGTTACAATTTGTTCATTTGTGATTCAGCCATGGTCTGCAAAAACTATTCCCTTGAGAGATGGGGACCAAACTTACTAAGTGAACAACAGGCTTATTCCATTTGAATAGCTTAGTGGCTGCACGACAAATGTTGAAGGATTGTTTTTGTAGATGTGCTGTGACCAGCTGTTTATTTTCCTTTTGAAGGATATGGAAGTCCAATGCTAGGCTTAATTGCCCTTCAGAACGTATTAGTGAACCAGATTCTTGAATTGCTGCTGTCCATCTCATATAGACACACCTCAGCGTCTTTGGGAAGAATGTTCCAGGATTTTAACCTAGCAACAGTGAAGGGATGATGATTTTATTACAAGTCATTGGTGTGTTGCTTAGAGGGGAACTTGCAGATAATTATGTTCCTATGTGCCTGCTGCTCTTGTCCTTCTGGGTAATAGAGGTTGCAGGTTTGGCAGGTGCTTAAAAAAGGAGCCTTATTTTAAGTAGTAGATGGGACATTAATCAAGCAGATTGCTTTGTCCTAAATGGAATTGTATTTCTTGAGTCACTCGTTAAACAAAGGGAGAATATTCCATCGCACTTCAAACTTGTACATTGCAAATGATGAGCATTCTTCAAAGAATCAGGAGGTGAGTTAATCTCCATAAAATTCCCAGCCACTAACTTGTTCTTGTAACCTCAATATTTACATGGATAGTCCAGTTCAATTTCTGGTCAATGATAATTCTCAGGATATGTCTAGATGATGGGGGATTCAGTGATAGTAATCATGCTGAATATCAAGTGGCGATGGTTAGATTCTTTTTTTTGTTGGAGATGGTCATTGTCTGGCACTTGTGTGACAAACATGTTACTTCCTATTTATCAAGTCAAGCCTGAATATTGCAATTGCACATGGACAGCTTCAGTATCTGAGATAGAACATAGAACATTACAGCGCAGTACAGGCCCTTCAGCCCTCGATGTTGCGCCGGCCAATGTAACCAGTTTTATGACCCTCTAACCTAAACTATTCCAATGCTATCCATATGCCTATCCACTGCCCATTTGAACACCCTTAAACTTGACGAGTCCATAACTGCTGCAGGCAGGGCATTCCACACCTTTATTACCCTCTGAGTAAAGAATCCACCTCTAGCATCTGTCCTATAACTACCACCCCTTAATTTAAAGCTATGTCTCCTCGTGCTGAATAGTACTGAACATTGTGTAGTCATTGGTGAACATCTCCACTTCTGACCTTACAATTGAAGGAAGGTCATTGATAAAGCCATTGAAAATGGTTACACCTTTGATACTACACTGAGAAACTCCAGTAGTGATGTCTTGGAACCAAAATCATTGACTTCCAACAACCACAACTTCTTCCATCACCTCCTGAGGTCAGCTTTGCTTATTTTGAACCAAGGCTGTAATGAGGTGAGGAGCTAAGCGACCCTGGTGGAAGAGCAAGCTGAACATTGGCGTGTATTTATAGTTGTGTAAGTGCTGCTGATATTACTGTTAATATTCAACAGTGTACTGTTGGAACAAACTGGCCAAATTGGATTTGTTCTGCTGTTTGTGGACAGGACACATATGGGCAATTTTCCACATTGCCGGATGGCATGGTGGCACAGTGATTAACATTGCTGCCTCACAGCATCAGGGGGCCCAGGTTTAATTCCAGATTCTGTGTGGATATTCTCCCTGTGCCTGTGTAGGTTTCCTCCTGCTACTCTAGTTTTCTCCCAAGTGCAAAGATGTGCGGGTTAGGTTGATTGACTATGCTAAATTGACCCTCGTGTCGAGGGTATTAGCAGGGTAAATGCATGGGGTTACGGGAAAAGGGTCTGGGTGGGATTATGATCAGTACGGATTTGATGGGCCAAATGGCCTCCTTCTGTACTGTAGGCATTATATAAATGTCAATGCCATAGCTGTACTGAAATAGCTTGACCAAGGGTGCAGCTAATTCTGGAGCACAAGTCTTGAGTAAAACAGCTGAATGTTGTCAGGGCCCATAGCCTTTGCAATATCTAATACCTTTTAATCATTTCTTGATATCATCTGGAGTGAAACAAATTGGCTGCAAACTGGAACCTGTGACACTGGGGACCTCAGATGGAGGCTGAGCTGAATCTTGCACTTGGCACTTCTGGCTAAAAATTGTCACAAATGCTTCAGGCCTGTCTATTGCACTGATGCGCTGAGCTTCCTCATCATTGACAATGGAGATATTTGTGGAGCCTTCTCCACTCGGCAGCAGCCTATTCTACTGGAATTGAATGCTTCGAAAGGTGACATTTCCAAGCTACTCAATTACATATTCACTTGTAATGAAAAGTGACCACTTCATATGACTTGAGCCCTTTTACTTAAATCCGAATGCTTCGGAATGTTAAACTTTAATGAGTTCAGTAACATCTCATCCAGGATTTCACTGTGAATTTAATATTTGCATTTATTGCTTAAAGGAGAATACTGAGATTAATTTTTCACTCCGTTTGGGTGTCCAAATCAAAACCTCTTTTAGATATTAAGTCCATTGAATATGGAAGTTGGTGTTCTATGACTTAAGTAGCACCCTGATTTTAGCTAAGAACTGGGGGGGTCAGAGCTTGCATGGTGAAACTTTAACATTACATGGGCAGTGGAAGAGAATTAGCATGGGTCACCCGTTTGGAGCTCAAAAGAGCACCGTGTGAATGTAAGTGAGGAAAAAATTATGGCATCCATTAGAGCAGAAAAGGATCAGTACTCTATCAGAATGGGCAGGTGATCAGAACACTCCTTCATAGGGATTGAGGATCAAAATACTGTCTCTAAATTGACCAGGCAATTCCCCACTGTTATTCATCCACCCAAATTTTAAGAAATGTCCCAAACTTTTCTCTAATTTATTACAATCAAGACACAAGTTAAGCTAAAAGTAAATCTTGTAACTGCTGGATGTCTCCTGCTAATAAGGTGGAGCTATGGGTGACTTCAATTCTTTAATTTACTTTTAAGCATAATAATCACTGTTATCATCTTAGCCTTATGTGAAGTCAGACTGCAGAGTGGAATTTGTATGTCTGCTGTTATATAATAGTGAGAGACCTGAAGACCTTAATCTAGTGCTATGTTCTTTGCTCCACTGCCTGATGATTCTGACATGTCAGATAGTCACATTCACCACAATCAGCAGTTCAAAGTAAGTAGGTACCAACAAAATACTTTGAGGTTTATATGGAGTCAATTTCAACTAAGATTTGTGGTAAATCTTAGGAGCAGGAAGTCTGCATGTCTTGCGATACGACCATTTTCATAAGAAACCTGCATCCTGAATAAGGTCAAATCAATCCAGTGTAGTCACTGGGATTTCAGTAAAGTGTAATGATGGGCGTCCACTGATAGGAAAACATTAATAGGTTGTAATCATTCTACATGTTTTATTATGCTAAGGTGAAAAATTGATACTTAAATATCAGTCATTGGTACCGTGGTAGCAGTTATTTGAGAGGGTGAATTCCATCACCACAACACTGAATACTAAAGCATTAAGTGCAACATTTTCATAATGTGTCAAAACCAAATATATGAAATACTGACACCATCACACACCTGTTTAGTTCACATGAATTGTTAAAGTTATTTTGCTATTTCAAAGGAAACATTTATGTGGCCAGTTTAATCAGTACCTCTCCCTGGTCACTGCCACAGACTGATCATGGTCCCTGTGTTCTATTTGATCTGGAGTTGGTATTTTGACAGCATGCTTCTCCATCTAAAGTATCCAAAGGGCACTTCACTAACATTGCTTGTCCCTCTCCTGCTGCTGAAACTTTTGTTCATGCTTTTATCATATCTATAACTATTTGAATATTCACCCAAAATGGTTTCCTTTCTTTCATCCCTTGGAAACTTGAGCTCATCCAAAACTCTGCTCTGTTCCTATTAACTAGCACCAGGCCCAACTGACCCATCACTCGCTGGATAACATTGCCTCACACTCCTCAAAAGCCTCAAATTTAAATATCACTTTTATGCTCAAATCACTGTGTTGGTCCCTTCCATATCCTGCACCTTGGTTACTGAGAGATCAGAGTGCTGACAAATAGTGCTCCAAACACACTGCAACCTGCCTCACTGGCAAGCTTCGGCTGCTACCCCACTGGTGAGAATTGCATTCTGTGTCTTTTTACACTGAGTGCCTTCAGACTTGTGGCTTGCTGAAAAAAACTGGTGCCATTCTCCTCTTTTTTTCCCCTCACTCAGCACTTAATTTTTTTTCCATAAAATTGCACCCTAGGATGTATTCCCTATAGGAATGGAATTGAAAGAGGAGGAAAACCATGCCAAACTCATATCAAACTTTGGTAAGATCATACTTGAAGAACTGTATGCAGTTCCAGTTGTCTTAAATGTAAAGACACAGAGGCGTGGCGGAGGATGCAAGAATAGATTTACAAGGGTGATGCCAGAAGTGTGTGGAAAAACACCTCAGAAGATGACAGACCTGATCTCTCTTTTCTTGAAAGAAGAAAGTCAGGAGGTGATCTAAAACAGATCTTTATATCACTGAAGATTTTGATCAAATAGATTTAAAAAAAAATAATTCCACTTTTGGGGAAGAGCAAAATTCAAGGCTATCATTATAAAAGCCACTAAAAAATGAAACAGGAAATTCAGGAGATGCTGATTTACCCAGAGAGTGATAGGCATGTGGAGCTCACTACCTCAAAAAGTGGATGAAATAACAATTTAAGTGGAGGCTAGATGAGCTTATGAGGAAGAGGTGGGTTATAATGATACCGTTGGATGAGGAAGAACAGGAGAAGTTGGCTTAAGTGGACATGTAGCAGCGAACTGTCTGCACCCCCCCCCCCCCCACCTCACACTGCAGGCGAAACAGAAAATTTGGCTGACTATTTAAAGGTCTGTTGACCTGGGGCAGGAATTTCCTATCTTGGGGTGGGCATGAGCAGAAATTCTCGCCCCTTTTTTTTTGAGCTGAGTAGCCTGTTTCTGTACTGTATTTCCTATCTATGTTATACAATGTGTATCTGTTTACATATTGCCACATGACTGGTTTACCTGCAGTGAGAGGCAATGTGGAGGAGGGTGCCTGAAGTTATTCACTCCTGGCTACAGGCCCGGCATGTAAGAGCACTCGAAAGTCTTGGTAATAAACTCTTGAAGTTATCGCCTGTGTCATCATTCCTGCACAGCCACACAATAATATGTATGTAATCCTGTGTAATCTAATATCTACTTCTTCCACTGTGTCTATTTTCGTATGCTTACTCTTCTGTGGAACATCCTGAGACATTATCTTGCATTAAAGATACCACAGAAATGGATTATTTAATGAACATAAGTTGTTGTGGAAAGCCTGTGTGATAAGATACTGGACAGCAAACCAGGAAACTGAAATCAAATAGCTCACTGGAATTCAGCGTTTGCCTGTCAGTTGAACTGTTGAGTTTGATAAATGATTGTCAGCTCATACCTCAACTGCTTTCATGCTATCGAGGGTGCCAAACCAATGAGAAAGCTAGTTACTCTATTTGGAACCACTGGGTGGTTGCAGAGCAGCAGTAATGATAACTATGAAAAAGTCAGCAGTCTAGTCTCCCATCGAGCTTCTAACCTTTGAAAGAAATGGTGTGGTGCAGCAGATAAAAGACAGGGGACATGCCTCACTTCAAAACAGCTTACATGCGTTGTGTCTGCTATTTAGTACTCCGTCTGCATCAGTCCACCTCACGTTCTGAGAACTTCTTGTGTCGATCGATCAGCGGTGCTCACAAAACATGGAGCGGATTAGACAACAAACATGGAATGCATGTTGTAGATTTGCTTTACAAATTCACAGGAAACTGGTGGAATTCTCCCTTCAAAGTGGGAGGCAGGAGTCTGGACTATTTTGAGTCCCGACCCTGCTCCTGGAAATAAGCAATCGTTCTGACTGGGGCACCCCTCAAATGTGGACAGATTTCTGTCAAGTAAGGGTCGTGGGTGGTTCTTGATGGGCGGGTTAATCAGACAATTTCCAGCTTGGGAGGAGCACCAGGAAAGGATGAGTAATTGAATGGGCGCTTCAGCATGAAGATGGCCTCTCACCAACGAATTTAAAAGCTGAATTAAAAAACAGATTCAGCAGGGAAGCTACCAGTGTTGTGCCAATGTAGTTAAGGTATGGGGGATGGGGAACCCATCTGCAAGGCAGCCTTAGGTTGCGCCTTAACCCAGGTGAGAGAGAATGGCCTCTAGGCTGTGCCAACTGCATGCCTCCAGGCATTTCAACTTTAATTGAGATTAACAAGGCTCTTACTGAATGTAATTAGCCATCCGTCCACTACATGGGGATAGGGAGCTGTACAGGCCATGAATATGTCTTGGCAAAAAAGTTCTGTAGTTTTTCAAAGGGCGCCTTGACAAATACATAAATAAGATGGAAATAGAGGCATATGGTCCCCAGAAGGGTAGGAGTTTTAGTTCAGTCAGGCAGCATGGTCAATGTAGGCCTGAAGGGCTGGAGGATCTGTTCCTGTGTTTTAATTTTCTTTGTTCTTTATACGAACATCCAAATTAGGAGCAGGAGGAGGCTATTCAATTCATTGAGTGCTGCACCACACAATAAAATTAAGGCTGATCTAATTGCACCCTCAATTCCACATTCCTGCTTACCCCTGATATCCTTTCACCCCTTGGCCTATCAAGAATCTATTTAGTTCTGCCTTAAAAATCTTCAAAGACTTTGCTCCCACCACCTTTTGAGAAAGAGAGTTCTAAGTACTTACAATCCACAGAGAGAGAAAAAATATCCTCATCTTTGTCTGAAATGAGTATTTTGAAACAGTGACCTGGAGTATAAATTCTCCCACAAGAGGAAACATCCTTTCACATCCACCCTGTCAAGATTCCTCAAGATCTATGTATTTCAATCAAGTTTCTTACTCTTCTAAACTCCAACAGATATAACTCTAGCCTGTCTAACTAAAACAACCACCCAATCAGGTATTAATTTCATAAATTCTGAACTGCTTACAGCGGATTTATATTTATGAAAAGGAAACCAGTCCTGTATGCAGTATTCCAGGAATGACTTCACCAATGCCTTGTATAACTGAAGCATATTTTCCTACAATTTGTACTCCATTCCTCATTGCAATAAATGATAACATTCCATTAGCTTTTTTGTTGTAACTGCATGCTTACCTGGTTGATTTGTACACAAGGGCATCTAGATGCCTATGTCTAGAGCTCTGCAATCTTTCACTGTTTAATTAATATGTTTCTTCCATAATTTTACTGCCAAAGTGCAAAATTTCACACTTTTCCATATTATAAACCATTTGCCAGGATTTTGTCCGCTCACTTGTCTTATCCTTATAATCTCCTTGTGCCCTCTTCAGATCTTACTACTATAACCTATCTTTATATTATCAGCAAATTTAGCAACCATTATCTTCAGTCCATTGATTCAAGTCATTTATATAAAACTGTAAATGTTAAGACCCCTGCGGCTCACTACTCATTATAACTTGCCAACCAGAAAAAGACCCACTTATGCCTACTCTCTGGATCAATGCCATGTGCTTTTATATTTTTGCAGTAATCTTCAGAGTGGCACCTTAACAAATGCCTTCTGGCAATCTAAATTTGGCATTCCTGTCAGTGCCAGCATTTTCAGGCCATGCTTGCCTCTGTATCAATCCCTGTTGGGGCCTAACAATCCTGCCCAGAGGCTCAGTACAGGCTATTGGGGTTGTCGGACAAATTGCATTTGCCACACAAGAGATCAGCAGAGTTGTAAAGTTTGATCTCACCCTTCTAGTTGGATGGGATTACATAGGATGAATGATAATAGATTAAAGCAAAAGATAAAAGCAACTCTGCAGTAGAGAATGAGAAATCATTGATTTTGTTTTAAAGAGGATCCTCAGGTTTCATGCGGAGAATTCATCATAGCTGCACAAAAGTACTGAGGAAGGCACATTATTGAAACTCTTTTTAAAAATACTGTCTTGAGCTTCATTGGCAATAAGGTCCAGTTTCAATCCCTGATTTTTGCTGCATTAGCTTTTATTAGCTGGGATGGATACAAGGGCTCTGAATTTAATCTAATATTCTCCAGCCTAAAAAGGAAAATTGCACCAAGTTATATAGACAATAGAACATGGAAAAATAACATTTGACCCAACCAATCATGCTGGTGTTTATCCTCCAAGAATAGACATCAACAAGAAAGCTCTAGATTCTGATCATTATTCCAATGACACAATAAACTGTATGTAAATGGTCAGTGAGGAATTGGAGTTTGCATTAGTTGCTGAGAACTCAGCTGAGTTCACGTAAGAAAACTGGAAAGGAACATAGAAACCAAGATAACCAGGCACAACTCCTCAAGCTTACTCTGTTATTTGGTTAGATTATGCCGGCGTTGGACTGGGTTGGGCAAGATAAAAAGTCACACAACACCAGGTTAAAGTCAAACATATTTATTTGGAATCACAAGCTTTCAGAGCACTGAATCTTCATCAGTTTGATTGTGGCTGATCTGTATGTCAACTCCAATGATCTGTCTTTAGTTCAGATCCCATTATAACCAAGCCAAACAAAAATCTAGCATCTCACATTTGCAATTTTCAATTGTATGTGGAGAGAGTTCTGAATTTTCACAACCCTTTGTTCAAAAAACACCTTTTGACGTCAAACCTGAATGACTCAGTGCTAATTCTAAATTTGTGCCCCCTGGTTCTGGGCTGTCCCACAGAAGACATAGGCCTGAATATCACTTTTTGTGATGGAGTGGGGTGGGAGGTTTGATTGCTTGGACTGATGCCCTGTGGGATCTGCCCTTCCTGTCCCAGGCACAATTTTACAGTGGGACAGGGAGGGTCTTGGATAGGAGGTCTACCTTTGGCTCAATTAAGGACCTGAAGTGGCCATTTAACCCCATAAAGGGCCTTTTCTTGCTTTGCGTCAATTTTCAGTCTGGCAGGCACCAGATAACTGAGGGTGGGACATAAAGAAATTTCACCATTTTAGATCTCGGGCAGAAAGGAGTGGGGTGGGAGCACTTGCATCAAAAACCCCCTTCTTATTGTGGATGCTTTCTCCTCAAGGATCAGATACCTCTGGGCCTCCCAGCAAACTCTCTCGATGGTGGGCATTGCACATCTTCTAAGTGAAAAATTCAGCCCATTGTTTGTCAATATAGTAAAATCTTTAAAAATACCTCAATTAGTTTACCTATTAATTGTATAGAGATTGTATATAATTTATATATAAATATATATTTATAAAAATTTATATATATACATATATATGTTTATATGTATGTATATACAGTCTTACCTATGCACCCTGCCTTTGTAGTTTTATTATTTTAGTTCCATCGCATTTGGAAGAAAGCAAAAGTTCTGGTGCAATTAATCATCATGTCTGCTTATGTTAAGTACTTGGTTTATCTATATTAGCAATCTCTCCTATTCCTAATTAGGTGACAGTTTAATCAGGATAAAAGCAAATCAAAGTTAGTAAAAGATTGAAAGCTTTTTTTTTTGATTTGCTATATGTTTCAGTAAGTCATGGAAAAGGCAGGAACTCAAAGAATCCAAGGATTCCATTGCAATTGCACAGCTGAAATTCTCCAGGATCACAATATCAGTTTTCAACCTAAAGCCAGCTACTTGGTAACAGCTTGAAAATGGTGTCAACTAACAAAATAGCACAGAACATTGGACTAGACACAAAAGATGTGAAAAAAATGGTTTGTTGTTATCTATACATTGCTGAATAATTCACAACTTCACTAAATCATGTTAGCAATGCTGATCATTTATCATTTTCTTTTCACTTGCAGTATTATCCTTATCTGTTCTGTAATATTAGTTGACTCTTTGCTGGGTCATCAGGTGCACTCCAACAATTCAGCCAAATAACTATCATTCAATTTTAAACTTTAACATTAAATACTGTCAGACTGTACAAGTGAAATATCAGCTGGCCCTGACTGTGTTCCTTACACAACATCCACATGTAGTAAATCACCCGGAAAGAATCATCATTGGGAATCTTTCTTAATCTTTGAACCTGAAACTTGCTTCAGTTCCAAGCTTATTTTAGCACAAACTGGGGTTCAAAGGCTTCTCAAAAATTAATCATTGTGCACAAAGCCTCTTGCACTGTTTCTGATAGACGTGACCATTTCAAGTTTTTTTGTGTAAAGTTATTATGAATTATTGAGTGATGACCAGTGTCATGTGGCAATTCAGCTTCACCACTGCAATATGATCTATGAAATAAATGGGGTAATTCCACAATCCTGCCCTCCAGTGAAAAGGCACATGTACAGGGAGAAAAACAATGAAAGGCTGCAATATTTTAACCCTATCTCAAACCTGTGAAAAAGGTTTGGGGTCAAAAAGCATGGAATTGACCCTAAGGATAATCAAAACATAATGAGATAAAAGCATTTTTTGAACCAGTGTCCTAATGTTTTAACCACTGCTTTCCAAACATTCTGGGATGCTGAGAAGTACAGTAAAAACTATATAAACGGTGTCATTCTATAGATTTTCTCTCAACAGTATTGAGATGATTTATGAATTGCCAGCTATAAGCTAAACACATACTAGCAATGGTTCATGCTTCTTTCACTCAACTCTTTGAGAACAGCTCTTTTACTTCTGTAATAATGGAGAATTAACTTACCAGGATGTAGGGAAAAAGGACAAAATGTTTGTGTGTTGGAAAGCAGGCAAGAACCTGCTTTTTTTTTGCATTTAGTTTGACTGTGATCATTAGCACTCAAGAAACTCTCGTTGGCTAGGCAGCTGTGACATTTGGGTGAAGTTAGAAGCTGGAATTCTGTTCTTAAGTCACAGTGCCTGGGTTTCCTAGGCTTGCTCGAACTTGCGAGTTGAGCAAGGTGTGTGGCTTGACGGATTTAGACAATTGACACAATAAAGGCTTTACAAACCAAGATATTTCCGCTGCTTCTTTGCCAAAGTGAAGGACATTTGTACACTGGACTTGTCTGATTATATGTTGTCACTGTTTCGGAGGTAATTCCTGACACTTAAAAAGTCATTTCTGCTACTGTGGAGTTTTTACTTTTGATCAGCACTTTTTAGCTGTTGACCTTCTCAGCAGCATGGCTGCAACTTTTTCAACTTTACATGGACCTCTGAAGAGGAACCAGAGGAATCAGCAGCCTTCTCCTCAAACACTTGCTGCTGAACAGACCAGAGATGAAACAGACCAGTTCCAGCTTGTGGGAGGTATGAAGACAGAAATTTCTCAACATGCTTTAATGCGCATATTTCAGATTGCTCAAACTTTCCTGTTGGGTAGATGCTGATGTTTGTGTGTCAGTATGGGTGTCTTTCGCTATTTACAAGATCTTACTAGTCGGCAGAAACCGTAACTGGTGATGTCTAGGATTCTCAAATTCTACAAAGACAAGAAACAATCTCTGACCTCCCCATTCTACCTCAAATTTTCAATAGGCCGTGAGAGCAGGAATGGAGACAGGTAGATATCCATTAAAGAGATGGATGATACCTTTGTGTAACTTTGCAACAGAGGCAGAGAAGCATTATAACTGGTGCCATTTGGTCTCAAAAGACTACTGTCAAACAAACAATTGGTCTTTTGAACATGTAGTTCTAATGTCTTTCTCATTCAAGTGATGGTCTCCAGTACACCCTCTCAAGGATGCACATTATAGTGGTCTGAGGTGCTATATGTAGCCTTGCCTTCCAGAGGTGTGTGGACCTTGAAGGAGAACAAGTGCTGGAATGACAAAGTTCTTTGGAGAAGGAGGATGCAGAGTAAGATGTGGAGGATGCAATAGAGAACAATACCCATGCTTTAGAGGGAGTTTTGCTGGAACCAACATTGGAGCCAAGGCATTTATCAGAGTGGTTTGAGGATCATTCTGATCCGAAGTGGAGTTCTATTTGTCCTGTAGGACAGTTGGACTCTGCGACTTACCTTCCTCTGGCAACCCATCCATAATTCACATAGCCCTGTCATGATATATACCTGTGTAACAGGATTATAAATCTTTAAAGGCATATTTTAAAGATTACGTTTTGAAAATAAATGAAACTGGAACATAAGATGGCTCCTCTGAGCTATCGGACAGTTTTTGTGGATAAACCACTTTGTCTCTCGAGGACAAGGAGGACAAAAGTCCCTTTTCTGATATTGACTTACTGTGGTTTTGGCTAGGAGATAAGTAAATCTATATTGTCACATTCATTTTATAAAAGCAAATATGCCCCATCAAATCTAAAGGCTTTGGCCACCTAAAAAAAACCACAAGTGGAGAATTCTTCAGACTGTGAGTTTAATTACCATATCCAATATATGTGATCATGAATTGATATTGATGTGAAGTTACATTATACAGTAGCCATATTATAGCAGAAAATTCAAACTGCTTTTTAAGGAAATTTTCAGAGAAACAGATAGAATTCCTTCAAATGGAGAGATTGTTTGACAAAAATCAGTGACTGCTGCAGGCAGTTAAGCTACAAAGTAACTAAATATCTTGAAAAAGAAACTAAGATTCTCTATCCTTTAACTCTTGACTCTTCAAGTCTACATGTGAAAGCAACCTGCAGGAAAATCAACTCCAGGAACCATCATGTACATGATGCTGAAACCTCTGCATTTTCAAAACCTTCTCTTCAGTTGAAGTAACAAATCAACTACGAAACATCAAGCTCTGAGTTAACTTCCATTTTTTATCTACTGTTTACCTTCAACTGTATCCACTTTTTGTGTATGAAATTGTGCAGGTGAGTTGAGTGAGTGAAATGCCATGTTTTCATTAATCTCCACAATAAGTGTATAAAAAACAAACTGACTTCCTTCTTAAAATATAAAAGCTCGCTGCTGCATTATTTAAATTGAGTCAATCTCTTTGAAGACCAAAAATATATTCATCCACGTGCAAATAAATTTGATAATTGGCGAACAATGTTAGTAATTGTCCATGACAACTCTGAATGTTTCTATTGTTACCAACATAGAACATAGAACATTACAGCACAGAACAGGCCCTTCGGCCTTCGATGTTGCGCCGACCAATATAAAAAGCAATGCCCCTCCAAACAAAACCATTCCCTTCTCTTCCATATACTTATCAACTAACCTCTTAAACGCCACCAAACTTGGCGCATCTACAACTGCTGCAGGCAGGGCATTCCACTCCCGAACCACCCTTTGGTTAAAGAACCTGCCTCTGATATCCGTCCTATAACTATCACCCCTTAATTTAAAGCTGTGTCCCCTCGTGCTAGCTTTCTCCATCCTAGGAAAAAGGCTATCACTGTCCACCCTATCTAAACCTCTAATCATCTTATATGTTACAATAAGGTCTCCTCTTAGCCACCTTCTTTCTAACGAAAACAACCTCAAAATCCCTCAGCCTCTCTTCATAAGACCTGCCCTCCATACCAGGCAACATCCTGGTAAACCTCCTCTGTACCCTCTCCAATGCCTCCACATCTTTCTTATAATGCGGGGACCAGAACTGCACACAATACTCCAAGTGCGCCGCACTAGAGTTTTGTACAGTTGCAACATGACGTTGCGGCTCCGAAATTCAATCCCTCTACCAATAAAATCCAAGACTCCATATGCCTTCCTAACAACCTTCTCGACCTGACTGCCTACTTTCAGGGATCTATGCACATACACACCAAGATCCCTCTGTTCATCTAGACTACTAAGAATCCTACCATTTTCCCTATACTCTACACATTTATTATTTCTGCCATAGTGCATTCCCTCACACTTTTCCACATTAAACTCCATTTGCCACCTCTCGGCCCAGCTCTGCAACTTGTCTAAGTCCCTCTGCAAACTATAACACCCCTCTTCACTATCTAACACCCCTCTTCACTATCTAAAACATTGGATGGAATACAATTTTTCAGCAAACCCACTGTCTAAAGTGCAGACCTGATTTGATTAATGTCATATGTATTAGTATACAGTGAAAAGTGTTGTTTCTTGAGTACTGTATAGACAAAGTATACTGTATATAGAAAATGAAAGGAGGGGTTGCAGAATGTAGTGCTACTATCACAGCTAGGGTGTATAAGAGTTTGAGTAGAGTTTTAAAAGCATAGAATGAGAGTAAAAGATAAAGTTAGAGAGGGTTTGCTGGCAACAGCTCACAAGAAGTTGACACACTCTGGAGCCATCCAGAGCCATCTCTCTCTTTATGGTAATCTCCCATTTCTTGCTCCTTCTTTTCTTGTCATCAAGTATGAAAACTCAATTGTTCTCATCATTAATACAGAAATTGTAAGCCAAAAATCAGAAAGTGTAATTAATGACTCAGTGACCTATACTCACAGCTGCTCCTATGGCGAGTTTCTCCTGTTTCTGGAGAACCTGCTCACTTATTTCTGCACGCAGCTGAGATGCCTGTGGCAGTTGTTCCCATCTGGAGATGACTTTGGCTGCAACACCAGGGACAGCCTCTGTCACATAGGGCTTTGTGCAGATGACTGCTCATTTAGAGAGGCCAAGGAAGTGAATGATGATGATGGCATCCTGTGAGCAAACTTTTCACCTCATCATAGAACATAGAACATAGAACATTACAGCACAGAACAGGCCCTTCGGCCTTCGATGTTGTGCCGACCAAAATAAAAAGCAATGCCCCTCCAAACTAAACCATTCCCTTCTCTTCCATATACTTATCAATTAACCTCTTAAACGCCACCAAACTTGGCGCATCTACAACAGCTGCAGGCAGGGCATTCCACTCCCTAATCACTCTTTGAGTAAAGAACCTACCTCTGATATCCGTCCTATAACTCATACCCCTTAATTTAAAGCTGTGTCATCTGAGACTTCCTCAACATTTCCATGCTTTACTTGCCCATTGGAGGGAATCACTGGCTGGGGTGTTATTGGAATCCTTTCCATGTATTTTTTTCACATCGGTGCCATTGAACAGTCAATTCTACAGAATGTGTCATGCACTCAGCGCATGCCTATTTACTGCTTCTGCACCCACTCAAAGTGATGTCACGCAAGTTTGGCCACTCTCTCAAAACCTTGAGACATGGCAGAGTGCACCTTCTAAATGGATTCAACCATTCTGTACCTGTGATTCTGCACCAGCTGAGGAAACCCAAACAGGTGGGCATACATCTCAAACTATTGGTACTGATATCACACCTTTTTGTGATTCCTGAGGCTCTGCATCGTCACCCAGCTAAGCATCACCGTCTCTGTCATGCATTCTGTGATAAGGGCTGTCCACAATTGTCTCTGTCACCTCCCTGTCAACTCCTCCTGTGCACTAATGCTTCCCCTATGCCACTGAGCTCGATTAGGACATGCTGAGGTTAGTACATCTTAGTGAAATTGAGTTTGAATGATGTGACTGTGTTGGTTCTGGCCTTTCGTCATCCAACAGTAACATCCCTCTTTCAGCTGCTGGCTCGACCTCCACAGTTACCCTTGGATGAGACTCAAAAAGTACGATATGGGAACTTGCTGTAGTTAGCAGAGGCCTCTTTAGAGCTAAATCATGACATTATAATTGTTTTTTTTTAGTCATTCCTTGGGCATGGCCATTGCTGGCTGGCCAGCATTTATTACCCATCTCTCGTTGCTCTTAAATTGAGTGGCTTGTGAGGCCATTTCAGAGGGCAGTTGAGAGTCAAACCACACTGCTGTGATCTGAAGTCACATGTAGTTCAAAACAGATAAGGATGGATTTCCTTCCTTAAAGGACACTAGTGAACTGGATGGATTTTTCCAATAATACGGCACTGTAGCACAGTGGTTAGCACTGCTGCTTCACAGCTCCAGGGTCCTGGGTTTGAATCCTGGCTTGGGTCACTGTCTGTGTGGAGTTTGCACATTGTCCCCCTGTCTGCATGGGTTTCCTCCAGGTATTCCGGTTTCCTCCCACTGTCCAAAGGTGTGTGGGTTAGGTTGATTGGCCATCCTAAGAAATTGTCTCTTAGTGTCCAGGGATGTGTAGGTTAGAGGATAGGGGGGGTAGGGCCTGTGTGGAATTGTGTTCGGTGCAGACTCGATGGACTGAGGGGCCTCTTTCTGCACTGTAAGGTTCCATGGTTCTATGAATAATCGACAAGGGTTTCAGGATTATCAGTAGATTCTTGATTCCAGGTCTTTTTTTATTGAATTCGAATTCCACCAGCTGCCGTGGTGAATTCAAATGCCAGAATATTAGCTGAGTTTCTGGATTAATAGTCAAGTGATAATGTCATGAGGCCCTCGCCTCGCCAGATATATACTGGCATGGCATTGACTGAGAGGAGTGTACTCCAATCCCTTTCACCTGAGGATTTAGATATTTTTCAGCCTGTCTGAAGGTTTTCCATCTCTCCATTACCCCCTCCTTGATGTGTTGCTGCACTCACCACTGCAGTAGCCGTCTCCTCCATAGAAGTAAGAATACAGGCTGGAGCATTCAAGCACCGGAGTTAATCCTCTCTCTGCTGCTATATTCTCATTTCTTCTGCAAAGTTAAGAAAACAGTTTCTAGCCTCACCATTTGCAGTGAAACAATCAGATGAGATTTGAGAGTCCTCACTGTTGCTAGGTTTCTGAGCTATGCTCAGGGCTCAGTATTTCTTCTGGGCACTCAATTCTCTCATGTTCAGGAGTACCAGGTAGCCTCAGGCTGAGGAGTTCAGCTGTATGTTATTGACTACGTACCCGAAGGCCTCTCATGTGAGTTTTGCCAGATCTGGGGCCATTGAAATGCTTGCATCCTTAAACCTACGTAGTCCTCACAATGCCATGGTTATTTATAGCATAAGTCACTCCAGTCATGCCTCCATATTTCAAAGGAAACATCCTCTCTTTGGTCAAGCTGCCCCAGGATCGTGAATGTCTGGATAAGATTATCTCTGATTCTTTGAAACATCAACGCAATTCTAATTTGCTCATAGGACAACTCATTCATGGTGGAAATCAGCCTAAAGAACCTTGTCTGAATATCTCCAGTGCAAGTATATCACATATCAATTTGTTTGTTTTATTGTTATCTGTGATCAAAGTGTTTTCAAAGAACAAAATAGCACGGGAAACAGACCCTTCGACCCAACAAGCCTGCGCCGCCACCCTGATGTTCCCACCTCTACCTGTGATCCCTGTCTATGTTTATAGATCTATGGATTAAAAACCAAATTTGAGACAATTTAGGGAGAATTTGTTTTGCCAATTAGCCTAAGAGCACATCTTTGGGATGTGGGAGGAAACCGGAGCACCCGGAGAAAACCCACGCAAGCACGGGGAGAATGCGCAAACTCCCACAGACACAGGCCCAATCCATGTATCTGCACAGCACAGCGATAGTCACTGAGCTGTCGTGTTGCCCATCAAATGGTCCAGGTCAAGTGTACACTAACGATGGGAAGCACTAGGATACTCCCAAAAAAAAAATCCAAGAGCAGCCCTCTCACGACCCATCGCGTGTATGCCCCTTGTTAGACAACAAGGTGGACCAAAGCACCTGTAGGATAAAAACAAGTACATGAAAAGAGTTTTACAGCACAGAAACAGACCCTTTGGCCCAACTTGTCCATGCCGCCTTTTCTATAAACTCCTAAGCTAATCTAATTGCCCGCATTTGGCCCGTATCACTCTATATCCAGCCTACCCATGTAACTGTATAAATGCTTTTTAACAGAGGACGGCATAGTAGTTAGCATTGCTGCTTCATAGCTCCAGGGACCTGGGTTTAACTCCCAGCTTGAGTCACTGTCTGCATGGAATTTTCACATTCTCCACGTGTCTGTGTAGGTTTCCTTCAGGTGCTACGGTTTCCTCCCACAATCCAAAGATGTGCAGGTTAGGTTGATTGGCCGTGCTACAGTTGCCCCTTAGTGTTCTGAAATGCATAGATTAGAGGGATTAGTGGGTAAATATGTAGGACCTGGGTGTGATTGTGATCGGTGCGGACTCGATAGGTCAAATGGCGTCTTTCTGCACTATAGGATTTTCTATGATTCTATGAAAAGACAAAATTGTACCCATCTCTACTTTTACATCTGGCAGCTTGTTCCAAACACTCACCACCCTCTGTGTGAAAGAATTGCTTCTCTGGACACTTCTGTATTTCTCCCCTCTCACCTCTAGTTTCAGACCCTCTTACCTTTGGGAAAAGATATTGATCTATGCCCCTCATTATGTTATAGACCTCTGTAAGATCACCCCTCAGCCTTCTATGTTCCAGAGAAAGAGTCCCAATTTATCTAGCTTCTCCTTACATGAAGTCTCAGTAGCATCCTAGTAAATCTCTTCTGCACTCTTTCTAGTTTAATAATATCCTTTCTATAATAGGATGACCAGAACTGCACACAGAATTCCAAATGTGGCCTTACCAATGTCTTGTATACTTCAACAAGATGTCCCAAATCCTGTATTCAATGTTCTGACCAATGAAACCAAGCATGCTGAATACCTTCTTCACCATTCTGTCCACTTATGACTCAGCTTTCAAGGATCTATGAACATGTACCCCTAGATCTCTTTGTTCAGAACTCTCCCCAGTGCCCTAGCATTAACTGAGTAAGTCCTGCCCTGGTTCAATCTACCAAAATGCAATACCTTGCATTTATCTAAATTAAACTCCATTTGTCAGCCCACTGGCCCAATTGATCAAGATCCCATTGCGATCGGAGATAACTTTCTTCATTGTCCACTATGCTCACAATCTTTGCAGGAAGGTCTGCAACCTTCCTAACCATGCCCCCTATATTCTCATTGAAATCATTAAGATAAATGACAAATAACAGTGAACCCAGCACTAATCTCTGAGGCACACCACTGGTCACAGGCCTCTAATTGGAAAAACAACCATCTATAATTATCCTCTGGCTTCTGTCAAGAAGCTAATTCTGTATCCATTTAGATATCTCACCCTGGATCCTGTGAGATTTAACTTTATGCAACAACCTATCATGCTGTACCTTGTCAAAGGCCTTGCTAAAGTCCATGTAGACAACATCAGCTGCATTGCCCTCATCTGTCTCATTAGCCACCCTTCAAAAAACTCAATCAAATTTGTGAGACATGATTTTCTACTCCAAAGCCATGCTGACAGTCTCTAATCGCTCCTTGTGTCTCTAAACGCCTGTAGATCCTGTCTCTCAAAATACCTTCCAACAATTTACCCACCACAGATGTGGGGCTCACTGGCCTGTAGTTCCCAGGCTTTTCCCTGCTGCCTTTTTTAAACAAAGGCACAACATTTGCCACTCTCCAATTTTCAGGCACCTCACCCGCGACTGTTGATGATTCAAACATCTCTGCTAGAAGACGTGCAATTTCCTCCCAAGCTTCCCAAAGTGTCCTGAGATACACTTCATTAGATTCCAAAGGTTTATCTACCTTAATGTGCTTTAAGACTTCTAGCAACTCTTTTTCTGTAATATGTACACTCCTCAAAGCATCACTATTTATTTCCCCAAGTTCCCTAATGTCCATGCTTTTCTCAACAGTCAATATTGATGAGGAATATTCATTTAGAATCCCACTCAACTCTTGTGGATCTGTAGATAGATGATCTTGTTGATCCTTAAGAGGACCTACTCTCTCCCTAGGGGCTCCCTTTTGCCCTTTATGTATTTGTAGTGAGGTTAATGTGTTTTCTTCCCCTCAGAGTATTTTTTTCCAATTTAAATGATTTCCAGCAATACGTTTTGGTGAATATTAAAGTAAAGAGGCTTATTCATTGCACCCACTTGCCCCAGAATTTTAAAACGTGACATTCATTGACAGCCCTTGACATCAAGGCTGCATTCGACTGGGTATGGCATCGAGGAGCCCTAGCCAAACTGGAATCAATGAGTACGAGGGGAAAACCCTCCACTGGTTGGAGTCATACCCAGTCCATAAGAAGATTGTGGTTGTGGAGGATCAGTCTTCCTAGCTCCAAGACATCTCTGCAGGAATCCTTCAGGGTAGTGTCCTAGGTCCAACCATCTTCAGCTGCTTCATCAATGACTTTCCCTCTGTCATAGGGTCAGAAGCGGGGATGTTCACTGATGATTGCACAATGTTCAGCACCATTCGCAACTCCTCACATACTGAAGCAGTCCATTCTCAAACGAAACAAAATCTGAGCAATATTCAGGCTTTGGACTGACAAGTGGCAAGTAAATTCACGCATACAAATGCCAAGCGATGACCATCATCAAGAAGAGACACTCTAACCACCGCTAAACCATCACTGAATCTCCCACTGCCAATATCCTTGAGGTTACCATTGACCAGAAATTCACCTGGACTCACCACATAAGCACAGTGACCAGAAGAGCAGGTCAGAGGCTAGGAATACTGCAATGAGTAGTCCATCTCCTGAATCTCAAGCCTATCTGCCATCTACAAGGCACAAGTGAGAAGTATGATGGAATACTCCCCACTTGCCTGGATGGGTGCAGCTCCAACAGAAGCTTATCCCATCTAAGACAAAGCAACCCACTTGATTGGCAACATCAAATTCCTCCACAACTGAAGCTTAATAGCAGCAGTTCACCAAACATCCTTAGATGGCACCTTCCAAACCCACAACTACTTCTGTCTAGAAGAACAAGGGCAGCAGATAAATGGAGTTCCCCTCCAAGCCACTCACCATCCTGAACTGAAAAAAAAATCACCGTTCCTTCACAGTCGCAGGGTCAAAATCTTGCAATTCCCTTCCTAACAGCATTGTGGGTCAATCTGCAGAATGTGGACTGCAACAATTCAAGAAAGTAGCTCACCAATATTTTCACGAGGGCAACTAGGGATGGGCAATAAATGCTGGCCAAACGGCAATGCCCGTAGCCCACAAATGAATTTTTTAAAAATCATACAAAGATCAGTTGTAGTTTGGAAAAAAAGACAACCACAATCTGGAGTTAATTCAACCTGATTTGTGACAAGCCTGTTGCTCATTGAATGAGTTATGTTTTAGACGGAGTGGTAGTCCTGTAAAAGCAGCACATTCTCAGTAAGTGGTGAGCCTTCTTGGAGTTGAATTGCAAGAAGGTCAACTCTAAGGTGATTTTGACATTTGAACAGGTTGTGAGGAGAATCCTGTGACCTGTTTCAAGTTCCAAAGTCACTTTTCAAAGAAGGTAGTATGGTAAACATCCTGTGTTATGGCCGTTTACACCTGAAAGTTTCAAATAGCCAAGTTCTTGATATTATGGTGGCTTCCCCACTCAAAGACAATGAAAGGTCAGTGAGATCCATTTCATATTCATCCAGCATCCATTGCATTTTGATATTTCTATTGTCATGGTCCTTTCTGGTAACGCATCATTATTAACAAAGTGATGTGCGAATTTCATAAGTGCTTGTGATTGTCCTTCTTTTAATTAAATATTTGCTTGATACTCAGGACAATCTGGAGCTGAGTACTGCCAAGTCAGGTAATATGCTGCAGTCACCTTAAACAGCTTTGATGCCCACTTTTATTAAAATATAGCTTTAAAATTTGTACTGGGCATGACATCTTCCTTAATTGAGGAGATGATATAGAGATGCCGGCGTTGGACTGGGGTAAACTCAGTAAGAGTCTGGCAACACCATTTTTAAATCCAACCGATTTATTTAATAGTAAATCTGCAAGCTTTCGACTTTCATCTTCGTCAGGCAAATGCAGTGTTCTGGACCACAATGTTCTTCGGAACATTGAAGGAAATTGGAGCACCTGAACGAAGCCCACACAGACGTGGGAAGAACATGCAAAGCTGTAACAAACATCTTTAATATTGTATTCCGTACCTCTTGCAGCAAAGGCTAACATTTGAGTTGCCTCCCTAATTGCCTCCATATCCATTTCTCTACTTGTACGAGGACAGTCAGATCCCTTTGTACTACAGCATTCTGCAGTCTCTCTTCTTTGAAATAATAGGCTGTTTCTCAATTCTTCCAGCTAAAATAACTTAAGATGGACCCTTCTTCCAAGAATGTAAACTATTGACATCCCAAAACTGATCCACAAGTTTGCCAACTTGAAAATTACCAATTTATCCCAACTCTGTTTCCTGTTAGTCAATCTTTTATCCATGCTAATATATCATTCAAACTGATAAAGTAACCTTTTATATGACCCAGTATGCCCAATTCACTAACATTACAATTGTATTTTTTTTTTGCTGCTAATATTTTTATGTTTCTGTATATGTATATTTTGATAACACTGCTGCAGATTCATAAAAGGCCTTGTGCAGTGGACTGGAACACCAACACACTGTGTTTTGGTATATTAAGGTGGTTGTTCACATATACAATTTTTTCTGCATGGTGTGTTTCTAATGTTATACCATTCAGAGGCAGAATGAAGGTTAAACAATTTCTCAAGGAGTGTTCTCCCTGCACCTCCCAGTCCATCTTCTTCCAGTATTCACACACTTACATTTCAGTAGTAATTTAGACAAATGTCAGGCGAACAATAGCTTTTGATTTTAATTAATGTTTTGTAGCATGTACAGAATACTCAGATAAAAAAACCATATTCACACAAAGTAATTTATTCATTACCATTGGAAGTTTTTACTGTCATCATTGAGTTTTCCAACCTCTTGATATCGACATTGCAACTTTTTGGCTTCAAATGCTTCAGGCAGTATCTAGAGCGGAAAAACACTACGTACTTCATTGCGCACTGCAAACCTTATCAAGAGCTTCTGTATTTGTATGTTTAACACCGAAGATGCTATGCATAAACATCTGTGCTAAAACAATTTAATAACATGCTATTCTTTCCTACCTTGCAGCAACAAAACTGATTCTCTTTAATCACAATGAAAAGAACACAAGACAAGTTGATAGGAGCGTTCTGTGCTCACATTACACAATGTTTACAGTCTGGTTCCAAGCTTGGATCAGAACCAAATTCATCCAAACTGGAACTAGTAATTCATTTCAAAGACTTGAGTTTCAGTTCAGACATTCACCTATTCTTGAGATGACATTAGAGTTAGGATATTCTGTTGATCCAAGTCCATTTTTTCTCTTGTTTAACACACACACACCCACAACCCCCCCCCCCCCCCCCCCCACCCCCGCCGTCCACTTCCATCTTAAATTTTAGACATTTATGAGTTCAAAATAAAAGATCGTTTTTGCAGGTCTTTTTACATACCACATTCTGCAGCTTCTCAGATTATTACTATCGTTATCTTCTCTCCTTGCTGTTACTCAGACTGCCCGGCCTGAATGTTAGCACTGAAATGTCAGGGCAGGCAGTTAATGAAAACTTTGCCTAGAGTAGGAAGCACAGACATCCTGATTTGTACCAATTACACACCTCAAACCATCTTTGAAATGTTGAGGTAAAGTGTATATTTGTGGCAATGTGTGAAATATTTTAAAAGACCTGCAGTGTGACACTGATAACAGCACCACTGCCCAAGCTGAAACCAGTTGCTATAATACAACTTAACTGCTCTCTTGGATATGTACCAGAGGAACGAAAACAATGGCAGATTTACTTTAGACTTGTTCAGTTTGCATACTTGTGTTATTTCTTGGCATATGGAGGGGACATAGCTTTAAATTAAGGGGTGGTGGTTATCGGACGGATGTCAGAGGTAGGTTCTTACCCACCAGAGGGTGGTAAGGGTATGGAATGCCCTGCCTGCATCAGTTGTAGATGGGTCAAGTTTGGTGGCATTTAAGAGGTTAGTAGATAAGTTTATGGACGAAAAGGAAATGGTTTAGGTTAGAGGGTCATTGCTTTTTCCTAATTGGTCGGCGCAACATCGAAGGCCGAAGGGCCTGTTCTGCACTGTAATGTTCTATGTTATTTGTGAGTATTCTGAATTATCATTATTATTTGAAGCAAAATTGCATCATCTTCAGATTTCATTTAATCTTGATGATGGAAAGTACACCAGTGGATGTCCCCCTTCAAAATAAGTACTCTTGCCTGAGTACTACTGAGGGGACAGCTCATCCAAGGGAGGCAGCGGTGGCCAGCTCCCTGGAGCTGAACAAAAACAAAAACCTAAAAAACAGAGCAAAAAGGCAGTGCTTATAGGGGACTCCCTAGTGAGGGGGGCGGACAGGCGTTTTTGTGGACTCAGACGGGAGTCGCGGATGGTGGTATGTCTCCCTGGAGCTGGGATTTGGGATGTCTCTGGACGCGTCCCAGACATCCTGAAAGGGGAGGGTGAGGAACTGGAAGTTGTAGTACATATAGGTACTACTGACATAGACAGGAAGAGGGAAGTGGACATGAAAAGGGATTATAGGGAACTGGGTAGGCAGCTAAGAAAGAGGAAAGCGAAGGTAGTAATCTCAGGATTGCTGCCTGCGCCTCGGGAGAGTGAGAGCAGGAATAGTATGAGGTGGAGGTTGAATACGTGGCTGAGGGACTGGCGCAGGGGGCAGGGATTCCGGTTCCTGGATCATTGGGACCTCTTTAGGGGCAGGTGTGACCTGTACAGCAAAGACGGGTGGCACCTGAATCCCAGGGGGACTAATATCTTGGCGGGAAGACTGGCTAGGGCTATGGGGGGACTTTAAACTAGAAAGGTTAGGGGGAGGGAATAGTGATGTGGAGACTGGGAGCAAGGAAGTTAGTTCCCAGGTAGGGAAGGACTCTAGGCAGGATGAGAGGCAGGTTAGACGAGTGGGGGAGAAGGGAAATGTCTAGTCTGAGGGACTGAGGTGTGTCTATTTTAATGCCAGGAGTGTAGTAAATAAGGTGGATGAACTTAGGGCGTGGATTGCTGCTTGGGATGGTGATGTGGTGGCCATTAGAGAGACTTGGATGTCTCAGGGACAGGACTGGGTACTACAGGTCCCGGGATTCAGATCCTTCAGGAAGGACAGGGAGGGAGGCAAAAGAGGGGGTGGAGTGGCACGGTTGATCAGGGACAGTGTCATGGCTGCAGAGAAGGTGGATACCGAGGAGGGAATGTCTACGGAGTCTCTGTGGGTGGAAGTTAGGAATAGCAAAGGGTCGGTGACATTGCTGGGTGTATTCTATAGGCCGCCTAATAGTGACAGGGAAGTTGAGGTGCAGATAGGGAAACAGATACTGGAGAGATGTAGAAATAACAGATTTGTTGTGATGGGAGACTTCAATTTCCCAAACATCGAGTGGAATATCCCAAGGGTAAGGGGTTTGGATGGGGAGGAATTTGTTAGGTGTGTTCAGGAGGGTTTCCTGACACAGCACGTGGACAAGCCTACGAGAGGAGAGGCCGTACTGGACCTGGTACTAGCTTGGCTTCATGACACACTATCTGTAACCCCCGTAACTTGCCTGGGTTAGCAAAAAACCTCACTTACTGTGCTGTCTGGAGAAAATACACAATTCTCTAACAATGCTCAGGATCCCCTTCACACACATTGTTAGCCACTTTAACACGTGAATAGCAGGTTAGATGTAAGGATTCGCATTCTAATCAGCAATCTCTGACTGTCTGTGCTGATGTGTGCTATTGCAGACCAGAACACTGCACTTGCCTGATGAAGACACGGGAGTGTTGAAAGCTCGCTTTTTTACTATCAAATAAATCGGTTGGATTAATAATTGATGTTGCTAAATTCTTACTGAGTTCATACTAGCTAATGAACCAGGACAGGTGATGGATCTCTCGGTAGGAGAGCACCTTGGGGATGGAGATCATAATTCTATTTCTTTCACCCTTGCGTTGGAAAAGGATAGGATCAGGCAGGCTAGGAAGGTGTTTGTCTGGAATAAGGGGAAATATGAAGACATCAGGCAGATGTTGGGGCGAATAAACTGGAAGGAGTGTTCTTGGGGAAAAGCACAGAAGGAAGGTGGCAGATGTTCAAGGAATGCTTGTCTGGAGCTTTGCACGACAACGTTCCGGTGAGACAAGGAGGTTTTGGTAGGACATGGGAACCGTGGTGCACGAAGGCTGTGGTGAACATAGTCAGGAAGAAAAGAAAGGTGTATAAAAGGTTCAAAAAGCTAGGAGATGTTGGGGATCTAGAGAAGTATAAGGCTTATAGAAGAGAGCTTAAAAAGGAAATTAGGAGAGCCAGAAGGGTCATGAGAAGGCCTTGGCTGGTAGGATTAAGGAGAATCCCAAGGCCTTCTACAAATATGTGAAAAGTAAAAGGATGAGAAGAGAAGGGATAGGACCTATAAAAGGTGAAGGGGAAAAAGTCTGTATGGAACCGGAAGAAATGGCAGAGGTGCTTAATGAGTACTTTGCCTCAGTATTCATGGTGGAAAGTGATCTGGGAGGATGCACTACGAGTTTGCGGCAGACTGAAAAGATTGAGTATGTAGATATTAAGGAAGCGGATGTGTTAGAACTTCTAAATGCTATCAAGATAGACAAGTCTCCGGGAACAGATGGGATGTACCCCAGGTTATTGTGGGAGGTGAGGGATGTCATTGCAGAGCCCCTGGCGATGATCTTTGCATCGTCGATGGAGACGGGAGAGGTTCCGGAGAATTGGAGGATTGCGGATGTGGTCCCTATTTTCAAGAAAGGGAACAGGGATAGTCCTGGAAATTACCGACCGGTGAGTCTGACCTCAGTGGTTGGTAAGCTGATGGAGAGGCTTCTGAGGGACAAGATTTACGAGCATTTGGAGAAGTTTAGGTTGATTAGAAATAGTCAGCATGGTTTTGTAAACGGCAGGTCGTGCCTTACGAGCTTAATTGAGTTCTTCGAAAATGTGACTGAACACATTGACGAAGGAAGAGCAGTGGACGTGGTGTACATGGACTTCAGCAAGGCATTTGACAAGGTCCCCCATTGCAAGACTTCTTGAGAAGGTGAGAGGGCATGGGATCCAAGGGGCTTTGGCCTTGTGGATCCAGAACTGGCTTGCCTGCAGAAGGCAGAGGGTGGTTGTGGATGGCTCTGTTTCTGCATGGAGGTCGGTCACCAGTGGAGTGCCCCAGGGATCTGTTCTAGGATCCTTGCTGTTTGTCATTTTCATAAGTGACCTGGATGAGGAAGTGGAGGGATGGGTGAGTAAGTTCACCGATGACACGAAGGTCAGTGGTGTTGTGGATGGTCTGGAGGGATGTCAGAAGTTGCAGCAGGACATCGACAGGATGCAAGACTGGGCGGAGAAGTGGCAGATAGACTTCAACGCGGATAAATGTGTTGTGGTCCATTTTGGCAGATCCAACGGGATGAATGAGTACACTATCAAAGGTAGGAGTCTTAGCTGTGTGGAAGAGCAGAGGGATCTTGGGGGCCGGGTCCATAAGACTCTCAAATCGGCCTCCCAGGTGGAGGATGTGGTTAAGAAAGCTTACGGTGTACTGGCCTTCATTCATCGAGGGATTGAGTTCAGGAGTCAGGAGGTAATGCTGCAGCTTTTTAGGACCCTTGTCAGACCACACTTGGAGTACTGTGCGCAGTTCTGGTCGCCTCACTATAGGAAGGACGTGGAAGCTATTGAAAGGGTGCAGAGGAGATTTACAAGGATGTTGCCTGGATTGGGAGGCATGCCTTATGAAGACAGGTTGAGAGAGCTGGGACTGTTCTCCCTGGAGAGATGAAGGTTGAGAGGCGACCTGATAGAGGTTTACAAGATGTTGAGAGGAATAGATAGGGTGGACTCTCAGAGACTATTTCCCAGGGCTGAAATGGTCGCGACGAGAGGGCACAGATTTAAGGACTTGCAGGGAAGCAAGTACAGAGGGGATGCTAGGGGAAAGTTTTTCACTCAGAGGGTGGTGAGTGAATGGAATCGGCTGCCGTCGGTGGTGGTCGAGGCAAACTCGCTGGCGTCTTTTAAAAGACTTCTGGATGAGTATATGGGATCCAGTGGGATTGGGGTTATAGATAGGTCTATGGCTGGGTAGGTTTTGATGTGTTCGGCACAACTTGTGCAAGTTCTCCTATGTGCAAAATCAAAGGGTTATGTGTTCCAGATCCATAAAATATTAGAGATGCAGATGGCACATTCGGCAGGATTTTCACTGAGTTGGAGTGACTTGGGGGCACTTTGAAGATGGCAGGCAAGACCCAGTTTCAGGGTTCCCTACTTCATTCTTGGGGTTTCTGATTTTAGGATTTTCTGGGTGCAAGCCGATTTGGGTCACAAACCTACAACTGCATTTCTGACCCGGCCGTCTCTAATTTGTTCAATTCGGATGATCACAGGCATCTTTGGAGCATCGAGGAAATCCTATAGAAAATATTTGTTCACAAATTAATAGGTTTAAAGCAAAAAACATAATGAGGGAAGACTGCAAAATAGAACTAAGTGTATAGATTATCGTTTTAATAGTATATATGAGTTAAATGTTGTTCCTCTTTAATGAATGCTTTCAAATATTACAAGTCTTCATATCTTCAGTTTCGGTATTTATTGCATTACGATATATTGAAGAACTGAAAACAATATTGGTTTCATTGTATGTCATAAGCACGGTGGCACAGTGGTTAGCACTGCTGCTTCATGGTGCCGAGGACCTGAGTTCAATTCCTGGCTTTGCAGAGTCTGCACTGTCTGTGCAGAGTCTGCATGTTCTCCCAGTGTCTGCATGGGTTTACGCCAGATGCTGTTGTTTCCTCCCACAATCTGAAAGGTATTAGCTTGACTAAATTCTCCTTCAGTATCCCAAATAGGTGTGGTGAGCAGGGGATTTTCACAATAACTTCAATGCATTGTTAATGTAAGCCTACTTGAGACACAAATAAATACATTTTATACTTTAATTATGGATTCTAGGTGTTAGTTTTGCTACGCCTATTGTTTACTTTATTCATTTTAATATACATATATGAAAGTTAATAAAGTTACAAATCTAATAAACATTTTAAATTATTTTTCTCAGTATAATTGTAAATAATTTCAATATAAATATATATCCTTTTTGGAGAAGGCCATAAACATTAAGGAAAGCTACAATTTGCATTTGCTGCAAATGAGCAAATAAGAAGGTGCATAAAACCCTTTAAACATTTTGCCCAGCTGAATGCAACAATGTAAGTTATAGTTTTGAGTTCCTTCTTTAAAATTTAAATTAAAAGCAATTAGTTCCAAAATTTAAAACATGCAAATATTTCTGAAATGATTGTGCTTCTTTTTAGCTCAATTATAATAATGTTTTCACAATGACTTTCCTTCAGATTTTGTTTTGGATGATCAAAAAGTCCACAAGATTAGGATGCTTCCTGGTTGAATTACATTATTAGTGATTCAAATGAATGTCATGTTGAATTAAAATTCTGTTAATATAAGTTTCAATTTTGTAACAAAATAGCATTTAGCTATTTTACCAAAATGTACAAATTTGAAGGTTGTATTCCTGCATTGTTGTCTTTTTATTCACCTACACCAATGCCCCCTCCATACAACCCCCCACCATCACCCTGTCAACCCAGCATCTCTTCCCAACTGAGGCCTGACAAATATTTCTGGCAAATTCTAGTTCACTGTAAGACTAGATGTGAGCTGTGACATCCATTGATGTACTTGAACTGGAGACAGAACTGTAACCCTTCGCTTATGGGTGCTTTGAAAAGTAAATTCTTCTCTACTTTCTCCCTTTTGGCTCCATGAGTCAGCACCACAGGCAATCAACCTGGTGTGTGAGCAACTTGGGCCCTTGCCAGCACAGGCTTGAGCCAGGCATAATGAAGTGCACAATGACATCCAAGGTGAAATGCTGCCTATTTTGCTTTCTATACATGTCTCTCATTACAAAAGTTGGAATATATAAAAAAAGTGACTATATTGTACCTTTAAATATTTTTAAAGATCATGTTTTCTGCAGTTGTAAGCAAACCTTTTGGTTTCATTGTTTAAAGTTTTAAAGTTTATTCATTAGCATCACAACTTGGCTTACATTAACACTGCAATGAAGTTACGTGAAAATCCCTTAGTTGCCAAGCTGTCTGCTAGAAGTCCTTTTATAAGAACATTAGAAATAAGAACAGGAGTAGGCCATCCAGCCCCTTGAGCCTGCCCCGCCATTCAATAAGATCATGGCTGATCTGTAGTGGTTCAGTACCACTTTCCCGCTTTCTCCCCGTAACACTTAATTCCCTTGTCAATCAAAAACTTATCCACTCTTGACTTGAACATATTCACGAGGAAGCTTCCACCACTTCAGGCACAGAATTCCAAAGATTCAACACCCTTTGCGTGAAGAAATTCCTCCTCAACTCTGATCTGAATCCCCCCTCACCCACCCAACTCAGTCTTGAGGCTGTGCCCTCTAGTCCTGCTATCTTTGCTAAGTGGGAACCGTCTCTCAACCTCTATCCTATCCATCACCTTCGTTATCTTATATGTCTCTATAAGATCCCCTCTCAGTCTTCTAAATTCCAAAGAGTACAAACCTAGCCTATTTAGTCTCTCCTCATAATCCAACGCCCTCATTTCCAGTATCAGCCTAGTGAACCTTCTCTGCACTCCCTCCAAGGCCAATATATCCTTCCTCGAATGCAGCGACCAAAACTGCACACAGTACTTCAGCTGTGGCCTCACCAGTACCCTGTACAGCAGCAAAAGTACTTCCCTACTTTTATATTCTATCCTCCTAGCTATAAAGGCCAACATTGCATTTGCCTTCTTAATCACATGCTGACTATGTTTTTGCGATTCATGCACAAAGACCCCCAGGTCCCTCTGCACTGTCGCATGCTGCAGCTTTTCGCCATTTAAATAGTAATCCTTCCGACCATTATTCCTTCCAAAGTGGATAATCTCACACTTGCTAACATTATACTCCATCTGCCAGGTCTTCGTCCACTCACTCAACCTATCCAGATCCCTCTGCAGGCTTTCCACATCCTCCACGCTATTTGCTTTTCCACTTCGTCTCTCATTATCATCTCATCTTCCACTCATCATCATTCTCATCTTCTTATTGCTGCTTCAGTGGTTTACATGGAGTTTTATTTAGTTTAATCTGGGCCTCATATACTTTCTGGGATTTGTTTTATGATTGTGTTGAAAGGAAGACTGGTAGGTAGGTATTTTGGATAGTTTTGTTTTCCTATTGAATTCAGAGTTTCATTTTTAGTTTTGGTTGCTGGCTGCAGTTTTAATTTAGAAGGGATGGACATCAGACTGAAAAGCAGTTTTTTTTTTCTCTCTCTCTGGAAATTCTGCTGGCTACCTGGAAGCCTTCCTGGAGTGAAAATTCTGCCGTTGGTGATTTACTCGTTAGTTCCTGGAGCACCTCTCTGTCCCTCCCTGGTATTTTGGGAAGCTGTGCTGACTTCAAGCTGCTCTGTGTATGTATGTGTGTGTGTGTGTGTGTGTGTGTATGTCTCAAAATAACTGCAGCATCAAACCAAAGAACTAAGTTCCAGCATCATGTGAGCATTTGTATTTTCTGTGTTAAACCTATAGCAAGAATTCTGTTTTGGGAAGTTTGATAGGAATATTTCATATATTTATTAAAGGTAACACAATATTATTTTTTATTTGTAATTGGTAAAAGTTATTGCCAATTTTCTTTCCATACAAGTTAACTATATTTTTAAATAAACTTTGTTTGATAAAAGCTTCATTTGAATCAGACCAGAAGTGAAACGTGTCATGCTTATGCTAGCCAAATTCAAATTGCAAACCTCTTGATCCAGGCAGACTTAATGACACACTTTGGAGTTTCTGACCTGGATTATAATAATTAATATATCTCAAAACCCAAAATGAGTAGCTAAATCATTCCTGAAAGATAGGCACATTTACTTTTCTGTATTTTTTAACCTGTTTTTGTTATACATCCTGCAATTTTCTCTGTTCTTTTGTGATTTTCCAACATTAAATTGAGTAATCTACAAAGCGCTGAAAGTTACCTCCTTTTACCCACCGCTGGCCCCCATCCCTATCTCACTTAACTTTGGCCATGAGTCTCTTCCACTGGCACCTCCCTGCCATGGACAGCTGCCAGTCTTTGATTGACCAGTGATTTCTACTCCCTGTGTCCTTAATCTCACGGAAGGCCTGACGGTGGCCACAGTGGAAATTCCCCAACAGAGGCAAAACCCTCATTGGTGGGAACAATGATTTGTCATAAGTGTCACTGATATACAAAAAGAATGTTCTGATGATAATTTTCTGATTACTTTCATTAGTGTGGCTCCCATAGAAAAATAAATTGCTATTTGAAAGAAGGATTGAATAAATTATATTTAAGCATTGTTCTACTAATCTGATCTTGCACTGCGCAATGTAACTTTGGTGAATTTCCCATGTACGTACACAGATCAGAACATGAAGGAAGTTATGGAAACAATTAGGCTATTCAGATATTTTGATAAACTATGTCTATTCAGTATATCACCAAGGAAATAAAGGAAATTGTGGAGCATGTAGCAGAAATAGGATGGACTCAACTAATCCAAAAGATATAAGGTATAAGTAAAATTGTTTAGCTTTCAGTGATTACTTAGGCATCTAAAAACTTAGGGTCTGGGCTCTAATTCTTTGTGTATTTTAACTTCGCAATAACATAGACATGTGTAGAAAGTACAAATGCTATGATCCAGCATCTCCAGCATGGAATGGAGTTCACAGAGAGGTGAGAAAATGTATCTTGGGAAATTGCTGGGCTGCAATCTCTGAAATTCTAATAACATTCATTCCCTGTTGATGCCACCCATCTTGCAATTATGGATTCAGCTCTATTTTTGCTCAAATTGTTGGGCAGAAAAATATCTTGCCTTGCATGACCCATTGAATCAATATGAGACATAAGAGGAATGTATCTTTCTTTGCATGAACAAAGAATGTTATGTGAGAAATAAAAGAATGACCAGGGTGAAGTTAGGGGCAGTCAAGGATAATAGTGGGAACTTGTACATGGAATCAGAAGAAATAGGTGAGGTATTGAATGAATAATTTTCTTCAGTGCTCACTAAGGAGAGAGGCCATGTTTTTGAGGATGAGTGCGTGATACAGACTGATAGGATGGAGGAGGTTGATGTTCTGAGGGAAGATGTATTAGCAATTTTGAAAAACCTGAGAGTGGATAGATCCCCTGGGCCAGATGGGATACATCCTAGGATACTTTGGAAGGCAACGGATGAGTTTGCGGAGCTTTTAGCTTTGATCTTTGGGTCCTTGCAGTCCATGGGGGTAGTGCCAGAGGACTGGAGAGTGGTTAATGTTGTTCCTCTTTTCAACAAAGAAAATAGGAATGACCCTGGTAATTATAGACCAGTTAGTCTTACTTCGATAAGTTAATGGAAAAGGTCTTGAGAGATGGGATTTATGACCATTTGGAAAGATGCAGTTTAATTTGGGATAGTCAGTACAGTTTTGTAAGAGGTAAGTCCTGCTTCACAAATTTTATTGAATTCTTTGAGGAGGTAACTAAGTGTGTGGACGAAGATCATATACATGGATTTTAGTAAGGCATTTGATAAGGTTCCCCATGGCAGGCTCATGAAGAAGAAAAGGATGTGTGGGATAGAAGAAAACTTGGCTGATTAGATAAGTAACTGGCTGTATCATAGAATAGGGAACTCTTAGCCACCTGCCAAAGGCTGTCCTGAAAACTTGCAGCGTTTGTTACAAATAAGCCTGTTTTTAAATTGGTGTTGTAGGATTTCTTTGTATTATAGAAGACAGAGGGTGATGGTGGAAGGAAAATTTTCAGACTGGAGGTCAGTTACCAGCAGTGTATCACAAGAGTCAGTGCTGGGTCCTCTGCTATTTGTGGTTTTTATCAATGACTTGGAAGAGGGGGCTAACGGGTGGGTTAGTAAATTTGCTGATGATATCAAGATTGGTGGAATAATGGATGAAGTGGAGGGCTCTTGCAGGCTGCAAAGAGACATTGATAGGATGCAGAGATGGGCCAAAAAGTGGCAGATGAAGTTTAACCCTGATAAGTGTAACGTGATTCATTTTGGTAGGACAAACTTAATGCAGATTACAAGGTCAACAGCAGGGTTTTAAGGAATGTGAAGGAACAGAGAAATCTTGGGGTTCATATCCACAGATATCTGAAGGTTGCCACTCCAGTGGACAGAGCTGTGAAGAAGGTTTCTAGTGTGTTAGAGTTTATTAACAGGGGGTTTGAGTTTAAGAGCTGAGGGGTTATGCTGCAACTATACGGTACATTGGGGAGAAAACATTTGGAATATTGTGTTCAGTTCTGGTCACCTCACTATAAGAAAGACTTGGAAGCATCAGAGACAATGCAGAGAAGATTTACCGGATATAGGAGGGATGTACAATATAGATTCTTCACTCAGAGAATGGTTGGGATGTGGAATACACCGCCTGCTGTGATAGTGGATTCAGACACTTTAGGAACTTTCAAGCGTTTATTGGATAGATACATGGAGCACACCAGAATCATAGGGAGTGGGATGGCTTGGTCTTAGGATTGGACGTAGCTCGGCACAACATTGAGGGCCGAAGGGCCTGTACTGTGCTGTAATGTTCTATGTTTCTAACACCTGGTATAGTTTTACATTCTTGAAAAAAGCATCATTGGACAATTCATGATGGGACATTGGTTAGATTTCTGACTTGATTTATTATTTTTGCTTAAATATTATTGTCACATGTATTTTGATACAATGAAAGGTATTGTTTCTTGCACGTAAACAAACAGAACGTACCATTTATAGCATACATAGGGGAGAAGGAAAGGCGAGAGTGCAAAATGTAATGTTACAGTCAGAGTTAGGATGTAGAGTAAGTACAGCTTAATGTATGGTAAGCCCATTCAAAAGTCTGAGAGCAGCAGGGAAGAAGATGTTCTTGATTTGGTTGGTGCGTGATCTCAAACTTTTACATATCCTTTTCCCAAAGGAAGAAGGTGAAAGAGAGCATGTCCAGGTGCTTGGTATCTTTGATTATGCTGGATACTTTTCCGAGGCAGTAGGAAGTGTAGACAAAGTCAGTTGATGGGAGGCTGGTTTATGTGATGCACTAGATTACGTTCACAATTCTTCGAAGTTTCTTGTGATCTTGGTCAGAGCAGGAGCTGTACCAAGCTGTGGTACAATTAGAAAGAAGGCTTTCTGTGCTGCACCTGTAAAAGTTAGTCAGAGCCATAGCAGACAAATTTCCTTAGCTTTCTAAGAAAGTATTGGCACTGATAGGCTTTCATAGCTATAGCATCAGAGTGGAGGCACCAGGACAGGTACTTCGTGACCTGGACACCTAGAAATTTGAAGTTCTCGATTATTTTCACTTCACTACTGGTGATGTAGATAGGATGTAGAGATGCCGGCGTTGAACTGTGGTAAACTCAATAAGAGTCTGGCAACACCAATTTTAAATCCAACCGATTTATTTGATAGTGAGTCTGCTAGCTTTGTAAAGGCCGAAAGCTAGCAGATTCACTATCAAATAAATCGGTTGGATTTAAAATTGGTGTTGCCAGACTCTGACGTTGACAGGAGCATGTTCACCATTATGCTTCCTGAAGTCAACAACGGTATCCTTCATTTTATTAGCCTCAAGGGAGAGACTTTTGTCGTCAAACCATTTCACCAGATTTTCTATCTCTTTCCTGTACTGGGTCGCATCATTGTTTGAGGTCCGAACCACTACAGTCATTGGCAAACTCACAAAAGGAGTTGGAGCAGAATTGGCCATGCAGCCTTAAGTGCGTAAGGAGTATACTAAAGTGCTGAGGACACAACCTTATATGGCACCAGTGTTGAGAATAATTATGGAGGACGTGTCGTTGCCTATCCTTACTTATTGTAGTCTAAATCTCCAGCCATATTGACCACCCAAATTCAATCTCTTAGCAATAGGCAGACAGAGCAGAGATGTGACACTATGCCAGATAGAAGTAGTGTTCAAGGCCACTTAAGTAAGAAAAAGCTCCTCCAAAGGACTTGCTTAAGTGGGTAGAAATTTTCCTCCTTTTTTGTTTCAATAACACTAAAGTCTAAAAGCATTGGGTAATGTTTAGCTTTATTGATTTGGAATGTCCTTGCCGTTCACACCATTAATCACCCAGAAGTAATCCTGTCACAGGATAGAAGCCACACAATGAGTTAGTAAAAGATGAGAATAATTAATGTGTCATTTTCAATAAAATAAGGTGATATTGCCAAGTTTTTGCCAACAATTACTGCTAATAAGAATTGTCTTGCTTCGGCGACAATTTATTGCAGATGAGTTTACACACAACTCCCCCAGCCAATGGGAGGGATGGCAAGTGGAATGGTGGTTAGCACTGCTGCCTCACAGCGTCAGGAACCTGGGTTCGAGCCCAGCCTTGGGTGACTGTTGGTGTGTGCAGTTTGCAGATTCTCCCCATGTCTGCATGGGTTTCCTCCAGGTGCTCCAGTTTCCTCCCACTGTCCAAAAAGATTAGGTTGATTGGCCACATTAAATTGCTCCATACTGTCTTAATCCCTTAGTGTTTTAGCCCCTTAGGAGAATAGCAGATAAAAACATGGGCTTTTGGGGATAGGCCCTGGCTAAGATTGTTGCTGGTAAAGGTTTAATGGACCAAATGGTCTCCTTCTACACTGTAGAGATTCTGTGATTCGATGACAGTTCCATTTGAAATATTTGGAAATGCATCTAGAAGCATCTGCACTTTCTAAATGTTTAAAATAACATTGCGTAAGTTTAAAAATACACAGGGATCCAAGAAATCTTTGAGGACTTTTCAATGTAGGTCTGGCACTGGAGATGTTTTGCCCCATGAGACGGTGAATCCAAACCATGTCAATCTCCATTACTTCAGTGCAAATTGTTTCATTTTGGAGTGCAAGCAAACTAAAAAGACAACTTGCATTTATATAGCAGGATCTCTAACCATGGGAGGGCCCATCATGTTCTAAAGTCAAAGACCCACTTTTGAAATTTAGAGCAGGATATTTTTGCCCTGCCAGCAGTAGTTGGCACGATGGGACTAGAAAATGTTACCATTCTATTTGCAGCAGTGTGTGCCATTGGGGAGGAACCAGAAAATCTCAACATAAGTCACTGTTGTAATGCATCCTTAATTAGTGCAATTTATAAATAAGCAAGGACTCCAATTACAAATTGGTTCTGCCATTTCAAATACCTGCCTGTTACTCTTGAAGTTATCTTAATTACATGAGGGTTACAACTTGCTGGGAATTGTTTACAATAAATATATGAGCCAGGATCCCCCTTTTACCCCAATGCCCCAACGATAGGCAACTCTGATAGCGGAAGTGAAAATATCGTGGGATTGTCCTAGATGTGTTTCCCAGTGACGTAAATACAGGTCACGATCACTTATCTCCCAGCAGTGGCTGGCTGCCCTTCCTGCTCTTTGATGCCAGGAATGTCATGATAATACATTAGCATATCATTACCAGACTCGTGCTGGAATCACTGCCAATGTCAAACTAAACTTTCACGGTGGCATGATGTCAGAATGGCACGATGTATGATTGGTTTCAAGAGGCGTGTATCCAGCGAGCAAAGCTTTCAGGGAAACCCATTGGAGATGTTTGCACTCAAGCTGATGCAGCACCTATGGAACTCCATCTCTATGGGGAAGGGGAGAGGTATGTTTGTAGGCAGGTCTACAGTGAAGCAGCTTCTTGGCATAGCTCTTCCATTGGACTGATGGAAGCACACACTCCCTGTGGTAATGCCCATGGAGCTGCAATGGTTGTCCATAGTCCCTGCACTGCAGGAGTGTGATGATGACTTGCAGTGAGGGCAGTGCATTGATCCTCACAGAGGCTCCGTAGTTGTCTGACTCCTGTTTGGCTGATGGCAGCTCACTGTCTTTCAATGACTAGGATTATATTGTGTTGAAGCAGTGGAAAAAAATTCATCTCTGCAGATCCAATGGCATCTTTTGTAAGCTGACCTCTCAGGTTCAGAGTCACCAGAGGCAGAAGCTAATTGGATGGGGGAAGAGTCCACAGCTCAAAGTTGCAGATGGCACACAGGGAGAATGTCTGGAATGGGTGATGCCAGCCCATTAATTGCGACTGACATCCTCATTCCCTCAGAGAAACAGGCATGATTGATGTGTTCAGTCACTGTGAAGGAATGCCATCAAGGTGCTGGAAAGATTGCACAAAGCACAGGTGGAAAGCCCTGGACAGAGCATTCTGTCTACATCTTGTACAGGAATCAATTTTTCACTTTTGAGTGACAGGAACAAAACTCATCGTAACAAGGAACAGTAGAAAGGGTGAAATTAACGAGAGTTTATTTACAGAGGTGAATATTACATATAAGTGATTAATTCTCATTCTCTCACCATGCAACTAGAGTGTTTTGACTTGTCTAACTCTGCTGCTGTCTTAGCATATCACCAACATCCACAGCAGGGATAGAGGCTTCCTGCTGTCTGTCATGCCCTGTTAACTGTGATGATATCTGTGATGACTTTCGTGAGCGTCCTTCAGAATACCGAGACCTGACCCCTGCCTGCTTACAGAGCCGTGCTGTGTGGCAATGCTACTCTTCTCAGCCTTTGGAGATGATGCAGCTAAAGGGAGAGGGGATTTGGAGCTGCAAAATCCTTCTTGGCCTTTTGGCTAGGATCTAGCATCAGATCAAGTCCAAAGTGGGGCGCAATGCTTCATCTTGTCAGTTTGGATCTTGTTTGTCCCTTTTTGAGAACCTTAAATTGAATTCAATTGAATGTTGAATTTGGTTTTTGGATCAAGCAAGGAATGGATTTGGACAATTCTGAGCATTGGCTTTGTAACTTTAAGTATAAAGTAAAATTTTTAAAAGAAAGAAGGGCCACAGGAGGAAACCACTTCTTCAGTCCCAGTGGACCATCTGGAGGGGAGTTTTAAACTTTGTACTTAGCCCTCCGTCTTTGTGATCTCCCAGCCACCTCAGCTGTAGCTACCTGCCTTGGTGTTGCTACTGACGGTGAAGTTAGATCTGATGGTAGCTGGCTAATAAACCTTTTAAAGGGAGGTAACCAATGTCTTGACTACTGGACAATAATCTGGCAGAGCAAGTCATCCAGCTGTTATGCAAACTGCCTTTCATTTCCATTAAATGAAAATCGGATAATTTATATAATGGGTGGACAATCTGATTTGACACACAACGCACTGATGCTTTAAAGTTGACAATTTTAAGGCTTTTGATAAGGTGGCCCATGGAAGACTTCTACAGAAAATGCAGATGTGTGGAATAGAGGGTGATTTAGCTAATTGGATGAGAAATTGGCTGGCAGATAGAAGACAGAGGGTGGTGGTTGATGGGAGATTTTCATCGTGGAGTTCGGTGACGAGTGGTGTGCCTCAGGGGTCGGTTTTGGGGCCCCTGCTGTTTGTAATTTTTATAAATGATCTGGATGAGGGTATTGAGGGATGGATTAGTAAATTTGCAGATGACACTAAAGTCGGTGGAGTGGTAGATAGTGAAGAGGGGTGTTATAGTTTGCAGAGTGACTTGGACAAGTTGAAGAGCTGGGCCGAGAGGTGGCAAATGGAGTTTAATGTGGAAAAGTGTGAGGTAATGCACTTTGGCAGGAACAAAAAAGGTGTAGAGTATAGGGCTAATGGTAGGGCTCTTAATAGTGTTGAGGAACAGAAGGATCTTGGTGTATGTGTCAATAGATCCCTGAAAGTAGGCAGTCAAGTGGATAAAGTTGTTTAGAAGGCTTATGGAGTCTTAGCTTTTATTGGTAGGGGGATTGAATTTAGGAGCCACAGCATCATGTTGCAACTGTACAAAACTCTAGTGCGGCTGCACTTGGAGTATTGTGTGCAGTTCTGGTCCCCACATTATAAGAAAGATGTGGAGCATTGGAGAGGGTACAGAGGAGGTTTACCAGGATGTTGCCTGGTATGGAGGGCAGGTCTTATGAAGAGAGGCTGAGAGATTTGAGGTTGTTTCGTTAGAAAGAAGGCGGCTAAGAGGAGACCTTATTGAAACATATAAGATGATTAGAGGTTTAGATAGGGTGGACAGTGATAGCCTTTTTCCTAGGATGGAGAAAGCTAGCCCGAGGGGACACAGCTTTAAATTAAGGGGTGATAGTTATAGGACGGATATCAGAGGCAGGTTCTTTACCCAAAGGGTGGTTCGGGAGTGGAATGCCCTGCCTGCAGCAGTTGTAGATGCGCCAAGTTTGGTGGCGTTTAAGAGGTTAGTTTATAAGTATATGGAAGAGAAGGGAATGGTTTAGTTTGGAGGGGCATTGCTTTTATTTTGGTCGGCACAACATCGAAGGCCGAAGGGCCTGTTCTGTGCTGTATTGTTCTATGTTCTATGTTCTATGTTCTATTTATCTTTGGATATCTTACCCAAGAATTGATTCCACAAGCTGGAGTTTTTTTTTATTTTAACTTTTAGTCTAATGATAGTTGAATTGAATGTGAAACATGGGAGGAAAAGCACACTCTCAGCAAATATTGTGTCAGTTATATGAATTATTATATACTGTTATGTGTGTTCCCTTTGTCACTAGTACAGACATATTCTGATTATCTATATATTTAAAATTAATCTTGGCCAGTCTTGCTTATTTGGTGAATAGTAAAATTAGAGAAAACACAAGTATTGACATTTGTTCACCCAAAATAGGATTACTCAGCTGGATGCAAGGGAGTTTCAAATGTTCTCTGTCAACATGGAAGGAATACCTTCTGATCTCTAAACTGGCAGCTATTTATCTACCTAGAGTGAAAATTTATGTTCGGTTTTAATTCCTGTGACCTTGAAACTAACCTGTCATTTCTTACGGATGTCAGCACTTTGTCAGTGCTGACGAGCTGACTATTTCTGAATCCTTCTCAATGGAGCAGGTAAAAAAAAAGAGGATTCCATTCAATGTGTAATCTCTCAGTGAGATCATGACAGATGGATGATGGAAATTTTCTATATTTTAAATATCCTGGAAGAACTTTCTACATGAAGTTTGGAGGTTTGTGAGAAGAACCAGACTTTATCTGAGGCAAACTGCAGATGGTGATTCAGGGATCTACCAGATTATTACAGTTTAACCAGCTGAATCAGCATATGGCACAGGTAGCTAAACATCACTTTGAAAAATGTGACTCTGATTGTTCATCTTTTCACAGCCCATTTCTGAGAAACTACCTGCATCCAATGTCACTTTTACTCTATGTGATTCTATCCAGAGGAGATGCAACCAAGAGTGTGCTGGTGGGATGATCTGGTACTGCCAATGGTGAACTCCTGCCCTTGGTTTCCTGGCAGCATGCAGTGGAGTGAATTGGAAATCCCATTGTCAGTAGCGGAACAGAAGATCCCGCTGCCGGCCAATGGCACACCACCTCCCACCACAGGAAACACATGGCGGGAAAACTGGAGAATCCTCCCTGTGGCAGGGAAGAACAGAGTTTGATCCTGATAACAACACAGCAAGATTCGACTGCAATGATATCAACACTCATGCAAACTGTTGGATGAGAAGTTACCATAAAATTGTCACAGCAACCTGCCGCTCATTGTATTTTGGAGCAAATTATTAGACAGAGATTAACAATTTTATTTGTATTGATTAATCTACAATTTTATCATAGATATTCTGTGCTCTTACTTGTGTCTTCTTGGTACATTTGTCTTCTTTATGTCTGAATTTGGGTGCACTCTGCTGTTGTGTCACCTTGAGTAAATATGTGAAATAGCATCAGTAAATTAGTCCAGATGGACCACCTCACTGACACCATGGAATTTTTTGGGTGATGGGGCTCCATTGCCATGGGGAACACATCCTGCCCCAACTCCGAGTGCTCCACAGGAATTTCACATTCGAATGAGCATTAAATGACTGCAGGCATGTCTTCTGCCCTCACTCGACAGGAAGTCCAATCTTTCAGAACTGCCAACAAATCTGATTGGGCTCCCCATGCAAGATTTTGCCTATTCCAATGTAAAATTGCTGTGTGATCAGGGCAGGTAGGAATCCAGAAACATTGCCGTTCCTTCAATTTCAGACTCTCTCTGACTGAAAATCTGTCAATGGCAGTTCCACAAGGCTGTCTTGTTCTCTGAACGTCAGATTTAAAAGAAAAAAATCTGCCAATGGGGTAGCTTAAAATTGTGGCCATGCATTGATCACCAGCCCACTCATCACTTTTATATCTTAAGCAACTTATATGGAAACTAATAGGCTCAATGGATGTTGTAATGATAAATGGTGGGCTATTGTTATATTCTTAGACTACAACCACATCCTGCTTCACAATAGATGACAAAAAAAATCCTAAAAAAACATTCATGCCAAGTGAGCATTGGTTCGTCAAAGAGGGGCCATTCGTCACAAACTTGATTGAATTTTTTGAGGAGTTGACCAGGTATATAGATGAGGGTAATGCAGTGATGTAGTTTATATGGATTTCAGTAAAGCCTTTGACAAGGTCCCACGTGAGAAACTTATAAATAAAGCAAATGCACATAAGATACAGGGTAATTTGATGAAGTGGATTCAAAGTTGGCACAGGTGTAGGAGACAGAGGTGTTGACAGAGCTGCTTTAATAACTTGAAGTGGCATACCAGAGGGACCTGTGCTGGGTCCCCTATTATTCGTCATTTGTATAAATGACATAAACGACTATTTGAGGGATAAGATTAGTAAGTTTGTGAATGATACAAAGATTGGCCAGGTGGTTAACAGTGAGGTTGAGTGTCTTGGGCTACAAGAAGATGGGATGGTCGAATCTAAGAGGCAGATATAAATTTAACTCTGAAAAGTGTAAGGTAATATATTTTAAAAGAGTACTTTGACAAGGAACAAGGAATGGCATGATACTAGAAAGTTCTATGGAACAAAGGGATCTTGTCGGGTTTGTCCATGGATTTTTGAAGATAGAAAGGCATGTCAGTAGGATGGTGAAAAAGGCATGTGGAACACTTGCCTTTATCAGTTGAGGGATAGATTACAAAAGCAGGGAGGTCATGTTGGAGTTGTATGGAACCTTGGTGAGGCCACAGATAGAGTATTATGTGCAGCTCTGATCACTGCATTATTGGGAGGATGTGATTGCACTGGAAGGAATGCAGAGGAAATTCACCAGGATGCTGCCTGGAATGGAACATTCAAGTTATGAAAAGTGGTCTGGTAGACTTGGGTTGTTTTTGTTGGAGCAGAGAAGACTAAGGGGAGACCTGATTGAGGTGTACAAGTTTGAGGGACATGAACAGATGGATAAGGAGCAGCTCTTTGTTGAAGAGCCAGTCATGAGAGGGCACAGGTTCAAGTTGAGGGCAGGAGGCTTTGAGGAGATGCAAAGAAAAACTGTTCTACCCAGAGGGTGGTGATGGTCTGGAATGTGCTGGCAGAGATGGGTTTCCTCACATTCCTTAAAATGTACCTGGATGAGCACTTGGCATACGTTGGTGCAGACTCGATGGGCTGAAGGGCCTCTTCTGCACTGTATTATTTTATGTTTTTGAATGTTTAAATGTTACCATTCATAAATCAAGCATGTAACTTAGGTGATGTATTCAATATAATATTGAATGAAACTAACACTTTTCAGTTGGTGTCCATGGGGTTTGCTCTTGTATTTCGTGTTAGATCCAAATATCTTTTCCTGTAGTATCTTATGTGTATGAGCATCATTAATTGCTCTATCATTGATATTTGATTGAGAGTGACAAATCTATTTATTATTTTAACATAATTCCTTCAATTCTGCTTTTTATTCTTACAGAATTCTTCCGAGAATTGTTGGAAAATTCTGAGAAGTCTTTGAACGACATGTTTATTCGGACTTACGGCCAGTTGTACATGCAGAATTCAGAAGTGTTCCAGGATCTCTTCACAGAATTGAAGCGATACTACACAGGTGGCAATGTAAACCTGGAAGAGATGCTCAATGATTTCTGGGCTCGTTTACTGGAACGTATTTTCCAGCTAGTAAACCCTCAGTATCATTTTACAGAGGACTACCTCGAATGCATCAGCAAATATACCGACCAACTCAAACCGTTTGGAGATGTGCCTCGGAAGCTGAAGATACAGGTGACAAGGGCTTTCGTTGCAGCTCGGGCCTTTGTGCAAGGCTTGACTGTTGGCAGGGAAGTTGCCAATAGAGTATCAAAGGTAAGTGAAGAATTCTTCCCGTTTGAGTAATGCAAATGGTATTCATAAAACGTAAACATTAGCTCCAAATTAAAGATACCATTAGTAACAGCATGTATGTAGATACCTGCCAGTCAGTTATATGGAAGGCTATAGATTTATGTAGAACTACTTAGAATTACAAAGAATATATGTAATATATAGAATATGTAGAAAGAGGACATTTGGCCTGACCGAGTCAATGCCAGCATTTATGCTCCATAAGATTCTTCTTCATCTAACAATGTTAACATACTTATTTATTCCTTCACATGCTCATTCAATCTTCTCTAAAGTGTATCTATACTGTTTGCTGTAACAAATCTCTTTGGTAGCAAGTTTCACATTCTCACTACTCTGATTTTATTTAGTGATGATCTTCCATTTAGAGTCTATAGTGTTGTTCCACTCATGGGTGGAAACATTGCTCTGTCATAAGCTTTGATATTTTTAAACAGTAATTAGGACCCTTAGCTTTTACTTTGCAAGAAAAAAGAAAAGTAGCGTGTCCAACCTATCCTGAAAATTATAACTTCACGCTTCAGTCCTCTTTATAAGTCTGTTTAGAATCTTTCCAGTATCACTGAATCCTCTTTCTAATTTGGTGAACCAAAATTTAGACAATGCTCCAGATGTTCTGTTACCAAGATACAAGATTAAATTGTTTCCTTACTTTTCAATGCAGTTTTCAATAAATCCTAGTGTCTGATGCATTTGTATTTTTTAGCTTTATTACTCTGCATCACAACTTTTAGGAAGTGAAGAACTTGTGCTCCTCAAGGTGGGATTTTCCACACCCCCTGTAGTAGTGGAGATAGCCCACTATTACCCAGCAAGGGTGTATCGGAAAATCTGACTGCTGTCAATGGAGTTTCCTGTACTATGTATCCCATTGTAGCCAGTCTCTGGACCAGAAAATTGCACCAGCGAAAACAGCTGGAAAATTTCAGACCCAGATTCCTTTACTCCTTCACCCCATTAAAATATAGTTTTACAAACAAAGTGTGTCCTCCTTATTTTCTTACGAACAGGTAGTGCCTCACAGTTCTCTGTGTTGAAATCCATTTCCCAATATGCTTTTCTACAAATTTACTAATGCAGCTGTAATTTGTTACAGGCTCCATTCCTATTGACTGACCTCTCTTGATTTGACATCATCTGCAGATTTAGAAATGGTGCTTTGATTCTAACATCTACATCATTAATATACATTGTGAACTCAAGTGCCCCCAGCATTGATCCTTGTGGTACCTACTTCCTATCTTCTGCAACTTGGAATAATTACCCTTGGAATATTTACTCTTATTCCCGGTTTCCTGTGTTCTAATTTCATTCAGTAATTTATTATTTGGCACCATGTCAAAGGCCTTTTGGTAATCTATCTAAATTAGATCTACTATGTTATGCTTATTTACACTTTCAGCAAAAGAAAGACTGAGAACATAAAGTTATAAGAAATAATAGCAAGAATAGACCATATGGAAATTCAATAATGTCATATCTGACTTTTCATGTCAGCTCCACTTCCCATCCACTCCAGTAATCCATGAGCTGGATTCTACACTCAGAGTTGCTCCCTGTGCTCCAGAGGAAATGTCCAGGCCTTTAGTTTTTATGTAGCAAAATTCCTGCATTCTCCAGTCGGGAATCCAAACTTAGAGAGCAATTGGAGCCTGTAGCTGTGTGGTATCAGCAGCTCCATCAGGAGCAGCTGACGTTGCCGGAGGCCTGGAAGGAGGAGCAAACATAAATACCCCAGATTCCAGGTTAGCATGGAACCTCACTCAGGCCAGCTGGCAGGAAGTGGGTCATGATGTGGTGTTGTCAGACTTCTTACGGGGAAGCAGGTCTCCAGTGCCCCGTCACTACCAAATCTTCTGGCTGACAAATCTGTCAGGTTGCATGCACATTGGGCACAGACCTTTCCTCTCACTCACCAAATATGATTATGGTGGGATCAGGCCTTTAAGTAGACATCAACTGCCAACTCAAAACCCTCCATTGGGCTATGGCCAGGTAGCTCACATGATAACTCCCTTCTCCACTTGTAAGGTCATAGTGCAAGAAGGTGGATGAGCCCGTGGCAGGCATGTGATCAGTGTGTAGCTATTTTACAGCTCTACAAACCTACTTTCTCACCCTCAGGTGGCCACTAAATCTAGCCCTTTGAGATTAAGAATTCTTAGTATTAAATATACTCAGCAACAGAGCATCCACAACCCTCTGGGACAGACAATTCCAGCAAGATTTCGCTCCGTATGTTTCAAAGAGATCATGTCTCATTTTTCTAAACACCAGAGACTGCAGGCCCAATGTAATCAGTCTCTCATCAAAGGAAAACCAAATTTGTGAATCTTCACTGCAGCACTTTGCAAATATATCCTTCCTTAAAAATGGAGACCAAAACTATACACAGAGCTGGTGGTATGACCTCAGCAAAGCCTCTACAATTGAAGTAAGACTTCCTTATTCCTGTACTTCAGTCTTCTTGCAATAATGGCCACCGTGCCATATACTTGCTGAATGTTTGCTAACTTTTTGTGGTCCTTGTATGTGTATATCCAAGGCTGTATGAACATTAACATTTCAAAGTTCCGCACATTTTAAAAAACACCCTGTTTATTCCCATTATCAGTGTGATAACCTCACATTGAGGAATTTTAAAATTTACACAAAGACTGAGGATGTTGAATTATACACAGGATATGTTGTGATAATACTATGCCTTTAAGAGATGCATTTTTATCATGTTTCTTCTAAGGGATATCTTTGAATGCCAGCTCTGTTTTTACATGGTGCCAAATTATCTGAGAAGCACACAGCTCAAGTTGAGACTGAAGGATAATGATTGATTTTAGTTAAAGATGCATTTATTTCAACAAAGGTAATGCATTTGAGTTTACTTAGGTTTTCCTTGGGGCTTCAGAATAGGATTTTCATTCGATTGATTAACAGACTCGTGATTAATGGAGGAGCTCAACTTGCACGAAAGATGTTGATTTAGTTTCATTTTTTAGCTCAAGAGCAGTTGCTGACTGGAGCTGTCTAAAAGAGGTAGCTAGGTAGTGCTCTCTCCTTCTCTCTCTCTCTCCCTTTCTCTTTCTATCTCTCTCTCCAACGGTATTTCAAAAGGTCTAGGGCTGTTAACAAGTTAAAGCGTGTAAGTCTATGTTATTTGCAAACTGATTTTGAAAAAATGGTTTTAAGTCTGTGAGAGGAATATTGCTTAAATTAGAAGTAGTAGAGATGAATTAGCAGTTAAGAATTGTATCATGTTGTGTTCAAATGTTAAATGATAAGCTAACTCATTTGTTATAGTTAAACTGTATTAAATAAAGTTAGTTTTGATAGAAAGCTCCCTAGTTTGCCAAAAGATTCACATCTGAATCTTCATACTAATGCCAAAAATAACAAATAGTCAGGGTCTAATATACCTTGGGGTTTCTGATCTCTACTTTAATGATTTCAATATATGAGTTAGTCATAGCTTTAAGCTCCAGTGGGGAAAGTTTTTCATTTTTTCTTCTAAGTGCTGGAATTGGTTTGACAAGTGGTGTGTGGCATTGTGACTACACAGCCAGTTTTTCTTGCCATGTTGTCCAGCACTTAGAATTTAAAAATTCTGGAGGTGTGTCCCATGTTGTCAAGCTGGTGGGCGGGGACTGAAAAAGCCATCACAAAAGGGTGCCTCGATCTTAGAACATGGAACATTACAGCGCAGTACAGGCCCTTTGGCCCGCGATGTTGCGTCAACCAGTGGAACCAATCTAATGACCCGCTATCCATATGCCTATCCACTAACCATTTGAACATCCTTAAAGTTGGCGAGTCCACAACTGCTGCAGGCAGGGCATTCCATGCTCTTACTACCGTCTGAGTAAAGAACCTACCTCTGATATCATAGAACATAGAACACTACAGCACAAACAAGCCCTTCGGCCCACAAGTTGTGCTGAACACATCAAAACCTATCCAGCCACAGACCTATCTATAACCCCCAATCCCATTGGATCCCATATACTCATCCAGAAGTCTTTTAAAAGAAACCAGCGAGTTCGCCTCGACCACCACCGACGGCAGCCGATTCCATTCACTCACCACCCTCTGAGTGAAAAACTTTCCCCTAGCATCCCCTCTGTACTTGCTTCCCTGCACCTTAAATCTGTGCCCTCTCGTCGCAACCATTTCAGCCCTGGGAAATAGTCTCTGAGAGTCCACCCTATCTATTCCTCTCAACATCTTGTAAACCTCTATCAGGTCGCCTCTCAACCTTCGTCTCTCCAGGGAGAACAGTCCCAGCTCCCTCAACCTGTCTTCATAAGGCATGCCTCCCAATCCAGGCAACATCCTTGTAAATCTCCTCTGCACCCTTTCAATAGCTTCCACGTCCTTCCTATAGTGAGGCGACCAGAACTGCGCACAGTACTCCAAGTGTGGTCTGACAAGGGTCCTATAAAGCTGCAGCATTACCTCCTGACTCCTGAACTCAATCCCTCGATGAATGAAGGCCAGTACACCGTAAGCTTTCTTAACCACATCCTCCACCTGGGAGGCCGATTTGAGAGTCTTATGGACCCGGACCCCAAGATCCCTCTGCTCTTCCACACAGCTAAGACCTTTGATAGTGTACTCATTCATCCCGTTGGATCTGCCAAAATGGACCACAACACATTTATCCACATTGAAGTCCATCTGCCACTTCTCCGCCCAGTCTTGCATCCTGTCGATGTCCTGCTGCAACTTTTGACATCCCTCCAGACCATCCACAACACCACTGACCTTTGTGTCATCGGCGAACTTACTCACCCATCCCTCCACTTCCTCATCCAGGTCATTTATGAAAATGACAAACAGCAAGGGTCCTAGAACAGATCCCTGGGGCACTCCACTGGTGACCGACCTCCATGCAGAAAAAGAGCCATCCACAACCACCCTCTGCCTTCTGCAGGCAAGCCAGTTCTGGATCCACAAGGCCAAAGCCCCTTGGATCCCATGGCCTCTCAACTTCTCAAGAAGTCTTGCATGGGGGACCTTGTCAAATGCCTTGCTGAAGTCCATGTACATCACGTCCACTGCTCTTCCTTCGTCAATGTGTTCAGTCACATTTTCGAAGAACTCAATTAAGCTCGTAAGGCACGACCTTCCTTTTACAAAACCATGCTGACTATTCCTAATCAACCTAAACTTCTCCTAAATCTTGTCCCTCAGAAGCCTCTCCATCAGCTTACCAACCACTGAGGTCAGACTCACCGGTCGGTAATTTCCAGGACTATCCCTGTTCCCTTTCTTGAAAATAGGGACCACATCCGCAATCCTCCAATTCTCCGGAACCTCTCCCATCTTCACACGCAAAGATCATCGCTAGGGGCTCTGCAATGACATCCCTCACCTCCCACAATAACCTGGGGTACATCCCATCTGTTCCCGGAGACTTGTCTATCTTGATAGCATTTAGAAGTTCTAACACATCCACTTCCTTAATATCTACATACTCAATCTTTTCAGTCTGCCGCAAACTTGTAGTGCATCCTCCCAGATCACTTTCCACCGTGAATACTGAGGCAAAGTACTCATTAAGTACCTCTGCCATTTCTTCCGGTTCCATACAGACTTTTCCCCCTTCACCTTTTATAGGTCCTATCCCTTCTCTTCTCATCCTTTTACTTTTCACATATTTGTAGAAGGCCTTGGGATTCTCCTTAATCCTACCAGCCAAGGCCTTCTCATGACCCCTTCTGGCTCTCCTAATTTCCTTTTTAAGCTCTCTTCTATAAGCCTTATATTTCTCTAGATCCCCAACATCTCCTAGCTCTTTGAACCTTTTATACACCTTTCTTTTCTTCCTGACTATGTTCACCACAGCCTTCGTGCACCACGGTTCCCTCGACTTACCAAAATCTCCTTGTCTCACCAGGACGTTGTCGTGCAGAGCTCCAGACAAGCATTCCTTGAATATCTGCCACCTTCCTTCTGTGCTTTTCCCCAAGAACATCTCCTTCCAGTTTATCCGCCCCAACATCTGCCTGATGTCTTCATTTTTCCCCTTATTCCAGACAAACACCTTCCTAGCCTGCCTGATCCTATCCTTTTCCAATGCAAGGGTGAAGGAGATAGAATTATGATCTCCATCCCCAAGATGCTCTCCTACTGAGAGATCCATCACCTGTCCTGGTTCATTAGCTAGTACCAGGTCCAGTACGGCCTCTCCTCTCGTAGGCTTGTCCACGTGCTGTGTCAGGAAACCCTCCTGAACACACCTAACAAACTCCTCCCCATCCAAACCCCTTACCCTTGGGATATTCCAGTCGATGTTTGGGAAATTGAAGTCTCTCATCACAACAACTCTGTTATTTCTACATCTCTCCAGTATCTGTTTCCCTATCTGCACCTCAACTTCCCTGTCACTATTGGGCGGCCTATAGAATACACCCAGCAACGTCACCGACCCTTTGCTATTCCTAACTTCCACCCACAGAGACTCCGTAGACATTCCCTCCTCGGTATCCACCTTCTCTGCAGCCATGACACTGTCCCTGATCAACAGTGCCACTCCACCACCTCTTTTGCCTCCCTCCCTGTCCTTCCTGAAGGATCTGAGTCCCAGGACCTGTAGTACCCAGTCCTGTCCCTGAGACATCCAAGTCTCTGTAATGGCCATATCCATGCTATAACTACCACCCTTTAATAAAGCTATGTCCCCTCACGTTAGCCATCACCATCTGAGGAAAAATCTCACTGTCCACCCCATCTAATCCTCTGATCATCTTGTATGCCTCAATTAGGTCACTTCTTAACCTCCTTCTCTCTAACAAAAATAACCTCAAGTGCTTCAGCCTTTTCTCATAAGACCTTCCCACCACACCAGGCAACATCCTGGTAAACCTCCTCTCACCCTTTTCAATGTCTCCACATCTTTCTTATAATGCGTCGACCAGAACTTTACGCAATACTCCAAGTGCTGCCCCACCAGAGTTTTGTACAGTTGCAACATGACCTCACAGCTCCGAAATTCAGTCCCTCTACCAACAAAAGCTAACACACTGTACGCCTTCTTAACAACATTATCAGCCTGGGTGCCAACTTTCAGGGAGCTATGCTCATGTACACCGAGATCTCTCTGCTCGTCAACACCACTGAGTCCTTCCATTAGCCCTTTAATCTGTACACCTGTCACTCTCACCTCACACTTTTCCACGTTAAACTCCATTTGCCACCTCTCGGTCCAGCTCTGCAGCTTATCTATATCCCTCTGCAAATTGTAACATCCATCCTCACTGTCTACAACTCCTCTGACTTTGGTGTCATCCGCAAATTTACTAAGCCATCCTTCTGCACCTTCATCTAGTTCTTCAGCATTCTCAATAAAATTAAAACCAGCCATGCACCTGGAGACTGTCCCCCATGCATAGGGCCCTTCCTTGTGCACACAGAGAAACCCCACCCCACCATGGATACACCCATCCCAGGCAGCTCAGCAAAGGAAGCCGTCCCCTCGGAATGCCAGGGTACTGCCCCTGCATGTTCCTGTCCCCAGTGGGGGTTGTGCTTACCTGTGTGCCCCCACCGTGGTCTTGTCACCTGGTTCACATTGCATTGACTAGTAAGCTTTATCAATGTTACCTCCCAAAGGAAGGGGATGTTACAATGAGAAAGCCCGTGAATGGGATGATAATGTATTTAAATGAGATTCCTGGCCTTCCTGAGTAGACATCTGTTTATATCAATGACATGGTGTAGGGGTGCTTATGGCATGAGGTGTTGCCTGTGAGATCCTGGTTTTTGGTTTCTTGCGGTATTTTGTGCCCAAGTCACCGTTTGCCTGCGGTGAGCACAGCTGCAAAATCCCGCCAATGTTGCACTGAAAGCTTAATTCCTTTGAATACCATTTGTTATGTTTAAGGTTCATAGGATGAATGTTTGCAGGGAATCCCTTCCATGCAAAAGAGACCATTTGGCCCATCGAGTCTGCACTGACCCTCCGAAAGAGCACTTCATTAAGCCCAATCCCCTGTCTAATCCAGCACGTTGATTATTTACAATCCACCTCAGCTGCCCATCTTGGGACACCAAGGGACAATTTAGTATGGCATTCCACTTAACCTGCACATCTTTGAACTGAGAGAGTCACCTGACGAAAGCCCTTGCAGACACAGAGACTGTGCTGTCTCAGGACTGGAACTGAACCTGGGCCCCTGGTGCTGTGATGCAGCATTGTTAATCACCATACCACTATGCCACTCCAAAGGTTGCCATCTGACATATAAATTCTTTCTTCTAGAGGGGCTGAATCCTATCCTGCCAGTCAAAGCCAAAGGCTGACATTTTCCGGCTGTTCACACCGAGGGATCTTCTGGTCCTGCCAATGGGTTTCCTGGTGGCAAATGGTGCATTCAACAGGAAATCCCTTTGACAATGACAGGACCAGAAAATCCCACCACAGACCAATGGCGGCATGCCTCCACCACCACGAAACGCAAGGCACGTTATGTGAAAAACCGTCCCCGGTGTTAGTCAATCTCATTTTCTTTGGAAGAGAGACTAGGATGGACAATGACCCTCTTTTACAAAGGTTTAGCTTATTGGCTAAGATGAGGAGGGAGGCATTCAAAATCTACCCTGTTATCAATTCATTTGGCTGTCAGACAGCAGAACAATAAAAAGGTCAGCAGCCAGGACTAGGACAAATCCTGTCTTTCAAAATTGTGATTTGTTATTAGACTATGGAAGTGCATTGACAGAACGAAAGAGAATGGATATACATTAAAGGTGAAAGTTTTCCAACTGAATTCATTTCTTTTATTTTTTCAAAACTAGTGCAGTCTCTAATTGGTAGAATTGTCAAACTAATTGCTCTTCCAGGTGGCAAACAGGAGTGGTATTAATTTAGTCTATCGTAACTTTACACTTGCCAAATATAGAACGTAGAACAATACAGCACAAACAGGCCCTTCGGCCCACGAGTTGCGCCGATCACACCTACCAATCCACAGGCCTATGTATAACCCCCTATCCTATTCTTTTCCATATACTCATCCAGAAGTCTTTTAAAAGACCCAGTGAGTTTGCCTCAACAGCCTCTGATGGCAGTCAGTTCCATTCACTCACCACCCTCTGAGTGAAAAACTACCCCTGACATCTCCTTTGTGTTTGCTTCCCTGCACCTTAAATCTGTGTCCTCTCGTAGTGACCATTTCAGCTTGGGGAAATAGTCTCTGGAGTCTCTGAGAATCCACCTTATCTATTCCTCTCAACATTTTATAAACCTCTATCAGGTCGCCTCTTAACTTATGTCTCTCCAGTGGGAACAGTCCCAGCTCCCTCAACCTATCTTCATAAGGCCTGCCTCCCAATCCAGGCAGCATCCTTGTAAATCTCCTCTGCACTCTCTCAATAGCCTCTACATCCTTTCTATAGTGAGGCGACCAGAACTGCGCACAATACTCCAACTGGGGTCTGACAAGAGTCTTATAGAGCTGCATCATTACCTCCTGACTCCTAAACTCTATTCCTCGATTAATGAAGGCCAGTACACCGTACACCTTCTTGACCACTTCCTCCACCTACGAGGCCGATTTAAGAGTCCTATGGACCCGGACCCTGAGATCCTTCTGCTCTACAACACAGCTAAGACTCCTACCCCTTATATTGTACTCCTTCATCCCATTATTCCTGTCAAAATGGACCACTACACATTTATCCGCGTTGAAGTCCATCTGCCATATGTTCAGTTGTAGTCAATGCAACTCTGATTCAGTGAAATGATGAAGTTGTTGAGTGCTCAGCAGTTGCAGTGCACTGTAAATGGAGGGAAAATCCCAGTAACTGTAGGATGTGAGGCAAGCTTAACTGGAAGATTCCTGCCAATTTTAGTAAGAAAAAAGCAGCTTTGAAATTTATTTCTCAGCCAAGTGAAATAGGTACTTGTGGCTAAGGAGTAGAAGTTTAGACTGTGCTGAAAGAAAGACAAGTACTAGTTGGTGAAGGTATGTAGAATAAGGTCAGACTGTAATAAGGCAAAACGTTCTTCCACTACTCCCTGAATTGGCTCACATCCCAGAATATTTAGAAGCAGTGTGCTGTGTATGGGTTCTTCAAACATTTCAGTCATCCACAATTCACTCTTTATTTCTAATCTGCTCCAATAGTCTTCAAGGACCCAAACGTTTGGTATGATACATTGCTTACAACAAGGAATCTGTATAAAAACCTGTACTTTCAATTTGTGCATTTCACTGCCTTCCTTGATTAAGCTCCCCACAAATAACTTTTATTACAATCAATTCACTGAAAATGAACCCACTGTTTTTGGACTTCGGTGGTGAATGATTCAGAATTGTGTTGGCCAGTTTCATGCAATAGATTATAGTTTGTGATTTCAATGCAGTGACGTTGAGGGAATTGTCCTCAATAATCCTGCCTGAATTTCAACATGCTAACAACTGTGGGAGGTGGGCTCGGGCTCATGGATACCTTTGCTCTTTGCCATACACAGTTATTTTCTAGGGCTGGCATTTGGTAATGATAGACAAAGAAGTTGGAGTAAATATGCCAACAGAGTATAACAGTTTTATTATGATCTGTTTTCCTTCTATAAAGTCCCTGGAGCTTGTCTGCTGAAGGATACAATATCATCACTACTGCAGTACCTCCAGAGATTTCTGTTTGGTCCAGTGACCAGGGAGAGGGAGGTTTTAAGAAGTGCTATCTTCTAACAGTAGTAATTCCACTGGCAGCAGCTTCTGCACATCTGATTAATCCCAGCACAAAGCTGGAGGAGATGGACTGCCAAGACTTTACCTCAAGCAGAAAAACTCAGGCCAGGAAATTTTACTGAATAAATTGCTTAACCATTTAACCTAGTAATGAAACCCATTGGGTACGCAATCTTATTATCTTTCTTTGCTCTCTTCCAATGAGTACATTGTAATGTTGATTTTATCATTGCTGTTGCCATTGTAAGATAATTATGGTCAGAAGTTATTCTTTGAAGAGGACAGGAGTAAACTTAGTCCAAATTCACCAACACTTCTTAGGGAAGAGAACTGCTTTTTGTCCCAAAATAACTGCCAAGCTGAACCATAGAGTTCAAGAAAGCCCCAGAGTATGGAATGAGTTAGGTAGTACCTCATCTGGATGCAGCAGGAGCTACATAATTGGCCTCCATGCCTCTTTGAGAGGAATAAGAAGCCTCCTGGTAGCCCTATGGACTGTCGCAGGAAAGCCTTCAGTAACAGGATCATAGAATTCCTCCAGTGGAGAAGGAGGCCATTCAACCCATCGAACCTACACTGATAACAATCCCACACAAGCCACAGCCCACAACCAAGTATTTACCCTGCTAAGTCTCCTGATACTAAAGGCCAATTTAGCATGGCCAATCAACCTAACCTCACATCTTTGGAGTGTGGGAAGAAACCAGAGCACTAGAGGAAACCCAGGCAGACACAGGAGAATGTGCAAGCTCCACACAGTTACCCAAGGTTGAAATTGAACCCAGGTCCATGGTTCTGTGAAATAGAAGTGCTTGCCACTGTGCTGCCCTAAAGAGATAAAGTGAGATGTAGAGCCACCTCCTCCTTCCAGTTTGGCTGCTACTATAAACTTTTCAGGCTTTGTTCTTAGCCAAGTCCTAAAATAAATTTTGCCATTCTCTTATATTGCAGTAACATCTTTGAAATTTCCCATTTTCTTTTGGTGGCCGAAGTCCTAAAGGCAAGATGCCACAAGTAAGTGGTTTTGATGAATAGCCATGATATTAGGGCTTGGCACTGATTTAAAGACACTCAGCCATCACTACTGTTTTCTGGGTTATCATCATTCTGGCAGCAGTGAAAACTACCGTATGGGAGCACCAGAACCAGATTATTGATGGAGAATGTGAGACAGAAACACTGTTGCTTCCTTCAGGGCAGAAGATATTTATTTGAATGGTAGAAATTGTATAGAAGAATAAGCAAAGTATTCTGAAGTAATTCCCCTACACTTTTTCTGTCTTTTAAACAAAACAAATGATCAAAAGAATATATGAAGATGTAAATTAACTAACAGGTAAACATCAAACCGAATGGAAAAAATGCCTAGTTGCATTCATGTGCAAAGAGATCTCTGGCACCCTCTGCGACCTTGATCTCAAGACAAAACCTGACTTGGTTTACAGTAAAGTACACAAAATGTCAGTGGGTCATATTTTGTATTGTTTATTCATTTCAAGAAAAAACAGATGTGTAGAAACAAGAGCAGGAGAAAGGAATAAACTTGTCTTTGTCTCGCACATCCTTAAACAGGTTCATGCAAGAGAATATCTTGCTCCTTAAATTTTGTTAAAAATAATTATGAAACATGTATGAAGAATTACACTGATGAAATAAGCAAGCACATTGAGCATTGAAATCCAGCCAGACCTGGTATTGAGATGTATACACAGCTATCGGTAAATACAGCCATAACATTTACATCTACTACAAAGTTAATTTTAAAAAATTGGCACATGTAATAACACAAGTGATTTCATTAGTTTAAATTTGTGTGTCTTTAGTACATCAGCAGAGCAGATAGAAGTTGTTTATGTTATACTTTCATAGGATGTGGGCTAGGGCAGCAACTATTGCCCATCCCAATTGCCCTCTTGGTGAATCTGGAAGGATTCTGCTTGACTGTGTAATGAACACACCTCCTTGGTGTGGGACTCAATCCAAAAGTTTTAGTGCAGAGGCAGGGATACGAGCCACTGTGCCAGAAAATCTCCTATAGGTTTATTGTGCTCCATTAAAATAGTAAACAGAAAATATCATAAACTCATAAAATTATTTTCTGGCATCATTGAGAGTAAATTTCAGACTTATTTTGTGAGTATAGGGCTCCATATTTTGGACCGATTTTACCATTGCAATGTAACCATTTTCGGGCGTGAAACCTTGGTGAAGTTGGGCATGAGGCGAGTAGCACGATGTTTACCTGCCTCCGTGCCAGTTTCCCAATTACTGAGGCCCGAAAATGGCTGCAGTTGGGACCATGCCCGAAATGGACATTGCAGCCATTTAAAAGCATTTGCATGCATTTAAATTGACTTAATGGGCTGCTCACCCAACTTTACTGACTCTTCCCCCTTTACCACTGCTTTTGCCCATCCAGAATCAGCATGAAACAGACATGCTCTACAAAAGTCTGATTCAAACGCTCCAGTTAGTTCTGCTTGAGTTTGGTAGGAGGGGTCAGCTGCCAGTCTGCCTGAGATCAGTGGGAAGGGAGGGATGTCCGCAGCCACTCTGCCTGAGATCTGTGGGGAGGGAGGGATGTCCGCAGCCACACTGCCTGAGATCTGTGGGATGGAAACTGAGAGGTCTATTGCCACTCTGCTTTAGATCACTGGGGGAATGAAGGAGGGGTCAGCTGCCAGATCAGTAGGGGGGAAGGGGGATGTGTGCTGCCACTCTGCCTCAGATCAGTATGGGGGAACAGGATGTTCGCTGCCACTCTGCTTGAGATCAGTAGAGGGGGAAGAGGGCTGTCTGCTGCCACTCTGCCTGAGATCAGTAAGGAGGAAGGGGGATGTTCACTGCTATCCTGCCTCAGATCAGTAGAGGGGAAGGGGGGTGTTCACTGCCACTCTGCCTGAGATCAGTAGAGGGGGAAGAGGGCTGTCTGTGCCACCCTGCGTGAGATCAGTAAGGGGAGAAGGGGTGTTCACTGCCACTCTGCCTGAGGTTAGTAGAGGGGAAGGGGGATGTTCACTGCCAATCTGCCTGAGATCAGTAGAGGGGAAGGGGGATGCCACTGCCACTCTGCCTGAGATCAGTAGAGGAGAAGGGGGATGTTCACTGCCACTCTGCCTGAGATCAGTAGAGGGGAAGGGGGATGTTCACTGCCACTCCGCCTGAGATCAGTAGAGGGGAAGGGGGATATTCACTGCCACTCTGCCTGAGATCAGTAGAGGGGAAGGGGGGTGTTCACTGCCACTCTGCCTGAGATCAGTAGAGGGGAAGGGGGATATTCACTGCCACTCTGCCTGAGATCAGTATGGGAGAAGACGTAGAGATTTGCGATCAGCCTGGGTGGCAGCAGGGTAGGGTGATAAAGCGATCAGTAACGTTGGGAAGGTGGGGCAATGTTTGTGGGGGCCGAGGGAGGCATTTTCCGGTCGGGAGCAATGTGGCAGGGGAGCGGCATTCTATCATATTTTGTTTTTCTATCTGGTTTTTATTGCAATACTCCAAACATGCAATTTGATGGAGAGGAAAGTAGCAGAATGGAGTCCAAATATGGAAAGACTGTGCCTTACTTTAATGAATCCTCCATAATGTGTTGCTGAAGGATCACAGCTGGGTGCTCTTCCCTTCTGAAAAAGACCTGTTGATGAGAAAAGAGGCATCACTCTCAATTCCGTATGTGGTCAACAACAGCAGTGTGGTGCCTTGTTCATTAATTCAGTTTAATGACATAATTGGCGTTGGAAATGTGAGTGCAATGGCATATTTCATTACATGGTCACTCTGCTTTCTAAAGCCGAATCCAGAACATCACTCCTCACAACAATTTACCTTGAACTGTACACATCCATCTGTGTCTACTTTACTCATAGCCCCATCAACCACTGACACTCATCTGCACCCTTAACAAATGTTGTGCCTCTTTCTCAAAGCTACTATCAAAAATGCCCAACATTCATCTTTAAAACAAATGCCATTATCTTCATTCATAGATCCCTGGCTTCTCTCATTGTGTGAGGAGAAATCACCAAACATGAGGGAAAGACGAAGCATCTGGAGTGGCCGTATAGCAACTGGCAGCTGCGGATCAATAGTATACCTGGTCGTTGGTAGAGAGGAGATTCCAACTGCTGAATAACCAAACTAAAACCAAACACGTCCATGAATTCCTTGTCTTCGTTGTTTGTCTGGGGCAGAATGTTCTCCAGCTCATTGTTGGCAAGGATGTGCATGTTGATAATGAAAGAGAAGTTAGTGAAAGGGAACATGGAAGTGAAGACTTAGCTTAAAGCACTTTCATTTCTCACCTGCCTCTCTCTGTTCAAAACTCCACATGCTGCCTCCTATTCTGATGAGCACTTCTGCCCCTGCACTGATGCAGGTGGAGCAGTCTTTGACAGTGCCCTCATAGACGCATAAAACAGGTATTGACAATGCCATCATAAAACCAGATGATATTAGTCATCTTAGCAGTCAGAATGATAATCTGAATATTCTGTCGCACCTCTGCTGAAGCCACAGGCATTGCACCAGATTCTATTATCTTTTAGTCAATTGAGATGTAATCCATCCCTTTGAACTTTGACTAATTGATCAAATATTCCATCCTTCTATATTACTTTTTTTATAATCTTCTAATATCATTTTCACTATGCTAATCTCCTTGGCAAAGCAAATAATTCAATATTTCTGCCATTGCCATTTCCTTATCATTTCCAGTGAGTTTATTTGGGGCGTTCTTTCATGCCCTACCTCTACCCTGATTTTGCTTTAGTTACTAAAGGACAGAATTTTAACTCAAACCTCCAAGAAATCTGTGCTTTGATTCTGGCCTCTTGCGCATCACTAATTTTGATCGCTCTACTACTGGCAACTTTCAGCTGCCAAGCCCCTAAGCCTTGGAATTCCCTTCCTAAATTTGCCACCTCCTTACAATTCTTTCCCCTTTTAAGGCAGTCCTTAAAATCTGCCTCTTTGGCCAAGCTGTTGATAGTCTGTCTCAGTATCTCCTGTGTGGTTCAATGTCAAATCTTTTTGATTCTGTTTCTATGAAATGCCTTTGGGATATTTTACTATGTTGAAGCCAGGATATAAATACAAGCCATTTCTGTTAGATTTTGGTATATTTTGTGTTTCATCGTTGTTGAGATAATTTACCTTTTAATGGATGGATTTGGCTCATTCTACTTCATACAATTTGTAAGGAATCATTGCATTCACAGATCATTTGCAGTAATTAAGGAAGTCTATTATTGGCGAGAGGCATCTCTAGGACAGATGCTGTATATTTTTGTATAGAAGAGAGAATATGATTATTGTTTAAGCTGGAAAGATTCACAAAGGGAATGTCACCCAGGAGGCTCACTGACAACTGAGATATGCAAATTTTCTTTTCCAACCATTTGATTTTAAATCATTTAAGTAATTATTTTCTCTAAAGAACCAATGTTGCTTCATGGCTCATATACTTGAATAAGGGATATTGTTTGTGTTCTGGCAATATTATAAGAATTTTTATAAGCTGCAATTCTGATTGCTGCATCTGCAAGCCTTTAGTTTCACACGCTATCCTTGACCACAAGTACATCAGCCTGGAGGGTGGAGCAGTTCCGATCAAAGATTCCTTCAATATTGTCTGAGTTCATTCAGCCAAAGTAAATATGTCAAACTGGCAAAATAAATCTTTTCCACCTCCTTCCAACTAAGTTCAAAACTAATTGCGTGAAATGTTCTAAAGAATGCGATCCATGATCAAAATTGTAGCCAGGGCATGAGGGCAATTGTTGGTCAATATCTTTTTTCTTATTTATTTATGGCATGACAGCATCATTGGTTGAGCTAGTATTTATCGCCTATCCCTAACTGCCTTCAATTTCAGAGTACATTTCAGAGTTAACCACATTGTGGTGGCTCTGGAGTCAATGTAGACCAGACCACATAAGAATGACAGATTTCCTTCCCTAAAGGACATTAGTGAACCAGATAGGTTTTTCTGACAATCAACAATGGTTTCATAGTCATCAGTAGCCTCTCAATTCCAGATTTTTTTTTATTGAATTCAAATTCCAACCTCTGCTGTGGCAGGATTCGAACCCAGGTCCCCAGAACATTAGCTGAGTGTCAGGATTAATAGTCTAGTGATAGTACCACTTGGCCATTACCTCCACCATGTTGCACCTGAAACCTCCATACTTTGTAATATTTAAATATAAATTTAAAGATTGAAAATGGGTTCTCTCATACTGAACACCATGAGATGATGGCCCAGGCAGGTTTTACTCAAGATACAGAGTGCCATTTCTTTTTTTCATTCTTGGGATTTGACCATCCCTGCCAAGGCCAGAACCTATTGACCATCCCTAATTTCCTTTAGAAGATAATCTTGAACTGCTGATTTGAGCTTTCTGTGGTGGTTTAAGACAACTGGTCGGCAATTTCAGGGGGCAGTCGACCACGTGCCATTAATCTGGAGTCACATATGGACCACCAGGTAAAAACCTGAAGAACATTAGTGAACCAGATGGAATTTTATGATATTTCAATGATGATCATTGATGAAACTGGCACTTTATTCCAGATTTATTGCAATTCCTTCAGTTGCCTTGGTGGGATTTGAACTCGTGTCTCTGGAGTATTTGTCCAGGCGTCTGAATTAATAGTTCATTAACATTGCCATTTTGCTATGTCCTTTATTAAAGAACATTCACAGTACAATTGGTGAGTATGACTACTGTGTATGTTCACTGTGATTGAATTAGCAAATTTTCTGACTGTGGTGATCATGTATGTTTTTTCATATCATAGAATCCCATCAGTGCAAAAGTTGGCCTTTCGGTTTATTGAGTCTGCACTGACCACAATCCCTTCCAGTCCCTATTTTCATAATCCCATTTGTTTACCCATTTAATCCACTGACACGAGGGTCAATTTAACAATTAACCAAACCTGTACACCTTTGGACTGTGAGGGTGAGTCGGAGCATCTGGAGGAAACCCACAGAAACAGGGGGAGAATGTTTAAACTCCACACAGACAGTGCTCTGAGGCCAAAATTGAATCCGTGTTCCTGATGCTGTGAGGCAGCAGAACTAACTGCTGTGCCACTGTGGTGCCCCTAATTCACATGTTAACAATTTTTACACAGGGAAATATAAAAACTCTTTTTCATTTAATAACAAATAGCAATGATTTGGGCTGTATTACATAAAATGCATAATCATATTGAATGTAATGTTCACCTGCAGATTATGCTCAATTTTGTAAAAAAAAGTCACTCCTTTCTGTCACAGTCTAACACTGAATCCGCTTCCAGTGAGAAATAATTGGACCTCAACCTCCTCAAGCATGTCCGCTTGACACCCATTAATTTCTTGTGAGTTTTGCAATATTGATCACACAGCACAATGAGTAAACTCATTCCAGATACCATATGCAAAGAAATCAGTAAGGAAGTGAGCCTTGTCAGTCGCAGCTCGTTATGGATGTGATGGTATCAGAACATCCACAATCATATTCCAAGCAGCTGAAAATGCTGTTCAAATGCTAAGGTAATTTATTTTGACTTTGTATCTTCATAAAATATAGCAAAATCTTGCACTGTATGTGAAGGTGCTGCTCTCAAGTTTAATAGGTTGTGGAAGAGCAACTCAATATGGTTCTGTGGCATTGAATCAATGTTTTAAAATTGAGCAGTAACGTTTGGCGATAAAGGACATTTTTTTTTGAAATGTACATTTTTAATTAACTTTGTGCTCATCCAAGTGAAGGATGTTAGTGATGGGAAACATGAAATGTCCTTCATTCTCCAAAAGTCTCATGTTAACTGACTGTTACAATTTACACTCCATCAGCTTTGTGAATGCCTTAGATTTAAGTTTAGTCTTCAAAAAGAGGCATTTCAAGGGCCAGCAGATATAAGGAAACTTAGGCAAAGCTGCCAACTCTAAATAAATGTGAAATTGAGGGCAAAATGAGCAGCTTGCTGTCTGGACATGGGAATGGTAGGGTAGGGAAGGCAGTAGAATAGAGCTGCATTGGGATGGCTTTCCAATGCAGTCCTGCCGCTGGGGAGCTTTCTAAAGGGTCTGCTGTAAGATGAATCAGCTGCTTGATCCATGAAGGTGGGAGGTCAATTTGCATACTTAGAGACCCTTTTAAGAGACAATTTACAGAGCTGCCAATGGTGGAGTGGTCTTCTGCTTTGAAGGTTAGTGGTCTCCCTGTGACAAAGCTATCAAAGTAACACTTCCAATAATTCATACAATACTTCATTATTCATCTTTTGTTTTTTTCTTGAAAGACTGCCTGATGCGCCTTTACTTACTACCCTTCTTCTGCTATGCCGTTCTGGCCCCATGGCTGGTGGAATGCAGCTGTATTTTAAAGGGGGACATAGGTGCCTTTGCAGCATACCCTTCAGGTTCCCAGGTATTGAGATCAAAGCTTTAGACTATATCCCTTCGATATGGGCAGCAATAGTTTGGATTGGGTGGTGGAGTGGCACTGCAAAGCCCCCAACATTCCTCCAGTGTGGTACCTCTGTAATCCAAGTAATATATTGGAGCCCAAATAGCTAGCGAACTATGAGAGTCTGCATGTCATTTTGAACACTGGTAACTATAGAAGCCTGAGCCAACATGACACCAAGCTAATTGACAACAACTAGGAAGTTTATGAACTCAGTCTGAGTGCTCACCTCAGCACTCAGATGTGTACTGCAATGGAAGCTGGCCCATTGGCCATCAGGGCTTAGTCATGAGTGTTACCATTGGAATTGAAGTCCTGTATTAAGTTGGAGCTTGATTCTTCTATGTTCTATGATGGTGATTAAAGGCTGTGAGACAGGCTTGCCAGTGTATCAAGTACCTGAGTGTGGGTATGAACGTATGAATTAGGAGCACTCAGCCCTTCAAATCTGGTCCACCATTCAATAAATTCATGACCAATTTGATTGTAACCTCAACTTTACAGTCTCACCTACATAGAACAATACAGCACAGAACAGGCCCTTCGGCCTTCGATGTTGTGCCGACCAAAATAAAAAGCAATGCCCCTCCTAACTAAACCATCCCCTTCTCTTCCATATACTTATCAATTAACCTCTTAAACGCCACCAAACTTGGCGCATCTACAACAGCTGCAGGCAGGGCATTCCACTCCCTAATCACTCTTTGAGTAAAGAACTTACCTCTGATATCCGTCCTATAACTCATACCCCTTAATTTAAAGTTGTGTCCCCTCGTGCTAGCTTTCTCCATCCTAGGAAAAAGGCTATCACTGTCCACCCTAGCCAAACCTCTAATCATCTTATATGCTTCAATAAGATCCCCCCTTAGCCGCCTCCTTTCTAACGAAAACAACCTCAAATCCTTCAACCTCTCTTCATAGGACCTGCCCTCCATACCAGGCAACATCCTAGTAAACCTCCTATGTACCCTCTCCAATGCCTCCACATCTTTCTTATAATGTGGCGACCAGAACTGCACACAATACTCCAAGTGCGGCCGCACTAGAGTTTTGTACAGTGCAACATGATGCTGCGGCTCCTAAATTCAATCCCCCTACCAATAAAAGCTAAGACTCCATATGCCTTCTTAACAACTTTATCCACTTGACTGCCTACTTTCAGGGATCTATTGACACATACACAAAGATCCTTCTGTTCCTCAACACTATTAAGAGCCCTACCATTAGCCCTATACTCTACACATTTATTGTGCCTGCCAAAGTGCATTACCTCACACTTTTCACATTAAACTCCATTTGCCACCTCTCGGCCCAGCTCTGCAACTTGTCCAAGTCACTCTGTAACCTAAAACACCCCTCTTCACTATCTACCACACCACCAACTTTAGTATCATCTGCAAATTTACTGATCCATCCCTCAATACCCTCATCCAGATCATTTATAAAAATTACAAACAGCAGGGGCCCCAAAACAGACCCTGAGGCACACCACTTGTCACCGAACTCCACGATGAATATCTCCCATCAACCATCACCCTCTGTCTTCTATCTGCCAGCCAATTTCTAATCCAATTAGCTAAATCACCCTCTATTCCACACATCTGCATTTTCTGTAGAAGTCTTCCATGGGCCACCTTATCAAAAGCCTTACTAAAGTCCATATAAACTACATCAACCGCCTTACCCCCATCCACCTCTCTGGTCACCTTCTCAAAAAACTCAATGAGGTTAGTAAGGCATGACCTACCCTTCACAAAACCATGCTGACTATCCCCAATCAATTCATTTCTCTCTAAATAACTATAAATCCAATCCCTAATTATTCTCTCCAATACTTTGCCCACAACAGAAGTAAGACTCACTGGCCTATAATTCCCTGGAAGGTCTCTCTTCCCCTTCTTAACAATGGGACCACATTCGCTATCCTCCAGTCCTCCGGAACCACACCCGTAACCAACGAGGACCTGAAGATCAGAGCCAGAGGCTCTGCAATCTCCTCTCTTGCCTCCCAGAGAATCCTAGGGTAAATCCCGTCCGGCCCAGGGGACTTATCCAACTGCAAACCCTCGAGAATTTCTAACACATCCTCCCTATCTACTACAATACTCCCCAATTTGCAACCCTGTACCTCAGTGCTCTCCACAGCTACATTTCCAGCACTCTGCGTGAATACCGAAGAGAAATATTTATTCAGTGCCTCGCCAATCTCTTCATGCTCCACGCACAACTTCCCACTGCTATCTATGACTGGCCCTAATCTTGCCCTAACCAATCTTCTATTCTTAACATATCGAAAGAAAGCTTTAGGATTCTCCTTAATCATATCAGCCAACATCTTCTCGTGTCCCCTCTTAGCTCTCCTCAATTCACTTTTTACCTCCTTCCTAGCTAATCTATAGCTATCCATTGCACTACCTGAGCCTTCAAGCCTCATCCTGACATAAGCCTCCTTTTTCTTCTTAACCAGCAAATCAACTCTTTTCATACACCAAGGCTCTCTTACTCGTCCATTTCCTCCCTGCCTGACAGGGACATACTTATCAAGGACTCGCAGCAGCTGCTCCTTGAATAAGCACCACATGCCAGATGTTCCCAGTCCCTGTAGTTCCCTAGTCCAATCTATGCACCCTAATTCTCTCCTGATGGCCTCATAATTACCCTTCCCCCAGCTATAACTACTGCCCCCAGATTCATGCCTATCCCTATCCATCACTAAGGTGAACGTAACCGAATTGTGGTCACTATCACCAAAATGTTCACTAACTTCCAAGCCTAACACCTGGTCTGGCTCATTGCCCAGCACCAAATCCAATGTAGCCTCACCTCTAGTTGGCCTATCTACATACGGAGTCAAAAAACCTTCCTGCACACTCTGTACGAAAACTGACCCCTCTAACGAGCTAGAGCTATAGCTATTCCAATCAATATTAGCAATACTACCTTGAGAACTTTTCACCGCCTTGCTGCTCAAAAAGGTTGCCCTTCAGGCTTTTCCTGTACGCAGTTCTACTGAAGTTCTCATCTGATTCCTGTGTAACAAAACATGTTTGTGATCTTGCTTTCTAGCAAATTGGAATATGTGCCATCTATTTCTTATGGCCTGAATGCTGTCTACTTCTGTCTGGTGACATCACAGATCTCACCTTGGTAGTATCCAGTGCCTCACCTCGGTGGTATCTGGCGCCTCACTTGGCGATGTCTGATGCTTCACCTCTATATTCATGCCTATATCTGAACTGGTGGCTGCAAATGTCAGATCAAATAACGATGCTGTTTCCTCAGAGGGTCGCCGTTCTCCTTTTGTCATCATGCAGCAGTGGTTTGCCAGGTGTTTGAAAATGTTAATGGAGAAGCCAGACACCGTGGTTGCCAAATCATTGGTTAAAAGGCTTGCCTCAGTGCTCTAGGACTTTGTCCTAGTTTTGTGGTTGAATAGTAGGCTTTCTTGTCTTTACCTTTCACACCCACTCAGCTCCATCCCCTTTCCATATCCTATCCTTGCCAACCCATACTCTCACTCATCCCAATGCCCCCATACTGCTCAAAGCAACCCATGAATGTTCAACCACCCCAATGGTTCTCATAATCTCCATATCAACAAATGAAATCAACTCATCCCCATGACTCCTCATAGCCAACACATAACTCCCACCCACCATTCTTTGCTCTTGCATCCTCTGTGCCAACTAACCTAGTATCCACCACAAGCAGACCTCAGGAACCATGCTGAGATGAAATAAAGTATCTATTATAGACTTCACTATATATAACAAACACTCATATTGTGTGAGCTTTTGTCAATAAATCTAAATTCCCTCCAAAGTATTTAAATCCTTATAAAACAGGCATTTGTATTCATTGCTGTACACTAAAGTTAGCTAATCCTTTAAGCTCTTGATAGACTAGTGGGGCTGAAGGTAAATAAGTCCCTGACACCAGATGGAGTGCATCACAGTGTTCTGAAAGAAATAGCAGAGGTGATAGCGAATGCCTTCGTAATTATTTACCAAAATTCGCTGGACTCCGGGGAAGTGCCGGAAGATTGGAAAACGGCTAATGTTACGTCTCTGTTTAAAAAAGGTAGCAGACAAAAGGCAGAGAATTATAGGCCAGTTAGTTTAATGAATGTAATGGCAAAAATGTTTGAATCTGTCACCTAAGAAGAAATAGCGAGGCAGCTAGAAAAGAACGGTTTGATCAAGCTAATGCAGCATGGATTCGTTAAGGGGAAATTGTGTTTGACAAATTTATTGGATTTCTATGAGGATGTGACTAGTGCGATAGACAGAGGGGAAACGGTGGATGTGGTATTTTTAGATTTCCAGAAGGAGTTTAGTAATGTGCCTCACAAAAGGTTGCTGCAAAAGATTAGGGTATAAGGTATTAGCTTGGATAGAGGATTGGTTGTCTAATAGGAAACAGAGAGTAGGAATCAATAGGTGCTATTCTGGTTGGCAGCTGGGGACTAGTGGAGTGCTCCAGGGATTGGTGCTGGGGCCTCAACTGTTTACCATATATGTAGATGATCTGGAGGAAGGGGCTGAGTGTAAGGTAATGAAATTTGCTAATGACATGAACATGAGTGGAAAAGCAAATTGCATAGAGGATGTGGAAAGTCTGCAGAGAGATCTGGATAAGTTGAGTGAGTGAGCAAGGACCTGGCAGATGGAGTATAACATTAGCAAATGTGAGGTTATCCACTTTGGTAGAAATAATAGTAGGAGGGATTATGCTACGGTGCAGAGGGACCTGGGGCCTAGGAGTCCTTGTGCACGAATCGCATAAACCCAGTCTGCAGTTGCAACAGGTGATTAAGAAGGCGAATGAAGTGTTGGCCTTTATACCCAGGGGGATAGAATATAAAAGTAGGGAGATATAATTGCAATTGTACAGGGTGCTGGAGAGGCTGCAGCTGGAGTACCGTGTGCAGTTTTGGTCGCCCCTTTTGCAGAAGGATATATTGGCCTTGGAGGGAGTGCAGAGAAGGTTCACTAGGCTGATACTGGAGATGAGAGGGTTAGCCTATGAGGACAGACTGAATAGGCTAAGTTTGTACTTATTGGAGTTTAGAAAGCTGAGGGGGGATCTTATAGAAACGTATAAAATAATGAAGGGGATGGTTAGGATAGAGGTAGAGAGATTCTTCCTGCTTAGAAAGAATAGCAGAACTAGAGGCCTCAAAATATGCGGGGGTGGGGGGGGTGGATTTAGTTCGGAGTGGAGGATGAACTTCTTCACTCAAAGAGTGGTGAATCTTTGGAATTCTCTGCTCGTTGAAGTGGTGGAGGCTACCTCGCTGAATATATTTAAGTCACGGGTAGATAGGTTTCTGATAGACAAGGGGATTACGGGTTTTGGGGAGAAAGCGGGAAAGTGGAACTGATCCACTTCAGATCAGCCATGATGTTATTGAATGGCTGGGCAGGCTTGAGGGGTTAGATGGCTTACTCCTGCTCCTGTTTCTTTTGTTCTTATGTTCTAAATTTCCAGCCCTTCTGATGACAGGTTTTACATGGCACTGTGGTGAACAGTTAGCAATTGGCAAGATTTTCTAGTCCCGCCAAAGTGTTTTGTGTGGCATTTTTGATCTGCTACAGGGGAACTTGCAGTGGTGGGTTGACATCAGCAGGACTGAAGATCCGCCAGCAGCGTGGGCCTAATGATTCACCCATAGCCCCTTCAAGTTGTCACACTGTGTACTGTGATAATGAAATATTACAAATGCCATCAAGTAGTAATAATATTATAATGATACCCCTTATGTTTTTGTCAACAAACAGCTATCGAACTCAAAGCAGCACATTTTCTTTTACGTCAGAAACATAAGCAGTCTGTTTTGCTTCAAATTTTAAATTATAATGAATTAAATATCTTGATGTTTAGATAGTTGTACAGAGCTTATCCATCTTTTATGAGTCGTTACAGCTTAAAAAAAAATTAGTCATTCCCTGCAAAATAAGGTTGTCATTGCAGTGAAAATGAGGTCCATTTGAATTCAGTACTGAGTTTAAATGGCCCTGTTGAGTTCAGGATTCCCCAATGTATGAATCACGTTGTACTGCCATTCTCCACTGGATATGTCAAAAATGGGTGCTGGGCCTCTGCCATAGTGCTGGTGAAAATTTGAGCCAGTATTGATAACTGAACTCCCTGCCCAAATTATATGGTCAAATTTCTAGAGTTGAGTTTCACTTTTCTTTTAAATTTCCAAGTATACATTGGAGGGCGTGTTTGCAAACAAGAACTCTTTATCTTTTGAAACCCTTTTTCCACTTAAGCACGGAACTCTGTGACAGGTTCTGTATGCATTTAGAGATCAGATATAATGCTTGATGCTATGTCTAGAATTCATATTTCAGCAAGCTATTAGCTGCATCAGTAAAGCAATTCAACTTGTTTCATTGAGGTATTTTGAAGGATGAGATGAACTTGACTTAAGAAGTCACAGAATTGAGATACCAGCCTAGCTGCAGTGCATTATCATTTTTTAATGAGTCTTTGAGAGGAGCCGCCTTACCTTTGAGGGCAGCTATGTCAAACAGTTGGGAATCTAAAGGGTTTCCTGTCACACAAAAACTGAATTAACTTTTTGCCGTGGAAAGTCTTTAACTTATCCTTCTGTCACCCTGACAGGTTTCTCAGGATATCATTTAAGTTCCTACAACAGTAGGGGGAAAAAGCCTAAAGCTTTCAGATGTGTTTGACATTTCAATTTGAGACGAGTCATAGAATAATTCCCAGAACGTTTTCCTTTAATATCTTTTCAGTTTCAATTACAATGGAATTTTAGTAACCTGCTCATAGTATTAATCATAGTTTCCCCCATTTACTGTGTTCAGAATGTGCTGTTATTTCTAAATATGCAGATCACATTGTGTAGCAATCCTGTGGGAAAACCATTGACCAGAAACTCAACTGGACTCACCACATAAATACAGTGGCTATAAGAGCAGGTCAGAGGCTAGGAATACTGCAGCAATAACTCACCTCTTGACTCCCCAAAACCTGTCTACCATCTATAAGGCACAAATCAGGAGCATGATGGAATACTCCCCCCTTGCCTGGATGGGTGCAGCTCGACACTATCCAGGACAAAGCAACCCATTTGATTGGCATCACATCTACAAACATTCAATCCCTCCATTACACTCAGTTGCACTATCTACGAGATGCATTGCAGCAATTCACCAAAGATCCTAAGGTAATGCCTTCTAAATTCATGACCACTTCCATTTAGAAGGACAAGGACAGCAGATACATGGGAACGTCACTACCTGCAAGTTCCCATCCAAGCCACTCAGCATCCTCACTTGGAAATATTTTGGTGTTTTTCCTTTGCAGTCACTGGGACAAAATCCTGAGATTCCCTTTCTAACAACATTGTGAGTCAACCTGTAGCACGTGGACTGCAGCGATTCAAGAAGGCAGTTCACCACCTTCTCGAAGAACTAGGAATAAATGCTGGCCAGCCAGCGATGCCCATGTCCCACAAATTAATAAAAAAAATAGGAAAAGGAAAGTGGTTGATTCTCTTTTCATATCATAAAGCATAACCTTTTTTCTGTTTAAATGACTAAATTATTACTATTCAAATAAAAACTCGCATTTCTATAACATCCTGATCATAGTAACATATCTCAAAGTATTTTGTTATCAAACAGAATTTGATACTGAGCCATAAAGTAGATACTCAGACAAGAGCTTGGTCACAGTGGTAGGTTTTAAAAAATGTCTTAAAGGAGCAGCAATGTAGAGAGATAGATTGTGAAAGGACACCAGGGTTTAACACCTAAAGAATTGAAAGTATGAAATACAATGGGCAGTATTTAAATTGGCCAGAATTTTATGCAGAGATGCAGGGATTTTGGAAGGTGGTAGGGCTGGAGAAGGTTACAGAAACAGAAGGGACAAGGTTATTGAGAAATATAAAAACAATGATAAAATTTTTAAAATTAATGCATTGACAGATTGGGGGCTGGATTATTTGTTGACGGCAGACTCCCAGCATAAATGTTGTGTGTGAGCTTACCTCCACTTGGCTACCTCACCCTGCTTTAATTTTATGGCCAACAAGCCTTTAATTATTCTGAGTTGCGAACTTCCATCCCATTCCAAGAGGACGTCCTATCTCAGAAAGCTGCCAACCAACCAGAGGCCTGCAGCTCTGCAGTATGTACAGTGCCACCCAGATTACTGGCTAATGTTGGAACGGACTACTGAACTGAACAGAACGGACTACTGTGAAGAAGTGTACCGACAACTAAACAATGTGAAACACTACAAACAGTTACCAGCAGATCCGACCAAAGAACACACTCGTCAACTCAACACTCTGATCAAAACCTTTGATCCGGACCTTCAGAACACCCTCCGGGCTCTCATTCCACGTACTCCCCGCATTGGAGATCTCTACTGCCTCCCAAAGATACACAGGGCAAACATACCCGTCCGTTCCATCGTATCCGGCAATGGGACCCTGTGTGAGAACCTCTCCAGCTATATTGACGGCATCCTGAAACCCATTGTACAAAGAACCCCCAGCTTTTGTCTTGACACTATGGACTTTCTACAGAAACTCAGCACACATGGAGCAGTTGAACCAGGGACACTCCTTGTCACAATGTATGTCTCGGCGCTCTACACCAACATCCCCCACGATGATGGTATTGCTGCAACTGCCTCAGTACTCAATGCCAACAACTGCCAGTTTCCGGATGCAATTTTACAACTCATCTGCTTCATCATAGACCACAATGTCTTCACCTTCAACAATCAGCTTTTCATCCAGACACACGGAACAGCCATGGGGACCAAATTCGCATCTCAATATGCCAACATCTTCATGCACAGGTTCGAACAAGACTTCTTCACTGCACGGGATCTTCAACCGAGGCTATATACTAGATACACTGATGACATCTTTTTCCTTTGGATTCATGGTGAACAATCATTGAAACAACTGTATGATGATATCAACAAGTTTCATCCCACCATCAGACTCACCATGGACTATTCTCCAGAATCAGTTGCATTCTTGGACACACGCATCTCCATCAAGGACGGTCACCTCAGCACCTCACTGTACTGCAAACTGACAGACAACCTCACAATGCTCCACTTCTCCAGCTTCCACACTAGACACGTTAAAGAAGCCATTCCCTATGGACAAGCCCTCCATATACACAGAATTTGCTCAGATGAGGAGGATCGTGACAGACACCTCCAGACGCTGAAGGATGCCCTCATGAGAACAGGATATGGCGCTCAACTCATCAATCGACAGTTCTGACGTGCCACAGCGATAAACCACACTGACCTCCTCAGAAGATGAACACGGGACACGGTGGACAGAGTACCTTTTGTTGTCCAGTACTTCCCCGGAGCGGAGAAGCTACACCATCTTCTCCGGAGTCTTCAACATATCATTGATGACGATGAACATCTCGCTAAGGCCATCCCCACCCTCCCCACTTCTTGCTTTCAGACAACCACACAACCTCAAATAGATCATCGTTCGCAGCAAACTACCCAACCTTCAGGAGAACAGTGACCACAATACCACACAACCCTGCCACAGCAACCTCTGCAAGACATGCTGGATCATAGACATGGACGACATCATCAAACGTGAGAATACCATTCACCAGGTACACGGTACATACTCTTGCAACTCGGCCAACGTTGTCTACCTAATACATTGCAAGAAAGGATGTCCCGAAACATGGTACATTGGGGAGACCATGCAGACACTACGACAGTGGATGAATGAGCATCGCTCAACAATCACCAGGCAAAACAGTTCCCTTCTTGTGGGCAAACACTTCAGCAGTCACGGGCATTCGGCCTCCGACCTTCAGGTAAATGTTCTTCAAGGGGGCCTTCATGACACATGACAGCGCAGAGTTGCTGAGCAGAGACTGATAACCAAGTTCCGCACACATGAGGACGGTCTTAACAGGGATCTTGGCTTCATGTCACACTATCTGTAATCCCTGTGACTTGCCTGTGTTAGCAAAAAATCTCACTTACTGTGCTGTCTGGAGAAAATACACAATTCTCTAACCAATGCTCAGGATTCCCTTCACACACATTGTTAGCCACTTTAACACTTGAATAGCAGATTAGATATAAGGATTCGCATTCTAATCAGCAATCTGTGACTGTCTGTGCTGATATGTGTGCTATTGCAGACCAGAACACTGCATTTGCCTGACGAAGACGAAAAGGTCAAAAGCTCGCAAATTTACTATCGAATAAATCGGTTGGATTTAAAATTGGTGTTGCTAGATTCTTACTAATGTTGGAACTGCAGGAGGCCTGGGAAGAAGGGAAAACATAGATGCCTTGGAATCCAGGTAAGTTTAGGATTGCACTGGGGGACATGTTGGACAAAGCTTGAGTAAGTGTGAAGATAGAGATGGTGAACTGAGGAGATGGTCCACTGATTTGTACTAAGGACCCAGAAAGGAGGCACCTTGTCCCTTTTCACTGGCCAACAGCCCGAATGAGAAACATGCCAGTTTGCACTTTAGGTACGAGTCTCTCTGGCCATGCATGAAATCGTAATGGTGATGAGATGAGACCTCGGGATAAGCATTAATTGCTCACTCGAGAGCCGTAATTTTGCAACACACGGGCAGCTCATCTGATGCCTCTGCTGCTCATAAGTTTGCAGTGGAGGCAGGTAAGCCAGCAGTGAATATGCTGCTGACAGCACAGCATTCTATTTTATCAGCCTATCCCATCCATCCCATGGGTGGCTTGTAAAGTCCAGCCCAACATAAATCAGACATCATTAGAGTTGTCATTTTGTACTGTGTTTGGGCACAACTTGTCAACCGTCCACTGAGATGCATATGGCAAACTATCTCTGCAGCAACAAGCACTGTATACAGACTGACATATTACAAAGAGGAAAAGATTATCACAACAGTAATATATGTCATATGTGAAAATGTTCTTGATGTTTGATAATGTAGCATCTTCAAAACAACACCATTTTGACTATTGTAATAATTTTGCACTCATTGATAACACGGGTTGCTTCTGGTTAATATTCACTTCATGCACAAAATCTCACTAATTGTAAAATATTATTACTAAAACCAAAGTAAAACCAAAGGTTTTACTTTGTTATAAGTACAAAGAAAATGGCTAATGGGAAGCAAAGTGCAATTTGTTTAAACCCAAAAGCTGATAAAAGGTTTAGTCAGTCGACTGGGAAAAGTGCTCCAGGAAGATTGAATTGTGGATCTGACATCATTGTGATTGGTTTGTTTTGTTGTGGTTTAACTATCGATTTGTTGTTCAAAGATAGGGATCATGAATATCAGAAGTGTTCAAAGCACCACCTCCCCAACAATTAGTAAAGCCACCACCCAGCCTAGAACTAAGCAGTCCAGGTTCCTCACAGCCTGTCATACCACAGATGTAGAAAGGAAGTGTAAACGTTAGCCAACATTCAGGTTCCTGTTCCCTGTGCAGATAAAAACAATCATCAGCTTAATATAACTTAACTTAAACTGAGTGGGGAAATGCAGGAGCGTTGTTAGCCTGAGTAGACCATAAACTGGCATGATCTTGTGCTTCATGAGAAAGACAAAGATTAGGTGTTTTTTAAAGCTATTCAAAGCAGAGAGAGAAGTAAGTGGGGAATATAATTAAAAGTATGAAAATGCTGAGGATTTAATAAATGCTGTTTATCACTTTGTAATGTCAGTTGAACATCTTTTTCTTATGAGTCTAGCTCATCCAAAAGATTTTGGCAGTGTGATGGCACAAGTCATTACAACTGCCGGCTCACAGCATTAGTTGAAAATGCTGAGGATTTAATAAATGCTGTTTATCACTTTGTAATGTCAGTTGAACATCTTTTTCTTATGAGTCTAGCTCATCCAAAAGATTTTGGCAGCGTGATGGCACAAGTCATTACAACTGCTGGCTCACAGCATTAGTATTTGATTCTGAGAATGGGTGACTGTGTGGAGTTTGCACGTTCCCCCTGCCATGGGTGCATAGCTTTGCTCCAGGTGCTCTAATTTCCTCCCACAGTCCAAGAATACAGAGGGTTAGTGGATTGACCATGCTCCTTAATATCAAAAGATGGGTAAGTTAGATGGATGGGCCACAATAAATGTATGAGGTTACTGGGATAGAGTGGAGGGAATGCTCTTTCGGAAAGTTGTTGCAGACTTAATGGACCAGATGGTCTCTTTCTGCACTGGAGGGAATCCATGATTTTATGGCATACTTTGGTTGCAGGTGAGTTTTCTTTAGATTGGCAGGTTTCTGTAAAATGCACTGTTCAAACTTCTGTTACTTCACTGCTGTATGAATTATTAATAGCTTTGTATTGTGTATTCTCTTAAATTAAGCTTTCTGACAAAATAAACCCTATTGTTTGAGGAAGAGTTTTAAAAACACTTGATGGCTCAACTGCACTGTTGGGACCTTACAGCGTTTCTCTTATATTGAGTCTATCTCACATTTCTCCTTTGATCCTTCAGGCAATTCTGCGGTAGAATGTAAGTGTTAAGCTCAAGCAAGAATTCAGTGTTATTAGATATATAGGCAAACATTGATTTTTTTTTAAAACTCACATTTGTATCATGACTTTCACCACTGCCTGAAGTTGCAAAGCACTTTGCAGTTGATGAGGTATTTTTTAAAGTATTGTCATTGTTGCAAACAACCAACAGAAAATGCCACAACACAGCATCTCCAGATAAAAATTCATAGTAGAGAAAAAACCCATGCTCACTCATGTGATGTGTTCCTTACGTCAGTGATATTATTATCTTTTCTGACTGCAATGTAATATGCTGACTATCGAATGAGCTGTGCCTTTGCAATGCTTTCAGTATCGGCTTATGTCTGTATATGCCGATAATCTAGAAAAACATCTGAGTCCTCAAAAGAGAATTATAAAACAAAGGATGCCAACTCAAAGAAGGAAACAGCTGTAAACCATTTATCCCATCCCACCGCATTCATCTTTGTGTCATTGGCAAACTTGGATATAGGGCATGATTTTCCTGCTGCTCGAATAGCTAAGCAGGCTGGGAAATGTTAAAGGGAGGGCTGAAGTGGGAATCAGTCACAACATTCCCAGGCCATTATCTATTGCACAATCAATTGGGAAACAGCGTGAGGCTGATTACAATGTTGAAATCCTGATTTGAATGTCATTAGCAATCCCAGGACAGTATCCTCTGGGCTTGCTAATGTTTGTGACTCTGTTGGGGGTGGTCCCCTGTGCAGAGATAAAGCTGATGCCTAGCAATGGATCAAGTGTGATATCCTTGCTGGTGGGGACAGAGGCCATTGGGTGCCCCTTCTCCAGGAGTTTGGAGTATGAGGGGGTGCCCCTTGGGCAGTGGTAATCTGGCATCCTGGCACTGCCCAAGTGGCAGAGCCCAGACTGGAGGCAGGCCGATCGGTGATGATGAGACACTGCTGCACACTCTGACCAGCAATTGGTGGTGGCAATCGGGGCTGGCCATAGTGGGGGGGGGTGGAATGATGGTGATTAATGTCGGACTCAGTGATCAGCAAGGGGGGGAATTCAAGGGAGAAATCAGAAGGTCAGTGAATGGGATGAGAGTGGAGGGGTTGGAGAAGCCATTGAGAGGCCGCGATGGGGGGGCCAGTGCAATCACCTATTGGGAGATTGGTGGAAGAGCAGTGGCCGGTTTAGCACGCTGATGCTGGCCCCTCGGGCGGGATTAGGCCATTCCACCTCCCATCAGTGTGAATCTCCCAGCACGTTCTGTGTAGTACAATCAGGTGCATATCCAATGGTGGAGGAGATCCTCATTGGAGCCAGGGAGGAATGGAAATTAGCCATATATTTAGTTCTGTTAGACTCTTGTTTGTGTATGTCTGTTTACTGTTGGTAATAAATCCTTTTATATTTTAAACCACAATAAGTTGCCTTCAATTTATTATATTGATGATAAGGAAATCCTGAGCACTGCAAATGCACTTTGATCCAATCAAGCCAGTAGTAGTTACCAGTGATGTGTCACCATCTGGAGTGGGAGCAATCCTGGATGTCTAATGGAATCAAAATGCCAATTGCCTTTGCACCAAGAACATTATCAGATGCAGACAAAAGGATAGATAAAGTTTGGCAGTCATTTATGCAGTGAAGAAGTTTCATCAATATATTTATGAATGACAATTCACAATAATATTAGATCGCAAACTGTTGTTAGGCTTATTCAGAGAGGATATTCAGAAAATGCCACCAATTACCTCTGCAAGGATATAGAGATGAATTCTATTGTTAGCAACATATGGTTATACATTCCAGCATCACCTAGGAACATCAAATTCGGCCATTTGCCTTTGCCACAGACAGCATCATCACTATTGGTTCCACAACGAGATACTGCTGGCACAGCATCTGATAGAGACTTCGGTGGTCTCAGCTAAACATATAAACACTAAGACCAAAAGAAACCCAGTGTTACCAAAAGTTAAGAAGATGGTGATGAAGGATTGGTGATTTAACAAGTCAGAACTGCTTAAACCTTACCAACAAAGAGAAGAATACATATAGACTTTGCAGGACCATTTTGGGCCATATATTTCTTATATTAATAGATGCACACTCTAAATAGTTGGATGTCCAGTTGATAAAGTTCACAACTGCCACCTTGGACAGACTGAGGAAGATTTTTGCCATCTTTGACATACATAGACATCTTAGTGTCAGACAATGGCACATCATTTGGGCAAGGTGGTAGTACTTTTTTTTTTGCTGGACCCATAATCCAGAGACCCAGGCTAATGCTCTGGGGACCTGGGTTCAAATGACGTCAAGACAGTTGGTGAAATTTGAAGTCAATGAAAATCTGGAATTAAAAGTGTAATAGTGTGCACAAAACCATTGTCAATTGTTATAAAATCTCATCTGGTTCACTAATGCCCTTTAGGGAAGGAAATCTGCTGGTCTGGCCTACATGTGATTCCAGACCCACAGCAATGTGACTGACTGTCAAATGTCCTCAAAGAAGGACAATGAATGCTTATTTCTCTTGCATGATTGTCCCCTATCTTTTTCAGTTAAATACACTAGTTGGAATCTTAATTGCATGCTTAAGGTTCTGCCATGAAAATCAAATATACAAGCACATGTGCGTGAATAACAGGCCTACAGAGGACATTTTACCAACAGTGACAAATTAAGATGCTGCATTGGTACTGCCATCCCACTAATGATAACAGTCTACCTATCCGAGCTGCCAGCCCAGTCAGAGGGCCAGCTGCTTGTAGAGTGCCACTGGTCGAGACAGCCACTGCTGAGCTGCAAGAGGAACATAGAACACAGAACATTACAGCGCAGTACAGGCCCTTCGGCCCTCGATGTTGCGCCGGCCAGTGGACCCTCTAGCCTAAACTATTCCAATATCATCCATATGCCTATCCACCAAACATTTGAATGCCCCCAAAGCAGGCGAGTCCACAACTGCTGCAGGCAGGGCATTCCACGCCCTCACCACCCTCTGTGTGAAGAACCTGCCTCTGACATCCGTCCTATAACTACCACCTCTCAATTTTTTAAAGTTATGTCCCCTCGTGTTGGTCATCACCATCCGAGGAAAAAGGCTCTCACTATCCACCCTATCCAGTCCCTTGATCATCCTACACGCCTCAACCAGGTCACCGCGTAACCTTCTTCTCTCTAATGAAAACAACCTCAGGTCCCTCAGCCTTTCCTCATAAGGCCTTCCCACCATACCAGGCAACATCCTGGTAAACCTCTCTGCACCCTTTCCAATGCTTCCACATCTTTCTTATAATGCGGCGACCAGAACTGTACGCAACACTCCAAGTGCGGCCGCACCAGAGTTTTGTACAGTTGTAACATAAGCTCACGGCTCCTAAATTCAATCCCTCTACCAATAAAAGCTAACACACCGTACGCCTTCTTAACAACTTTATCAACCTGGGAAGGAGAGGGCTCCTGTATATTGAGCCAGCAGTGAATGGTTAGGAAGATACCTTATTAATATGCTGGGGCCAGGCAGGCAGACTTGTGGTGACTAGAGGGATGAATCCTCTAGCAGCAGTATTGGGGAGCCATTGCTGCCAGAGATGTCTTCAAGGGCCAGGAGGTATCCAGAAAGGATTGTTGTGATACTGATAAAATGCTGGGGGTGGAGTGGGTGGGGTGGGGGGGGGGGAGTGGAAAATAGCCACTAATTGGGTAGTTAATTGGATTAATTGGTCACCTGCTATCTGCACAAAATTTGATAAGATCTCCCACCGGGATGTATAATTTTGATATTTATTTAATTGCATCAGCAGCCTTCTCTGGTTCCAAAATATATATAGAACTGTATATAGTTAGGATTAAAATAATCTTCATCTTCAAGCATCCTTTGATTTGTAAATCAAGAGCCACGGACTATTATAAGCAATAATAGTTAACTATTAGTGAAATGCATTACATGGAATGTGAATCAAGCACAGTGTGACACAACAGATTGTATAAGCTAAATAATTTTTCTAACATTAATTATGGAAATACATTTTGGTCATGGATAGAAACTGGAATCTTCCTACTGAGTACACTGTAACAATACACCACATGGTGCAAGAAACCACAGTTGATAAACCCAGGAAGATTTAGAAAGCATATTGAGGTTTGGAATTGCTGGTGGCAATGTTAGCACATTATCACTTTAGCAAACTTTCATATATTTTTTCTCTGTCATTTAAATAGAGGAGTTGCTCAGTTGAAAAGGTGAATGTTTTTCCAAAAATATCAGAGAAGCGGAATTTGGTATCTGTATGCAAAGTGCTCATCTGGAAAAGTCACCAATTGTAATTTCAGGAGCAGCAGCACAATAGCCTTTGCATGTTAAAAATCTTCACCCATAGGTTCTGACTATGAGGTGTACTCCATGGCAATATCCTCCTAGTTTTACAGGACTACCAGAGTGTGAGAGACAGTAGAGATATAGCAATCTCAGAGATGAGCATTTTATGGCAAATTGCCACTTCTTCCCCAAATATGTGGCTTTAAAATATCAATTGACACCTTTTATTTATGAACTTCTGAAAATCAACTAATTGAATCCACATGGTGCAGTATTGCGCAGATTATAGCAAATGGGAAATGAGCCTTCTGTGTCCTTTGATTTCAAATGTCATTTCACTGAAACACTCATTTCAGAAAACTGACAGGACACTCTTCACTTCTGCAGCAGCACCACCTTCAGCCTCAACTGCACCCCAAAAAAGGCAGTTCACTCTACTGGCTGCCTGTTTAGTAAAGAAATCAGTTACAAGATTCCCAAAGGGCTGGGTTTGTGGGTTCAAGAACCAGTGCCACATATTTGTATCTGAGCTGAGTTTATTCTGTTCATTATTTGATCATTATCTTATGTTTTTTAATGAAGAAGAAAAGCTGTTTGAAATTCCAATTTTACTATCTGAAATTATTTAGAAGCTGCAAAATACTATTTAATTTTAAAAGACTTTTATCAGAGAAGTCTCTCACTCTGGTAGTCCTGTAAAACTAGGAGGATATTGCCATGGAGTACACCTCATAGTGAGAACCTATGGGTGAAGATTTTTAACATGCAAAGGCTATTGTTACAATTAGTGATTTTTCCAGATGAGCACTTTGCATACAGATACCAAATTCCTCTTCTCTGATATTTTTGGAAAAACATTCACCTTTTCAACTGAGCAACTCCTCTATTTAAATGACAGAGAAAAAATATGTGAAAGTTTGCTAAGTGATAATGTGCTAACATTGCCACCAGCAATTCCAAACCTCAATATGCTTTTTAAATCTTCCTGGGTTTATCAACTGTGGTTTCTTGCATCATGTGGTATGTTGTTACAGTGTACTCAGTAGGAAGATTCCATATTCTATCCATGACCAAAATGTATTTCCGTAATTAATGTTAGAAAAATCATTTAGCTCATGCAATCTGTTGTGTCACACTATGCTTGATTCAGATTCTATGTAATGCATTTCACTAATAGTTAACTATTATTGCTTATAATAGTCCGTGGCTCTTGATTTATAAATCAGAAAATGTTTAAAGATGAAGGTTATTTTAACCCTAACTATATACAGTTTTATATATATTTTGGAACCGAAGTACATTGGATACTAACTATGAATTGCGTCTTTGTAGCAAACAGAATAGATGTAAAATAGATCTGTTTGGCTAAAATGGTCTATAGGGATGTTATGAATGTCAAAACTCCGTCTTAGATGAATAGTCACATTACATGTAACTGATGGGTAGTCTTCAGACTATTGAACTGTCTGTTTACATTCAATACTTGTTACAACAAGGGGATATGCATGGCACCAGTGGACATTGATGTATCTATGCAGCCTATTACATGAACAGCTAATTTTATAAATTGAAAGACATAGAATGGTACCACATTCTGCATAGTAGGGTGGAGAAATGTGGATTCCTACCTGAGGTCCTTCGTACACTCAGTCACTGACTGATTGTCAAATCACACTGAGCAGAATGCCAGTTGTTTTTCCACGTGAGCAGAAATTGCTGGAAAGATTCATTCAGGCTATTTCAGTAATTCACTAACATGCAGGATTAGTGAAGATATGAAGCCGGATTGAATGCTCCACTCTTTTGACCATGGGTAGTAAATGACAGAGTGGAAAAAGGGAAGTGATGTCAAATGATTAAACAAACAACTTGGAAAAGGTAACAAAATAAATGTTCAATTAAGATAATTAATATTTTTAATTTGCTGATGAATAAACATACAAATAGAAATACATCTGGCTTTATGGAATGTTGATCTTTGAGCCATTGCCAAATATGTATCAGTCAATTTTTCTACTGTCCTTTGGTGTTAGAACCCTTTGGTAGCTGAGCTCAGTATCATTGGGGCCAAACAATGTGGTGTTTGGAGGTCAGTCATCTCAGTGGGACAATGCTGCAGGTATTCCTCAGGTGAGTATTCTAGGACCAACCATCTTCAGCTGCTTCATCATGAGGTCAGAAGTGGGATGTTGGCTGATGATTATGCAATGTCCATTCACAATTCTTCAGATACTGAAGCGGTCCATGTTCATAAGCAGCAAGATCTTTGTTTGATAAGTGATAAGTAACAAGCACACCACACAAGTGCCAGGCAATGGCCATCATGATCTAGAGAGAATCTGACCATCACCCCATGACACTCATTGGCATTATCATCACTGAATCCCCCACTATCAACATCCTGGGGGTACCACTGACTCGAATTTGATTTGGAGCAGCCATATAAATATTGTGGAAGTTCAGAGGCTGGAAATTCTGCGATGAGTAACTAATCTTCTGACTCCCCAAAGCATGTCCATCATCTAGAAGGCCCAAGTCCAGAGTGTGACAAAATATTCTTCACTTGCTTCAATGGGTGTAGCTCCAAAACTCTCAAGAAGCTGGACACCAGCCAGCACAAAGCAGTCCACTTGAATGGCACTCCATCCATCACTTTAAACATTCCACTCCATCCACCACTCCATTTCCTCCTACAGCAGCACCAGTGTATACCATCTACAAAATACACTGCAGCTGCTCACCAAGGCTCCTTCAACAGCACCTTTTAAACTCACATCTCTACCATCTTGGAGGACAAGAGCAGCAGAAGCATAGTAACATCACCATTTTCAAGTTCCCTTCCAAGCTACACACCATTCTGACTGAAACTATATCACCATTCCTTCACTGGAATCTCGGAACTCACTTCCTAACAGCAGCGTAATGTTCCTGCAACACACGGACTGCAGTGATTCAGGAAGATGACTCACCACCACCTTCTTGAGAACATTTGCTAGGATTTGTTGATGTCATACTCAGTCAAAGGTGCCTTGATGTCAAGGGAAGTCACTCCTACTTCATGTCGAGTTCACCCCTTTTTGTCCATGTTTGGATCAAGATTGTGATGGGTTCAGGAGATTAGTAATCCTGATAAAACATAAACTGAGTGTCAGTAAGCTGGTTAGGCATCATGGTGATATAGTAGTTAGCACTGCTGTCTCACAGCATCAGGGCCCCAGCTTCAGTTCCAGCCTTGGGTGACTTTGTATGTTCTCCTCATGTCTGCATGGGTTTCCTCCAGATGCTCTGATTTCCTCAGTATTCCAAAAATGTGTGGATTAGGTTAAATGGCCATGCTAAATTGCCCCTTAGTTAAGGGGATAGGTGGGGTTATGGGGAGAGGCTTGGGTGGGATTGGTGTCGGTACAATCTTGATAAGCCAAATGACCTCCTGCTGCACTATTGGGATGCTATGATTCTATAATTAAGGATGGGCAATAATTGCTGGCCTAGTCAGTTGTGCCCACAATATAAAATAAATAACAAAAGAGTTATTCTGTGGTTGCTGTTAAATAATGCTACAATGACAATTGTTTATATTTCTAGCCTTCACTAAAATAGCTGCTCTGAAGTGACTTATGAAAATTAACTTAGAGAATTTTGAGCTACAGGGGGAATTGTCAATCTGAGTTGTTGCTCTAGATGATTTCTGTTGAAAGAGTACACATGTCAACCTCACAGCAGATCTGGATCCGATTTGTTTATGATGCTTTTGTTGCCAAGCAGTCAGCCAAAACTCACTGTTCAACCCCAAAGTGAGGAAGTTTTAACCGAAAACTTCGGTTTGATCAGGAGGAATGTGGATGAAAACCATTAAAATAATTTTCCAGCTCAAACTGGCTTCCAACCACCCACTCTCAACTTTGAGACCAGATGTTGGACAGGCAGCTAATCTGCTCTATAGAGGTGGATTGGCATGCTAAATATAAAATGATTCTGTGGACTTCATTGCCTTTCAGCTTTTTAACTTCAACTCTGCTCAGTCGGGTTTGCGAGAATCTGAAAGCCCGACTGTTTCACTGTGGTGAGGACTTGGCATATCTGGAAAATAAATACCACTTACCACTTTCATCCAGTGTGTCTGTCTGTGGAATCTGTATAATCGGGCAATTCACCACCAGCCCAACTTGAGGCTCTGTGAAGCTCCGAGCCCAATATCACTGATCCCAAAATCCAGGCCCAAATCGGGCCTCCAATTCACTTAGTCAAATCTTTGATTCCTTTCCATCCCAACTTTTCTATCTCTCCTTATTCCCTCTAGGCTAACTCTCTCCTTTCCAATCCCCTCTATCACCAGAACCTGAGATTGACACCCCACCCAATTGAACCCTGGCCCAAGCTCCAGTCCACCCATCCCTCCCCAAGAGCACTACATCAATCAGACCAGAGTTAAAAGTCCGTAGAGTTTGTTTGTTGCAGGAGGATAGGGTTGGGGGGATGGGGGGGTGGATGGCAAGTGATATGGTGGTTTCTCAATTCCCCCACAACTTTTAGACCCTCCTGCGGGTCAGGTAAGCAAAGCTTCAACTCAAAATATTGACCATTTGAATGAGATACAAAAGAGCAACCAGATTTTTTGGCAGCATACCCTTTCAGCTAGGTTTATGATGCACTCAGAAATAAGCTAGTCATCCTTGGTGCCAGAAGTATTTAGCAGTATATGTTAGCAGGGAGGCAGGATTTCTGTGGATTGTTCTGTTGGCAGGAACAAGAATGTCATCATCAAGCAAAAGGAATGCTCTGGTGTTTATTCTGACTTTATGCTATCACTTTGTGTTGAAGTTAGGCATTGATTATTTGCCCACTTATCACTTCTGTTGGCAACTAGTACTTACTATTCTTCTTCATCCTATCATCATATGTTTACAAATTTTAGTGCAGCGATAATGATATACATTCATGGCAGAGGATCAGCTCCTAGTGATGCAGCAGTGTGTTATCCGGTATGCTTAATGTTCTTTTTGTCAATGGAATGGGTGCAATATAGAATGGATTGCCAAATAACTAGAAAGTAGGAATTATGAACCAGCTGTCATGAACTATTAATATCCTGAGACATTATGTTGGGTTATTTCCTGTCTGTCACAATAATATTCAGCAACAGCCATCTGTCAATCAGTGTAATTTCCCTTTTGGAAAGACGGTGTTCCTTTAAGAACAGAAATTGCTCATATCATGTGGCTCCCTGCTGAGTTCAGAGGCAAGCAAAATTATGATAGCTCAGTTCTGGGGGGAGCAAATCATTAAAAGAAGGAGGCGTCATCAGTGTTGCTTCTTCAACTGGTAACAACATACGCTGATTGCAAAACATGGTTGTCATGCCTTGCTCAAAGTACAGAAGAACTTCTGTGAGATAATCCAAAAGTTTACAGTGCATGAGTACATTGTTACTGATCAAAATCACAGTATCTTTGTGGTAATTGTCCCTCTAAGGATCGCACTGCAAAATAAAGGGACTCAGGGAATCAATTGGTGAGCAGGGTTGGGGATTACCCTGGTAAGCACAGCCTTTATCTTGGGAGCTGATTTCAGCCAAGAGATTGTAAACCCTGTATATGTTCTATCCTGTAAATAGGTGAGTTGTTTTTTCCCCAAACTGATTAATAGTAAATCGGGCTGCTAAGTTGGGTAAATATCTAATTCTGAAAGTTGAAAACTTCTGTACAAAGCTAGCTGGCAGTTGAACTTATACATGTGTATCAGCAACTCAAATTAGGTGAGGCTTCCCGAAGTTATGCTATGATAAGCATATACAAAGGGATGTTCCAATATATGCACCTACCTTTTGGTGTGTCTTCAGCATGTACATTTTCCAGAGGATAATGGAGAATCTCCTGCAGCAGCTGACAGGAAATTTGGTATACTTTGATACTATTCTTATAACTGGATTAACAGAGCTAAGCAGCTAGCAAACTTTGAGGAGGTGCTGCAGAGATTTCAAGAGACGAGTTAAATTCAAGAATGAGAAGTGTGCTTTTCAAGCCACTGAGGTAATCTATCTGGGGTACTGTGATGCACAAGGCTCACATCCCATGGAAGACAAAGTGCAGGCCATAAAGAAGGTTCTGCCCCCTCCACCCCCTCCTCCAAAACACATCTAAAGCTCAAGTTATTTTTGGGGATGGTAAATTATTTTATTTATTGAATTTGTTGATCTTTGAACTTCTTAGTACATTTTGAGCTGATAAAGGAACACATTGACTTGTGATGCATTGCATTGCATTAGTATTGCATTAGTATGGACTTATCCTATTAAATATGTGGGCTTATGGGCACAGGGCCTTTGTGGGATTGTTGTTGGTGCCAGCTTGATGGAGCAAATGGCCTCCTTCTGCACTAGGGATTATCTGATGTATGAGATGGATAATGGATCTGAAAAGCCAATAGGCTATGTCTTAAGAGCTCTCTCTCAGGCCGAAAAGGATACTCAAATTGGGAAAGAATGATTATCAATAGTTTTTGATGTCACGAAATTCCATCAGTACTAACATAATAGGCATTTTACAATCATTTCTGACCTCAAACCAGTCTTGGATCTTTTCAAAGAAGACAAGGCTATTCTGCCAATCATGTTGACAAGAACTCAACATAATTGTCTGCCTACATATGTACATTCAAGCAACAGCTTGTAACAGACATAATGAATGAAGATGTATTTAGCTGGCTACCTTTATAACAAAAATACAGCTATCTCAGTACCACAGGAAACTGCGATGGTGAAAAATCTTTTGGACTTATTGCCTGTCTTGGTGAAGCAAATCAGCTACCAAACCAGTCATCATCCACTTCTGTTCAAAGTGAGACACAAGATAATTCTTGGTTGAGCCAATGAACCAGTTTCTGAAGAAATGAAACCATTTGTTACCTAGAAGGATGAATTGAGTTGTCAGGATCGCATTGTACTCTGGGGAGCAAAAGAGAGCTGCTTTTAATGGAATAAACACAGTAAGAAGTCTGACAACACCAGTTTTAAATCCAACCGATTTATTTGATAGTAAACTCACAAGCTTTCGACTCTATGGCCTCCGTCAGGTGAACGAGGTGTTCTGGTCTCCAACAGCACACATACCAGCACAGACTGTTCACAGATTACTGATCAGAATGTGAATCTTTACACGTCATGACTTTAATGGAATAACACAGTGCTTATCCAGGCTTCTCAAAAACTAAGTTGCTCACCAGAGGTTATGTGTGGCCACCTGGCATTGATGCCAACACCAAGACCAAGTTAAGCGCTATGAACAGTGCCAATTGCAGCAAAGGTTGCATGCTGCAATCCCACTGCACCCTTCAGAGGATCAGGCAGCTATAGACACAATTCCATTTTGATTATGTTGGTCCATTCATGGCGACAATGTTTCTGCTCGTTGTTGATGCATACTCTAAGTGGATGAACATTTTTGGGATGAAGTCTTCAACATTTGCATGCTACTATTAAAAGATTACAACAATGGTTTTCCACCTACGGAATACCTGAAATCATTAAGTCTGACAATGGAACCATATTCTCAAGTGCTGAGTTCCAAAATTTCACTACTATCAGTGGTATAAAGCACATCAAACTTTTATGTCTGCCCTAAAGAAGCAGTCAGGAAGAATGCTTAGAATCTCACACTTCCTTCTTGGCTACTGGATCACTGCATATGCGACAATGGGAGGCATGACAGCAGAGTTATTAATGAACCCTGTCATCTCACAACAAGACTGAGCCTCATGTTTCCAAATTTGCCAGGGAGGGCAGAGACCAGTGAAAGCAGTCAGAAGGCAAATCATGATTCATGTCAGTCATTTATGGTGGATGATGCCATGTATGTGAGGAATTTTGGCAGTGGGTCGAGTAGGGTCCAGGGAATTGTTGACTCTACAACTGGATCCCTGTCTTTTGAATTGGACATAGGAGGAAGGATTGTCTGAAAGCATATAGGTCATTTGAGAAAAAGAGAGATGTTCCAGCAGCCAGTCTTTCCATCAGGAAATGTTGCTGACTGTTTTAACACTGAAGTACCTGGTCATCCTGTGACATGCACAACTGATGTTTTCATGGCAACAGATAGAAGTGAACTGCCTATACTTGAGAGGCACCTCTCGTTATGATTTTGGCTGACAGCAACGCTGTGGAAGCACCACCATCTCGGCTCCCATCCCCCAGCCTGACAAGTTATACTATTCCACAAGGTTTTAGAAACTCCCCTTAATTTGTGTGCTAAATGTTTAGTTATCTGGGATTGTGTAAATTAAGCATTCACATTTATTTAAAAGTACAAGAGCCTCTATGATTCTCGCCACCATGGACCCTCCAAATCTGTGACTCACCAAAAGTGGCTGATGTGGTAATTGACCCTTTAAGGATCAACCTGTAGGATGAGGGTCGCGTGACCTAAAGAACCAATCAGGGAACAGGATGAGAGACCTCCCTGGTAAGCACAGACTTGCTCCCAAAGTCACATTGGGAGCTGATTGCAGTCATGAGGTGTCAGCCTCTGTATGGCTCTAAATAAATGAGTTGTCTTTTCCTCAAACTGGTAAATGAGCATCTTTATAATCTTTCTCGGCTGTAAGCATAAAATGCACATTTCATTCATCATTCTTTTATTTGGTGCATTATAAAAACACACTGAATGGAGAAAGTTGACTGTAGTACAATTTAAGTGGAAAATATAGACACGTAAATCAAAAAGGAAACGAAAAGCAATTTTCTTTTTGCATCAATCAGTTCTTCAGTCACTAAAAATGGCATGACTTCCCTGTTTTACTGATTTACTGATTTTGTTTTGTCCAAAAGGTCGAACAGTCAATGAGAAGTTAATTTCACTTCAATCTAAGTCACTTGGGACAGCACTGATTCAGTCTAGAATTACATAACATAAAGGGTGTTACAGCCATACAAATCATGAGATATTACCTGGCTTAATTTGCACAGAATCAGGAATTTAGTCCTTAGCACAGGTATCAACAAATATCTCTCTTCGTATGCAATCTTGAAAACCCAAATATCTGGAGCAAAAGGGCAAAATGATGAACACTTACTGATGCATTGTGTTATGAATGTTTTATTACCAAAATGATTTAAATTTATTCAATTCATTGTTATGATTTCTGGGTATTCAAGTGGTCTCCTTTTGCTATGCAGATTATAATTTGCAGTTTTTACAGGACTACCTGTTTTAGTGGTTTAATAACAGTTCCCTTAAAGCATTCTTGCATTATACTGTATCTGTTCTATATTCTGACTGCAGAAATTCACCCATGCAGGGCCAGGAAAATAAATCACGTATCCTGGTGCTTCTGCTATTTATGGACCCTTCATTCCACTGCCCGCCCCCCTTTTAAACATTCCCCTCACATACTTTCAGTACCCAGAATTACAAAACATACTCACAGCGGGGTCAAACTGCTTTCAATAGGCTTAGCAAAATTTCTTGGCTTTTTTACTCTCTGCCTTTATTCATAAAACCCATGAAAGGCTTTGATTTCTGTATGGTACATTGTATAACCATGGCTTTGTTAGAAAATTATACACATCTCGGTCATTCATGTTCTGCAGCTACTTCTGCTTATATAATCCTGGCTCCTGTTAGTGCTCGCTTCAACAGCATATTTACTAAAATTGGAACGATACAGAAAAGATTAGTATAGCCCCTGCACAGGATGGCACGCAAATTTGTGAAGTATTCCATATCTTATTCTTTCAAAACATTAAGCTTCTTTAAACTGGCCCTATGTAATATTTGGACAACACTTTGAGGTTGTCTGCTGCTGCTTAAAAAGTAGCTAAATGTTTTCAGTTCCTCTTTTGTGGAAATACAGTGGTTTGGAACAAGGAGAGGGAGTACTTGAGATGGATTCAGCTGTGAAGGGAAAGATCAACAACAAAGCTGACTATATGTGTCTAAAAACTGCTAAGCTGTCAGTCAAAGAAGAGATAAAAGAATAAAACTGACATTCAAGCTTTTCAAAGGCTTTGAGCTTTCAATGAAGGCTCAGAGATTTGCAATAAATGGTATGCTAAAAGAATGGGGCTCAATGCGCATCTGTGGAGAAGGGACTCTCTCTCCCCCTAGTGAAAGTGGCTGACTTCTGTTTGTCAGGGGACTTGAAAGGGTCTTCTCTCACCTGCAGCTTCTTAGAGAGAAAGGTGAATCCCCTTCTGCTGAACAGAGCGCTGTTGGGATTTGAAAGCCTGTGAAGTATATATGGGCATAGAGAGTCAATTGAGTAGGTTACTTCAACGTTTTTCGGCTGACAGACAGGAAGATTTTGATCAGTTAGATGCTTGAAATCACATGCCAGGAATGATGTTTAGGTTTCTCAGGGCTAGAGAAACAGTCTAACCACGTACCAGAGGAGAGTCCCAGGGTCAATACCTTGCCTCCAATCCGAGCTCACTCGAACTCCAGGATCCACAGCCTGCCAGTGGCAGAGGGACAGATGGGCACAGCATTTACATCCTGGGCCCCCACATCTCTTCCTGGAGCCAATGTTCTAGGTCCATGTTTGTCATGACCATCACCAAAGCTCAGTCTGTGCCATTCTCACTGGAGAGGCAGGTCACATGGATGGTGGGAGGGTTTTGAATTGGGCTTCAACCCTGCTGCTAACATTTAAATCAACACTTTGGCATAATCATCAGCTTTTGATTTATTATTGTCACATGTGTTAACATGCAATGAGAAGTATTGTTTCTTGAGTGCTATACAGACAAAGCATGCTGTCCATAGAGAAGGAAGTGAGAAATGCAGAATGTAGTGTTACAGTTATATCCAGGGTGTAGAGAAAGATCAACTTAATGCAAGGTAAGTCCATTTTTGAGTTAGTTGGTATGTAACCTCAGATTTTTGTATCTTTTTCCCGATGGAAGAAGATGGAAGAGAGAATGTCAGGGGTGTGTAGGATCCTTAATTATGCTAGCTGCTTTGCTGAGGCAGCAGGAAGTACAGACAGAGTCAATGGATGGGAAGCTGGTTTGCGTGATGGGTTGGGCTACATTCATGACCTTTTGTAGTTTCTTGCAGTCTTGGACAGAGCAGGATCTGTACCAAGCTATGATGCAATCAGAAAGAATGCTTTCTATGGTGCATCTGTAAAGATTGATGAGAGTCATAGCTGACATGACAAACTTCCTTAGTCTTCTGAGGTAGACTTTCTTTAATAGTGTCAGCATAGGGGGATCAGGACAGATTGTTGGTGATTCAGATACCTAAAAATGCTTTCTACTTTATCCCCATTGATGTAGACAGGCACATGTTCTCCTTTTGTGAAGTCGATGGCAAATCTCCTTCATTTTGTTGACTTTGAGAGTGAGATTATTGTTGCCACACCAGTTCACCAGATTCTCTAACTCATTCCTGTACTCTGTTTCATCATTTTTTGAGATTCGACCCACTGTGGTGGTGTCATCAGCAAACTTGAAAATTGAATTGTAGGGGAATTTGGCCACACAGTGATAGGTATATAAGGAGTATAATGGAGGGTTGAGAACATAGCCTTAACTCCATGCCGGTGGAGGATGATTGTGGAGGAGGTGTTGTTGCCTATCCTTACTGACTGTGGTCTATGAGTGAGGAAGTTCAAGACCCAGTTGCAGAGGGAGGTGCCAAGGTCCAGGCCATGGAATTTAGAGATGAGTTTCGTGGGAATAATGAAAGCTGAGCTGAAGCCAATAAATAGGAATCTGACATAAATGTCCTTACTATCTAAGTGTTCCAGGGTTGTGTACAGGGCCAGGGAAATGGCATCTGTTGTGGATCTATTGCAGCGGTAAGCAAACTGCAGTGGATCCAGGTAATCCGGGCGGACACAACTGATTCATGCCGTGACTAGTCTTTTGAAGCACTTCATAATGATGGATGTCAGAGCCAATGGCTGATAGTCATTAAGGCATGCTTCCACCATTCTGGTCAGGAACCTGATCAGGGTCAGCTGGCCGAGTTGGAAATGCCCAATTGTATTCTCGCTTTAGCCCTGATGCTCTATTCAGCGGACTATCAGAAATCCTACTAGCAGCAAGTGGAGCTGGTGAATCACCCCCAGTATTTTGACCTGTATTTTGCAGAGACATAAACGAGGAGAAAAATGGAACACAATTGCTCAGTTACACAAAAAGGTACATTGTAGTGAGGAAATGGATGACAGTCACTTGTGAAAATTCTAATCTCTGCTCACAGTGCCTTAAAATTACAGCCGCAGTTGTTACCTCTTTGTACCACTGCTTCAATCCCCCTGTCACCCCTTCCCCAACCCTCCTTTTTGGCAGTGACTTCAGAGGTGGATTGCTGACTCTGCTGTCATGTCGGCCTTGTAGATCTTGGTAGTTGTGCTCTGGATGGCAGTGCGTGAGCAGAGTAGTCTGGGAGGGTGCACGTACTGAATGACAGGGCACTGACCAGTTGTTGCAGTCTCAGAAGATGCCACATGTCCCTGGCAAAGAGTGGAGGAGCTGCCTTCCTCATCTGCACCCTGAGAGAAGCCCATAGAGATGAAAGGTAGTTTGCCCACCAGCTTTGGCCGAGAGGTGTTTCAACCATCTTTCACACTTTCATCTGTTTTCTCTTTTTGTGTAACTGTGGCAATCATGTTCCATTTTTCTCTATTGTTTCTCTGTGAAAAATAGAGGTCACAATATTGGGGGGATTCACCAGCTTCCATCTCTCACATTTATAATGATCTCCTGAGATTACAGCCTGTGTGAGGGCTTGCAGGTCCAAAGACAACCCCAGGAACCAGAAATTCTGTTGCTGAAACTGTTTCTCCTCGAGAGTCACCACTGTCTCAATGGAGGAGGTTGTGTGCTCAGAGTCAACAGGTGTGGCTCAGGTGGTACTATTAACAGTGCCTCTTCAGGTGTCAGTGGAGAGTGTGGGGATCCAGATCTGGAGCATAGCTTACCTGAGGAAAGAAGGCAATCAGTCAGTATTATCACTCGTCACATTGTCAGTATCCATGCCAAGTGGCCTGACGAAAATAATGTCAACAGCTCATTGCGATTGCTAAGTAACTGCAGACTATTATTTAGAAGTCCTTCTGAGAAATGAGATGACCCTACATAATTTGTATTCTCCACATTCTGTGCACTGGACTTTTATCTTACTCCAAGATGCCTGCTTCTCGACAATTTAAGGTTTTTCTTCTTGGTCGAGCTCAAGGAAATCTATCTCATACGTGCTCAGGGTGAGTAGGTTGGCCACCTACCACCAGTTGCTGTGCACTCAATAACATTATGGCTTCTCTGCTCCTGTAAGTAGAAAGATCCATTAATTAGCTGCAATACTGCACTCTGTCTCTCCCCACCCCCGCAGTCCCTTCCTCTGCGAACGATGTTGATGTTCTCAACATATTTCACATCTGACCCTTAGATAGAATCTAGGATTCTGATCTTATTTCTCAAACTTAACATGGACAAGATGTGTGTGCTGTACACTCCTGAGTATTGCTGCATACAGCCACCTTTCCAGACCTCTACACTGGACCACATGAACTTGGTACTTACCCTTTTTGAGCACAGATCACTGAACCTTTTTCAGCACTGTATCCAGGAATGGCACATCACATCATGCCAGCTCACCTCGACTGCCATCTCTATCTTCATCTTGTGGAGTGGCCTCCTCTTGCCATCCTGCAGCATGAGGATGAGGCACCTCGCACTCACTGTTTCAACAATGTGTGCGTACAGGAAGTGTGCAGCAGAGTACCTACCCGTATTGTCCTCCAATCTGGCTTTGATTTGATTTGCTTCATTATTGTCACGTGTATTAATATTGTGAAAAGCATTGTTTCTTATGCGCTATACAAACAAAACATACTGTTCATAGAGAAAGAAAGGAGACAGTGCAGAATGTGTTTTACAATCATAGCTAGGATATAGAGAAAGATTTTTTGAATGGACAAGATAAGCCCATTCAAAAGTCTGATAGCAACAGGGAAGAAGCTGTTCTTGAGTTGTTTGGTACGTGACCTCAGATTTTTGTGTCTTTTTCTCAAAGGAAGATTGTGGAAGAGAGAATATCCAGGGTGTGTGGAGTCCTTAATTTTCCTGGCTGCTTTGCTGAGACAAATGAAAGTGTAGACAGAGTCAATAGATGCAAGGCTGGTTTGCATGATGGATTGGACTACCTTGATGATCTTTTGTAGTTCCTCGCAGTCTTGGGTAGAGCAGGAGTCATACAAGCTGTGACACAACAGAAAGAATGCTTTCTATGGTGCATCTGTAAAAATTGGTGAGAGTCTTAGCTGACATGCCAAATTTCCGTAGCCTTCTGAGAAAGTAGAAGCATTGGTGGCTTTCCTAACTTTAGTGTCAGCATGGGGAGACCGGGACAGGTTGTTGGTGATCTGGACATCTAAAAACCTGAAGCTCCTGACCCTTTCTACTTCATCCTTGTTGACGTAGACAGGGACACATTCTCCTTACATTTCCTGAAGCCCATGACAACCTCCTTCATTTTGTTGACATCGAGGGAGAAATTATTGTTGTTATATCAGTTCACCACATTCTCTATCTCATTCCTGTACTCTGTCTCATCACTGCTTGAGACCAGACCCATTACAGTGGTGTTGTCAGCAAACTCAAAAATTGAATTTGAAGGAAATTTGGCTGCACAGTCATAGGTGTATAAGGAATATTGTAGGGGGCACAGGGTTGAGGATAATTGAGGAGGAGATGTTGTTTCTCCTTACTGTTGTGGTCTGTGAGTTAGGACATTCAGTCGCAGAAGGAGGTGCTGAGTGCCAAACGGAGTTTGGAGATGAGTTTCGTAGGAATAATGATGTTGAGGGCTGAGCTGTAGTCAATAAATAGAAGCCTGACATATGCTTGTCAACCAGGTGCTGCTGCCATCAGTTTTCTTTTTGGCCAGCTCTCTGTGCCTCCTCTGTAACTCCAGGATGTCTTCTGTGTTCTGCCACAGTCACGCTTAAATCTCCCGTCAATTTCCAATTTGATCCCGTGCCTCTCACATCTTCACTGCTGCCAGCAGCCCTTCTCCCCAAAGGAGTGGGGGGTATTTCATTCTGGTCTGCCCATAATTGGACAGCCAGCATGCAATTGCATCTTTTCAATGTTCTCTGACAGAAGCTGACAATGGGACCACTTTTGTGCGTACCTGACAAATGTGGAATTGAGGCATGTATATTCATTCCCAAGTCTAAGTATGTAGCATGACTGTGTAGGACGATTAAGCTGGACTGGAGACCCAAATCCAAAGGTTAGTGTCTCTGGGGAAAGGAGCAGAGACAAATGACCTCTTGGGAAAGAAGAAACAAAATCCCTCATTGGCAGAGAATGGGAGTGTTACATCTTATTTTTAGCTGGTGGTGGCAGTGTGTCAGTGCCAAGTTCCAACACTGGATGGATTTCAAGATTTCAGGATTTTGTTGGAAGAACTGTCCAGGGTGATGCTGAACCATTGTCACTATGTTTGCTGTCGTATATTTTGAGGATCTGTGGCAATAGATCAAGCTATAGAACCTGCAAACTGGACAGTCAGTGATATAGAACATGTAAACTGGCAGTAAACTGGACAGTACAAATCACAGATTAATTCTACAATAACCACATTTTCAGGGACACATGAACAAAAGTACCTGAGAATATAGCACTGATCAATGACGGTTAATGTAACATACAAAGAAAAAGACATAACTGCAACAGCCAAGCCAGAAAGTCCTGAAGGGCTGCATGGTGATACAAAACCAGGAAGCTGGGTTCAGTTCCAGCTTTTGGTCACTGTCTGTGTGGAGTTTGCATTCTCCTCTTGACTGCATGCATTTCCTCTTGGTGCTCCAGTTTCCTCCCATGCTCCATTTAGGTAGATGGGCCATGCTAAATTGCCCCTTAGTGACCCAAGATTTCTAGGCTAGGGGGATTAGCAGGGCTAAGTAAGATGCTTTATTGGAGAGTCGGTGCAGAATCAATGGGCCGAATGGTCTCTTTCTGCACTTTAGGGATTCTATGATTCTAAAAAAAATGCATTAAATGCTGAAGGATTTCTCATTCATCTCCAACGAAACCTTTACTCAAAGTTTCCTTTCACCAGAAAGATGAAAGATTTGTGAGCTACAACAATCATCTCGGCAGTATGAGTTTTGTTTGCTGAGCAAGCAATTCCTGAAAGAGTATTGTGCAATAATGGAGCCCAATTTACCTCCAGAGAGCTGAAGGAATTTTCTGAACAATATGGGTTCAACATTATCACCGCATTCCCCAAGGGGCACAATTTTATAGAAAAACATATCCAGGTGACCACGAAAACCCTCACAAAATACCAAGAGACAAAGAGCTAGACTTTGTTTTACTGACACTCCAATCAACACTTTCCAAAGCTGACCTGAAATTACCTGCAAAGCTACCCAATGGCAGAAAGTGCAAGGAACCTTTGCTGAAAAATAAATTTCTTCTTTGTCATTTGTAGTGGAAAACAACACTGAAGCTTAGGTAGAAGGGGGTTACCACTACAAAGATGTCAATTATTGAAAGGCCAAATGGTATATGTATGCAGGATTGGATCATGAAAACTTAGAACCCAGCAAAGGTTTTTGGTGAAACTAAGACTTCAAGGTCATACATGCATCACTGAGACCAAAACTGATAAGTAAATGAGAAAGAACCATGTTCGACCTACATCTGAATGGAAAAGCAGAAGAGATCGACATTAGCAAAATCACTAAGGAGCAAGACAACATTGCCAGCATTTCCAACAAATGATGTAACATCAACAAATGTCATCAAGGAGTAGCGCAATATCAGGAACATCAAGGACAACTCCTATAACACCAAGAGCAAACATGCACAATATCACCAGTACAGCGCGCCAACTTATCATTTGAGAATGATGATTACTAAATCCATGCTGAAGGCACCTCTCACCAATTAAATCATACTGTCTATAATGTTTTCGAGAAAAGAAAATAAACTAGAAAAGGCTCTTGAGAGATTCACTTTAATTATAAAAGTTTGTTAATCTTTCTTTTAGACATAATAAAAACTTATTAGGCATGAAGCTGGGGGCAGTAGTTATAGCTGGGGGAAGGGTAATTATGAGGCCATCAGGAGAGAATTAGGGTGCATAGATTGGACTAGGGAACTACAGGGACTGGGAACATCTGGAATGTGGTGCTTATTCAAGGAGCAGCTGCTGCGAGTCCTTGATAAGTATGCCCCTGTCAGGCAGGGAGGAAATGGTCGAGTAAGAGAGCCTTGGTGTACGAAAAAAGTTGATTTGCTGGTTAAGAAGAAAAAGGAGGCTTATGTTAGGATGAGGCTTGAAGGCTCAGATAGTGCAATGGATAGCTATAGATTAGCCAGGAAGGAGGTAAAAACTGAATTGAGGAGAGCTAAGAGGGGACACGAGAAGATGTTGGCTGATAGGATTAAGGAGAATCCTAAAGCTTTCTTTCGAAATGTTAAGAATAGAAGATTGGTTAGGGCAAGATTAGGGCCAGTCATAGATAGCAGTGGGAAGTTGTGCGTGGAGCCTGAAGAGATTGGCGAGGCACTGAATAAATATTTCTCTTCGGTATTCACGCAGAGTGCTGGAAATGTAGCTGTGGAGAGCACTGAGGTACAGGGTTGCAAATTGGGGAGTATTGTAGTAGATAGGGAGGATGTGTTAGAAATTCTCGAGGGTTTGAAGTTGGATAAGTCCCCTGGGCCGGACGGGATTTACCCTAGGATTCTCTGGGAGGCAAGAGAGGAGATTGCAGAGCCTCTGGCTCTGATCTTCAGGTCCTCGTTGGTTACGGGTGTGGTTCCGGAGGACTGGAGGATAGCGAATGTGGTCCCATTGTTTAAGAAGGAGAAGAGAGACCTTCCAGGGAATTATAGGCCAGTGAGTCTTACTTCTGTTGTGGGCAAGGTATTGGAGAAAATTATTAGGGATAGGATTTATAGTTATTTAGAGAGAAATGAATTGATTGGGGATAGTCAGCATGGTTTCGTGAAGGGTAGGTCATGCCTTACTAACCTCATTGAGTTTTTTGAGAAAGTGACCAGAGAGGTTGGATGGGGGTAAGGCGGTTGATGTAGTATATATGGACTTTAGTAAGGCGTTTGATAAGGTGGCCCATGGAAGACTTCTACAGAAAATGCAGATGTGTGGAATAGAGGGTGATTTAGCTAATTGGATTAGGAATTGGCTGGCAGATAGAAGACAGAGGGTGGTGGTTGATGGGAGATATTCATCGTGGAGTTCGGTGACGAGTGGTGTGCCTCAGGGGTCTGTTTTGGGGCCCCTGCTGTTTGTAATTTTTATAAATGATCTGGATGAGGGTATTGAGGGATGGATCAGTAAATTTGCAGATGACACTAAAGTCGGTGGAGTGTTAGATAGTGAAGAGGGGTGTTATAGTTTACAGAGTGACTTGGACAAGTTGCAGAGCTGGGCCGAGAGGTGGCAAATGGAGTTTAATGTGGAAAAGTGTGAGGTAATGCACTTTGGCAGGAACAATAAATGTGTAGAGTATAGGGCTAATGGTAGGGCTCTTAATAGTGTTGAGGAACAGAAGGATCTTGGTGTATGTGTCAATAGATCCCTGAAAGTAGGCAGTCAAGTGGATAAAGTTGTTAAGAAGGCATATGGAGTCTTAGCTTTTATTGGTAGGGGGATTGAATTTAGGAGCCGCAGCATCATGTTGCAACTGTACAAAACTCTAGTGCGGCCGCACTTGGAGTATTGTGTGCAGTTCTGGTCCCACATTATAAGAAAGATGTGGAGGCATTGGAGAGGGTACAGAGGAGGTTTACCAGGATGTTGCCTGGTATGGAGGGCAGGTCCTATGAAGAGAGGTTGAAGGATTTGAGGTTGTTTTCGTTAGAAAGGAGGCGGCTAAGAGGGGATCTTATTGAAGCATATAAGATGATTAGAGGTTTAGATAGGGTGGACAGTGATAGCCTTTTTCCTAGGATGGAGAAAGCTAGCACGAGGGGACACAGCTTTAAATTAAGGGGTATGAGTTATAGGACGGATATCAGAGGTAGGTTCTTTACTCAAAGAGTGATTAGGGAGTGGAATGCCCTGCCTGCAGCTGTTGTAGATGCGCCAAGTTTGGTGGCGTTTAAGAGGTTAATTGATAAGTATATGGAAGAGAAGGGAATGGTTTAGTTTGGAGGGGCATTGCTTTTTATTTTGGTCGGCACAACATCGAAGGCCGAAGGGCCTGTTCTGTGCTGTATTGTTCTATGTTCTATGTTCTATGTTCTTATTGATTGAAACTGTTATATTGATATATGGTGGTAGTGTGTTACAGAGCACTCAGGAAGTTACAGTTGCTATAGTAACATGCGTATTTACATGCATGTTGCAGAATGGAGCTATAGATAATAACATTGGAGGCTCCAACTTTCTTTTCATCACATGGCTCACCAGAAACATTTCCTGCCCTTTCCCCCTGCCATTAGTTGGAAAGATTTGTCAGTTGAAACACAAACTGTTTGGCTGCATTATGAACACAGTTTATTTGGCTATCAAGTCCTGGGCTTGGATTTCACATACAGAGTTTCTGGCTCAGAAGCACTGATACAAAAATATATTTTTTTAAGAAAGAGGGATGTTACATGATTACAATATGATTTAGGGACATTAAGTTCATATAAATATTAGTACAGTAAAGTCCAGCCTTTGGGAACTTCCTTGTTCCAATTTTCACTTATCCTTACTTTGTATGTTGAATAGTGCATCATCCATCACACTAGCAATGTTTCCCTATGTTTTCTTTTTCTAAGGAGTAGCCTCTGGATGCAGATTTTTTCCATTAGTCCTGGCTGTGGACCTTTAATTCCCCTTTTAGGGTACCTTCCTGACAAGGATGGGAAGCAGTGTCTTGACTGGTTACAGCTGTTGTGCAGTTGGAACAGAAAGACCAACTTGGAATGCCTGAATCTCTCAGTCTAGAGCAAAGAACAAAGAACAAAGAACAACACAGCATGGGAAACAGGCCCTTCGGCCCAACGAGCCCGCGCCGCCATCCTAACGTCTTAATGACATATAGAGACCAATATAGGGACAATTTGTTACCCAATCAGCCTAAGAGCACATTTTTTGGGATGTGGGAGGAAACCGGAGCACCCGGAGAAAACCCACGCAACCACGGGGAGAACGCGCAAACTCCCGCAGACAAAGGCCCAAATCCATGTGTCTGCACAGCAACAGCGATAGTCTCTGAGCTGTCATGTTGCCCATCTGATGGTCCAGTTTAAGCATACACTAACGACATGAAGCACTAGGCCACTCCTGAAGTAACATCCAAAAGCAGCCCTCACACGACCTGCCGAATGCATGCACCTTGTTGGTCAACAACAGTAACAGCTCTGTTCAATTTTGAAATGTTCACCCATTTTATCTGCCGGTTTTGAGGTAGTTTGTTTTTGTCTTAAATGAGGATTTTTCTTCCTAAAATTTTCAGAACATGCCTTGTATTACTCAGAGGCTCCACACATCTGTTACATTTAAGCACTGTACTACAATTTGATGCACAGTCACTGCACAAACCAGTTCTTATTTATTCATTTTTATTTGTGTCGTAAGTAGGTTTATAATAACACTGTAATGAAGTTACTGAGAAAATCCCCTAGTCACCACTCTCCACTGTCTGTTCGGGTACAGGGAGGGAGAATTTAACAATGCACCAAACCAGCATCACATGGACTATGGGAGGAAACTGGAGTCCCTAGAGGAAACCGATGCACACAAAGGGAGAACGTGCAGACTCTGCACAGAGGTGACCCAAGCCAGGAATAGAGCCAGTCTCTGGCACTGTATGCTAGCATGCTAATCATTGTGCCACCTTTTCCCTCGCATTACTGGAATCTATTTTATTGACTCTCATTGAAAAGCATGTTCATTGTTTATGATTTTGCCACTGCAAAGAACAGGTCTTCAGTGGATCTAGAGTTATGCTGCTGTACTATAGTGCATTGGTCAAACTAACAGAGTATCAGCATACAACACAAGGTGTGAAATGAGAATTACATTAGTTGAAGCTTCCGGTCCGAGTTTAAAAATTTGATTGTTCTGACCTTCAGGGAACCACAAGGCATAATAGTACTGAACTTGATTAAAAATAATAGGTATTAATAGAGCAGCATGGTGGATAGTGGTTAGCGCTTCTGCCTCACAGTGTCAGAGAACCCAGATCTGATTCTGGGCTTGGGAACCTGTGTGCACTGTGCACATTCTCCCTGTGTCTGCATGGGTTTCCTCCAGGTGCTCCAGTTTCGTCCCAAACTGGAACCTTTATAGAATAGGGGACATCCAAAGATGTGCAAGTTAGATAGATTAGCCGTGCTAAATTGTCCCTTAGTGTCCAAAGGGTTAGGGGGATTAGTCATGGTAAATGTTGAGGCTATGTGGATAAGACTGAGGGCAAGAGGGGGCTAGGTAAAAGGTGCTCTGTCAGGTAGGCAGGCAATGCAGATTTGTTGGGCTGAATGGGCTCCTTCTGCATTGTGAAGACTTTATGACTATAAACTAATGAAACATTTACAAATTAAAATCGTAAATACATTTCCTTGCAATCAGTTAATAGCATGGAACACAGAAATTTGACAAATATTATAAGTTCATTTACAAATAAATACATAGGATAAGAAAGTCCCCTATTCTACAAAGGTTCCAGAGGAAATATCATAATTGCTTTACCTTTGAAGGACAACATCCTGGCTTCTGGCAAATTCAGTCACTTTCATCTTTTTATTAATCAGTATTTCATATCACTCACATGTTACTGTCTGAGTACAATCTTTTGTTTGACCAGTAACCAGTCTTTCAAGCTCAAATATTTAACCTTTTCGGTATCAATTGCCACCGTTCTGTTACTCTTTTGAAGTATATATTTCAGATGGTCTTAACAATACTACATATGTTTATATATGTGATTGCATTATGCAAGTATGATTCTAAGCAGAATCCAGTCAGTCCAATCATTGGATGGCTGCAAAGGTACACAGTTCACATGTCTCCACATGAGCAGGTTTACTGGATATATATAACAAGATCATTACAAACGAATGACAATCCCTTCAGATACCAGAAACCTTTCTAAATTAAGTCAATAAAAAAGCCACTTTGATCTTTTGATCAGAGGACGTGGTCTAATTTTTGAGTGAATGAAACCAGCGATCTTGTTTTTCAGCAGTGCTTTTGATCTGAAATTGTAATGCAATATCTAGAAAGCCCTTATTGATCTCAGATCCATTGTGTAAATACTAAAAGAATGCTCTTGAAATTGACATCTAATAATCTTATTCTTAAATTAGTGCCTAATTTTGGTCCTGATACATTCTGTTTGACCCTTTGTTTATCCTAAACTTCTGAATTTCTTTGGTGCTCACACATTATTTAAAGCTTATCTAATCTTGGTTTGATCCACATCTTCCATACATCACAGAGATCTCAGTTCGCTGAATCTGTCCTACTGATTTTATACTATCTCATCAATGTGTTTTCAAAGAGCTGGGAACCTGAGTTTGACTTAGCATATTCAAACTCACAAGGTTACCTCAGGACAGTACAGCTTTCAAAAGAATATCCAATGTTTCATTTCAATTTTGAGAGATGGATGAGGTATCAGTACATATGTACAGCTTCAAAGAGAAAAATACACATTACATGTTCCCAAAGATTTGTAGCTATACTGTAGTAATCAAACTGATTTTTTAGTTTTATTTGACACTTAAAACTTGAGAAAGTTCATCAATTAAATTTTCTAATAAAAACATGAATCTGACAGTAAGCTCATTGTGATTTGATGTTGATTGGATGATAACAGAAACAAGCAGCCAAGGTACTGGATTTTCAGCTCAGTCAAAAACTGATAGAAGCACAAGAATAAATATTGAATCCTGAGCAAATGAGGTGACTAACCACTTGAGTGAGAATATGATGCAAATGTATAATCACGTGCTCTGAGTATATAACATGATCATTATAGTAACATTATCAATAATTGCTGTCCTAGATGTGGAGCTATAACTCTATTGGTAACTGATTACTTTTGAATGAATCGATTACTTTTTCCAGATGTATTTTTTCCACATTTTACTGATGGAGAGATAACTTTTTCATCGATGACAACAAGAAGATATGTACTTTAAGGAGTGTTTTTTTGATCTTTTGAATGGTATGACATTAAGATAAACACAAGCAGCTTTTTGGTAAGTTTACATCAAAAGAAAGGATAAATACTTATTTTTACACAACACCTGAAATGTAAACCCAATAAAAACTCCACTCCACACCCTCAAATATAGAGACATACATAGAACATTACAGCGCAGAACAGGCCCTTTGGCCTTCGATGTTGCGCCGACCAATTAGGAAAAAGCAATGACCCTCTAACCTAAACCATTCCCTTTTCATCCATAAACTTATCTACTAACCTCTTAAACGCCACCAACTTGGCGCATCTACAACTGCAGCAGGCAGGGCATTCCATACCCTTACCACCCTCTGGGTAAAGAACCTACCTCTGACATCCGTCCTATAACTACCACCCCTTAATTTAAAGCTATGTCCCCTCGTGCTAGCTTTCTCCATCCTAGGAAAAAGGCTATCACTGTCCACCTTATCTAAACCTCTAATCATCTTATATGTTTCAATAAGGTCTCCTCTTAGCTGCCTTCTTTCTAACGAAAACAACCTCAAATCCCTCAGCCTCTCTTCATAAGACCTGCCCTCCATACCAGGCAACATCCTGGTAAACCTCCTCTGTACCCTCTCCAATGCCTCCACATCTTTCTTATAATGCGGGGACCAGAACTGCACACAATACTCCAAATGCGGCCGCACTAGAGCTTTGTACAGTTGCAACATGACGTTGCGGCTCCGAAATTCAATCCCCCTACCAATAAAAGCTAAGACTCCGTATGCCTTCTTAACAACCTTATCGACTTGATTGCCAACTTTCAGGGATCTATGCACATATACACCAAGATCCCTCTGTTCATCAACACTATTAAGAGTCCTACCATTAGCCCTATACTCTACACATTTGTTATTCCTGCCAAAGTGAATTACCTCACACTTTTCCACATTAAACTCCATTTGCCACCTCTCGGCCCAGCTCTGCAACTTGTCCAAGTCTCTCTGCAAACTATAACACCCCTCTTCACTATCTACCACTCCTCCGACTTTGGTGTCATCCGCAAATTTACTAATCCATCCTTCAATACCCTCATCTAGATCATTTATAAAAATTACAAACAGCAGGGGCCCCAAAACAGATCCCTGAGGTATACCACTTGTAACCGAACTCCACGATGAATATCTCCCATCAACCACCACCCTCTGTCTTCTATCTGCTAGCCAATTCCTAATCCAATTAGCTAAATCACCCTCTATCCCATACATCTGCATTTTCTGCAGAAGTCTTCCATGGGCCACCTTATCAAACGCCTTACTAAAGTCCATATATACCACATCAACCGCCTTACCCCCATCCACCTCTTTGGTCACTTTTTCAAAAAACTCAATAAGGTTAGTAAGGCACGATCTACCCTTCACAAAACCATGCTGACTATCCCCAATCAATTCATTTCTCTCTAAATAACTATAAATCCTATCCCTAATAATTCTCTCCAATACTTTGCCCACAACAGAAGTAAGACTCACCGGCCTATAATTCCCCGGAAAGTCTCTCTTCCCCTTCTTGAACAATGGGACCACATTCGCTATCCTCCAGTCTTCCGGCACTATACCCGTAACCAACGACGACCTGAAGATCAGAGCCAGAGGCTCTGCAATCGCCTCTTTCGCCTCCCAGAGAATCCTAGGGTAAATCCCGTCCGGCCCAGGGGACTTATCTAACTTCAAACCCTCAAGAATATCTAGCACATCTTCCTTATCTACTTCAATACTTTCCAGTTTGCAACCCTGTATCCCAGTGTTCTCCACATCTACATTTACATCTCCCTGCGTGAATACCGAAGAGAAATATTTATTCAGTGCCTCTCCAATCTCTTCAGGCTCCACGCACAACTTCCCACTGCTGTCTATAACTGGCCCTAATCTTGCCCTAACCAATCTTCTATTCTTAACATATCTAAAGAAAGCTTTAGGATTCTCCTTGATCCTATCAGCCAAAGTCTTCTCATGTCCCCTTTTAGCTCTCCTCAACTCACTCTTTAGCTCCCTCCTGGCTAATCTATAGCTATCCATTGCACTAACTGAGCCTTCAAGCCTCATCCTGACATAAGCCTCCTTTTTCCTTTTAACCAGTGAATTAACTTTTTTAGTACACCATGGTTCCCTTACTCGACCATTTCCTCCTTGCCTGACAGGGACATACTTATCAAGGACTCGCAGTAGCTGCTCCTTGAATAAGCTCCACATTTCAGATGTTCCCAGTCCCTGTAGTTTCCTAGTCCAACCTATGCACCCTAATTCCCTCCTTATGGCCTCATAATTACCATTCCCCCAGCTATAACTACTGCCCCCAGCTTCATGCCTATCCCTATCCATCACTAAGGTGAATGTAACCGAATTGTGGTCACTATCACCAAAATGTTCACCAACTTCCAAGCCTAACACCTGGTCTGGCTCATTGCCCAGCACCAAATCCAATGTAGCCTCACCTCTAGTTGGCCTATCTACATACTGAGTCAAAAAACCTTCCTGCACACTTTGTACAAAAACTGACCCCTCTAACGAGCTAGAGCTATAGCTATTCCAATCAATATTAGTAAAGTTAAAGTCCCCCATAACAATTACCCTATTACTTTCACTCCTGTCCAGGATTGACTTTGCAATCCTTTCCTCTACCTCTCTAGAACTTTAGGAGGTCTATAAAAGACTCCCAACAGGGTGACCTCTCCTCTCCTGTTTCTAATCTCAGCCCATACTACCTCAACAGACAAGTCCTCATCAAACTTCCTTTCTGTCACTGTGATACAGTCTTTGACTAATAATGCCACTCCTCCCCCCCTTCTACCTCCTTCTCTACTCCGACTGAAGCATTTGAACCCCTGAACCTGCAACAACCATTCCTGTCCCTGCTCTATCCATGTCTCTGAAATGGCCACAACATCGAAGTTCCAGGTACTGGTCCAAGCTGCAAGTTCCTCCACCTTATTGCGAATACTCCTTGCATTAAAGTATACGCATACAGGCACACAAGAATGGATGAGTTTTAAAGATGAAGCAATTAGATTACTAACTGAGTATAAAAGAATAAATTGTGTACTCTTAACTAGTCCTTCAAGATGAAAAGCATTGCAGGACCGAAGGGTTCTCTCTCTTGGTTCTTTGAAGAAAATGGAAGTTGGAATTTTCCGGATGTTTCTTGCACACTTGTGGCTAAGCTTCTATAGAAAATAAATATGCTAACCTCTATTTGTTCCCCTGCCCCCATGGTTTCTGCCCCATGAATTCCTACTGGGTCATTGCAGTCTTGGGGCTCTAGGTGTTGTTCCAGCAGCAACCACAACCACCTCCATGGCACATTTGAGTGCAAGAGCTTTTGGCCTCTGATCTTGGCAGACAAGACATCATGGAGAATCCTCTGATCTTGCTGCACCGGTCACAGATCGCCCAATCCCGAAGAATAGCATGGGGCCAAAAAAATCAGTTTTGTGCCTGGTTTTAGTTTGCAATCTTCAAGGCCCCTTTCTAATGGCACAGATGATTGCAGTGGGGAGTATGCCAGAGGAATTGGCATAGATCACTCAGTTATTCTCATTGTTATGGCACTTAGTCATTTTTTGGGAGAATTCTGTCCATCGTATCCTGAGGTCCTCAGTCAGGAAGAAGCTTGTCGCTGTCTTCTTAACTGCTGATAGGCAGAAGTTATGGCAGAACTTCCTCCTCAGAATCATCCCAAAAGAGACACCTACTAAAAATAGAAGAATCCAGCCATTGTCGGTCCAGAAATCACAAACAAGTTATCTGAGTTCCCATTTTAAGAGAGGACAGTGTCAATTATCCCAGGATGCTTCCTTTGAAAAATATAATGTTCACTGCTCAATTATCTTTGTGCATCTGTAAGTATCTGCTATTACCTCTGTTTTCTTCTTCTGGATTTACATAATGTGCATTAGATCAATGCAGCAAATGGAAATTGGTGAAGTTGGCAAAGTTTGATTTAATTTGATTTATTATTTTCACATGTATTAGTAATCAGTGAAACATATTGTTCCTTGCGTGTTATATAGACAAAGCATACTGTACATAGAGAAGGAATGGAGAGAGTGCAGAATGAAGTGTTACAGTCATAGCTAGGGTGTAGAGAAAGATAACTTAATGCTAGGTAGTTCTTTTCAAAAGAGTGATGGCAGCAGAGAAAAAGCTGTTTCTGAGTCAGTTGGTACGTATCCTCAGGCTTTTATATCTTATTCCATATGGAAGAAGGCGAAAGAGAGTATGTCCAGGGTGCGTGGGGGGTCCTTAATTATGCTGGCTGATTTTTCAAAGCAGAGGGACGTGTGGAAGTATCAGTGAGTGGGAGGCTGGTTCCAGGGATAGACTGAGCTTCGTTCACGACCCATTGTAGTTTCTTGAGGTCTTGGACAGAGCAGGAGCCATATCAAGCTATAATACAACTGGAAAGAATGCTTTTTATCGTGCATCTGTAGAAGTTGGTGAGAGTCATAGCAGACGTGCCAAATTTCATTAGTCCCTGACAAAATAGCGGCATTGGTGGGCTTGCTTCATTATAGTGTCCACATGGAGGGACCAGGACAGGCTGTTGGTGATCTGGACACCATAAAATTTTGCAGGTCTCAACCATTTCTACTTCATCCCCATTGATGTAGACAGAGGCACGCCCTACACTAGGCTTCTGAAGTCGAAAGATTTTCTCCTTCATTTTGTTGATATTGAGGGAGAGATTGTTGTTGCACATGAGGGAGAAAAAGGGAGATAGTAAAAAGTTGCATCTTGTGAAAGTGCAATGCTTACTAATACAGTATGCAAGCTGGGTGTTATCCAGTCGGCATATTTTCCAGCATCAGGCTCATTGTCTTTTCCTGTTTGTGCTATTGATCTCAAGACCATAGTGATTGTGCACTTTCCCACAGATCCTTTGAAAAACCTTCCTGTGGTAGATCATACGATAGAAATTCGAGAAATATGGAGCTGTCATCCACTATAAAATCCTGGCATGAGGGCCGTAACCATAATAAGGACTGGCACCACAACATTCCCAGGGATCAGTGGGATGGTGGGATATCTTCAAAATGATCCCGTAAAAGTGAGACATACCACCATGATATTGACGTTTGAGAATTCTGCCATTGATTATAAGTTACAATTTACTGTTTGAAGGAAATGCAACTTACCCATATGCATTTCTTTTTTGTCAGGGATTATGTTGAGTTTGAATATCTTTGAATTTCCAGATCAAATCTGTATTTTTGTTTGAGATTTATATATCATGAATAATAACAAATGCACCTGAATATATTTCAAAGCAACGAGACTTCATAAGGTAAGATAAACTGCTTGTATTTCAAAATGTAAACTAAAACTCCAGATGTATTGCTGCATTGCACTCCCTGCTGTCTAGTGTCCTACATAACTACATGTTGAAAGAGATATATGATACGGTTAGAATTCCTTGCTATAATTGAATTGCTATATATTCTGATCCTCTACGTCACCCCATTACTTTGAGTACTTTGCCATCTGCTAGGTTTCAGTATGCTACCTGCATCATTTGCATTGTCACCTGCTGTGTCTACCAATTCTGTGACGAAGTATTTATTTGTATTGTTTTCAATATTCTTTAGTATTTTGTAATTTTTCATTTTTACATTTCCAAATAAGGAATGAAAATAAATGTATCGAGGGATCAGTTTTTGCTCCAAAGTTTTGTGCCCAATATCCCCACATTATTTGAGGCCAATATTTTAACTAACTATACCACCATCAAGCATTTTCATTTCACATATAACAGGGGATGTATTCCCAGTGAAACTCTATACACCAAATACTTTAAACCCTAATCTCAAATAGTTCACTTATCACACCATACCTGAATTATTAGTACTTCTGCATAGTAACCTTACCTACTTGAAGTTCAAAAACTACAAAACATGGAAATCTGAAATGATGGCAGATTTACAATATATTTCCAGAATATCTATTTTATTTTGTGGCCACTACAAGCTGGATTGAGACTGACTTAATGGGCACTTCAGCTTTCCTGGAGAATGCTCCAGGCAGTTAGTGGGAAATTTGAGAGCCTGAGTCATAATTGTATGTCAATTTATTTCAATAATTGAAAAATTATGGGTTGCAGGCTGATATGTATTTTTTATCATTTATCAAAAACATTGAAGCAGACTGCATGGCTAATATCTTTCCAGTAACAGATGAGCACCATGAGTGGAGCCAAGGTGGAACTGTGGGCTACTCCATGCTCAGCAACCAAATTAACAAAATCTGGATTCGGAGCCTTCCTGTTTAACTCAAGCTTTGCCCCTCAGGACATTTTTTGTTCATTTGAACTGGGTGGAAACAGGTTTCAGATGCACTGTATCACATACTCTCCCATTGATACTAATTTCTAATGAATTATTAGGTTAGTAACTTCTATTACAAATTTGGGTGAGGTGTAGATACCTTATTGAACACAGTGCAGTAGACACTAATGTAAACAATCTGAGCAAGTCACTTTAAATGAAGTTACTCACACTGCCCTACATTTATGTGTATAAAACCGTACAGGAATATAACATTTGTGCTTTCTCTCGTGCTGAATTGCATTTTCAAGTCATTCCCACTTTGTCTTCAATCTCTCTGAAAATGGATAAGCAAACACTTGATAAACTGAGACCAGACATGAATCACTAAACTGCTGCAATTCATACTAGTGTGCACATATAAAACAAAGTTACAATCAGACTCAATTCAACCAGTAATTTATGGAATATTACAAATTAAGTGTAACTTAGCACAATGGTTTATTTTGTTTATTCATGGGATTTGTGCATCACTGGCTGGGCCTGCACTTATTGCTCATATCTAATTGCTCTTGAACTGAATGGCTTGCTCAGAGTCAACTACATTGCTGTGGTGTCACGTACAAAAAACAAAGAACAAAACAGCACAGGAAACAGACTCTTCGGCCCAACAAGCCCGCGCCGCCACCTCGACGTTCCCACTTCTACCCATGATTCCTGTCATCCCAGTCTACGTTTATAGATCTATGCATTAGAACCAAATTTGAGACAATTTCGGGGGAATTTGTTTTGCCAATCAGCCAAAGAGCACATCTTTGGGATGTGGGAGGAAACCGGAGCACCCGGAGAAAACCCACGCAAGCACGGGAGAATGAGCAAACTCCCACAGACACAGGCCCAAATCCATGTATCTGCACAGCACAGCGATAGTCACTGAGCTGTTGTGTTGCCTATCAAATGGTCCAGGTCAAGCGTACACTAATGATGTGAAGCACTAGGCTACTCTCAAAGTCCACGAGCAGCCCTCTTGTGTATGCCCCTTGTTAGACAAGGCAGATTGAAGTAACTGTAGGGTAAAACAAATACATCAATATCATTGACGTCAATATCATGTAGACCAGATTTCCTTTCCTAAAAGGCATTAGTAAACCTGTTGGGCTTTTACGACTATCGTGGTCACCATTTGATGTTTAATTCCAGACTTTTTTGTTGAATTCAAATTCTACCATCCAAACATAAAAGCATTTGCCTCTGTCTCTGGATGATTAGTCCAGTGACAATCCCACTACACCGAAACTGCCCTAGGTAAGACGAACTAATCATTTGTCCATGAGAAGATGTAAAAGCTCAATCATTAACACCTTAACAAGCTGTTATTTCCGCTATGTACCACTCCTTGCTTGAATATGTAATAGCTTTGAACATTCAAACATTTAAAGTTAACTTATTTGTCAACACCATTGTATGGTAAAATAGACTCGACTGTTCCAATGCATACCTATTCTCACATTCTATCCTCCACAGATTGAAATATCTGAAACTCTGTTTCTGTGGCTAAATTTGAGCATCGAACCTGAAGCAACAGTTCGATTTTAAAACTTCCATTGTTGTTTTCAAATCCCTCCATGGCCTGAATTCTCCCTATGTTTCCGCAGGCAATTCGGTCCACCTTGTTGACCAACAAGGGGCATGCATGCGGCATGTCGTGCTAGAGCTGCTCTTGGAAGTTGCTTCAGGAGTTGCCTAGTGCTTCACATCGTCAGTGTATGCTTAAACTGGACCATCTGATGGGCAACATGACAGCTCAGAGACTATCGCTGTTGCTGTGCTGACACGTGGATTTGGGCCTGTGTCTGTGGGAGTTTGCGCGTTCTCCCCATGGTTGCGTGGGTTTTCTCTGGGTGCTCCAGTTTCCTCCCACATCCCAAAAATGTGCTCTTAGGTTGATTGGGTAACAAATTGTCCCCATATTGGTCCGTATATGGGAATCTTCAACAATAGGCATAGCCTAAAGAGAAGGATATGTCATTAGGACGTTAGGACGGCGGCGTGGGCTCGTTGGGCCGAAGGGCCTGTTTCCCGTGCTGTGTTGCTCTTTGTTCTTTGTTCTTTGTCTGTAATTTACTCCACCCCTAAAACCTTCTATGATATCTGTTCTCCTCTAATTCTGGCCTTCTAAGATCTCCACTTTTAATTGCTTTTTCAATAGTGAGCATCCCTTCTGTTGCCAAAGTCCCAATAGCTCTGGAATAACCTCTCTACACTTCTTTGCCTTTCTACTTGTTTTCTACCTTTAGACACTACTTGAAACCTACCTCTATGCTTCTGACCTGATATTTCCGTATGTGGCTTGGTGTCTTACTCTGTTTTATAATATTCCCATGAAGCCCTTTGGGATGTTACATTGCATTAAATACAATATACAAATAAACTGTAGTTGGAAAAATCCAGAAACATGATAAATAAAAGCAAAATACTACAGATGCTGGAATCTGAAACAAATGCAGAAAATGCTGGAAAATCTCAGCAGGTCTGACAACATTTCAGGCTGGTTTCAGAGGCTCTTCATAAGAGGCTCTGATCTCTCCCCACAGATGCTGTCAGACCTGCTGAGGTTTTCCAGCATTTTCTGTTTATATTTCAGAAACATGTTTAAATAATTATCTCTCATGAGGTTGAGTTATGTATTGCCTGTTCATGTGCTGATCATTGGGAGCTGGGGAGAAAGATATTCACAAATTAATATTAAAATAAACTTTCCACCAATTTGAAACTTGGGCTGTATGTTTTTCCTGATATTAGAAATGAATATGATGTGTACACTTGGTGGTGGAGTACTATAATGGATCTTCTTGTAGATTTAAATCTTCATTGCCTGGGTGTTAATTATGATATAGAGATGCTGGCGTTGGACTGTGGTAAGCTCTTTAAGAAGTCTCACAACACCAGCTTAAAATCCAACAGGTTTATTTGGCAGCACTGGCTTTTGGAGTCTCAAGTTCCTTCATCAGATGAGTGAGGATTTGTGTTCACAAACAGGGAATGTGAAGACACCAACACAATTTACAAGATAATGATTGGAATGGGACTCTTTACAGGTACAGACAATGTGATTGGAGAGAGTGTTAAGCACAGGTTAAAGAAGTGTATATTGTGTCCAGTTAGGACAGTGAGTGAGATTTTGCAAGCCCAGGCAAGTTGTGGAGTCTCCAGATAATGTGACAACAACTCAAGATCCCAGTTGAGGCTATCCTCAACTTAGTTCTGCACACATGAGGATGGCCTCAACTGGGATCTTGAGTACACGTCACACTATCTGTAGCCCCCACGACTTGCCTGGACTTACAAAATCTGACTAATTGTCCTGGCTGGAAACAATACACACCTTTTTAACCTGTGTTTGGCCCTCTCTGCACTCACCATACCTGTAAAGACTTGATTACCTCTAAAGACTCACATTCCAACCATTATCTTGTAAATTGAGTTTATATCTGTATATACCTTGTTTGTGAATACAAGTTTTCACTCACCTGATGAAGGAGCTTGAGACCCTGAAAGCTTGTGCTGCCAAATAAACCAGTTGGACTTTAACCTGGTGTCATCAAACCTTTTACTGGGTGTTAATTGGCAGAGAAGATTGCATGTTCTTTCGACAGAAAACACCGGAGTAAAATTCAGACACGTTCCAGAAAGGTGTCGACCATGATGAAGACTACAATCATCAGTAAAGCAGAAATTGTCAGTGGTTGAGGAACATAGTTGGATAGGGACTAGATAAAAGGGGAATAATACAATAAAAATAGAAGAAATATAGAGATGGAAATAGTATTATGCTCATGGTAATAGTAGAAAAAGGCAAGAGGTGACAGCTGTGGAAAAAAGATCTGTGTTACGTAAATTCTTGGATTTGTTAACGTGAAGTGATTGAAACTAAAGCACATCTGGGGTCCAAAGGTCAGAGTAGATGATGACAATCGAGCAAGAGCACATAACAAGGGGAGGCTCAGAAGAATTTGATGGGAAAAAGGTGATTGTCTGCCAGGCATGGATCTTGCTATCTGAATGGGAGATAAACAATACTTCGCGTTGAACTTCCAAACGAGACAAAGGTTAAATTGAGAATTGAGAAGGATATAGTATAGGTATGGCTGATACTGCTTCAGAGAGACCTTGAGAATATTTATCTTATGACATGACATGTGAGACGGAATTCTCCCAAAAAATGGCAAAGTGTCAGTTTCTGATTGAAAAGAGCAGGAACAGGCAGGCAGGTTGTTTGTCTACATTTTCCCATACTTTGACATTTTAAACCGGGGAGGTATGTTTTCTGCCATCATTGAGCTCAGAGATTAGGGTACAATTTTTAAACAGAGCCAGATCTCAATGCAATGTTATATTGTGCCTCTCACCCCCTGCAATTCCCATCTTGGTTCCCATTCTCTGATTGCAAGCACCCCCCTCCCATTTACCTGCAGCAGCACACGCTTCACCACATCGTCCACCCCGACGTGAGGCAGTCCCCTGCTATGGTTTGCTGAGAGGCCCCATCCTTACTGGCCGTGCCTACCTCAGGCCTTTCCACCGAACCTGATTGCATCACTGGTGGGGAAGATCTCTTTCCAAGATCTCCCTGTTGTAAATCCCATTATGGCTCTCTCCTGAGAGTTTTCAGTGATAACGAGATTTGTGGCTATACCAAACAGGGACAGAAAATCATCCTGGAGAAGGGGATTCAATGTCTTGTCAAGAGAAGAAGTTAAGTTTTTTTACATATGTACTGCCACGTGTGCCCATTATTCAAACCACTTTTTGAACAGCTGTCAGTGGAATTGGTAAGACATTCAGTGGCAATTTGTGGGAGAATGCTAGATGGAAGAGTGCTGCCTGTATTGTGCACGCTGCGGTGAAATGAGAAGCCATGGACACACTTTCACAGGGATTTTACCATGATAGTAAATATGTCACCAATCTAACAGTGTGGCAGATGGCTATGTAAATCTCTGTTGGTATACTTTAAGAGGGAGAAAGAAACAAGTGATTAATTTTCCAGACAGTCAAAATGATGACCTGGTGACTTGATTGAAAATCAACATATCTTATAATGGATCATTTTAGATTAGAAAATGTTCGCTGTAGCAACAGTAATGCTTCAACTCTGATAACTCAGTGAGTGTGATTGGCACATCAGACATGAAATTATATTGCACCTTTCATAACCTCAGAATGTCCTCAAATCTCTTTAAAGCCAAATAACTCTTTTTTTTTGAAATGTTGGTACTCTTATAATGTTGGAAACATTTTTGATTTTGTTTTGATTTGATTTATTATTGTCACATGTATTAACATATAGTGAAAAGTATTGTTTCTTGTACACTACACAGACAAAGCATACCGTTCTTAGGGAAAGAAACAAGTAAGTGCCAAATGTAGCGATACAGTGTAGAGAAAGATCAACTTAGTGCAAGGTAGGTCCATTCATAAGTCTGATGGCAGCAGGGAAGAAGCTGTTCTTGACATGTTTGATATGTGATCCCAGACTCTTGTGTCTTTTTCCCAGGGTGCATGGGGTCCTTAATTATGCTGGCTGCTATGCTGAGGCAGTGGGAAGTGTAGACAGAGTCAATGGATGGAAGGCTGGTTTGCATGATGGATTGGGCTACATTCATGACCTTTTGTAGTTTCTTGCAGCCTTGGACTAAGCAGGAGCCATACCAAGCTGTGATATAACCGGAAAAAGTGTTTTCTATGATGGATCAGTAAAAGCAAACATGGCAGAAAATGTGTGCACTGGAAGGCTTTACAAACAGCCATGTGATTGTGACTCAGTTATCTGTTTTGTTGATGATAAATATTGGTCAGCAAACTAGGGAAAAATCTCTTGCTCTTTGAAATCAAGTCACAAGATTTTTCATGCCTCCAGAAGACCATTTATCGAAGCTGAAAGATGACTGGCGTGTCAGCTTAGAGGAATTGCTCAAGGCTGTAGATTGGAACTTGAACTCAGATTTTTTTCTCAGAGATGAGAATGCAATGAGTTGTGTCAGCATGTGATGATGTTCTTGCTCAGTTTTCTTCATGCACACTCACAGATATTTATTGAGGTAGAACACAAACCACACTTAAACTACAGCTGCCGACTATTCTGTACACTCGTACGTGAGTTAACAGCAGAAAGCAGGCCATGGACACCTATTAATACTCCCCTCATTGCTAAAAACATGATTCTTTGAAAAAAATTCCATACAAAGAGCCCAGAAACAATCCAGTTGTTTGTTTCTACTGCAACAATTCATTGGGTCAGCCTGAAAATTACTCAATTATGCAATTCTCAGGAATATTCAAAATAGTTAATCAGAAGGATGTTTAGTTAGGTAGAACTACAAAATATATTGTGCTGGTCAGAACCATGTGTGCAACTCATGCTTTTTGCCACAGATATTCAGCTTTTTTTGGTTTTGCTTGAAATCCATTGGGTATTTTAACCGTGGAGAATAACATCACCCAAAAGTCTGTCATAGTTTTGATTAATGGTGCAATCTAAATCAAATTGATCCACTGAATCCAAACTGATTATTTGCAATTACCATACCTTATAGGCTGATGTACTATATAAACTAAGGGACTTGTTTTGACTGTCTCATTGTTTGGCTCATGGGTTATATTTGAATTTTTATTCTTAGAGGGATTATCTGTCAGATTTGAACTTGGAGTTGTTACAGTGCTGCTTGGTTGATGTATAATTTGTCCACAGTGTATTTAAATGATATATTCAGAAGTGATTATTTCAACAAAGTGTGCATAATATGCTGACATGTGTACCCAAGCAGCAGATGCTCAAGTAATTTGGCCAAGACTATCAAATAACACCATTAATTCCAATTTCCCTGATACTGCGAGCAGTAAAGCTAATGTAGTGTGGTTTGCTGAGGATTGCTACCTTCTGCTTACTGGCCTTGCAGTCAACCCACTGCACAAGTGACATTCCCCAAGCATCCCCACACTATAGTCAGCAAGTTAAAGAGGACCTCGTGGGATGTGATTTGATCTTTGCTTTTAAAATACTATTTTCTCAGAAATCATCAGCACAGAAAAATAAAAGCACAGCATCACCAATTCATGATTTGCCATGTGCTACAATGAAAAATAAATATCACAGTGGTCACAAATTCTTCATGTGTAGTTGCCAACAAGAAAACACATTAATCCAACCTATTTCAGCAGAGAGAAAGGCAAGGCAGTAATAAATGGCAACTGGATGGTTTATAATTCTGTAGACATAACTGTATTTAAGATATTCAAACTGCACATCTGCTGAAATGTTTACATTTACTCTACTGTTATCCTGCAAGAGGCTGGGGGGGCAGCATCCCTCTTTAAAACAAAGTTTAAAAAAGCGCTTCATACTCTATCGGAGTACGCTGGAGTAAACTCGATAGCACCTCGTTTTCCTTATACACAGCAAATATAATTGCGTTGCTCTGTTGTAAATCTATGCACATTTCGCAGATACGACAGGGAACAGGAAGCTTAGTGCTAGGACAATGACAGCACCCTGATGATGTGACTGGACTCATGCCCTAGAGGCTTGGAGGAATTTGGTAAAAGTAGGGAATCCTGGATGACTTAGGATTTTGAGGCACTGGTTAAGAAGAAAAAGAAGGCACATGACGTGCACAGGCAGCTGGGATCAAGTGGATCTCTTGAAGAGAATAAAGGGTGTAGAAGTAGAGTTAAGAGAGAAATCAGGAGGGCAAAAAGGGGACACAAGATTGCTTTGCCAGATAAGGCAAAGGAGAATCCAAAGGGATTCTACAAATACATAAAGGGCAAAAGAGTAACTAGTGAGAGAGTTGGACCTTATACAGATCAACAAAGCCATTTATATGCGGAGCCACAGGAGATGAGTGAGATCCTAAATGAGTACTTCTCATCAGTATTTACTGATGTGCGTGCAACGGTCAGCATTCCACTATCCCCGCTGAAATTGAATCTATACCCATGTTTTCCAGTGTAAATTAACTCAATAATAGTTAGCTGTGTGACAGATGTTACTTATTTTTTGATCAGAATTGACCCACAATTGCAGTTATTATTCTTGCAATATCAGTATTTATTTGTAGATTTCATCGGTATGCCTTACATTGATGGAATTTAACACAGGAAATATAAAAAGATGAATATTAACAGAAGGAATAGGGAGAGGCAATATATACTTAATGGCACAGTTCTAAAGAGTACGTATGGACAGAGAGTTCTGGGAGTTCATGTGCATTATAATCTTTGAAGGTGGCAAAGCATATTGAGGGATTGATTAGCAAAGTATACTGAATCTTGGACTTCATAAAGAGGTGTTGAAGTTCGAAGCTCTGTTATACCTTTATAAAGCTCTGTTTAATCATGTTGATGTATGCAAGTTGGTCAACACGCTTGAGGAATGCAGTGATCCTTGAGAGGGTACAAAAGAGGTTGCTAGAATGGTTCCAAGGATGACGGAATTTGCTACGAAGTTAGATTCGAGAAGCTGGACAGAAGCTGATATTTTTACATACCTTGGGGCAAAGAAGGGAAGTTGTAATATTGAATATGACAAGTCAAGGTAAGGTAGAGAAAGGAAACCAGCCTCTCTTAGCTGATGGTACAAGGATCGGGAAACACATCTAAAATTTTGGATAACAGGGATAGAGGAAATATACAGGGGGTTACAAAACAACTTGCTGCCTATAAATGTGGAGGAAGCAGAGATGAGATTGATTCTAAATGAAAATTAGGTAGCCAGTTGAGGGAAGTGGACTTGCAGATTTTGGGGAATGCAATGGGGGATTGATTGGATTGACTTAATGGGTTAAATGTTTCTGTGTGTGCCATAATGAATCTATATCCCTGTGATTAGTATCCTCATCCTTCTGATATTTTATATACTTTTTATTCAGGCATGATTACATTTTTTCAATCATTAAAATATGTTCTAGTCTCTTCTCCCCGAACCATCCCATTCTCACTTAGTGGAGATGATGGGGAGAGGTAAGTTTAATGAAAGAAGTCAAACACTTCAGAGAAATGAACCTTTGCAGTGCTCTCTTTCATAACTGATAAGTTCAATGTCCTTGATTGTCCCCATTAATGTTGCATTGTAATGAAATATTGTGGCTTACAATTAGGTCTAATGATGCTAGAAGAACAATTGGCTATCATCAGGCTAAACATGGCACGATGAAACCAACGTTAATGACACATTAAACAAATGGTGATGATGCAGGAAATAAGATGAAATCATTCACACGATGCATAGCTATATCTTGAAAGAGCTGTTGCTGATTAGTTTTAATGTTCTGTAAAAATAGGAAAGTCAGTAGCTATGCTCCTGTATAATAATGGTTATTGCAATTCAATAAGTAATTCATCGTGTGAAGCATTTTAAAATGCTTGCACATAAAAACATGGAAGCATTATCATCCTGTACGTTTCATGTGTTCAAAAAATGGAACCACAGGAACTTATAGTGCAGAACGAGGCCATTTGGGCCATCATCACAGGACTGGCTCCTTTCAAAAGCAATTTAGAACTAAATCTAATACCTTCCTGTCACACTGGCTCTGTAGATTTCTGTTCATCCTATTTTTACTCAAAGATGCAATCATCTCTCCTTCAACTACTATTCACTAATCTCTTTCTATAGCTCTTGGGGCTATAGGAAGGGCTATGGGAGAAGGAGGGATCAAGACATTGAATTTGATGATCAGCTATGATCACAATGAATGGTGAAGCAGGCTTGAAGGGCCAAATGGCCAGCTCCTGCTTCTGGTTTCTATGGGCTCCATGGGCTTAATGTTTTCTGTAATGGATGTTCAAATTGCAAACGTTATTCTTAATGATGACCAATCAGTATAGCTTTATACAATTTAGCACTATTTTGTACTCTGTGCCCTTTGCATAAAACCCAAACATGATTGGAGTTTTACACTTCAACTTTCAGAAATTATATAATTGAACTCTTGGTCTTGTTATTCAGTGACTTTTCATCAAGTATGCACTTTCATTGCTTGTTTGCATTTCCCAGAAGCATTACCTCACGCTCATCCATTTTAAATTACAACTGCTACCTTCTATCTATTCTGTTAATTTGCATTTTTCTGACCTTGTTGCTTCTCAAACTGCCTATTCGTCTTATAACAAGAAAGACTTGAATTTGTATATTGCTTTTCATGACCGCTAGTCATCTGAAAGTGTTTTGCAACTGACTCTTTGAAGTGTAGTCACTGTCAACACGGATAGGAAGAGTGATGAGATCCTGCAGCAGCAGTTTAGGGCGTTAGGTAGAAAGTTAAAATGCAGGATTTCTTGGATTGTCATCTCAGGACTACTCTTTGTACCATGCATTATTGAGACTAGAAATGGGAAGATAGTGCAGCTCAAACAACTAGTTTTAGATATCTGATCACTAGGATGCCTTCCAGGGCAGGTAGGACCTTACAAGAAGGACGGGTTGCATCTAAACTAGAAGGACATAAATATTCTGGCCGGGATGTTTGCTAGTGTTACACAGGAGAATTTAAACTAGTTTGGCAGGGCGATGGGATCCAAAGCAAAGGTGAATTAGCAGAAGGAGAACGAGTAAGGGCTATAAGACTGACCTGAGAAAAAGCAGGCAGGATATGGTTGTTAATCAAACAGGGTTTGGTGGACTGGAGTGCATTTATTTCAATGCAAGAAGTGTAACGGGTAAGGCTGATGAATTTAGAGCTTGGATTAGTACTTGGAACAATGATGTTGCTGCTATTGTGGAGACATGGTTAAGGGATTGGCAACTTAATGTACCAAGATACAAATGTTTCAGGTGGGATGGAGGGGGATGTACAAGGGGTGCGGGAGTTGTACTACTGATTAAGGAGAACATCACAGCTGTACTGCACGAGGTCACCTCAGAGGTCTCATACAGTGAGGCAATATGGGGTAGAACTCTGGAATAGGAAAGGTTTAGTCACAATGTTGGGGGTTTACTATAGGCCACCCAATAACCAGCAGGAGATAGAGGAACAGATATGTAAGCAGATTTTAGAAAGATGTAAAAATAACAGGGTTGTTGTAGTGGAAGATTTTGACTTTCCCTATATTGATTGGGACTCACTTAGTGCTAGGGACATGAATGAGACAGAGTTTGTAAAGACGGCTTCTTGAAGCAAGATATAAATTGTCCAACTAGGGAAGGGGCCAAACTGGATCTGGTATTGGAGAATAAGCCCAGGCAGGTGGTCAACATTTCTGTAGGGAAGCAGTTTGGGAACAGTGACCACAACTCAGTGAACTTTATGGTACTGATGGATAAAGATAAGTGTAGTGCTCAAGTGAAGGTACTAAATTGCGGGAAGGTTAATTACAATAGTATTAGGCAGGAACTGAAGAATGTACATTGGGGGCAGATGATTGAAGGCAAATCCACATTTGGCACATGGGGGGCTTTCAAGTGTAAGTTGTTAGGAATTCAGGATTGGCACATTCCTGTAAGGATGAAGAATGAACATGGTAAGTTTTGAGAACCTTGGATAACAAGAGATATTGTGAGGCTGGTCAAAGAGAAAAAGGAAGCATTTGTCAAAGCTAGGAGGTTGGGAACACACGAAGCAAGTGTGGAGTATAACGAAAGTAGAAATTAAGCAAGGAGGGCTAAAAGGGGCTGTGAAAGTCATTGGCCAGCAGAATTAAGGAAAATCCCAAAACTTTTTATACATGTATAACGAGCAAGAAAATAGCCAGGGAGAAGGTTGGTCCACTCGAGGACGGGAGGGGAAATCTGTGTGGAGCCAATGGGCAAGGTATTAAATGAGTACTTTGCGTCAGTATTCACCAAAGAGAAAGACTTAGTGGAGGATCAATCTAGGAAAGGGTGTGTAGATAGTTTGAGTTATGTTGAGATCAAAAAGGACATATTGGAGTTTTTGGGAAACATTAAGGTAAGTCCCCAAGACCTGATGGGATATACAAAGAAAATAGAATAATGTAAGAAGCAAGGAGGAAATTGCAGGATCTTGAGAGAAATCTTTGTATTCTCACTGGCTACAGGGAAGGTCCCAGGGGACTGGAGAATAGCCAGTGTTGTTCCTTTGTTTAAGAAGGGTACTAAGAATAATCCAGTAATTACAGGCCAGTGAGTATAATGTCAATGGGATGAAAACTATTAGAGAGAATTCTTTGAAACAGGATTTACTCCCAAGTGGAAATAAATGGCAACATGGTTTGTGAAGGGGAGGTCGTGACTCATGAACTTGATTGAGTTTTTTGAGAAAGTGACGAAGATGATTAATGAGAGTGTAGAGCAGTGGATGTTGTCTATATGGACTTCAGTAAGGTCTTTGGCAAGGTCTCTCATGGCAGATTGATGCAGAAGGTGAAGTCCCTTGGGATCAGGGGACAGCTGGCAAGGTGGATACAGAACTGGCTTGGTTATAGAAGAGAAGGTAGCAGTGGAAGGAAGTGTTTCTGAATGGAGAGCTCACAGATTAGTGCTAGGATCTTTGCTGTTTGTAATATGTATAAATGATTTGGAGAAAAATTTAACTGGTTTGATTAGTAAGTTAGTGGACGACACAAAAGTTTTTGGATTTGTGGATAGTGATAAGGACCATCAGAGGATACAGCAGGACATAGATCAGTTGGAGACTTGGATGGAGATGACAGGTGAAGTTTAATCCAGACAAATATGAGGTAATGCATTTTGGAAGGTTTAATACAGATAGAAAATGTAAGTAAATAGCAGAACCCACAAGAAGGATCTGAGTTACAGATACACAGGTCACTGAAAGTGGCAATGCAGGGGGAGAAGGTCACCAGGAAGGCATACAGCATGCTTGCCTTCATTGGCTGGGACATTGAGTTTAAAAATTGGCAAGTCACGTTGCAGCTTTAAAGGACCTTAGTTAGGCCGCGCTTGGGATATAGTGTTCAATTCTAGTCACCCAATGATCAGAAGAATGTGGAGGCTTTGGAGATAATACAGAAAAGATTTATCAGGATGTTGCCTGATATGGAGGGCATTAGCTATGAGGAGAAACTTAGTTTGATCTCATTGGAATGACGGAAGTTGAGGAGTGACCTGATAGAAGTCTACAAGATTATGAGGAGCATGGATAGAATGGAGCTTTTTCCATTCTGGTGGAAGAGTCAATTACTAGGGGACATAGATTTAAGATGTGAGGAGCTAGGCTTAAAGGAGACAATGAGGCAAGTTTTTTTTACACAGAGGGTGGTGGGTGCCTAGAACTCGCTGCCGCAAGAGATAGTCAAAACAGATGTGATAGTGACATTCAAGGGGCGTCTTGACAAATACGTAAATAGGATGGAAATAGAGGGATATGCTCCCTGGAAGGTAGGGGTGTTAGTTCAGTGGGGCAGCATGGTCAGTGTAGGCTTGGAGGCCAAAGGCCTCATGCTGTAATTTTCTTTGTTCTTTGTATCGTAACATAGGAAACTCTGCAACCAATTAGCAAACTCCCACAATCGGCAATGGTAAAATGACCAGACAAGCTGTTTGGTTTGTAAGCGAACTGAATGATAAATGTTGGCCAGGACACCAGAGGTAATTCTTCAGATTCGTGCCGTGGAATCTTTTATAGTCATCCGAGAAGAAAGATGGGACTTCATTTTAACATCAGATCCAAAAGATGCATTAGCAGGGCAATCCTCCCTCAGTACCACATGGAATGTCAGCTTCCATTTTTGTGCTCAAGCCCTGGAGTGGAACTTAAACACGGAGAATTTTGTGACCAAACTGACCCATGGCTGTCAGTAAATTTCAGGATTGTGCCTATTCAGCACACATCCAAATGATTTTTAGCCAAAGACAAAAAGCACTGACCCCAGGGTTACATTATGCACCATTCATTTATAGCTAACTGTTTGGGGAGTGAAATCTTGAGCATTAGCGTGGAATGAGCATTAGTAAATTGATGGTCTATTTTACAACCTGACCAATTTTCTTTTCCATTGAAGTTAATGGAAAACAAATCTGACAGGAGTATAAAATAGGTTCCTGCAATTCTTCTACAAACTCTGTTGTCTTTAATAAATCACTGCTGTCTGACAGGTTAAACGCATGCATTTCCAAATGCTCACTAAGTGCATTTGTTTGTTCACAACCAGTGTTAGATTAACTGGTGTTAGACCTAAGCAGGTTGCTTTATCTATTCTCCAGTCAATGACACAATTTGCATATCTAAAAAGGATTTAAAAATTGTGGCCAGAGCTTCTTCCATCACTTCCCAATTTATTTACGGTCTATAGTGTACACACCATCAGGACTTTGTGATATTGTTGCCTGCTAATTTTTTTTGAGCCTGTTTCTTTTCATATTTAAATTCCAGAATCAAAAGAGAATTGAATTTAAAAAATCACAACTATGAGTGGCTGGGAGGCTCTGTTTGTAACTATTAAGTAACTATTGAGAAAGTTGCAGTTGGACAAAATAACAGTTGATGAACAGTTCCTCACTCTTGCACCTGACTGCTTTGACATGTTGAACAAATTGCTGCATTAAGCTTTTGCATTTTCTGCAGTCAAATGCGAAGTCTGTAATTTTTGCAGCAAAATAATGGTGCTGTAAGGACAAATTTTGTTTAAATGTAAGCTGTCTGTGGTCTCCCTGTGTGATAGTGCCAATTTATCATCAGTGTCGAATAAACATGAAGTTTTGTGTTGTGGGACAATAGTCACAGGGACTAAATTATACTAAGTATTCACTATCTACATTGAATACTTAGGTCCAACATTCAGAGAAAACTATTGTCCTATTAGTTTGGACAGACTTTAAACTCAGTTTCCAGAAGTCAAATCATAGGATGTGTGTTGGGGGTGGGAAATTTTAAATTTTGTGTTTCTAGGTTTAGTAAATTGCAAATGTTGTGCAATGGATGGGCTCAGCCCCTGACCCAACCCTACCTTCAAGCCTCCTTATAGATGTGTGTGCAAAGTAGCAATGGCTACTCATCCAACAGCAGCAAGTATGCATTAGGAACAATTAAATGGTAATGAAGCAGCAGGCTACAGAGCCAAGAGATCTTGGGAATGTTGCAGATGTCCACACTGAATTGCACCTTGGCAATTCAGCTGCAGTGGCTGCTCAGTGGGACTGTGTAATTGAAGTTCCATGTAATCCTTACTATAGAGAGGGGATGCAGCTAGGATAAACCCAGTGTACTGGCAAACATCTATTCTGATGTTGCAGTCTTGGCCAGTTTTAGACACAATGTAATTTAGCTTGATGAACATAACATATGATGTGGAGATACCAGCGTTGGACTGGGGTAAACACAGTAAGAAGTCTCACAATACCAGGTTAAAGTCCAACAGGTTTATTTAGTAGCACAAGCCACAAGTTTTCGGAGCGCTGCCCTTTCATCAGGTGAGTGGGAGTTCTGTTCACAAATTTATATATCCTGTTTGTGAACAGAACTCCCACAACATAGTCTAGTCAAGACTCCTGGGTTTAGCAGTCCACAGCAGTGAGATACAGGAACGGGCACGAAATCTACTTATTCAATATAGGCTGGGATATTGAAGAGGATTAGCAGAGAAACAACACAGACAGCAGGACACTGCACATAGGGGTTAGACAGTAGAAAGGAAATAGAAGAATGCTCAACCCTTAATGGAGGGGTATTGGTAAAATGTCAGCTTCAAAAGACCCCAGAGCAGTAATGCTGTAGAAGGAAGCAGCATTCATGGTCTCAAACAATAGATAGGGCCCCAAGGAATGGGTAAGCAGCCATGGCTGTGAAAGTGACAGTTGCCTTGAACAATTCTTCCACCAGCTGTGTCAGGCATCAATTAGGGATAGTTGTAAGATCTCCAGTGTAAACACTTCAAACAAGTAGGTGCATGGTTCACAGGCAGTTGCTTCAGCTAAGATAATTTCGGGTCCCTCATGTATTCACCTCCACACACAACCTGTGGTGATGGATCTTAGGTGACCATGGATATCCATTGAAGATGGCTCGTGATGTAAGTCTAGTACCCCAGTGAAGAGAAGAGAAAAGTTAAAACCTCTGCCACCAGGACAGTCATCTTCTAAAGGTATGTTTCCAGTGCTTTGATTGCTGTGAGAGAGGCCTCCAATATGGGTCTACAAAGGTATAGCTCCTAACGGTGCTGTGGTATGCCCTGCACAGCCACACTGACAGAGAAACTAGAGACAGATGAAAGATAAGAATACTGCCCAACTTCAAATGAGGAAGAGAGTGAGGAAGATGCGCAGCTTGGACAGTCTGCCCTGGTTACATGTTGCAAAGTATCAGTGATTCCCAGAAACCCCATATCCATTCCAGCTTTTCATAGACGGCGCCCAGCTGTATTGTAGGCTTTCATTTTTGCCTAGTTGACAACATAATCGGATGCTGCCAAGATTCCCTCAAAACAACGCAAAATCCCATAACACCTTTTTCATTGCCTGGCTTTAGCTCATGCTCAGATTGAATCCCACTCATTTGCTTATCAGGATTCCTACAAGCTCAATGATGCAAACTTAACCACATTGCCGATATTATCTTTAAGAAAGTCTACCAATGTCTCTACTTTCTTAGAGACTAAGAAAAAGGGCATACACGCGATGGGTCGTGAGAGGGCTGATCTTGGATTTTTTTTGAGAGTATCCTAGTGCTTCACGTCGCTAGTGTACACTTGACCTGGACCATTTGATGGGCAACACAACAGCTCAGTGACTATCACTGTGCTGTGTAGATACATGGATTTGGGCCTGTGTCTGTGGGAGTTTGCGCATTCTCCCTGTGCTTGCGTGGGTTTTCTCCGGGAGCTCCGGTTTCCTCCCACATCCCAAAGATGTGCTCTTAGGCTAATTGGCAAAGCAAATTCTCCCTAAATTGTCTCAAATTTGGTTTTTAATCCATAGATCTATAAACATGGACAGGAATCGCGGGTAGAGGTGGGAACATAGGGGTGGCGGCACGGGCTCGTTGGGCCGAAGGGCCTGTTTCCCGTGCTGTTTTGTTCTTTGGCTTCTTTGACTGTCACCAGCTTTTACAGATGCAACATAAAAAGCATTTTTTGTGATGTGTCACAGCTTAGTATTGTTCCTGTTTTGTCTAATGCTGCAAGAAGTTAAAATTTATTTATTCGTCGCAAGTCATAATTATATTAACATTGCAATGAATTTACTGTGAAATTTCCCTAGTCACTGCAGTCTGTCACCTGTTAGGGTCAACGCACCTAACCAGCATATCTTTCAGAATGTGGGAGGAAACAGGAGCACCCGGAGGAAACCCCATGCAGACATAGGGAGAATGTGCAGACTCCATACGGACAGTGACCCAAGCCGAGAATACCGGGCGCTGTGAAGCTAAACACAGTAAGAAGTCTGACAACACCAGGTTTAAGTCCAACCAATTTATTTGATAGTAAACTCACAAGCTTTCGGGGTTTGTTCCTTCATCGGTTGACCATTCACCTGACAAAGGGACAAACTCCGAAAGCTTGTGAGTTGATTCAAGAACAGCTTCTTCCCTGCTGCCGTCAGACTTCTAGATGAACCTGCATCACAATAAGTTGATCTTCCTCTACACCCAGCTATGACTGTAACGGTATATTCTACAGTCTCTCCTTTCCTTCTCGATGAATTGTATGTTTTGTCTGCACACAAGAAACAATATTCTTCACTGTATGCTAATAGATGTGACAACAATAAATCAAATCAAAGTTGTGAGGTTGTCAGTATAGACAATTTATTGAAATCATAGGTAGGATGTTATGTCCTCACTTGCCCCGGAACCAAAAAATCCCGCCTAAGGTCAACGGATCTTTCCGTGATCCATCTCTCACTCGCTCCAATTCCTGAGGTGGGCTGGACAGTAAAATTCTGCCCCACAATATAATTCACATGTACTTCCACATACAATCAAAAAGTTACCTATCTGTGTCTCTTAATAACACTAAAACAATTTATATTATCTCTTCTGTAGGTTTTTAGGTGGTGCTGCCACTGTGGCTGAGACCAATGTGGAAGTAGCCAGCTTGTTTCTTTGCTGTGGCAAAGAAGGTGCCCCTTGCTGCCGCACTCTGGGTCATGATGCTGGTTGGGACATCTGTGCGGGACAGTTTCAGTTTTGGGGGCAAGAAGCAATCTGTGTTTCCATGTTAGAAGTCTGGTGAAGCAACCAGTGACCAAGAGGCATCTGAGGGAACCTCTTATTGCTAGTTCTGCCTTAGGCCTTTTGGAGAGCAATTGCACATTGGGTTGTATAGAATCATAGAATGGTTACAACATGGAAATAAACCATTCAGTCTGTTGTGGGAGGGACATCTCTCACTTAGTCTCTCCCCCTCCAACCTAATGCAAGCTCAATGGGCCAAATAGCCTCTTTCTGCAATGTAGGGATTATATGAAGCACATATATCTGATCCAAGTCTCTGCTATGTTTCATTCATGAAACACTCATCCTCTCTCTGACACTGTCCTTTCCTGTTATTGGCTATGGCAAGTCCTCTTGACAGATGCCAGGCTCTCTTCTTCCATTGGTATCAGAACTGAGACGAGAGACCACTAACCCTTGCTTCAATACTCGGCGAAACTCAGCATTGGGAGGTGCTTATTAGAGCTGCAGTGCGTTGGCCAGTCGCAGTTGGCAACACACTTCCAGCTTTGTTCCTGCCACTCAGCTTGTCAAATCCTAATAAGTCATTGAACCATTTGTGGCACTGAGTCCAACTTAAGACCTCCTGCACCTTCAGCTACTACCACCCTACCCCTGGCCTCACTTGTTGGCCTTAATTGGATGGCAAATATGGAGGTGGCCTTGGGTGTCCCCTGGAAACTTTACTCTTTTATTCTGTTGGCAGACTGCTGACTGATGCTGGGGTGGGACTCAGAAATGGACCCAATGCCAACACATATGAGGTGGTACAGTGGTTAGCACTGCTGCCTCACAATGCCAGGGACCTGGGTTCAAATCCCAACTTGGGTCTCTGTCTGTGCAGAGTTTACACATTCTCCCCATGTCTATATGGATTTTCTCCAGGTGCTCCAGTTTCCTCCCACACTCCAAAAGACATGCTCATTAGATGTATTGGCTATGCTGAATTCTCCCTCAGTATACCTGAACAGGCGCCAGAGTGTGGCGAATAGAGGCTTTTTATAGTAACTTCATTGCATTGTTAATGTAAGCCTACTTGTGACGTTAAATAAGTAAACTTTAAAACTAAAAATATTCTAAGATCAGAAGGTTCTGCACGGAAGGTGGGATTTTATGGCTCATAAGGTGGGATTAAATGGTTTTAGTCCCAAAACCATAAATTCCTGACCAAGATCAATGGACCTTTCCACATTCCATCCCTTCGCTTGTTCTGATTCCCATGGCTCGTGGGGTGGGAAAGTTCTGGCCATAGTGTCTAACCTCGCTAGCCTCACCTTGCAATGTTTAGCACTCACTACTGTTTGAATATATAGAATAATTTGCCAGGTTGATTCTGCCAGAATAATTAATATTTACAGCATGATCAAATTCTTGAATTTTTAGAAAAATCAAATAACTTTTTATTGCTTCTAGTATAACAATTGACTGGACTGTGGTTGAGCTAATGAGATGTAGCAATTGCTGGCGACGATTATTCCAATAGTTAAATGATAAGCTGTTGGTTGAAGAGGGGCATAACCAAGGGAACTGAATACAGCTTTGTGGGCTGAGTGATAGAATACCAGCCTTTTAAATTCAGCCCAATCCAATAGTTAAAAATTTCTTTGTTGGTTTCAAACATTTTGTATAAAATGATTTAGGACCATTTCAACACAAATCTCAGTGAATGCCAACCTGTGGCAAAAAAAAATGCCTACAATATTGATACAAATTAGAAAAATCACTCAAAAGCCTGTACTGGAAAGTGGCACAGGAAATGGAAATAAAATCACTGGTGCACAGCAAATGTTCTTCTCTGGTTAGAGTGAGGACAGGTTATTGGGGCATTGTGAATACAAGTGTGCTACCTAACCTAGAAATGCTTCAAGTTGACAATGATAAAAACTTAATTCCCTGTCAGCGGTCTGATAAGCACACATCAAAACCAACAAAGTAAATGTTGCACTTATAGCAACAATTTAAATTGGAGCTGTAACCAAATATGATTTTGTATTTTAAGGACTTACTCCTTGAGATCCAACCTCCATCTCTGTCATATTCTTTGTTCTCGTTGAATTCTTTAAATCTGTGGCAAAGGTACCGAATATTTAGGTAGTATTTAGCTCCTTTCTATTCCTCAGTGTGTCGAAATGCTTCACAGTCACTGTTAGAATGTTGAAAAGGGTAACAGCTAGTTTGCGCACAGCAAGGTCCAACAAATTGCAATGAGAAAATGATCAAATATGTCTCAGTGATGTTATTTCAGGATAAATGTTAGTCAGGAGCTGGAGGAGAACTCCCTTACTCATCTTCAAACATTGCCACAGAGTCTTTTATACCCAACTGAAAGGGCCAGTTTGAAATCTCACCAGTTCTTCTACATCTACATTCCCCTGTATTGCACAGAACTGTCAGCCTCATCCTTGTGCCGAAATACCTGGAGCATGATTTGAAACTGCAGACTTGTAAGTCTCAGTGTGACTACTGAACCATAGGTTTCTTTTCTTTTCACCCTGTTTCGGTACGAGGGTAAAAGATTTTGCAGGACTCGAGAGAGAGAGAGAAATGACTCAGACCGCAATAAGATTAGGTTCTTATCTTTCGTACCTTTATTCCTACTAACTACACTAATAATGCAATTTACACGGCATTGAGTAATCAGAAGCAGCTGCATATATTTACACTCAGGACTGTGCCTTCGCCCTTCCAACGACTGGGGAGCCCGTTTCAGTCTCGGTGAAGGACCAACACGTTTGTCCGGAGAAAATCCGGGCGATGCGCGCGTATCCCACGGTTGAGCGTCCACCGAGACACTAGGAGATCCCCTTCTTAAAGGCTGAGAAAGTGAGTTGATCAGGCTCCTTTCCCTGCCCTGTTTTTGGTAATAGCCAATCTTCGACAGTCCTGAGGGTGTTCACGCGCCTCTCTCATGTTATTTACGCAGTTATATTAGTTGTTTTTGATTGTTAATGCATGAGTCATTTATGGCACTTTGCCCAAGGACATGTTCTTCCATACACACTTAAGTCGAGTTTCACAATGGCCATGTAACAAGGCATTGCTTCGCGGATCATAAAGCAATCATAATTTTGATTTCTTACACATCCATAAGATGAGGCTTCATTGCCGAGACCAGCATTTATTAACCTTCCCTCGTTGTCTTTAGGAAGGTGGTTGTGAGCCACCTCCATGAACCACTGCAGTCCATGTGGTGCAGGTGCACACAGAGTGATGTTAGGAGGGAAGTTCCAGGATTTTGATTCAGTGACAATGAAAGAACAACAATGCATTTCCAAATCAGGACGGTTTGTGGCTTGGAAGGGAACTTCCAGGTGGTAAAGTTCCCATGCATCACTGCCCTTGTCATTGTGCTTAGTCCAAGTAATCCTGTGTTATAGTTTCAGCTGGTTGACAGCTCATTTTTAGGTAAGCCTGGTGTTGTTCCCAGCATGACCTCTTGTTCTTTTCAGTGAACATGGTTGATCTCCTGGCTTGGTGCTCATGGTACAGTGGAGGGCATTCTGGGCCATGAAGTTACAGACTGTAGTTGTGTACAATTCTGCTGCTGTTGATGATCCATAGTGCTACAATTTGAAGTCAACACGGTGATAGTGCAACATATGATGGAGGATATCTTCAATGTGAAGGCAGGAATTTGCCTTCATGTTCTGCCATGGTCACTCCTGCTGATAGTGTCATGCATCTGCATCTGGCAGGCTGGTGAGGATAAGGTCAAATATGTTTTTCTCTCTTGTTCCCTACCACTTGCTGCAAACTCAGTTTTGTGAGTTTTTTATGAGTCAGCCAGTTCAGCCTGTGATGGCACTACTTGCCACTCTTGGTGATGGGCATTAAATTCCTCTACCCAGCATATATTCTGCATCCTTGCCATCCCTCAATGCTTCCACCAAGGGGTCTTCCACATGGAGGAATGCTGATTCAACAGCGAGGGTGGGATGGGGATGTTGGGAAAGCGCTGGGGTATGCTTTGATGTAAACTGGACTATAATAAGGATGATAATTTTCAGCATTGTAACTGGTATTCTGGAGCAATTGAAAATACTAAGGTCTGTGCAACTTCAGAATGCCAAAATAAATGTGCCAGATTTACCAAGACCATTTTGCAGTATGTTCTTCCTGCTATAATACGGTAAATTCAATTCATTATTGATGCCAACATGAGGCTTCCCATCAGGATCCAGTGGCACCAATGAGGCACCACTAGTGTAGTACTGTTTAAAAGTAATTCGACAAAATACTCTGACAGCAATCTTCCTGTGTGGTAACTGGAAGCAGCATTATTGAATCACAGATGACCTCACTGGTCAGAGTAATTGACATTCTTTTTGCAGACAATATTGATCAATTCTGCTGGTGTCTGTACCTGAGGCATTTTGTAACATAATCCTTCTGTGATCAATACCCTCTTCAAAGTTGTTTCCTGGAAGAATCAAGTAAAAACAAAGAAAGCACTTTGCCCATGTGCTATGAAAATTAATGTCAGTCATTTAAAGAAACATAATAGACAAAGTTCTACAATGGATTATAAGCCACTTAAAACACTAAACCATTGTTATGTAAAACAGTGAATTATAAACAATATGATTATATGTTCCTTTTGTGATGAAACATTCTAAAGTACTTTTACCATCAATTAGTCTTTAAAGTGCAATGTAAGCCACATGTTCTGGTGATTTGTCACTCTGAATGATCAATACCTTTCATTTTAACCATCAGGATTTCCTGCCACTATTACTGTATGTTCTTCACCAGTTGCTTTGGTATTAAACTAAAATTAAATAAAATGCAAGTTGTTGCGTAGGCACTTTTAACACAGGGATACAACCAAAGATACTTCTCAGGAACATAACCAAAAAAAATGTGGTGGATAGATATCCCACTATTCTCAGCCAAAATGGGGATGCTGGATAATTGCCCTGTCATTCATGCCTGGACTGTACTGCTGTAAAATACAGATTGTAGTAGCGTACAATTCTGCTGCTGTTGATGGTCCACAGTGCTACAATTTGAAGTCAGCACAGTGATAGTGTGACATATGTAACTGTTCTCCACTCTGCATTTTGATAGAATAATAACCAAGCTTTATCAGGAGATGTTACTGTAACTTTGGTTATGAATTCTGATTGTTGTAACGCTGATTCTCAAAGTGTGGTCCCTGGTACATGAAAGTCCACAAGATAGTCTCATAGAATCCTGACAATGCAGAATGAAGCCATTTGGCCCACTGAGCCTGCACCATCAACAATCCAACCCAGATTCTATCCCTGTACCCCAATTTATTTACCCTATTAGTACCCCTGGCCCTAAGGGTCAACTTATTGTAGCCAATCAACCTAATCCGCACATCTTTAGATTGTGGGAGGAAACAGGAACACTCGGAGGAAACCCACGCAGAAAAAGGGAGAAGGTGCAAACTCCACATCGACAGCAACCTGAGGCCAGAATTGAACCTGGTCCCTGGTGCTGTGCTAATCACTCTGCTACCATGCAGCCCATACGCCATAGTCAGTCAACATACTGGTCCAAAATGCAAGCCGCTGACCTCAATGTCACGGTGAAGGCTGTTGCAAGAGAACAAGTCAGAATATTCACCCCATCCCTCATGTGGTGGCACACAACCAAACCAGCTCTCGTCTTCTTGGAAACCCTGAACTTAGGATGACTAGCTGCAAGAGATATGATATTTCATTAAGAAGTCAAAATTGATTTTGTACTTTTGTACAAGCTACTAACCATTAAATTGATGCCTGTCATAACTGTCCAGAACAATATGTCTTTGTGATGATATCATGTATTTATGGCTTTATGACACACTTATTTTACATGGAACACGTTCTGAGGAAATTTCTAGGCTCAACAGGTATGGCTGATGCATGAAATAAAGCATTGCCAGGCAAACATCATTCAACATGAAGAACTGACAACAAAAGCAGGACAAAATTCAAATGAGAATCAAGTGCCGCAGCTGTGTCATACAACTCTGTATGTAGGGCAAAAACATTTTGGGGAATAAATTCAACATTGTTGTGACCAATTTGCAATTTAAAAATGATCAAAAGAATGAAGAATTTACAACTAGACACCTGATCTACATATGTGCCTGAGCAACTATTAAATTTGTCAAGAGCTGTCTATATAAGACTTTTATGTAGGCAGTCCTGGCAGTCACATAGAACATAGAACATTACAGCACAGAACAGGCCCTTTGGCCCTCGATGTTGCGCCAACATGGAACACAGGCAGGTATTATTTCAATATTTAAAAGAAGGTCCGGAATCTGTTGTAATATTTGTGAAAACTGGTTAGTGAATGCACAATGCAAGCTTCAGCAGTGCCCTACTTCCCTGTGAATGGTGGTGTAATGGTAATATCACTGGCCTAGTAACCCAGAAGGCCCAGTGAATGCCCTGGGGATATTCAAATCCCACCTTTGCAGCTGATGAAATTTGAAATCCAGTTAATGAATAAATCTATAATTAAAAACCTAGTCACTATAATGGTAACCATAAAAACCCATCTGGTTTATTAGTGTCCTTTAGGAAAGGAAATCTGCTATCCTGACCAAGTTTGGCCTGCATGTGACTCCAACCTCTCAGCAATATATTAACTCTTAACTGCCCTTTGAAAAGGCCAAGCAAGCCACTCCAGTGTATGAAATTGCGAATAGAAAAGCTGAAAAAAAAGAGCAGCACAAGGGGCTGGGAGAATTGTCTCCAAAGAATCTACAACAAAAGACTGTGTGCATAGTAACCAGCAGAAGTAGCATGTTATAGTGCTAACCCATGACCAATGGATCAGCTCTAAGCTCTGCAGTCCTGCCACATTCAGCCGTGAATGGTGGTAAACAATTAATCAACTGATTGGAGGAGGAGGCTTCACAATATCTCCATCCTCAATAATGGGGAAACAAGCACACCAGTGCAAAAGGCAAGGCTGAAGCCCCTGTAATAATCTTCAGCAAAGGATGCCATGTGCATCTCAACCTCCTGCTGATATATTTCCCAGTCTTTAGCCAATTCAGTTCACTTATGAGAAATCAAGAACTGGCTGAAAACATAGGAGACAACAAAGTCTTTGGGCTCTGACAGCATCCTCTCAGTAATATTGAAGATGTGTTCGCCAGAACTACCTATGCCCTTTCTGAGCTATTTCAATACAGCTAAGACACTGGTATCTATCGGTTAAGCCAAAGAAAAAGAACATGATAAATCTGATGCAGTCTAACACTGCCCCATCAGCCTCCTTACAGTTACCATGATAAATAGTATTGTCGACAGCACTATCACATGGTATTTGTTTAGCTATAACTACCAGTTTGGGTTCCACCTGGGCTACCTGAGAACCAGATTTTATTAAAGTTTTTCTTCAAGCAAACAAAGACAAAGAAGCTGAACTTGAGAGGTACATTGAGATTTGCTGCACTTGATTTTAAGGCAAAATTTTAATGAGTGTGGCATCAAAGAGCATCAATTGAAGCCAGTAAGAATCAGGGCAAAACACTTTGCTGTCATAGCTAGCACATAGGTTATTGTTAGAGGCCAATCACCTCAGCCCCAGTACTTTGAAAGTTCTTTGTTACACTTGCTTTTGAAAATGAAATCATGAAACATTACAGACTTTAAATCCTGTTTTTGGTCTACTGAAGAATACAGATTGGAGGTTTAGAAAGATAAATTTGATTTATTTATGGCAGGAGTAGATTTTCCTTGTTCCACTCCACTTGGGGTATAATAAAAACCCTGGTTTGATTCCTCAAACAGAGCGGTAATGTGGAACCCAATGTCACTGCCAATTGATGTTTCTTTGTCAAGTTCTCGGTCTGTTGTTGGTATGGAGTGCTCTCCTTTGTTACTCCAAAAACATTCCTTATTAAATGCTCTCATTAGAAACTTAGGCCCAGATTTTCAACACAAGGAGGGGCCTTTCATTGGCAAAAGTCTCAAAAACAGCCAAAAATTCAAAGTTCTGCCCTGGAAGCCAGCATTTCCCAACTTCTTCAGCTTGCAGTTTGAGTCGAGCCAGCGTTCATGCATGTGTAATTTGCAGAGGCATTTAAATCATTAGCTGCCTCCATTGATTCCTCATTTCTGAACCTTAGCTGCATTTGTCCTTGTATGCGCAGAACGGATCAGGTCAGAGCATCTCTGAACATGGTGGATTCTTTGGATAGAGTACTAGGCCATCTTTGGGAGAGGTAAGACACCCTTTGGGATTGTCATAATGAAATGTATTTGTGCACTTTTTAGAGACTCATTGGAACTGTTGAATTATGTGGCAAGTGTCAAAGTTGTCAAGGAATTGTCAGTCTGTTAAAGGACAGTGATGTGGTCCAAGAAGTGTCAAAGGATTGTGGATGAGTTGACTCAAAGGGGCTAAGAGTAAATCGTGGTGGCTGGGGAGTATAAGGTGACATAAATTGTCACTAAGTTGGAATGGACGTATGAGGGCTCAGTGGTTGAGGGGCATGGGTTGTTATAGGATGTGGGAAGGACCATGGGCATGGTTTGGCATGAATAGAGTATAGGAATGTTTTGGGGTATGAGGGATGAGGGCTGGAAGGATGTTTTTGGTTCCACCATTTTTATGGTGGTGCCCAGCCCATTTTACCACCTGCTGCCTTCGCACTCACCCCATGGTCATTCACTCCAATTATTATTTCAATCCACATTTCCAACCAAAATTATGAACTATTAAATGTTAGGTTTGCCAATCTAGAAAAACTCCTAACTCTGTGAACTTGCCCCATACAGTTTAAGTAGAAGTGACCCTTTTTGATCCAAAGCACTTCAAGATCTAAATATTTTTGGAACTTCCCTCTTCCCAAACAACATCTAATTCAATAAAGTTTAATGTTTATTTATTAGTGTCAGAAATAGGCTTACATTAACACTGCAATTATGTTACTGTGAAAATCCCCAAACCGCCACATTCTGGTGCCTGTTCAGGTACACTGTAGGAGAATTTAGCATGGCCAATCCACCTAACCTGCACATCTTTCGGACTGTGGGAAGACACCAGTGTACCCAGGTGAAACCCATGCAGACACTGAGAGAACATGCAAACTCCGCACAGACAGCGACCCAGGCCAGGAATCAAACCCAGGTACTTGGCACTGTGAGGCAACAGTGCTAACCACTGTGCTAGATTTATAGACCCACTTATAGACCTATGAATAAAGGCCAATTTATTGTCATCACACTATATGCAATTGAGTAGTTATTCTGGGGAACACCTCTTCTTGATTCAGCAAAGATATGGGATTTAACTGCCTCCACAAAGGTTTCTAGCTAGACTCTGCCCTTAGGCTGCAACCTGCTTCATGAAAAGGTTGCCAATTATTTTATTGTTTCTCTTTGAAAATTCTTCTTGTATATTTGGCCCCGAGGATTAATATATATAATATATATATATTATGTATATATATCTTTCCTGAATGATGCAGTTGTCAACCCAAAATGTTCCTATTAGCAAGACAGTATATTTCTTTGGTACGTCTACAACTGCTAATCTCATGATTGGGACTCACATATACCTTTTAAAACAATGGTGGCTTTGAACTTGCTGGCACATTCATAACAGTAACATCTACAAGATGCACTGCAGCAATTTGCTCAGACTTAGTCAACCTCTGTCAAGGTTAAGAGATCTGTGATAAGGCATACCTTTAGTTTTTATTTTGTCATAGCTTTTCATCCAAATATTTTGATGCTCAAGGGTCATCAGTGGTATTTGTATATTAAAGATTCACAGAACAGCTCAACATATGTAACCTGCTCATTGCAATGTTCACTAAAATTCAGGGTCAGATTGTAAACTAAGACTGTAATCAACTTTCAGTTCACATCATTTTCCGTAAGGTCTTCAAACAATTGGTTAAGAGATATATAATATCAGTCAATTGTCATGGCAACATTCAAATACTACAGAGTATGGCATCACAATAGTATATGTGGTTTCATTAGCAGGTTTCAAATGTTGCTAACTTATTAAATGGAATGTGGCTAAATCACCTCAAAATGACCAGTTTTTCAAACATTATGGCAACTACTGCCTATAAGTAGTTAATATTCCTTGGACATTCCTTGCTAGCTGGGGAAGAAAGATTCGTGACAAAGAGCAGTACACCTAACTTCACAGTTAAAAAGTGTTCTTAGTCTCTCAGAAATCACAAGAGAAAAATACTTAATAACAGCAGTCTTGTCTATTTGAACCTTTTCCTATAAATGACCTCTGAGCACTTGATGAATCTGCGGCAGTAGCACCCAGCAAATAAAGTGGTGCGTTTTTCATTACTGAAAAAATACACAGTCCTTGAAGCTCGCATTCTGTATTAGGGCACTGCCAGTGACAGTTGTTGAATTCATCCCTTTGGCCACATATAGTAACGAGTAATGGAATGGCTTCAGCTGCCTGATAAGAACCAGAAACCACTTATTGCTGTGAAAAATTTCTTGTGAACATGTTTGCTCCTGAAGTCGGCATTTATTCTGACTTTTCACTGCTGTGCTGAAGAGATATCCTCTAAATCATATCTATCACTGGTAACGCATCATTATTTTCAATATCTATCTGTGAACAGTTCTTTTTTTAGTTGGTAGTTTCTTGGCTCAGGAGAAAAGAGTGCCATGGAATGGAGGATCAAAGCTTTTACTCAGGATAAATTCCGTCATTGTTTACAACAGGAAACTATTGAAATCCCAAATAGAGCAGAAAGGATATGAAGGGTGCTGCATAATTAAAATCCCATTAATTAATGGGATTTCATTTGACTTTATCAGTCATCAGGTTATGGAAGGTGTTGACACATTGCCTAAACATCTGTTGGCACAATGAGTGCTTTTTCGATCAGTTAGAATCACTTAGAGGTCATTTAGAATCAACCATTTGAGCAGAACCATCCCCTCCTGACAGTGATGGGGTAGGGTGAGGATGGGTAGGGGCGGAGGTGGAGGTGGATGCATGGAGAATATACCAGAATGAATCCATTTTATGACAGCAACAATTGATGGGGAACTTGCAGTCTTGACATTCGTGCTGAGTGAATAGCGGGTCACCTTATCTTCTGAAGTTTATTGGGAAATGAATTTGCATTACATGCATGCTAATTAAAACACAATGTGGAGATACTGGTGTTGGACTGGGGTAAACACAGTAAGAAGCCTCACAACACCAAGTTAAAGTTCAACGGGTTTATTTGATAGCAAAAGCCACTGCTTTTGGAGTACTTGCTGCTCCTTCACCAGCTGAGTGGGAGTTCAGTTCACAAATAGGGCAAATAAAGATATAAACTCAACTCACAAAATAATTTGGTGGGAATGTGAATCTTACGGGCAATCAAGTCTCAAAGGTACAGACTGTGTGAGTGGAGAAAGGGTTAAACACGGGTTAAAGAGATGTGTATTGTCTCCAGACAGGACAGTTGGTGAGATTTTGCAAGCACAGGCAAGTCATGAGGGTTACAGATAGTGTGACATGAACCCAAGATCCTGATTGAAGCCCTCCTCGTGTGTGAGGAACTGGGCTATCAGTGTCTACTCACTAACTCTGCGCTGTTGTGTGTCATGAAGGTGGGCTTGGAGAATGCTTACCCGAAGGTCAGAAGTGCGTGACTGCTGAAGTGTTCCCCAGCAGGAAGAGAACACTCTTGTCTGATCATTGTCGAGTGGTGTTCATTCATCTACTGTTGTAGTGTCTGCATGGTCTCCTCAATGTCCCATGTCTCAGAACATCCTTTCCTGCAGCATATCAGATAGACAATGTTGGCCAAGTTATAAGAATATGTTCTGTGTACCTGATGGATCGTGTTCTCACATGAGATGTTGGCATCTCTGTCAATGATCCGGCATGTCTTGCAGAGGTTGCTGTGGCAGGGTTGTGTGGCGTTGTGGTCAGTGTTCTCCTGAAGGCTAGGTAGTTTGCTGCAGACAAAATAATCTGTTTGAGGTTGTGCGGTTGTTTGAAAGCAAGAAGTGAGGGTGTGGGGATGGCCTTGGCGAGGTGTTCGTCTTCATCAATGGCATGTTGAAGGCTCCGGAGAAGATGTCGTAACTTCTCCGCTCTGGGGACGTAGTGGATGATGAAGGGCACTCTGTCCGCCATGTTCCATGTTTGTCTTCTGAGGAGGTCAGTGTGGATTTTCGCTGTGGTGCACCGAAACTGTTGAACAAGGTTTGAATAAAACCTTTTCACCGCACAGGTTCTTCAACCGATGCTATGCACTAGATACATCAATGACATTTTCTTCCTTTGGATTCATGGTGAACAATCACTGAAACAACTATATGATGACATCAGAAGTTCCATCCCACCATCAGACGCACCATAGACCATTTCTCATAATCAGTTGCATTCTTGGACACATGCATTTCCATCGAGAACAGTAACCTCAGCACCTTGCTGTACCACAAGTCCATGGATAACCTCACGATGTTCCATTTCTCCAGCTTCCATCTCAAACATGTTAAAGAAGCCATCCCCTATAGACAAGCCTGCCATATACACAGGATTTGTTCAGACAAGGAGGATCGCTAAAGACACCTCCAGACGCAGAGAGATGCCCTCATAAGAGCAGGATATGGCACTCGACTCATTGCCGTAACGAAAAACCACACCGACCTTCTCAGAAGAAAAACATGGGACATGGCGGACAGAGTACCCTCCGTCATCCAGTACTTTCCCAGAGCGGAGAAGCTATAACATCTTCTTCGAAGCTTTCAATATGTCATCGATGAAGACAAACATTTTGCCAACTCCATCCCCACACCCTCACTTCTTGCCTTCAAACAACCGCACGACCTCAAACAGACTATTGTCTGCAGCAAACTACCCAGTCTTCAGGAGAACAGTGACCATGACAACACACAACCCTGCCACAGCAACCTCTGCAAGACATGCCAGATCATCACCATGGACGCCATCATCTCAAGTGAGAACACCATCCACCAGATACATGGTATATACTCTTGCAACTTGGCCAACGTTGTCTATCTGATACTCTACAGGAAAGGATGTCCTAAGACATGGTACATTGGGGAGACCATGCAGACGCTATGACAGCAGATGAATGAACACTATTCAACGATAACTAGGCAAGAGTGTTCTCTTTTTGTTGGGGAACACTTCAACGGTCACGGGCATTCAGCCTTTGATTTTCAGGTAAGCATTCTCCAAGGCGACCTTCACGACACATGACAGTGCAGAGTTGCTGAGCAGAGACTTATAGCCAAGTTCCGCACACATGAGGACGGCCTCAACCAGGATCTTGGATTCATGTTACACTATCTGTGCCTGGGCTTGCAAAATCTCACTAACTGTCCTGTCTGGAGACAATATACATCTCTAACCTATGCTTAACACTCTCTGCACTCACATTGTCTGTACCTTTAAGAATTGATTATCTGTAAAGACTCGCATTCCAACCAAATTATTTTGTGAATTGAGTTTTTGTCTTTTGATGTCTTGTTTGTGAATAGAACTCCCAATCACCTGACGAAGGAGCAGCAAGCACTCTGAAAACTAATGGCTTTTGCTATCAAATAAACCTGTTGGACTTTAACCTGGTATTGTGAGACTTCTTACTGAATTAAAATACCAATAGACTAGAATTAACTCCCCCCACCTTCCCTTCCTTTTCCTGAAATAATGTCTGTTCCACCAGCAGGAATTCACAGAAATTCGGACAAACCTGGCGTGTACATGGTGAGAGATTTAGATCATTCACCCGAGAATCTGTGGCCTATATCACCAAAGTTTCACATGATGCTGGTATAGCGTGTGTTAAGGAGAGATCAAGTGATGGGGGTTCTGGAACACAGGGATCGGGGTTGGTGGAGGGGAATGCAGTGGAAGGGGGGTTAGAAGATATGGGGGAAACAAGTTAGAAGACACTGGAGAGTCAGAACTCATTGGGGAGTTGCTGAAGTATCAAAATACGTGAGGGGGTGATCTGGAAGATTTGAGTGCTGAACAAGAATGATTGAGTGGAAGGGAGCAAGTTGGCCAGCAAGAGATATAAGAGTAGAGGAGACAGGGAAGGGATGAATGACCAGGAAATTTTGAGATGAGGGATGAGGGAGGGGTCAGTCCTGTCATTGCTGGAACCTGGAGCATGAACAGAGAAGGTATTATGGCTGTAAGAGGTAGCAGTGGGATGTGAAAGTGGGAGCATGGGGGTCCAGCTGTGGCAGGATTAGTTCTCTTTGGAAGAGTTACTCACTTAGATAATTTCTTCTCCTTTTGGCTAAGATCAAATGTAACATCAGGATCAGGTCTAATGGCTTATTGGCAGCTTGGATCCATAGCCCTATGGACCATGAATTTTGAATTGAATTGGTTTTCAGAGCTGGCTAGAAGATGGATTGGGACTTGGCACGTCCACTCTATGCATTGGCTTTGTAACTCTGGGAAAGAAATAAATTACTTTTTGAAAAAAATCTATCCTCATGTGTAAAAGGTCTATTAGGCATAGAGGACAATGGAGGGAAGGAGAATAGTGTGAGTGGGAAACTTCTCACACATAGCTTGCATGAGCCTTGGTAAAGAACCTAATACACAGGCATCGTTCAGGAATACCTCAACCCAGCCTTCAGTGCCTCCCAGAAAGGAGGGGAATGCATACAGCCAATAACACAAGCAGCAGCAAGAAAAGCCCAGGAGAACTCCGTGATATGAAATATATATTTACTAAGGTACTAAAACTATATATGATGAATGTACCAGTGTTAATTTAAATTTTTCTTAATTTACCATTATGTTTAGGTGCTTCCCCAGTGTCTGCAGGTAAGGGTCCTCAGAAGGGCTGACAACTGGAAGGCTCAGGCCTTCTCTTGATCTTTTGTTCTGGGGCAGATACACCACCAGCAGATACACCATCTCAGAAGTTGGAGTTACAGTCAATGCGGTCACAGGCAAACGGGATTGAGGATGTATGAACACTGTTGGAGATTCTTGGATGCTCCTTCTGGTATTCTAATCCTGAAGAGAAGGGTTATTGGGAAGAGGCAGAAGTGCCCTGTTCCCCCACTGCACAGTCTTATCCATAGCTAGATGATGTTGTTCACATCTGCTGGACCAGTGTCTTCATGGCATCCATCATTCTCCCTATGGAGACCTCCATGCACTCACATCCAGAACCACAACATCAGAGAGCACGTGAATGCACACCTCTGCCTCTCATGCCACACTGTTGAAAACCTCTTCCTGATGTTCCCCTGCATCTTTTTGATATGCAATATCTTTTCCATGACTGCTTCGAGTCTCATTATTTGATGCTAATTTAACAGGGATCTCTTCTCCGGCTTTATGTGCTGGAGACTTCTGCTATCACTGCCTCTGTCTGCTTTGGATGTTGTGACTGTGAGGTGAGCATCAGTCTATGAGCTTGAGCTGAACTGAGGAAGCCACCAAGCTGAGTGTCTCTGGGCTGGTGCAGATGAGCACGGTGATGGCTCTGCAGGGCTTTGAAGAGGTGCTCGGCATCATCTCTCCAGAGCCTGCAATTTGTTTCTGGGCTGGCTTCCCCCTTTTCCTACTGCTACCTAGAATGAGGAAAATAGAGAATGAAAGACAGTCTATATTGCATAGCACATCATCCTCAGGTTACAATATTCAGAGATCATGAATGCTTCCTCACTGGATGCTTGGGAGAGAATCTCTTCACCCTTGGCACAAGCATAGACATTATTCTCCTCTGTCAGTTTGGCAGCCTAATGTTCAAATTGTGTGAGAGGTTGGATCTTGGGCATTCCTGTCCCATCATCTTTCTCTTTCTCACCTGTTGTGTGCTTTCTTCTCCTGTATAAAGATAGATAGATGGATTATGAACACACATGATGCAGGAACAAGTCTTATGCTGCTAACTTAGTAGCTAATTCATGAACCCCAGCTCCCCAAATCAAGTCCACAAAGTACAGGGCATATGTGGAGAGTTTGAGGGAATACCATCCGAATAGAGTGCTGTGCTTGGCATTCACTGTGGACTGGTGCATGACAGGGGGAATGAGCACAGATGGCATAGAGCAGGACAAGTTGCTGGAAGTAGGAGAAGAAGGAAAGAAGGGAGGGGGAGAAGAGCTTTCAGCAGCCATATTCATCAGCCCAGGGTGTGGAGGAGCAATTCTCCATTTGAAACTCAATGAGGAATAGTATGCCAGGCCTCTTCGTTTCACCAAGGATATCTTCACTGAAGTTTGGCTTAAGTGTGGCCTCAGAACAAGATGAGATTGGCACAGTCAGTAATGTGAAACTGACTCAGGCCATTAGCTTTAGTACATCTAGTTCCTTTCAAGTTTGAGCAGGGAATATTTCTAAATCTCCCAATTTTACAAAAAGAACAAAGAACAACACAGCACGGGAAACAGGCCCTTCGGCCCAACGAGCCCACGCCGCCGTCCTAACGTCTTAATGACATATAGAGACCAATATAGGGACAATTTGTTACCCAATCAGCCTAAGAGCACATTTTTGGGATGTGGGAGGAAACCGGAGCACCCGGAGAAAACCCACGCAACCATGGGGAGAATGCGCAAACTCCCGCAGACACAGGCCCAAATCCATGTGTCTGCACAGCAACAGCGATAGTCTCTGAGCTGTCATGTTGCCCATCTGATGGTCCAGTTTAAGCATACACTAACGACATGAAGCACTAGGCCACTCCTGAAGTAACATCCAGGAGCAGCCCTCACACGACCTGCCGAATGCATGCACCTTGTTGGTCAACAAGGTGGACCGAATAGCCTGTGGAAACAATTAAAGTATTTAAACAGTCCTCCTATATCCCTCTATCTGCAGACCGCTCATGTGGCTGTCCAAGAGACCCTTAAACAACCCTACTGTGCCTGCTCCCACCACCTTACTCGGTAGTGCATTCCACACCCCCACTACCCTTTGTGTGAAAAAATGACCTCTAATAGTAGTCTTATACATAGCCCCCCTCACCCTAAGGCTGTGACCCCTCGTTCTATCTGAATCTAATGGTGGAAAAAGCTTACCACCATTTACTCTATCTATACTCCTCATAATCTTATATACCTCTAATAGATCCCCTCTCAGCCGACGTCTTTCAAGGGAAAACAACCCCAGTGCGTTCAACCTTTCCTCGTAAGACAGCCCTTCCATACCAGGCAGCATCCTGGTAAATCTCCTCTGCACTCTCTCCAGGGACTCCACATCCTCCCGGTAGTACGGCGACCAGAACTGGACGCAGTACTTCAAGTGAGGCCTAACCAACGTTCTATACACTTGCAACATCAAATTCCTACTCTTGTATTCTATACCCCTTCCTATGAAGGCTAACATACCATACGCTTTTTTTACCACATTCTCCACCTGTACTGACACCTTCAGAGACTTGTGAACTTGCACCCCCAGGTCTCTCTGCATCTCTATACTCCGGATAGTTTTACCTTTTATCCTATAACTCCCCTCTACATTATTCCGGCCAAAATGCATCACCTCGCATTTATCCGGATTAAATTCCATTTGCCATCTATCTGCCCAATCTACCAGCCTATCTATGTCATGTTGTATTGCCAGGCACTGCTCCTCAGTACCCGCCAATCCAATCATCTTAGTGTCATCAGCAAATTTGCTGATCACACCACCTACCCCCTCTTCCAAGTCATTTATATAAATCACAAATAGAAGAGGTCCTAGTACTGAGCCCTGTGGCACACCACTAGTGACTGACCTCCAGTTGGAAAAAGAGCCTTCCACTAATACCCGCTGTCTCCTCCTCCCAAGCCAGTTCTCAACCCATCTACATACCTGGCCCTGTATCCCATGCGCCTTCACCGTTTTTATCAACCTACCATGGGGAACCTTGTCAAATGCCTTACTGAAATCCATGTAGACAACATCAACGGCTTGTCCTTCATCAACCGTTTTTGTCACCTCTTCAAAAAATTCCACTAGGTTCGTAAGGTAAGATTTTCCATCCATTGTTGCAGCGGGGATGTGGCTGAGGCTCAGTATTCCCAGAGAGCTGAATACATTTAATTTCTCCTGCCAGAGAGAATAGGAATAGGGAAACTATATGAATTCACAAGGATTAAAGGCTTTCCTGTGGTTCATAGCACCATTGACTACACCTTTGTCAGGAGAAAAGCAAGAGGTGTAGTGTACACTTACACCATCTGCAGCTTCTGCATCAGAAGAGATTGTGGGATGAAGGGGATGTGAGGAAGAGGATTAGGTTTGAACACACTATCATCTTCAATGGTTTCCACTCCTCTGCTGGTTACAGTAACACTCATGGCTGCTTCAGTTACGATTGTTGTGTTTTCTACCTCAGATATATTATAGAGATTATTCAGTCCAGCTTATATATCTGCAAGAAGAATTTTATTCAATGCTTTAAAATGTCTGCTCTCTTGCTTACAACAGTTTTCCTCAGATTAGTTTCTGTTTTTCAGTAACCACATTCAAGCTTAATTAATCATACATTGAGAACAGAGAAGAAACACTAGACACATAACCAAATGCCAAAAAAAAGCACAATTTGAACTCCACAATGGTGAGTTTTGCACCATCCTTCAGGAGCAAGGTGATGAAGTCATGTCTGTTCCCTCCAGCAGTTTGCTGTTGATGCCTCTTATCCTACAACCTTGTCTTGCGAGAGAAAGGGAAATATGTCACTGACAGTAGGGTATGAAATCTGAGGTTCATTGAAATCTCAAATGGAACACTCAAGTCAATTACAATAGTCAGAATGAGTCTAAAAGAAACACGCAGTTCTTGACCAGCTACATACCACTGTGAGTAAAGGTATGTTGTCACAAGTTTTACACAGTTGATTAAGTTAGTTATAAGTACAAAATTACAACAATTACCAAGACTGTGGATCAGTCCATTCACTAAGGAACCCAGTTCTTCACTTTTGATTGACCATGGTACTGTCTTATTCTGTTGGCCAACGAATAGCTGGCTATTCGTTGCTAGCACGAGGGGACACAGCTTTAAATTAAGGGGTATGAGTTATAGGACGGATATCAGAGGTAGGTTCTTTACTCAAAGAGTGATTAGGGAGTGGAATGCCCTGCCTGCAGCTGTTGTAGATGCGCCAAGTTTGGTGGCGTTTAAGAGGTTAATTGATAAGTATATGGAAGAGAAGGGAATGGTTTAGTTTGGAGGGGCATTGCTTTTTATTTTGGTCGGCACAACATCGAAGGCCGAAGGGCCTGTTCTGTGCTGTAATGTTCTATGTTCTATGTTCTTAACGTCTATCTTCTTACAATACTATTACTAATACTGATAATAAGAAATCCCACTATAATGCACCAAATCTTTGAAAGAAAATTACTTCAATGCACTTTTGAGAGGAATATAGCAAAAATGTCAACTCCTTCCCAAAGCCTGATCTTTACAGCATTTCTGCAGCATTTGCTTTCACAATTACAAGGAACTTCATATAAATCCTGTAATCAAACCTCAGAATGTGACAATGATACTATTCACATTTGTCCTGTGATATAACCATCAAATATATCCCAATCTTTGCCGGAGGCAATATTGTAAGAAGTCTCACCACACCAGGTTAAAGTCCAACATGTTTATTTGGTAGCACAAGCTTTTGGATATCACTGCTTCTTCACGTGAGTGAAGAGTTGTGTTATTAAGGCAATATGGCATCATAGTTGTCAAGTAGGAATGTACCTAAATAGAAAGACCTATATAGTATGATACCAGACAGAGTTGATTGATTTAAGACACTTCGTCTCCTTGATAATTGAACATAATTATATTAAAGTGATAAAAATCATTAATCATGGACTTCCTGTCAGGGGTAACAGGGCTAAGGTGAAGCTGTGAATGTTAGCTATGAATCAGGATTGATTAGGATTATTGACAAATGAGTAATGGAGGTATGATCATTGAGCAGTGTAAGCATGTGGTGCAGTTAGTGGGATATAGCATCTGAAGATACATTCACTGACATTGAGCATTCGTATGGAGTTGTTGACATTTTTGCAGCTCTGCAATCAGGTGCTCAACACTTGACTCTCGACCTCCATTGCCATCAGAAAGTTATTGCAAGGTTTCTTGGTCCTATGTGGATGGATGACATTGCTCCTGCTCTCTACATCCTGCAGTACAACCTCCAGAGCTGCTTCAAAAAATCCTAAAGTCTGCTCTGTGTCATGGTGTGCCATTTTTTTCCCAGGTCAAATTCAATTTTACAATGACTCGCAGCACCTGCTCCAGCCAAAATACCCGTAGTGCAAGCTGGCTTTAATTAGTGCAGGCTCTGTTGAGCTCGTACTATCTTCTCACTGTTTTTTGCTCCCTACTCAATGTGTGAACACTGCAGCAGATTTAGTATTGACGTCACAGTACAATATTTACATGAGTGGACGGCACAAAGACAATGTTGCCTTCAACAGGAGCTGTAGGCCCGGATTAATTGTGATCCTCATGCCTGCTACCAAATTTTGCAATCAGCCTGTTTTATTGAGGTTCACCCAGCACTTTTATAATCTTTTCTATAAATTCTTACCACTCAGATGAAGTAGAACTATGCCTTTTAGTTTGACCATTTTCTTTCCAACTTTAAATACAATATAAATATAGCTTGAAACTTCCTCTTGAATAATCATGCTGGGGGAAATACTCATTGTCGCATAGACCAAGTCTGATTTTCCTCCTCTGATTAAAAAGGCAATTTGTTCCATGGCATTACCACCCATTCAATAAAGACAAACTAACTTGCATAACCTTCACTCAGAAACATGAACACACACACACACACACACACACACACACAATATTGTGCTTATACTGTGATTCAATAAAATAAAATTCCAAGTGTCTAAGGCAGACTTTCACTGGAAACCTCCAAACTTATCTGCAGCTGGGATTTTCTGGTGCTGCTGCAGTGAATGAAGTTTTAGCTGAGCATCAAATTCGCCATTCTTGCTGGCAGCAGGGCAGCAAGATCGAGCATCTCGTCCTATACTTTTAAAAATCACACTCATTCATAGAAAGCCCATTTACTATATTGTTATACCTTCAACTATGTCATCCCTTATGAGAAGAAATAGTTTATTTAACTTCATAATTTTATAAAAACAAGCATTCGTAGTTCCACTTCCATGACAACTTGGAACTATTGATCAACCTTTAAACTCATCAGCATTCGACTGTGACAATAGATATTGTGAAATCAGTCATGCAGCAGTATTCCAATACTGGTAGCCCTAAGCCCTAAATACTGGAGAACAGTTTGAGTGAAATAGCAAATAATCAATTGTTATAACACTAAAGTCACTTTCTCAATGACTTGAAGGGCAGAAGTTTTCAATTGCTTGACAGTTTGACAGCCCCCTTTGACAGTTCATATTGACACTTTGTGACAGTTGTTTTTGACAATGAACTTCACAGTTCCAATGAGTTGATGCACTTTTTACACACATTAATGCAAACATTTCCCTTCCCCAAAATGCACCTAACCTCCCCCAAAGCTCTTTGGTAATCATATCCAAAGGATTCCCAATATCTCCAAAAAGGCATGCTGGTTACCTAAATGAATCCACCACATTCAGACCTGTTTCTATCAAGTCTAATCTGCACACATTGAGTTTCAGACACTTCTCAAACCAAAATCATAGATGATTGAAGGCAGCTGCTGATTTCTTTGTACAGTTGTCTCCTCAAAACACAATGAAAGAAACACGACCAAACACCATTCCCAGCCCTGCAAAAATGGTAAGTGCCATGTTTTGTGATGGGACTTCTGATTTTTAGGTCCATCTACCATTTTGCAACAATGAAGAGTCTGCTATAATGACCAGCAGAGATTTATGGATTTTCTTCAATAAATATTATTTTGTCTGGTTCCTTTTTATGAACTGCTAGCACTAGTGACCACACTGTACACAATTCAATTGACAATAAATGACCCAAGAGAGTGCACTGAAAACTGATGAGGATGTTAGAAAGGCTGGAGTAGTAACCTAAGTGGTAGCTGTCAGGCTGGGTGTCTATCCTGATAATGTGAATTTGAATCCCAACATTGACTTCATTTAGTCTCATAGCCGCAATAAGTTACTTTAAATAACTTACCTGGCTGTGAAACAGAAAACATTTGTCCACTGTGTCTTTGTTTTCATGTAGGTTAGATAAAGTACATATTTGTTCTCATAATTTAAAACTCTTATATTTACGTACCTGTACGTAGTGAGGTGTGTCATGTAACGATGCCTCATTCTAGTTGTCTTAATTTGATTTTCCCTCATGTATTTATAGAGTGCACCAGTTTTATGTGGGTACGTATGCCTATGGAATCAATCATGTACATATATGCAAGTATTGTGTACAGTCAATCAGTGTTCCAATATTATTTGAGGTCTTGAACCGACAGTGGGACTATTTTTGTGTCCTAATTCATCTTGTTACTTTGAAGGCCACATGCACACACTTCAGCTGTAATAATGTAAGAGCAGGTCTTTATTGAAACATCATGATTTCAATACAAAAATTCATGCTTAAATATAATTTTTTCATTGCATCTTTACATTTGATCCATATTATCAATAATGCACAGTGAAGGATATATGCATGTGTCAGAATGACATTTAATTATAAATCAAAATATATACTTGCAGCTAAATTACAGCTGGTCTTTCTCAATCCCTTCTGATAAATCCATTACCATGGTAACATTAATCAATTCAATACCATTTCTTATAAGTACTCGCGATTAGATGGGCATATTTCGGATCATTAAATGCATTGTTTAGTATTTACATTGCATCACCCTTTTTTTCTGTGGAGATGAATGTTTCCTGCTCTCACTTACATCATCCGATTTTCCACAGAAAGCTGTTCCAGTTCATTGTTTGCTGGTTCTAAAATCTCTCCAGGATTTTGTGCTCCTGATGGTATGGACTCCCACAAAATGTGGTGGTAACGTTTACCAGATGGGAAACCAGAAGTGAGTGATTCCAGGTCTATCTCCTAAAATTAATAGTAGCACATCTTTTAAACTTTTCACTAAAATTTTCTGCCTGACAGCTGGCCAGATTGACAGACTGACTAAAAGCAAATAACTGCAGATGTTGGAATGTGAAACAAAGTCAGAAATGTTGGAAAATCTCAGCAGATCTGACAGCATCTGTGGAAAGAGAATAGAGCCAATGTTTCAAGTCTGGATGATATTTCATCAGAACTGAAGGAAATAGGATGAAATTTGTATTGTTGTGTTGAGGTGATGGGAAGGGGTGGCTGTGGAGGCTGGACAGAGGCCAATGAGGTAAAGGAGAGATTGACAAATCTGTCATGGAAGAAAGACAAAGGGAATGTAAATGATGATGATCATAGCTAAGAAGAATGCTGATGATGGCATTTTTAAGGAAGAAGGAAGACATGTCAGTAGCGCCATTATGAAAAGTGGCATCACTGAAACAGATGCGTCAGAGCTGAAGGAATTTAGAGAATGGGATAGAGTCCTTTGAGGACATGGAGTGTGAAAAGCTGTAGTCGAAGCAACTGTGGGAGTTGGTGAGCTTGTAATGAATACTAGTGGATAGTTTATCATCAGAAATGGAGACACAGAGGCCAAGGAAGGAAAGGGAAGTATCAGAGATGGACCATGTGAAGATGATTGGGTGGGATGGGCGGGGGGTGAAAATTGGAAGCAACATTGAACCATTTTTCCAGATCCAGATGAGAGCATGAAGTGGCACCAAAATAGTCATTTATGTACCAATGAAAAGGCTGTGGCTGGAGTAAGACTGGAACAAAGAATGCTTCACATACCCCATAAAGAGACACATATCTGCAACTCATATGGATGTGTCTAGCCACACCTTTTATTTGGAAGAAGTGAGACCAGTTAAAGGAGAAATTGTTGAATGAGAGAACAGGTTCAGCCAAACAAGGGAAGTAGTGGTGGATGGGGATTATTCAGGCCTCTGTTCAAGGGAAAAACAGAGAGCTCTCAGGCCATTGTGCTGGGGAATGGAGGATAAGTGGAATTGGATGTTCATAGTAAGGAGGAGGCGGTTAGGGCCAGGAAACTGGAAATTGTTGATATGTCATAGGGCATCAGAGGAATATTGGATGTAGATTTAAGGAAGAAGGAAGATATGTTAGCAGTGCTGTTTAAGAAAGTAGATTTCTTTGTCAATTTCACCCTTGCCTCTGCCTATCGCTAATCCACTACCCAGCCTCCACACACACACCCCCACCCCTCCCCCATAATACAATAGTATAAATCTCATCCTGTTTCCAATTAACTTCACCTCTGGTGAAGAGTCATCCAGACTCAAAACATTAGCACTGGTCTCTCACCACAGATACTGTCAGACCTAACTGGGATTTTCTAGTGGAAGACTGTCTGTCTGATGGGAAAACCCATCCTCAAGAAGAGACCAGAGCAACCACAATGGATAGGTCATGTGGAGAGACGCGAAGATGAGGAGGGGAGCGCATGGAGGTTGTAGCTGCCAAGGGGAACGATGGAATGCAGCAGATTAAAGAGGTCCTGGCAAAAGAAATAGCTAGGGCTATAGACATGGGCTTTCAATAAAAAGACAGAGGATGTTATTTTGAAAACTAAAGAGAAATGTCCAGGCTATAGAACAGTGTAGTGATTTGGGAAATGTAAGCAGAATGTGCTGGCAAAGAATGAAAAATGTTATGGTGATAGTGCATCAATAAATGAGGATGTTGGTTTGGAAGAACAAGAAGTGGAATCCATATGGGTAAAGATATGAAATAATAAGGATCAGAAAATGCCGGTGGATGTAATTTATAGGTCCCGAACAATAGCAACACTTTTGATTAAATGTTTAGAAGAAATAAGAGGAACTTTTAACAAAGGCAATGTGATAATCATGAGAGACTTTAATTTAGAGTGGACACATCAAACCAGCAAAACATTCTGAGGGCAAGTTCATGGAATACATTCAAAATAGTTTCCTTGAACAATACATTGAAGAGCAAACCAGGACGTAGGTTATTTTAAATGTTGTTTTGTGTAGTGAGATCAAATTCATTTATAATCCTGCAGTGAAGATCCTCTGAGAAGGAGTGATCAGGGTATGATAGAATTTTGGTTTAAATTTGATAGTGATATGCTTAAATCTAAAACTACAGTATTAAATTCAGATAAAGTGGATTACATATGAACAAGAGTAGGGATGGCTAAATTAGGAAATTGGATTAAAACATATGAAGGTGGATGAACACTTATAGATGTCTTTCATAATTGTCAACAAAATTACATTCCATTGCAAAATAAAAATCCCATAGGAAAAGTGATTTGTCAATGAGAAACTGAAGAGGTTAAGGAAAATGATAGATTAAAAGAAGTTTATATTGCAAAGAAGAGCTGTAAATCTGAGGATGGAGGATATTTCAGATTTCGCAAAGGATGACCAGAACATTGAGAGAGGGAGAAAATAGAAATGAAATTAAATGGGCAACAAATATGAAAAAAAGTTGTAAAGAACTCTCCATGTATGTTTGAAAAAAAGGGTAATGGAACAAATGAAATCAGCAATCTCTGATGCTAATTGTATAGTCTTTGCATTTAGTTGTCTACAGGTGATGGGCATTAATAGGCATTCACTGAACCTCATGAATAAACACAAAATAAGACTACTTGTTGGTGCTGAGATCATTTGCTAATCAGGCCATACTGGTTCTCTGTGAAGCAACTTGCTCAGTCCCATTTCCTCACTCTGACTCAAGTGGTCATCCTAGTTCCTTTTGAAATCATGGATTACCTTTCCCACCATCATTCTCTGAAGCAGCAAGGTGTGTACTTGTAATCTGTAATCCTGTAACTAATTATAAAAGTGGATGAAGATTGACTCCAGCTTTATCCTTCACTAACTTGCTTTCTGGACTGGAATATGGCAGGATAGAATGGCTGCCTTAAGATAAAAGTTGGAACCTTAGAATGAAATTTTGGACAGAATAATAGCGTTCTAGTAGTTAGTGTGAAAAACGGTAGAAAGCAAATGTAGTCAGTGTACGTTTAACTTCCAATCTTCTCAGCATTTAATCATATGACCAGTGAAAGAATAATTACGGTATGTGGACTTGGGTTACGTCTCCAGGAATGAGACAATAAGAAATGGCCATTGTGATGTCACTTACAAATGGAAGTAAAATCAGAGAGAAAATAATATATATATATATATATAATGCACACACACAGTGCAGAAGGAAGCCATTTGAGTCTGCATTGACTACCGTGAGTTGGATGTTTTGTGAGTTGGATATTCATCAACTGGATAGTGCTGAAGATTCAGAACTTTTATTTGAGTTCTTGGATGAAGTTTGCAAGATGCGTTAAATACCTATGAGACATGGTCAGAATTGATAGATTATTGAGTTGTCATATAGATGAATACAATACTTCATGGACTGTAACAGATTGTATAAGGTGCTGCATGAATAATTGTTGCACAAGATGTTCATGTGATTAGAAGGTAATCTGTTAGGGCATTAGGGGAATAGAGATTGGTTAAAGGACAAATTTTAATGTAGGCACAAATGCATCATTTTCTGATTGACAGGCTGTTTCGCATGGAATACTATCGTTTTAGTGATTAGGCTTCAGCTATCTACAATCTACATTAATCAATGAATTAAATCTCAATGGCATTAGGTCACACATAGGCAAGGAAACCTCCTGCTGTTTATATTTTATTCATTTTTGGTATGATGTCATTGCTGGCTAGGCCAGCATTTATTGCCCCTTCAGAGTTACACTGGGATTGTGGTGGTAGTGATTATCATGTTCCCCCCTCCCCCCCACCCTGCCAGCCAGTAAATCAGTCCTCCTCCATGTTGAAACACTGAAGATGGCAATAGTGTAGAACATACTTTGGATGGGGGACTTCAATGTCCATCACCAAGAGTGACTCAGTAACACCACCACAGAACGAGTTGGCCAGGTTCTGAAGAATATAGCTGCTAGACATGTTCTGCAGTGAGTGGTGAGGGAAAAATCAGGAGGGAAGAACATATTGGACCTCATCTTCACCAGCCTGTCTGTGCAGATGCATCTGTCCATGACAGTATCGATAGGAGTGACCACTGCATAGTCATTGTGGAAGCCACCTTCACATTGAGGATACCCTTCATGGTATTGTGTTGCATTACCACTGTGCTAATGGGATAGATGTCAGAAAGATCTTGCAACTTAAGACTGGGTATCCATGAGACACTGTGGGCCATCAGCAGCAGCAGAATTGCACTGAACCACAATTTATAACCTCATGGCCCAGCATGTCCTCCACTCTACCATTATCACCAAGCCAAGGAGTCAACTCTGCTTTGATGAAGGATGCAGAAGGGAATGCCTGGAGCAACATCAGCCATACCTGATGAAACTCCAACACAGGACTTCTTGCATTCTAAACAACATACACAGCGAATGATAGTCAGAACCAAGTGATTCCACAACCAACAGATCAGGTCAGTGCTCTGCAGTCCTGTCACATCCAGTCGTGAATCTTGGTGGACAATTTAACAACTCACTGGAGGATGTTCCAGAAATATCCCCATCTTCATTGATGGGGGAGCCCAGTGCAAATGCTAAGGCTGAAGCACTCACAACAATGTTTAGCCTGAAGTGATGAGTGGATAACCCATCTTGGTCTCTAATGGTCCCCAGCATCTCCAATGTCAGTCTTCAACCAATTAATATCAAGAAATGACTGAAGACACTGGGTACTCCAAATGTTATGAGAACATAAGAATAGGAGCAGGAGTAGGCCATCTAGCTCTTCGAGCCTGATGAGCTCTGATGATTTTCTAGCAATTGTACTGAAGACTGTACTTCAGAACTTGTTACACTCCTAGCCAAGCTGTTTCACTGTATTTACAACACTAGCATCAGCCCAGCAGTATTACTGATATATGTTCTGTGCACTAAAAGCAGGACAAATCCAACCCAGCCAATTACCCATAAACCTACTCTTGATCATCAGTAAAGTGATGGAAGTGGTCATCATCAGTGCTATTAAGCGGCACTTACTCAGCAGTAACCTGCTCACGAATATTTAGCTTGGATTCTGCCATGGTTACTTAGCTCCTGACCTCATTACAGCCTTGATTTAAACTTGGACAAAAAAGCTGAATGCCGGAAATAAGACGAGAGTGACTGCTCTTGACATAAAAGCTGCATTTGATTAATTAAAACATCAAGGACCCTCGCAAAACTGAAGTCAATAGGAATCAGGGAATTACTCTTTGCTAGTTGGAGTATTATCTACCACAAAGAAGGATGGCTGTGGTAGCTGGAGGTCAGTCAGTTCCAGGGCATCATTGCAGGAGTTCCTCAGGGTGCTATTCTCAGTCCAGACATCTTCAGCTGCTTCATCAATAACCTTCCTTCCGTCCTAAGGTCAGATGTGGGGATGTTTGCTGAGATTGCATAATATACAACAATTCCTTGGATCCTGAAGCAGTCCATGTGAAATGCAATAAGACCTGGACAATGATATTACCATCACTGAATCACTTCCCATTGTCAACACGCTGGGGTTCACCATTACCCGGAAATTGAACCGGATAAGAACAGTCAGAGGCTCGAAATCTCATGGCATGTAACTCATTTCCTGACTCCCCAGTGCCTGTTCAGAAATGTAGCAGAATACTCTGTCATTCTTGGATGAGTGCAGCTCCAAAATTACACAAGAAGCTTCATATCATCCAAACCAAAGCAGCCCACACCCAAAAACATTCATTCTCTCCATCACCAATGTACAGTTGCAGCCGTGCATACCATGTACAAAGTGCAGGCACTCACCAAAGATCCTTAGGCCTCATCTTCCATGCACACAGTCACTACCATTTGGAGGATAAAGCAGCAGATGAACACCCATCCTGATTTGGAAATTATATGCTGTTCCTTTACTATGACTGGATCAAAATTCTCAAACTCCTTCTCTAACAGCACTGTGGATGTACCTACACAACTTGGAATACAAAGGTTCCTGAAAGTAGCTCATCACCAGCTTCTGAAGAGCAATAAATTCTTGCCAAGCTAGAGAAAATTACATCCCATAAATAAATTATAATATAAATGTGTGTAAGTTATAAGGTTCAGATGAGGGATGAGGCAGCCACAGGACCTCTCAGGGGCAGAGGCAGGTTGCTTAAAAGATCTGTGTTGGTGCATTGGGACATTGTTCCAGTGAATAAAAACACAAAGGCCTTCCAGCTCTCCAGCCCTCCTTCATCATATCCCTTTCACCCTCCAAATGCTCACCATGCCCCATCCATGCCATCCTACATGTCCCACCATTCCCTATGCCCTCACATGCCTCTTATCTAAAGCCCATTAATGCACTGTACATTTTCTAGAAGGAATGTACCCTATAGTACAAAGTGGTATATGTAAAATAAAGCTTTGAAAAAAATGTAATACATTGATAACGTTTTCCTATGTTTGAATAAAAATGTCTGGATTGCAAGTTAACAAAAAACCCAATCATTCAAGCCCTTGGAATTTTCAAAAAACAGAAACCATAAACCCTTGAAGTCACTTAACTTGTGTAAATAAACGTTGTGAAATTCACTGCGGAAATCAGAGAACCTGGGCTGTCTATCAAGCAGTGTTTCCTCTGGGGAGCAAATCTTCTATTATTATAATAGCTCTGTCACTCTTTGCTCTCAACCAAGCGTACATAAAAAATGAGGAAGTGTTTCTGTGATGATGCAGGGATTTGGTGAGAAAGTGATCACTGTGAACAAATTTAAAATAGTAAACTGATTGTATGTGGTGAGCAACAGGTGATCTGACAAACACAAGAGATAAAGTAATCATGGAGCGAGATACAGAAACACAGACACAACCATGCACAGACATGCACGTAAACACACAAACAGACACACCATCAGACATACCGAATGACCAAAAAACTGTCAATAAACAATGTTTGGAATTCCAAAGTACATTAACAAGATCAGTCTTATATTTAAAATTCAGCAACTGATTGAGCATCAATTGCCACCTGGGGAATATAACTCTAAACTAACACCTTCCAAGTTGCCCTTGATGTCTTGACAATTTTGATCACCTTTTTAAATTCTGTGAATACAGCTCTCGCCTGTGTAATCTCAACTTTGTAATTTAACCCTTGGAATCCAGGTGATGCTGAATCTGTGCTGTATCCAAATGGACGTGAGCTGCCAAGTTTCTTTGGACTTCCATTATTTCTAGCTTCCCATCATTTCTAAAGTTTGCAATTCTATAAGTCCAAAGTGCAATATCTCAGATTTGCCTGCATTGAAATTCAATCATTCCATTGCAATTTTATCCATTTACAAGACATTAATATCCTGGATGGGTTGGGAGAAAGGGCAGAGCTTTGCACAGGGGACAGGAAGGGAACATATTTTAAAAGACTCCTTTATGCAGATGATTTTGAAAGGAAATTTCAAGTTAACCTTGCAGGGCCACGAGGGATATATGAGATTGACTGGATTTCCCTACAGAGAGCCAGCATAGACTCGATGAGCTGCATGGTGGCCTCCTATTTTATAATTACTCAGTGGTTGAATTTTTGTGGGACTGAATGAAAGAAGAATAGGAATAAAATAAATAAAATGAGTTATGCGTTCAGTGCTTCTGTCTCAGTTTCCATCCTTGGCCATTTTAATAAGTGAGGGCCCACTACAGATGTTCCCATTTTCATGGAGACTGTTAGACTTTAGCAGCTGTCAGGTTTTACAGCAGTGGCATAAGGCATGAACTGTGGATTACAGATGGGAACAGTTTCAAAGGTAAATCAAATGGTTTTGGTGCTGTTCATTATAAAATGCTGTAGCAAAAGGTGCATCTATGGTCAGAGCTGTATTATGTCAGTGCTGTGATTGGAAGATATAATGACCCAGTAAGCAATGTGTTTATTAGATTGTTACTCCTGCCAAGCTGTTAAGTAAAATACCAGCTTCGTAAGTGACCAGGAGCACAAGGCCAAGTTCTCTTGCAAACAGAAATGGATCTTTTGACCTGACCACTTTGGATTCTGCCTACTTTCATTTTTGCCTTGAGTCTGCTGCTGGAGGGGACATGCCTGAGTCTAAGCCATTTAGGACCAGGACCCCTGAAGATACCCTTCCTTCCTAATTTACATAGGTCATAGAACACTACAGCACAAACAGGCCCTTCGGCCCACAAGTTGCGCCAATCATACCCATATCTACCAGGCCTATCTATAATTCTCAATCCCATTAAATTCCATGTACTTATCCAAAAGTCTTTTAAAAGACCCCAACGAGTTCAACTTTACTACCACTGACAGCAACCAATTCCACTTACTCACCATCCTCTGAGTGAAAAACTTACCCCTGACATCTCCTCTGTACCTGTTCCGTAGCACTTTAAACCTGTGTCCTCTCGTAGAGACTATTTCAGTCCTTTGAAATAGCCTCCGAGAATCTACCCTATTTATACCTCTCAATATCTTATAAACCTCTATTAGGTCACCTCTCAACCTTCGTCTCTCCAGGGAGAAAAGATTTAAGCCCCCTCAACCTATCCTCATACGGCATGCCTCCCAATCCAGGCAGCATCCTTGTAAATCTCCTCTGCACCCTCTCAATAGCTTCCACATCCTTCTTGTAGTGAGGTGACCAGAATTGCGCACAATACTCCAAGCGGGGTTTGACAAAGGTCTTATAAAGTTGCAGCATTACCTCCCGACTCTTAAGCTCAACCCCTCGATTAATGAAGGCTAGAAATTTTAACACAGGGATGGGATAGCAACAGTGAGATTAGTCCTGTCTTCTTATTCCCATCTCCAATATGAAAATCCAGACCTACAATTCTATGCACTCACTTGATGAAGAGCAGCACTCTGAAACTCATGATTCGAAATAAAACTGTTGGACTTTAACTTGGTGTTGTGAGACTTCTTACTGTGCCCACCACAGTCCAATGCCAGCATTCCACATCATTACAACTCTTTGAATAAAGTAACGTAGGACATGAGTAGGCAGGCCACTCAGCCCCTTAAGCTTTACCACCATTCAGTTAGATCATGGCAGATTGCCAACCTCAATGGTTTTCCCCATGCTATTCCAATATCCCTCAATGTCATTAGCATCTAGAAATCTATTGATTTCTATTTTGAACATACTTAATAATTACGTTCCACAGCCCTCTAGAGAATTCCGAAGATTCGCCACTCTCTTGAATGAAGAAATTCCTCCTCATTTCAGTCTAAATGACCTTTACCTTATTCTGCAACTATTTCCCCTGGTTTTAGAGCTGCAGCCAGGTGAAGTAGCATTCCTACACCTGCTCTGTCTAGCTCTTTCAGAATTTTAAAGTTTAAATAAGATCACCTTTCATAGTCCTAAATCTTAGAGAATATAGGTCCAGTCTCCTTAATCTCTCCTCATTGTACAGGGTGTCGTCTGTTATGTGCTATATGTTCTCAATGTCAAATATTTGAAACAAATACATTTGAAACAAAATACATTTGTAACAAGATGTCTTCACCCTTGTACTTAAAACCTCTTGCAAAAGAAGCCAACATACCATTAGCTTTCCTGATAGTTTGCTGCAACTACATGTTGACTTTCAGTGACTGATGAACAAGGTGACCCAAGTGACCTCACAACACACATTCTCACCTAGATTTTGTCATCTGCAAACCTACATCCTCATTATTGATATCAATTGCTAACACCTTAGATTCAAGTATTGATCCTTGTGATATTGCATTAATCACAGGCGGCCAACTTGAGAGTGAGTTAGAACAAAGAACAAAACAGCATGGGAAACAGGCCCTTCGGCCCAATGAGCCCGCACCATCACCCCGATGTTCCCACTTCTACCCATGATCCCTGTCTATGTTTATAGATCTATGCATTAGAACCAAATTTGAGACAATTTAGGGAGAATTTGTTCTGCCAATCAGACTAAGAGCACATCTTTGGAATGTGGGAGGAAACCGGAGCATCCAGAGAAAAACCCACGCAAGCACGGGGAGAATGCGCAAACTCCCACAGACATAGGCCCAAGTCCATGTATGTGTGCAGCACAGCAATAGTCACTGAGCTGTCATGTTGCCCATCAAATGGTCCAGATCAAGCATACACTAACGACATGAAGCACTAGGCTACTTTCGAAAAATCCAAGAGCAGCCCCCTCACGACCAATCGCGTGTATGCCCTTTGTTAGACAATGTGGACTGAAGTACCTGTAGGATAAAATAAATACATCAGTATCATTATTTAACTAAAATCATTAGAATGTAAATGGAGACTGAGGATCTTTGGTTTTTGAGTGAAGTTGTGAAGGACTATGACCTGTAGTGGAAGTCGACCAGAATAAACAAGATGAAGTGACGCAGCTATCTTAACAGGCAGGTTAAGATTGAAGATCTTCAGGAGGAAGGGGTTTGGATAGGAAGAAATCAAGAAAGCAGCGGCAGAATGAGCTATAGCCAGTACAGATGAAGACTCCCTGAAGGAGTGCAGAGGTGGAATTTGAGAGCAGGGAGCTGATGAGGCAGAGTTACTGTCTGGATGAAGAGAAGCCTGCTTTTGGAGAGTTGTGGTCACTGGAACAAGTCAGAGGAACAGTGAGGCTGGTTTGTATGTTGAGAGGCCAGTAACTTGATGCTAAACTTGTGAATTTTGAACTATTGGTTAACTGGCTGAGTTATTTTCTGCCCTTTAACCAATCATCATCCTAAACCAATATTTCACCCTCTATCCTTAAGCTCTAACTTCGTATGTGGAACCTTATCGAAGGCCTTCTGAAAATCCAAATATACCAGATCCACTGACTTCCCCCCATATATTTTGCTTGTAAGTTATTCATAAAATGCCAACAGTTTGATAAACGTGATTTCCTTTTTATAAATCCATGTTGACCATGTCTAATCAGATTGTTATTTTCTAAATGTCCATTTATTACATCCTTTCTGATAAATTCTAGTATTTTCCTTACTAATGCCATCAGACTAACAGGTCTATAGTGCCCTGTTTTCTTACAAGCACCCTTCCAGAATTGATAGAATTTTGAATGATAACCAGCAATGCATCCATTATCTCTATAGCCCACTTTTAGTACTCTGGGATGTAGATCATTGGGCTCTGGGGAATTATCAGTTTTAGGTCCCTTAATTTCTTCAGTATGCGTTTTTTTAACTAATTACTTATTTAATTTTCTCAAACCTGATAGTCCCTTGGTTTGCTATTATTGCTGCGAGTTTCTTTGTATCTCCTTGCTAAGGCAGATAGAAAATAATTATTCAGATTCTGTGCTATTTCCCTATTCTGCATTATGAATTTTCCTGCTTTGGTCTCAAATGGAGCCATATTTGTCTTTATTAATTTTTTTTATGTATCTATAGAAGTTTTTACAGTCTGTTTTTATATTTCTTGCTAATTCTGGTCTCCGTTTCTTTATTAGTTTCTTGGCATTCTTTTGCTGAATTCTAAAATGCTGTTAATCCTCAGCCTTGCTACTTCTTTGGTTCCTTAACAAATCTATTACTTTGATCTAATTTAATCCTTAACTTCCTTTGTTAGACATGTCTTAAAGAAATATATATTAGTTGAAAACTATGTATTCATTCTTTAGGTAGTAGCCATTGCTTTTCAACCACTTTAATGTATTTTTCCAATCCACCACAGCCAGCTTATCCTTCATAGTTTCTTTTGTTTAGATTTAAGACCTTTTAGATTGAACTAAATCGATTGTAAACTTAATCTATAATTCCTTAATATTATGAACACTCCCTAAAGGTTCTTTTATAACAAGATTGTTAATTAGCTCTTTCTTGTTTAATAGAATTACATCTAAAATAGCAAGTTCCCCAGTTGGTTCCTGAAAATACTAGAAACCATAGAAACTCTACAATGCAGCAGGAGCCATTTGGTCCATCAGGTCTGCACTAACTCTCTGAAAGACCATTTTTATCCAGGTCCACCACCTCCACCCCCGCCCCCCCATACCACTGTCCTTCCCCCTCCCCCACCCCGCTTTTTAGTCTACTTTCTAGCTTCCTAAAATCTGCATTGAAGAAATCATCCTTGTTTCTGCTCAGTTGTTGATGCAAAGTGATTGCTGACTGTTTATCCACCCCAAAAGAATGTCCTCCGGACCTCAGTGGCATCCTTGAATCTAGAACCAGGGAGGTGACATATTGTCGTGGAGTTATGTCTACAACCACCGATACACTTGTCTGTTCCCCAATTTTTGAGTCTCCTATTCTATCATGTTTCCACTCTTTTTATCCTCTCCCCTATGCAGCTGACTCACCTGTGATGTCACAAAATGGCTTTGCTACATTCCTGTGAGGAACCATTGCCCTCACCCTTATTCAAAATAGAAAATCAGGCAATGAGCAACATAGACTCAACAGACTCTTGTTGGAACTGCTGAGTACTCCCAGACTGTCTGGCAGTCACCAATTCTCTCTCTGCCTGCCTGCTCCTAATGTGCAGGGTGACCAACTCATGCTGTTCTCAGCTTTGCGTGTGCACCATAATGACTCCAGCTGTCACCCAAAAACCAAAACCAGGAGCTCAAGTTTCTGCAGCTGGTGAAACAGCCTGCACTCGTGTTTGTCTCGGCCACGTGAAGGGAACACGTCTCTCCACATGCCACAGGATTCACATTCTATGTGGCTGAGCTGTGTTGCAATACCTTAAGCTTACTGTGACATAATGATTAATCCTCAATTCTTGTTCAATCAAACATTTTCTCAATTTCCTATATCTGTTCTGTTAGTTATTCAACTTTGTCACCTATCTGTTGCTATTGCCATGATTATTTAGCTATTCCCATGTTTTTCACTCAAAATTTGCAAAAACATCTCATGATCACTTAATATTTTCCACATTGTCTGGAACAAGTAAGAGCTCCTCAGAAAATAAAAGCATGCAAATGTAAACTGTGGTTTAAGAAAGAATGCCACAAAAATCTTGTGTGTTACAGGGACCAGATAGCTTGTGGACTTATTCAGATTTAACCCATTTCTTTCCTCTTTAATCATAGGTCATGAGAAAAGTTCCATACATTTTTCAAGATGGTCTAGTGCCAAAATCTGGGTAGTATTTTGTTATTCTGTGCAAGAAAGAATTACAATGCTGTTAAAATGGTAAAGGTCTCTCTACTGAGACAGACGTTCATTCTTTCCATGTTTTTAATGATATTGGAATGTGATGACTGTAACCACAGTCAGTCAGTTGATCTCCAACCTGGCAGAGTTGGAAGGATAATTTCTGCTGAGCTGGTATTTAGAAAAGAAATTGAGAGAAGTGCAGGTCAACAATGAGAAAGAGAGAGGAATGAGGCTGCACTCTGAGGGCATGGCTTAGCAGTGAGGGATTCTATGACAATAAAAAGGGGAAAGAATAAGGGAATGCTAAAGTGGAGGTTGGATAAACTGTGTACGTTTCAAATGGCAAAAAAAATCAAGTGATTCAAGAAGAAGAAAGGCTGCAAGATGTTAGTCTTTTTCTCAGAAAGAAGAGAAATAAAATCCATTAAATCAGTTAGTCTTTCTGTGTTGTCACCAGCACAGTGAGAAAAATAGACTCTACTTAAAAAAATTTTTTAAAGTGTTACCAGATGTAAGGTATTTCCATAATTGTTTTGACAACACAGAAAAGAGAGCATTTTACAGAGAAAAATGGAAAAGAGGGCAATTGTCCAAAATGAGCCCTGGGAACAAAACAAGGGAGTGGTGTTTTCAAGTGAGTGAGTATGAGCAATATAGAAAAGAAAACAACAAAATTAAATCACGTCCTTGGCTATCTTTTCATTACTGTGATGCTTTCTTTAACACACAAGGGTTTTGAAATGAAGAGCTTGTTTTTTAAGTGCTAGGCAGAAATATGGCAGATTGTGCTGTGTGCTGCCTGGGAACGACAGCACATAGGCTTTGCCAGTGTTAATGGCTGGGCCTGATTTACATGCTACGGCCAACTTCATGACTGAAATGGCTGGATAGGTGAAAGGTGGCTACCCAATCAATAAATATAGTAGAAGCCATCACCATGAGCCAAGGAATGTGGTTTCCACTGTGGGCTAAGTGCTCCAGAAGGGGAAGAAAGTTGGAATTTGAAGAAGGGAAGTTCCTCTTCTTCCAAAAGGAAACTAAAGGTGTATTTTATAACCTCGCTTGTTGGACTTCTTGTTTTTACTTGCTTTAGTCAAACTGGAACTTTACCTTGCATTGCTCCCAAGCCGAGGCCTGATTTACAATTACAGATCAGAATGTGATACTTTTGTTGGGGCTCAGTCCGGATATTTATGGATTGTTTGGAGTGACTTAGAGGGACATTCTTGCTGCCTGCAATTTATAGTTACAGTTGGGCCATTCACACTGGAAAAGATCTGCTCCATTTTAACCGCTCCTCTGTTGGGTTAAAATTGTTTCTGAAGACCCGCTTGTAAATCAGCTGGATGATTTTCTTATTTATGAGTATCATGCACCTTTGATACAGAAAAGTTTTAATGCCAGCAAAGTGATGCGTGGATTAGTTTGCATCAAATAAATTCTTATTCAGTAACTAATTCATATTAATGATTGTTCTACTCCTGTTCCTGTTACTGCTGTTCCATCAGAGGTTCAATCATCCTAGGCCACTGCTACACAAATATCAAACATGTCTACCGCTCTATTGCCGGCCCACACTTTGGCCAATCAGAGCTCCTGCTCCCGGCTTACAAGCAAAATCTGAATCAGGAGAATTTACCAAAAAGTATCGTGCAGTGTTGGTCTGAGGAATCGGATGATCTTCTATGGGGCTGCTTGGTGTTAGTGGACTGGTCAGTATTTAACAACTCCGTGACCAGCCAGAAGGACTACGCCACAACAGTAACTGACTTCATCAGCAGGTGTATAGAAGACTGTGTGCCATAGAAGCAAATCCCGTGCATTCCCCAACCGGAAACCGTGAATGAACAGGGATAGCCACTACTTGCTGAAGTCCAGGTCTAGGTGTTCAAGTCAGGCAACACTGAGTAATACAAGAAAGCCAGGTATGATCTAAGGAGATCCATCAAAGATGCCAAAAGACAGTACTGAACCAAGCTATAGTCCCAGGCTAGCCACACCGACACCATTGACTATGGCAAGGTCTGCAAGACATAACAGGCTACAAGATGAAGGCATGTGAAATCGTGGGCTTCAATGCACTCCTCCCTGATGAGCTCAATGCATTCTATGCCCATCTTGTGCAAGAGGTCAGCAAGAGCATGCCCTCTAGAAGCTTCAGATGAACCTGTATCTGGGGTCGCCATCGCAGATGTTAGAGCAGCTTTCTTGAAGGTCAACACAAAAAAAGCAATTGGCCCAGTTGGGGTGTCCAGTGTCTTTATAACAATCTGAGATCCCTGTCTCCTTCAAGAAGAAATGGGATGGTCACATAGTGGTTAACACTGCTGCTTCACAGCTCAGGGACATGGGTTCGATTTCTGACTTGGGTCATTGCCTGTGTGGAATTTGCACATTCTTCTCATGTCTGCATGGGTTTCCTCTGGGTGCTCAGGTTTCCTCCCACAATCCAAAGATGTGCAGGTTAGGTTGATTGGCCACGCTATAAAAAAAAATTGCCCTTAGTGTCCTGAGATGCATAGATTAGAGGGATTAGTGAGCAAATATGTAGGGATGTAGGGATAGGGTGGGTTTGTGGTAGGTGCAGACTTGATGGGTCAAATGTCCTCTTTCTGGACTGGAGGGTTTCTATGATTTCTATGAAGAAGACAACCATCATCCCATTATCTAAGAAAAACCAAGCAGTTAGCCTTAATGACTGTCGGCTGGTGGCTCTGACATCCATCATTATGAAGCACTTTGAAAGATTAGTCATGGTACAATCAATTCCAACTTTCCAGACTATCTGAATCCACAACGGTTTGCCTACTGCCGCAACAGGTCCACAGCAGACATCATTTCCCTGGCCCTGCATTCAACCCTGGAACATTTAGATAACAAGGACACCCTATATCAGACTCCTATTTATTGACTATAGCTCAGCTTTCATTATCCCCACGAAACTCATCTCCAAACATCATGACCTGGTCCTTGGCATCTCCCTCTGCAACTGAATCCTGAACTCCTTAACTCAGACCACAATCAGTAAGGATGGGCAACAACACTTGCTCCACGATTATCCTCAACACCAGTGCCCCACAGGGCTGTGTTCTCAGCTCCTACTATACTCCTTGTATACCTATGACTGTGCGGGAAAATTCCCCTCCAATTCAATTTTCACATTTACTGATGACACCACCATAGTGGGTCAGATCTCAAACAATGATGAGATGGTGTACAGGAATCAGATAGAGAATCTGGTGAACTGGTGTGACAACAATAATTTCTCCCTCAATGTCAACAGAATGAAGGAGATTGTCCTTGATTTCAGAATGCGTAAAAGAGAATGTGCCCCTGTCTACATCAATGGGAACAAAGTAGAAAGAATTGAGAGCTTCAAGTTTTTAGGTATCCAGATCACCAATAATCTATTCTGGTCCCATCATGCTGACACTATAATTAACAAAGCCCACCAACATCTCTACTTTTTCAGAAGAGTAAGGAAATTTGGCATGTCAGCTATGACCCTCACCAACCTTTACAGATGCACTATAGAAAGCATTGGTATGGCTCCTGCTCTGCCCAAGACCCCAAGAAACTACAAAAGGTCATGAATGTAGCCCAATCCAACACACAAACCAGCCTTCCATCCATTGACTCTGTCCACACTGCCTGCTGCCTTGGCAAAGCAGCCAGCATAATTAAGGACCCCACACATCGTTGACATTCTCTCTTCCAACCGCATCCATCGGGAAAAGATACAAAAGTCAGGGGTTGTGTACCAACGGCTCAAGAACAGCTTCTTCCCTGCTGCTATCAGACTTTTGAATGGACTTACCTTGCATTAAGTTGATCTTTCTCTACACCCCAGCTATGATTGTAACACTACATTCTGCACTGTCTTGTTTCCATCTCTATGAACGGTATGCTGTGTCTATATAACATGCAAGAAACAATACTTTTCACTACATGTTAATACATGTGACAATAATAAATCAAATCAAATTAGTGTTAATTTTTAATGCAACTAGAAGTGTGATTTTCAGTGTTCACTCAGCTCTTTTACATTGATAAATCAAACAAAGAAACAAAGAACAAACAGCATGGGAAACAGGCCCTTCGGCCCAACGAGCCCACGCCGCCACCCCGATGTTCCCACGTCTACCTGCGATCCCTGTCCATGTTTATAGATCTATGGATTAAAAACCAAATTTGAGACAATTTAGGGAGAATTTGTTTTGCCAATTAGCCTAAGAGCACATCTTTGGGATGTGGGAGGAAACTGGAGTCCCCGGAGAAAACCCACGCAAGCACGGGGAAAATGCGCAAACTCCCACAGACACAGGCCCAAATCCATGTATCTGCACAGCACAGTGATAGTCACTGAGCTGTCGTGTTGCCCATCAAATGGTCCAGGTCAAGCGTACACTAATGACGTGAAGCACTAGGATACTCTTGAAAAAAAAAATCCAAGAGCAGCCCTCTCACGACCCATCGCGTGTATGCCCCTCGTTAGACAACAAGGTGGACCAAAGCACCTGTAGGATAAAAACAAGTACGTCAATATCATCATCTATTTACACACTTCCCAGGGACTCCCAAGGCTCATGATCCCTATTTTTAAATCAGTTTTCTATACCCCTCCATTCCCATTCTGTTCATGTGCCCATCTAAGTATTTCTTAAATAACTCCAGAGTACCTGCTTCCACCACTTTACTTGGCAGCGCATTCCATACCCCCACCACCCTCTGTGTGAAAAAACTCCCTCTAGCATCCAAATTATACCTTACCCCCCTCACCCTAAGCCCGTGACCCCTCATGCTATTTGAGTCCATCCTAGGAAAAAGCTTAACCCTGTTTACTCTATCTATCCTCTTCATAATCTTGTACACCTCTATCAGATCTCCTCTAAGTCTACGTCTTTCTAAGGAAAACAGTCCCAATTTGCCTAATCTCTCCTCGTAACTCAGACCTTCCATACCAGGCAGCATCCTGTTAAACCTCCTCTGCACTCTGTCCAGAGTCTCCACATCCTTCCGGTAGTAGGGCAACCAGAACTGGACGCAGTATTCCAAATGAGGTCAAACCAACGTTTTATACAACTGCAACATTAAAGGCCAGCTCTTGTACTCTATACCCCTTCCTATAAAGGCTAACATACTATGTCCTTTCTTCACAACCTTCTCCACTTGCTCTGCCACCTTCAGAGACTTGTTCACCTGCACCCCCAGGTCCCTCTGTGTTTCTGTACTCTTAATAGGTCTACCCTTTATCATATACCTCCCCCCTACATTGTTTCTCCCGAAATGCATCATCTCACATTTATCAGGATTGAATTCCATCTGCCATCTGTCTGCCCAAGCTACCAGCATATCTATGTCCTGCTGCATCACCTGACAATGCTCCTCACTATCCGCAAGTCCAACCATCTTTGTATATTCTGCAAACTTGCTGATCACTCCACTTACTCCCTCTTCCAAGTCATTTATATATATTACAAATAGAAGAGGCCCCAGTACCGAGCCCTGCGGCACATCACTAGTGACTGATCTCCAGCTAGAAAAACACCCTTCCACTATTACTCTCTGTCTCCTATTACCAAGCCAGTTACTGATCCATCTAGCTACCTGTCCTTGTATCCCATTAGCCTTGACCTTCTCGACTAACCTCCCATGAGGGACTTTGTCAAATGCCTTACTAAAATCCATATAGACGACATCAACGGTTCACCCTTCATCCACCGGTTTCGTCAACTCCTCAAAAAATCCTACCAGATTTGTAAGGCATGACCTCCCCTTAACAAATCCATGCTGCGTATCCCTAATCAGATTGCAATGCTCTAAGTGCCTATACATCCTATCTCTAAGAATCCCCTCCAACAGCTTCCCTACCACTGACGTCAAACTCACCAGCCTATAATTTCCAGAGTTATCCCTACAACCCTTTTTAAACAACAGTACAACATTAGCTATTCTCCAGTCCTCTGGGACTTCATCTGTGTCCAAAGAAGAGACAAATCGTGTGTTAAAATGTTGAAACTTGGATGGTGTTTTCATCCATTCGTTCTGCACGATTCATAAGCATCTAGTGTGTCTGTCTAAAATTGACGGGTGACTGTTTAAAACATTTAGATAAGGCTCCGTGTTTAAGGACTAAACTGCAGAAATATTTGGAAATGATAAAGCAAAATCCTGCATTGTATTTGTTTGAATTTCCATCAAAGCTCTTAAAGTCTCACCACAAACTTCATCACATAACATAGCTGTAGCATATGTAAAGCTGACACTGTACTACTCCATAGTTGTTGGCAATGCCTTGATATCATACACCAAGCAAATAATGGCACACACCTATCAGCCTTTCGAAAGAAAGACACTGAAGGTTGTCTAAAATAGAGCTATAACACAGGTTTTCTTATTCATTTGTGGGGCATGGATATCATTGGCTGGCCAGCATTTATTGCTCATCTCAAGAATGTGATGAAGGCAGCTCACCACCATCACCATGAAGATGAGCTGCCTTCTTGACCTGTTGCAGCCCACTTGCTCTGGAAATGTGGGTTCTGTGCCTGTTTTCCCACTGCACTCATGGTTACTTTGCTACATCAGAAAGAAGCAAAGTATGGAGTCAGAGTGATTGATGGTGCTTCTTTATATAGCCGGTACCAGGAATTACAAAGGGTTTGGAAATGGTGGAGATAGACAAGTATTCACTGATAGTGGCAATTAGAAGCTATAAAAGATGACCATTTTGTGGACCTGTTGGTTGTCATTCTGAGGCTGAGGAAAACCATTCAGTCCAAGAAAGGAATAGGAAATTGGCTAAACATGCTAATGAAATCTTCAAATCATAGGATAAAGGACAAAGAACAAAGTGAAGTACAGTGCAGGAACAGGCTTCAGGCCTTCCAAGCCTGCACTGATCATGATGCCTGCCTAAATTAAAAGCGTATGTCCTTACGGAGTCTGTACCCTTCCACACCCATCCTATTCACATATTTGTCAAGCGTCCCTTAAATGCCACTATTGTACCTGCTTCTACCACCTTCCGGGGCAGTGCATTGCAGCCATTCACCGAAAACTTACCTCACACATCTCCTGTAAACTTTTCCCTATGCACCTTAAACCTATGTTCCCTAGTATTTATCTTTTCTACCCTCGGAAAGAGCATCTGACTATCCAATTTGTCCATGCCATTCATAATCTTGTAAACTCTTATTAGGGCACACCTCAACCTCCGTTGTTTCAAGACAACAAACCGAGTTTATCCAATCTCTCCTCATTGTTAATACCCTCCAACCAAGCAACACACTGCTAAGCATCTTCTGTACCTTTGCCAAAGCATCCCATATCCTTCTGTGAGTGTGGCAACCAGAATTGTACACAATATTCTAAATGAGGTCTCACAAAGGTTTTGTGGAGTTGCAGAATGACCTGTCAATTTTTATACTCAGTGTCCCGGCCGTAAGCCTTCTTGACTACTTTATCTACTTGCGTTGCACTTTCAGTGATCGGTGGACATGTACGCCTAAATCTCTCTACCTATCAATACTCCGAGGGATTCTATCATTTACTGTATGATTCCTACCTGCATCGGACCTTCCAAATGGCATTATCTTACACTTATCTGAATTAAACTCCATCTGCCATTTCTATGCCCAAATTTTCAACCGGTCTATTCTTGCTATATCCTCTAACAATCCATTTCACTATCTGCAGCTCCACAAATTTTGGTGTCGTCTGCAAACTTACCAATCAGAACAGCTACATTTTCTTTCAAATCATTTATATATACAGTAAACAACAAAGTTCCTAGAACTTTGGAGAAGTTTGGACTGATTTGGAGAAGTTTGGACTGATTAGAAATCGTCAGCATGGTTTTGTCAAGGGCAGGTCATGCCTTACGAGCCTAGTTGAGTTCTTTGAAAATGTGACTGAACACATTGACGAAGGAAGGGCGGTGGACGTAGTGTACATGGACTTTAGTAAGGCGTTTGATAAGGTCCTCCATGCAAGGCTTCTGGAAAAGGTCAGAGGGCATGGGATCCAAGGGGCTTTGGCCTTGTGGATCCAGAACTGGCTTGCCGGCAGTAGTCAGAGAGTGGTTGTGGATGGGTCTTGTTCTGCATGGAGGTTGGTAACCAGTGGAGTGCCCCAGGGATCTGTTCTGGGACCCCTGCTGTTTGTCATTTTCATAAATGACCTGGATGAGGAAGTGGAGGGATGGGTTAGCAAGTTCGCCGACGATACAAAGGTCAGTGGTGTTGTGGATAGTCTGGAGGGATGCCAAAAGTTGCAGTGGGACATAGACAGGATGCAAGACTGGGCGGAGAAGTGGCAGATGGACTTCAACGCAGATAAATGTGTAGTGGTCCATTTTGGCAGGAATAATGGGATGAAGGAGTACAATATAAGGGGTAGAGTCTTAGCTGTGTTGTAGAGCAGAAGGATCTCGGGGTCCGGGTCCATAGGACTCTTAAATCGGCCTCGCAGGTGGAGGAAGTGGTCAAGAAGGTGTACGGTGTACTGGCCTTCATTAATAGAGGAATAGAGTTCAGGAGTCAGGAGGTAATGATGCAGCTCTACAAGACTCTTGTCAGACCCCACTTGGAGTATTGTGCGCAGTTCTGGTCGCCTCATTATAGGAAGGATGTAGAGGCTATTGAGGGAGTTCAGAGGAGATTTACAAGGATGCTGCCTGGATTGGGAGGCAGGCCTTATGAAGATAGGTTGAGGGAGCTGGGACTCTTCTCACTGGAGAGACGTAGGTTGAGAGGCGACCTGATATAGGTTTATAAAATGTTGAGAGGAATAGATAGGGTGGACTCTCAGAGACTATTTCCCCGAGCTGAAATGGTCACTACGAGAGGACACAGATTTAAGGTGCAGTGAAGCAAATACAAAGGAGATGTCAGGGGTAGGTTTTTCACTCAGAGGGTGGTGAGTGAATGGAACCGACTGCCGCCGGAGGTTGTTGAGGCAAACTCACTGGGGTCTTTTAAGAGACTTCTGGATGAGTATATGGAAAAGAATAGGATAGGGGGTTATAGATAGGTCTGTGGATTGGCAGATGTGATTGGCGCAACTCGTGGGCCGAAGGGCCTGTTTGTGCTGTATTGTTCTATGTTCTATGTTCTAACTTATACAATTCCCAGGAACGTCCCATGGCTCATGATCCCTATTTAAATCAGCCTACTATATCCCTCCATCCCTATTCCGCTCATGTGCCTATCTAAGTATCTCTTAAATAACTCCAGCGTGCCTGCCTCCAGCACCTTACTTGGCAGTATATTCTATTCCATCCTCTGTGTGAAAAACCTCCCTCTAACAGCCACATTATATCTTGCCCCCACTCACCCTAAGCCCGTGGCCTCTTGTAATATTTGATTCCAACCTAGGAAAAAGCTTAACCCTGTTTACTCTATTTATACCCTTCATAATCTTGTACACCGCTATTAGATCTCCTCTTAGTCTCCGTCTTTCTAAAGAAAACAGCCCCAATTTGCCTAACCTCTCCTCATAACTCAGACCTTCCATACCAGGCAGCATACTGGTAAACCTTCTCTGCACTCTGTCCAGAGTCTCCAAGTCCTTCCGGTAGTAAGACGACCAGAACTGGACGCAATATTCCAAATGAGGTCTAACCAATGTTCTATACAACTGCAACATTAAAGGCCAGCTCTAGTACTGTATAACCCTTCCTATAAAGGCTAGCATACCATAAGCTTTCTTCACAATCTTCTCCACCTGTTCTGCCACCTTCAAAGACTTGTGCACCTGCACCCCCAGGTCTCTCTGCATTTCTATACTCTTAATAGGTCTACCCTTTATCATATATCTCCTCCCTACGTTCTTTCTCCCGAAATGCATCACCTCACACTTATCAGGATTAAATTCTGTCTGCCATCTATCTGCCCAAGCTACCAGCCTATCTATGTCCTGCTGCGTCGCCTGACACTGCTCCTCACTATCTGCAAGTCCGGCCATCTTTGTATCATCTGCAAACTTGCTGATCGCACCACTTATTCCCTCTTCCAAGTCATTTATATATATTAAAAATATTCTTTCAAGTGCTTATCCAATATACTTTTAAAAGGCCACAATTGAAATTATTTCCATTGCCCTTTCTCCATTGCACTCTGAGTTTCGGTGAGTGATTATGATCCAACTGGGTTCATGGGTGGGAAAAACACCACTGACTGCAATGGCGGCTTTTTTTTCTTGTATCACCCCAGACTTAGTGTGAAAACTTAAAGGGGCGGGTCCCACAACATAACACTGGTCTGCAGTCCCCCTCCCACCCGACAACCAGCACTGCCCTGACAATGCCCAAACATTGCTCCATGCAGTGCCAGAGACAACTGCTAGGCATGACGTTCTCCCTCATGAACCCAGCATTCATGGGGAAGAAGATCATCAGACAAATTTGATCTAATTATCAATCTCTTTTTTTTCCTCCTCTTTTCCACCTTAATGAACCATGGGCATTGAGCTTTCCTCTAGATTATTTTTTATTTAAATTAAACCAAGTGTATCGTTCTGGTTTGGATTGATAGTTATTCTAAAAGATAAAGATTGTTTTTAGTGTGAATCATTTTGGCTTTCAGTTTAACACTCCACGTACAAATATCCTTGTGGGAGAAGTGTATTTTCGGAATTAATAGGAACTTGCATGGATCACAGAACAGTATCCAAATTTCCAATATCTGTTCCTGTTATCAGAAGTATCACATTGTAACGTTTACTCCAATGCAGCAAGGAAAGTTATTCTCTGCTACCGATCCCTATGAAGATACTGTAGGAAAGGTTCCTGACCATTACAGTAATTAATCCTGAGGCAATCACACTTTCAGTACAAAACCTTCTACCAACTTAGACATTACCGAGGATAAATACGACAAAATTAAAGGGGAAGTCTGTGTCTCCATGTGATTATCCATTGATTGACCTAATAAGCAAATATTATATGTTCTTTCCCCCCCCCTCCCCCCCCCCAACCCTTCCTGTGACTTCCTCTTCACTTAAATTGGTTTTGCTCTCTTGTTTTGCTCTCAATTGGTTTTTGGAATGCTGTCCCACATAATCATTAAATTGAAAGGGGAACAAAACCTCTGCCAGCTCAAAAAGGACCCCTACTGTATTGAACATGATTTGCTTTTGCTGTCAATTTGCAGAGTGTATTAACAGAAGTGCTTTTTTGTGAGTTTGCATCCATTGGGAATTGGATTAAGACTCCTTATATTTTCAACTCATCAGAAAGACTCTTAACCTTATATGTTTAGATTTGAAACAAATCTAGGTCAAGTGATGAAAGAACAATGTCCTTTCTCAGAACACCATCAAACAAGGATATGTTGTGAGTTCATACAGCATATATGTTTTTCATTAGTGAGTTCATAATTCCCACAAACATAATTTGTTGATGAAATATTATAGGTCTGGATAATTAAAGTTGCACAACCACAACATTCACTATTAATTTAGAGAGTATTTATTAGAATAATGAGCTTCTGGGAAAAATGCACAACATTTCGATTTGGCATCAGAAGTATGAGATTTTTAACATAAAAATTGAACTTTATTATTTATGGATCAATTGGGACATTAGTGAGAGAGCTAGTGATACTTCCTTTCATAAATCAAAACTGCTCACCATGCTGGGAAACAGCTATTTTCTTTATAAAAGATGTTATTTTAGCCTGGTAAACACCAACCTTTTATATAACTTAGTAATTGGCAGTTTTAGGGAATGTTTCTGAATATGCTTAGTCTTGTTCTCTTTTAAAGCAGTGATTAATATAATTGGGAAAAAAGAGGGAGATGTTTTCTCCTGTGTGTTACTGGAGTTGTGGATATATGTCACAGGAGGAGGAGGTGGGTAAGGGTTTACTTACCATTTGCTGCTTTACTGGAATTTTTCTTCCAATTTAAAATATGTTAGCTGACATCAACACAAAACCTGTTTGTCAAGCACTGTGAAAGACCAATTGTGAAAGTATTAATTTAAGTTGCACATGCAGTCACAGGACAGGAAAGTTATTCAAGCTAGTTCAGACTGCAGGTTAGATCTGTTGTTCATCAGCTGATGAAAGGATAGGATTTTGAGATAACATTTTAGCTCTGAGAAAATTGCATAGGATAAAGGTGGCCCCACATCCTGCATGTTATGGCAATTCTTAATTTTATTTCAGTGCATGTAGAAGGAGAAGGTAGTCTGAAACTATGGTATTTCCATACCCATTCACTCGCTATACATTGTAATAAAAAAGCATTTACAAAAATGGCTTTTGCTGTGTCCTAAAGTGTAAATTATCTGGACCCTTTAAAGTTTCAATAGCAGAAATTGCAAGCTGTTGAAACTTCATTCTGTGTATGAATAAACATTGTGAAATTGACAGAAGAGATCAGGGAACCAGAGCTGTTAGTCAAGCATGTATTCCCTGGACCTCGAGGGTTATAGCATGCTCATGAATTTCTGGGCTCTCAGCCAAGCCTTATTAGGTACTCTTGGCTAAGAGCACTGACATCAATTAAAACCGCATTTAAAATTAAAAAATGCTGAATGTTTTGAATAAACTAAGCAAACTCTTTCAACAATACATATATCTTTCACTTCCATTTTTAGACAGGTTAACTTCACAAACATAAATGCCTTCTTTTTGACTGGAAAGATTTTCTGAAAAGTTCTGAGACAAATACCACTTATCTCATCATTTATGTATGTCTTTTGCTGAGTTGTTGAAATGAATCTGTCTTTAACAATAAAATAAATAAAAGTGCATTGAAAATAAAAAGAGGATGTCTTGGATAAACTAAGAAAACTCGAGAATAAAGCCCCCAATCCAGGTGCATTGTGTCCACATATTTTGAAAGTGTCTTGTGAAGAGATGGCAGAGGCGTATCTCTTTATATTTAGCTGGAAAATCTAGCTGACTAGCTGGCTAGTAGAGGGTGCAAGTCGTGTCACTACTCAGAGTGACAGAAGGTGGAAAGTGTTTTGAACTCTAGTTCAATAAGGATTAGTGTGCTGACACCACTGCTGTTCGCAGTTTACATTAATGATTTGAACTTTAGAATTGAAAACAATTCTAAAATTGTGAATGACACCAAATTGGAAGGTGCAGCTTCTGTGATAGTTGATAGTGGGCAGGACTGCTAGAAATTAAAGGAGAACTGTTGCAGAACAGGCAATTCAATTTGAAAAATGTACTCCTGTTGTTTCTGCAACATTGGACGGAATCTTCATTTTTTTTTCAAAGTGTCAGGATCAGACTCAAGACTGGTGAGTGGTTGTTCAGCTGCATAACCCTGTTTTCACTCCAGATCTTGAACCTCTCTGAGGAACTAAATGATTGGGTGATATTTACACCATCACTCTGGTGGGGTGAGACCTGATAGAAGCAGTCTGGCTGTCTCCACATATTCACTTCACTTACTTCAATATATTCACAACACCAGGTTAAAGTCCAATGGGTTTATTTGGTAGCACAAGTAACTATCTTTCGGAGTGCTGCCTTTTCATCAGGTGAATGTGATTTCAGTTCACGAACAGAGCATATAAAAACACAAATTCAATTCACAAAATAATGGTTGGAATGTGAGTCTTTACAGATAATCAAGTCTTAAAGGTATGGACAATGTGAGTGGAGGGATGGTTAAGCACAGGTTAAAGAGATGTGTATAATCTCCAGCCATGACAGTTAGCGAGATTTTGCAAGCCCAGGCAAGTTGTGGGAGATAACCTGGTGTTATGAGACATTTTACTGATTTTATCCCAGTCCAACACCGGCATCTCTACATCATGTCTTCAACATGCTCCACAGAGATCAGGATACCATCTATAAAGGACATCCCAATCATCATTGAAGTGGAATTGCCCCATCGCACCCCAATCACCACAAAGGTATCGGAGGCTCCCCTTCTCCTGTGAATATCAGGGGTTCTTCCAGCACAACCATTGGGATCCTGCCAACCTCTGCTCCCACAACCACTGCACAAGTATCACCAGCATTCCCTCTCCTCACTCCTCATGCCTGCAAGTTCCTCTTAGACTGCCACTCTTCCCCTCACCACATAAAACTGGAAACCATTCCTCATGGCACTCCCATGAGGGCCTGCCCTGGCACTGCCTCTTAGCATAGGTTGGCACTGGTGCCAATCTTTGCCAGTGCAGTGCCATGAAGCAGTGCTAGGGTTCTGCCTGGGGATGTGCCTTCCCTCCCTCGGGACTATATTTATCTTTGCAGCTCAGCAGGACTCCCTCTACTGAATCTCAAATTGCAAACCTTATTGTAAATCTTGCCAACCTGAAATTTCAATATTTATTGAGAGGGGATCATGTGAACAGTGGGGGGAGCAGGCTGGGTAATCATATTAAAATTTAGCTGAATCTTTTTAAATGAGGTTCTCGCCATTTATGGGCCTAAATCTCATGATGTCACCAGCATGACAGCATTGTGCAACATTGCAATGACTAAAAAGTAATTGCATCAAAAATGGTACAAATGTTTATCAGGGATGAGAGACTTTAGTTGCAAGAAAAGATTGGACACATTAGGTGTATTCTCCTTGGAAGAGGAAGGGTTAAGTGGTGACCAATTGGAAGTTTATAGGATGATGAGCGTAGAGAAAAAAATCCTTCTGGTAAGTGGATTAATATCACAGATTCTTGTGCAACGTGTTGTTTGTGCGACAACAATATTTCTCCCTCATGCTCAACAAAACAAAGGAGATGGTCATCGACTTCTGGAAGCATAGAGGAGGACATGCCCCTGTCTGCGTCAGTGGGAATGAAGTGGAAATGGTTGACAACTTCAAATTTCCAGGTTTCCAGATCACCAAAATCTGTCCTGGTCTTTCCACACTGATTCTAGACTTAAGAAGGCTCACCACTGCTTGTACTTCCTCAGAAAACTAAGGAAATCTGGCATGACAGCTGCAATTCTCACCAACTTTTACAGATGCACAACAGAAAGCATTCTTTCTGGTTGTATCACAGTTTGATATGGCTCCTACTCTGTTCAAGACTGCAAGAAACTACAATAGGTCATGAATGTAGCCCAGTCCGTCACGCAAAGCAGCCTCTCATCTGTTGACTTAATCTGCAGTTCGCACTGCCTCGGAAAAGCAGCCAGCATAATCAAGGACCCCACGTACTCTGGACATTCTCTTTTCCATCTTTGTCCGCTGGGAAAAAAGTACAGAAGTCTGAGGTCACACACCAAATGACTCAAGAACAGCTTCTTCCCTGTTGCCATCAGACTTCTGAATGGACCTACTTTATATTAAGTTGATCTTTTGCAAATGCTGGCTATATATATATATATACCCTGTTTAACAGAACTCTGACTTGCCTGATGAAGGGACAGTGCTTCAAAAGTAGTGGCTTGTGCTACCAAATAAACCTGTTGGACTTTAACCTGGTGTTGTGAGACTTCTTATTGTGTCGCCTGACGAAGGCTACAAAGGCCGAAAGCTAGCAGATTTACTATCAAATAAATCAGTTGGATTTAAAATTGGTGTTGCCAGACTCTTACTGAGTTTCTCAGAGGACTGGCAGGGCCTTATTTTAATATTTCATCTGAAAGGTGGATTTATGTATATGTATAGTGGGCGGCACTGTAGCACAGTGGTTAGCACTGCTGCTTCACAGCCACAGGGACCTGGGGTTCGATTCCCAGCTTGGGTCACTGTCTGTGTGGAGTTTGCACATTGTCCTTGTATCTGTGTGGCTTTCCTCAGGGTGCTCCAGTTTCCTCCCACAGTTCAAAGATGTGTGGGCTACATTGATTGGCCATGCTAAAAATTGCTCTTAGTGTCCTGAGATGCATAGGTTAGAAGGATTAATGGATAAATATGTAGGGATATGGGGGTAGGGCCTGGGTGGGATTGTGGTCAGTACAGACTTGATGGGCCAAATAGCCTCTTTCTGTACTGGAGGGTTTTTATGATTTTATGTATAACAGTGGTTTCAGAACAGATCTCACTGCTTTCCACTTGCTGCCAGTCTGAGAACCTTATCCTCCACACTGTAATTTTCTGTTTTGTAGTCACCTTTCAACTCGTTTTATTACTGATCCTGACTCCACACACTCTAATCTTTGCCATACGTCGAAAGAGGCATGAGCTTTCATAACATTGCTCAAACATACATTATGTTTTTGTTTTTTAAAAAAAAACTTGATAAAATTTTGTTTAAGGTCCTTAAATGGATCATACTGTCCTTTAAAAATACATTAATAGAAGTACATAGAAGATAGCAAAACAGAAATCAAAGGTGTGGGGTAGGAATTATTAGTGGATTTTATTTATTAAAGGTAAAATTTCTGATATTATGAACCCATTATGTGTGAATACACTAACTTTGGAAGAAAATGGAAAAGCAAGGCATAACTTTGAATTTGGGCTAACTTTAACATTACAGCGAAAAAAAATCTCCTTATTTTTCAGCACCATTTCTGGATATAATTGTAACAAGAAAATTCTCGAGGACAGAGAATGGGACAGAAACCATTTATGTTCTTCAATAAAACCCCTCAAATTCCCTTGTGCTTTTGGGGCCATCCCCTGACCCAGTTGCTGAGTGATGAGCAATCTTCATCTCAAAACATTATATTGAATGGCAAGTTAGTCTAAAAATAACAAGGTACTTTTAACGCTCAAAACAGTTGAGAGCAGAAGAAGTGAGAAACCTGTGATGAAGAATGTGCAGTTTCTGTAGCAATGTCTGTCGCTGGGAAGATTGTTTTTCAGCAATTGCTTCACCATATTTATTTGAGAAGAAGTTTCTCAGACAAGTGTACTCCATCAGTTAGGCAGCTCTGTTACCTACTGTGTAAGGTACATTGTCATCATTAATGTTTCTGATGTAGGACAGTCTCCTAAACTGTCACCACCTGTCTTTTCTCTTTACTGATGCTGACTATCTATATTTTGACAATATATTTATATTTTAAGTAACTTCAGGTTTCCACCTTTTGTAGTTGATCCTTTTCATTTTGTACAAATTCTGCCGTTATTTTAATGATTATTGGATTGCCTGCCTTTTAGCTTCATTATTATATTTAATTTTCCTGAGGTTTTCTTTCCATTTTGTGGATTTTTAAAAACTGCCTTCATCCATTTCCCATCTCAGTTTTCTCCAGTGGCATTTTTTCTTGCAGCAGCTAAATCAATCAAGGTGTACATTCTCTTGCCTCTTGCCTTAATTGAACCATTGGGAATGCCACTGTGTGTTGCTGGAAAAGAATAACATTTGGTTAATGATGCCTAATGGTAATGCAAGAATGGTTGTTTACTTAACCTTCCTATCAAAGCTACCTTTTGATAAGGGAATGGCAGACAAATAAAACCGGGAGGTTTTCATTCATGTAATAAACAAATATTTGTGGCTTACATCAAATCTTGTCCTTGCAATAAGCAAAGGCTGTGATTCTCCTGAATCAGCAGCAAGTGCCCACACCGGCAGGAAACCTCAGTGTTTCCCACTGGCGCTGGTAGAACCGGACTGGTGGAATCCACCCACCCGGATAGCTGCAAATCCATGCATCTTGGGAATCATGCCTGCCAGTCCAGCTATTCCGAGATTGAGGTGATGGTTTTAAAGGATGCCCTTATCTCTATTTGCAGACCCACGCCCTTGCCCCAAAACCAGAGATGTTGACCCTCCCCACTGACAAGGGGAGCAACATCAACCCCTTAGCAAAGAGGTGCATCCTCACCCACAACCCTCACCCACCACCTGTAAAACTAATTGAAAGTGATTGACTTCTGTCAATCAGAGGACTTGAAAAGGATCTTTTCACATCTGCAGTTTCCTAGACAGAGAAAGGGAAATCCTTTCTGCTGAATGGAGTATTGCTGGGATTTGGAAGCTTTCCAGTCATCCAGAGGGCATGGAGATTAAAGCAACCAGAGAATTTTAAAAGGTTTTAGAGGACAGAGAGAATAAACAATGTTCTTTCTCAGGGTAGTGTCTGAAATTGAACAACACCTTTCCCAGGGATAAAAGTGGTAGTACACCTATAGAGCCCCATCTTAGTTGAGAGAGTGCAAGTCAACCTTTTTTTCCCAGCCTGAGTCCATCCCCAATACCCTGGTCCTTCAAGGACCCTTCCTCTATAGACTAGCAGTGGCAAAAGGCACATGGGCACTGGAAATACTTCTTTGAAACCCCCCCCCCCCACCTCCACTTCTCCCCGGGCCCAATGCATGGGGCCAATGATACTCAGGAACTACTAAAGCCCATCCAGTGAATAGTGGGAAGGATTTGAAAAGGGCTGCAAGCCTGCTATTGACACGTTAAACAAGCCATTTGAATATTTCGTGGGTTCCCACCTACTCTGGTTAGAAACCTGATCAGGGCCAGCCAAGCGGGCTGAAAACATCACGTTGAGTTTACTGCCCGTTTCTCACCTGATATCCAATCCTCTAATTACTGCGATTCGTGCTGGGAACAAATGACCCCAAAGAATCACCCGAAATGAATTTGATGAAATTGAATTCCACTTGTTAGCTGTGATGTGTATAGTAGTGCTCCCATTTCCCTGGCTGTCTGGCCCCATGGGCACTGTCCAGCCTTGCCTCCATCCACTTGAGCTTCAGTGATCTCTGGTCGCACCGATGAGGCCATCATGTCTGGTCCCCGTTAATGGGGACCGTCTGAGATTCTTGAAAGTGAGGACCTCGTCTGGCAAGGGAGTGAAGTAAGTCAGCCCAGACAATAGTATCTGGAATTTGTTAATGCCATTAACCATATCATTAATGTTGGAAATCAATTTTGCACCTTTTTGGGTGACGCTGATTTCGTTAGCAGAACGGTGCTGGCAAGATCATGACAGACGACTCACTTGGCTGGAATTTTTTATTTCTTGTCCTATCTTACTGGCTCGCCACACTAGTAAGATCACACTCACATGTTTTTGACCAAAGGCCATCATCCAAGGCTTCCTAGATTGGCTGAGAACAAAATTCAATGTTCGCTATTTTGTATTCTACAAAGTTGAGATGTTGTTTGCAGCTGGTCAGGATATGAATTAAATCATCATTTTTGGCTATACAACCTGCATTTTTCAGATCACGGTGGGGAATGTTGATGTAATGGCAGATGGAGCAGAATGAATGTTATCAGTATATCGCAGAGTTGGGAGCTACCCTGCATAAATTTAAATACATTAACTGCATCAACTTCTGAAAATCCTGTGCTGTTGCCATTCAGGCAAGCATCAGAGTATTGACGCTTAATGTATATAGAACTTTAGTTGTAATTATTTTTCTTACTATTTCATTAGGGTACCGCATACGTGCGTGAGACAAATTAAGATGTGTGGCTGTCCTGAGGGTAGGGGATCTGAATGGGTTTCATTGATCTGCATTCTGCCACGGTCATAATTTGAACCAGTGACCTGGATTTCTGAATGTTCAGTGATATTCACATGATATCACTTTGTTAACTCCCGGTTTATTAAATCAAATAGCTATCACTTGTCACTTCACCGTGTCATCCTCATTTTCACTTCGCTCGGTGAGACTTCATAGTATGAAGTAGCAATCCATGAAACCAAGGTCTTACAATTCAGCAGTGCATGAGGGATTTAGAGACTAATCACATTAAATGATTCAAAAGCTGCCTCACTATTGGAATCAAAAGGATTATTATTTTCCTGAAAATCTTATAGCAGCAAAGTCCCTGAAAAACACGTCCTCTGCTGTGTACTTTTCAACTCTTCATTTTACATGCTTCAGCTTGGAATTTCCTCATGATTTCTGTCACAATAACATGGTTGTCTTGGGCAGCACCAAGTCTACTAGCACTAAAGGTCGCAAAATTTTGAACATAATTGAGAATTATTTAAACCACTTGACACTAGCATCTGCAGTCATTTACTCTTGCTTCAGATGAGCTTTAGATTGAAAGCACACACAAAACTGGCTATATCCTCAGTGGAAAGGGATGTTCCTGCCAATTTCATTCAGTCAGGGTTGGGAGGAATCCATCACATTGCACAATGTGGCACCTCACTATTCCAAAGAAAAACTGACAGCTCAGAAGAAAGCTTCCACGTTCCCAAAAATAACACAGAGCGCTTAGAAAGAAGTATCAAAAGCTCAGTCAGCAAATAACCGAACAGAAACATGGCAAAATAAAACATCAAAGGAGCATGGATCAGTATTCTAAGATCTCACATGGGAAATTGTAACAGCTAGTTTTCCCCACCACTCCCCTAGTCTCTGATGATTTAGCTTTGAATCTTGAACAGGGCTGGGATGGGTAAGGGTCTAAAATGTGAAAAACCTAAGGGGCAGTTCTATCATCCCGCTGTGCTGCAAGACATCAGTGGTGTCCAACTCCTGAACCGAACCCCCTCGGATCTCTCAGCGTCAACGGATCCACGCTGAAAATCAGCTTGATGGCAGTTTGCATTCATTAGCATATCTTAGCATGTTATTAGTGGGTCTGCAGCTAGAATCTCCACCCCGCTCGTGTCTCCTCCTTCTATGGCACAACATCACACTGGCCGGGTTTATAACTGCTCTATAACAGTCGTGACCTGGTGTGGCAGTGTTGAATAGGCAGAAGGAGATATGTGTTATGGAACTGCAGTCCCTGGAGTGCAGAAGAGATTCAAGATGGTTTATAACTTTTGGCCAGTATCACACAGTACAGCAATCTGTGTCTCAGTGCCTGGGATTATAGTACACACAGCTCTGTGGGGGCAGAATCAGAGACAGATTATTTACAGCTGTAAGGTGCAAATTGTGCTCTTACCATTTCCCAAAACTTAACCCTGACTGCTGGTGATCTTCATCTGTGCCCTCTTAGTGACCCTACAACTTTCTAATCTTGTGCTGCCTCCCCCAGAATGCTCATTAGAGGTGGAGGTGGCCATTTGTGATCCACACACGCAGGTGGCCTGTGATGCCTTTGGTGACTGTCCCCTGGGGGATCGAGACCTGGAGGGCCCTGATTGATATGTGGATGACATTAATGTTTCTGGGTCATCCTGTTCAGTACAAAGTCTGACAACACCAGGTTTAAATCCAACCGATTTATTTGATAGTAAACTCGCAAGCTTTCGACTCTATGGCCTTCATCAGGCGAATGAGTCGAAAGCTTGTGAGTTTACCATCAAGTAAATCTCTACACCATCCTGTTCATCCAACTCGCCCTGAGAAAGGGGGTGGAATCGATTGGTCTCTGGATATCCAGGATCTCCTCGGTGCAAGATTCCGGCATGGCTCTAGCCTTCCTCCTCCCTTGGGGTTCTTGAGAACCCAGGAGCAATTCATGGGACGCCAGGGTAGCTGGACTGAGCTTCGGCATCACCTGGCTCTGCCAGTCCTGGAGGCCCAGATGCGTCTACCCCATGGTCTGTGATTCCTCAGCCTTGGTCCTCTGAGAGCAGGCCAAGCTCCTCCGCTCAGCATTCTGTGAGCGAGCCAGGCTCTGGAGCTGCTGTGCCTGGGCTAAGTTATCCAGGCCCACAGCCTTGGCCTGCTGTGTCTCCAGAATCTCAGCCATGGCCAGCGGTGTCTCCAGCACGCCCCTGGCCCTGGACCATTATGCCTGCAGGAGGCCAACAACGCCCTCTGCCATGGCCCGCTGTGTCTCCAGGGTGGTCTGCACCCTGTGGCCAGGTCCCTGTATCAGACTTGACGCTGCGGACGCCACCCTTGCAGTGTTGGCCTGGTTCACACACTGTGCTTCCTGCAGCAGCACACTGTTTGACTTCTCTAAACAGCCTTGCAGTCGCAGCATGGTTGCTGACAGCCCATTCACAGCTCCCAAGGTTTGCTGATGCATCTCCACCAGCTTCAGGATGAGCGAACCCTGAGGCCTGGTGTCTGGCTTGGGGGCCAGCTGAATACTTGCATCCAGCAGACTTCCTCATGTCTCTGCCCTTGGACGTTCTGGCCTCCACCCGATGTGCATCAGCGGCTGCGATGTGCTCACTAGTAAGTGACCCATGAGCCTAGAAAGCACCAACGTGACCCACTGTTGTATTGATGTGTGTTCGGGGTTGAGTGGTTGATGCCTGTGCCAAATCATTGCTATGGAGTCTTGGCTTTGGCATAGGGAGTCTTGGCTTTTATTGGTAAGGGGATTGAATTTCGGAGCTGCAACGTCATGTTGCAACTGTACAACACTATGGTGCGGCCGCACTTGGAGTATTGTGTACAGTTCTGGTCCCCACATTATAAGAAAGATGTGGAGGCATTGGAGAGGGTACAGAGGAGGTTTACCAGGATGTTGCCTGGTATGGAGGGCAGGTCTTATGAAGAGAGGCTGAGGGATTTGAGGTTGTTTTCGTTAGAAAGGAGGCGGCTAAGAGGAGACCTTATTGAAACATATAAGATGATTAGAGGTTTAGATAGGGTGGACAGTGATAGCCTTTTTCCTAGGATGGAGAAAGCTAGCACGAGGGGACATAGCTTTAAATTAAGGGGTGGTAGTTATAGGACGGATGTCAGAGGTAGGTTCTTTACCCAGAGGGTGGTAAGGGTATGGAATGCCCTGCCTGCTGCAGTTGTAGATGCGCCAAGTTTGGTGGCGTTTAAGTGGTCAGTAGATAGGTTTATGGATGAAAAGCGAATGGTTTAGGTTAGAGGGTCATTGCTTTTTGTTAATTGGTCGGCGCAACATCGAGGGCCGAAGGGCCTGTTCTGCGCTGTAATGTTCTATATTCTAAATCATGAGTGTTGTCCTCGGAGGATTCTTCTGGGCCTCCCTTCGAGGTATTAATATGAGGTATCGTGGGCAGTTCCTTCAGGGGCAGAAGGGCCTAATGCTTCAGGGTCCAGTACTGAAAGAAATAACATACATTAGTGAGAGGGAAAATAGCCCATACAGCATGGCGCTTACTTCAAAGAAAACCTTAGAAATACGATTCAGCTGATGATCACTGTAATGCTGCATGCCAACCTGACTGTTATTTCCTCACCACCTGGCCAAATCCAAGGCAGTGTTTGGGAACACCTACCACCTGTCTTCTCCCTCTCAATGATTATGTGCTTTTTATCCCCAGTGGAGACATAGTGGGATCAAAAGCATGATATGTAGAAGGGCAATGTGTGTCGAGGATGGGGAGCTAATGTGGGCTGTGTCAGGGCAATGTCTCCCCACGGGGGGGATGCTGATTGGGGGTATGCCTTTGGGGTTGGAGGCCGTAATGGAGGTGGGGAATCGGGGGTGCAGTTGGTGGCTGCCCTTGAGATGGATTCACATTGTAAGCACAGCACTTGTACAGCAAATGATGAGGAAGCACACTCATCCTTGCTGCTAAAAGCAAGTTGTTCATCTTTTTCCATCACTGGTCTCTGGATACAGGAGAATAAAGGAGTTGGGACACCTTGTTGAAGTTATACAAGACATTGATCAGGCCACACATGGAATATTGTATACAGTTCTGGTCACTCTATTATAGAAGGATTTACTAAGATGCTACCCAGACTTGTTGGTTTGAGTTATGAGAGGCTGGGACATTTTTCTCTGGAGTGTAAAAGGTTGAGGGGTGTTCTTATGAAGTCTATAAAATAACGAGGGGCACAGATCAGCTTGATCGTTAATATCTATCCCCAAAGGTAGGGCAGTCTCAAACTAGAAGGCTTGGGTTTAAAGTGAGAGGGGAGAGGTACAAAAGTGTCTAGAGGGGCAATTTTTTCACACAGAGGCTGGTGAATGTCTGGAACGAGCTGCCAGAGGTAGCAATAGAGGTGGGTATAGTTTTGTCTTTTAAAAAGCATTTAGACAGTTACATGGATAAGATGGGTATTAAGGGGTATTGGTCAAATATGGGCAATCGGGATCAGCTTATGGGGTTTGAACAGAAAAGGGCAGCATGGACAAGTTGGGCCGAAGGGCCTGTTTCCATGCTGTAAACGTCCATGACTGATGTGCCAGTGTCCAGGCATTTACAGCTGCAGTACTGCCTCTCTTCTCACACTTGCTGCACAACCTCTTGGGCGATGGCCCTGAGTGGGTTACGGTAGCTGGCACCTCTCTTCCACTGCATCCAGCAGGTGAGCCTGCTCACTCACAGTAAATCTTGGGGCACTTTTCTTGGGTGCCATCTTCCTGGCATGGCTGTTTGTGTCTCCATAATTGCAACATGTATATACAGCTCTAGCTTGTTAAGAGAGAAGTCTCACAACAGCAGGTTAAAATCCTAGAGGTTTGTTTGGTAGCACGAGCCCCTAGCTTTCGGAGCACTGTCCTTTTCGTCAGGTGCATATAAAGACAACCGCAATCTACAGAAAATTTTTGTTTTTATATACCCTGTCTCTGAATAGAATTTCCCACTCATCTGATGAAGAGTCAGCACTGCAAAAGCTAGTGACTTGTGCTACCAAACAAACCTGTTGGACCCTAACCCGGTATTGTGAAACTTCTTACTGTGTTTACTCTAGTCCAATGCCAGCATTTCCACATCATTGTTAAGGGGGTCCAGGTAACTCTGGGCTACTCATGGGTTCATTAGGTAAATTTCATTGTGAATAATTTGCAGGCAATCTGGTTTCAATGGAAGGTGACCCATCTCCAAAGGTGGGTTAACTCAACAAGGTACTGTGTCCAGCAGGAAGAAGGATGGGGAAAGAAGGTGCAATGTTCAAGGCTCTTGCTCAACAAGATGGAATGCTCACAGGTAGGAGGTGTGCACAGGGTTAACCCAGCACTCTGTCTGTGAAAGGCAGCAGTGAGTCCAGTGCTCTATGTGTGGGGAAAGAAATGGGGAGGTTATGAGGCCAGCGGTGTCCGGTTCAGTGAGGGATGGGGAGGCCAGCAATATTTTGTGGGATGGAGGGGGTGAGCAGCCACCAATGAGGCCAGGGATTTGAATAGTGGTAGAATTTGTTTCGCGATCTTCCAGAAAGTGGCACATGCGCGGTGCCTCCCTCAATGTGCTGATTTTAGTCTCCAGCACGAATAGGTCCTGCCTCTGAATTTCCACAAGATTTATGCTAGTGCATTGTGCAATGCAAAAGAATTGTTTTGAGAGAATTGCCCCACCCTTCTCCTGGATTCTTGCCCAAACCCACTTCGAACACAGCAAATTTGAGCTTTCTCTGAGTTTGGTGGTATCCAACCAGCATAAAAGACTGAGTTAGAACTTTAAATATATTACTGAGGCACATTGGCATTCAACTGTAACTACTGTTGGCCATTTCCCGAGCTGCAGGTAACTGCATATTCATTGGTTAAGAGCTTGGTAGAAGAAGGTGGTAATGTTTTTACACTTCCTCCTGAGTCTTGATGCCACCTTAAGTATCATCAATTAAGCACCAGATCCTCACTGTCCTTCCACAGAGTCCTTTGATTCCAACTGAGGGTCTCCAACTTCTCCACCCCCACCAACAGATCTCTGACTTCTCCTCGATAAGAGACCTTTGACCTCCTCCCACCACCAGCTCTCCAATCAATCCTCTGAACTCAAGGCCTTTGAAACCTAATTCCACACTACCCGTCCACACCCTCTGGCCTTGGAACACCAATCTCCTCTTCCTCAATGTGTCCAACACCCTTCTCCTTCCCTCACCTTAGTCTTTGATGCCTCACTCAAGCCTCTGTTTTCTCACTTCATTAGGTTTGCAGCTTTTCTGTATCTCAGACACTGATTGGAGGTAATTGGCCAGATTGCATTTATCCTTTTTCATGGACAGAACATACCTGGGCAATTTTGGCTTTCTTTGATAATTCAGCACTATGAAAGATTGCTCCCAGAACAGGCACTCTGCATTTCTAGGCCAGGTATGCGAAGCTTCATATCAGGGTAAGCAATAGGAGCAGAGTAGTATTGTGACAATGATAGCCACTCCTCGGATGATTCAACCCAAGGAATTTATTTAGTATTTCCGCTGTTTTCTGCCACATGCTTGTCTTCTTTATCTCTTAGCAGTTGTAATGTTTCCTTGGCTAGTCTCTTGCAATAAATGAATGTTTTATTGCTTCTTTTTTGCTAATTGTATCTGTCTGAAAGCCTTTATAAACGTACTTATTTGTAGCATTCCCAAAGTCTTTGAATTTTATTACTTTTCCTGTAAATCCTAATTGCTTCTTTCTTTAGTTTTGCATTTGAGCTATTCTTTCTAGTCATCCAGAGATAGAGGCATTAAGATAAATGCAAGAACTGAAAGTGGTTAAGCTACAGTCTCAAGATCCCCTTGTTTCAAACAGCACTAAGTTAATGATGTGTTGTGATGGTAATTAATCTATACATATTTGTGTTATTAGGCCAGCTGTCCTGCCTTAAATTGGGATTTGAGTTTTTGTTTACACTAATTTTGATCATGTTTTCACCCAGTAACAGCATAAAATAGTCTTTGTCAAGTTCACAAATTATATTTTCTGTAATCATCTCTCCTCAAAGCTCTTAATCTCCTCTTTCCTCAGAAATGTGCTGCCTCTCTACTCATACATGAGCCTACCTGCTGCTGAAATCTCATCAGTGCTTTTATCAGATCCGGATTTAGCTATTCTATATTCTCCTAGCTGACCATCCCATCCTGTATCGGCCATAGAACCACAGTTCAGAAAGAGGCCATGCGGCTCATTGAGATTGCATTGACTTTCCGAAAGAGCGTCCCACTCAGGCTTTTCCCCCTGCCCTACCCACATAACCCTGTGCATTTACATTGACAAATCCACCTAACCTGCATACCTTTGGACACAAAGGAACAATTTACCATAGCCAATCCACCACAAGTGCAACTCTGCTGCTTGCATTCCCGTCCTTACTAAGGTCGATTCATCCATTACCCTCACTCTTAATGGCACAAATTGAATTTTGGTCCCGACATGCATCCAACATAAATCCTTTCATGATTTTGTGACCACGATAACCTGTTCTAGTTCGAAAAAGATTAATCTATGTTCCTCCAATTCGAGGCTGCCATGCATGGTCTTTGCTCCATCAGTGATAGCTGTGATTTCAACTCTTTAGGTCCCAATATTTTAATATCTTTAAAACCCTCTCTCTCACCCCTTTTAAGGCTTTATTCAAAACCTGGCTCTTTGACCAAGTTGTTGACCATCCCTCCTAAGAACTCCTTCTTTGGTATTGACATCCATTTCCCCTGGTCCCGTTGTTCAAGAAGGGGAATAGAGACTTTCCTGGGAATTATAGACCGGTGAGTCTTACTTCTGTTGTGAGCAAAGTATTGGAAAAAATTTTGAGGGATAGGGTTTATAGTTATTTAGAGAGAAACGAATTGATTGGGGATAGTCAGCATGGTTTTGTGAAGGGTAGGACGTGCCTTACTAACCTTATTGAGTTTTTTCAAAAAGTGACCAAAGAGATGGATGGGGGTAAGGCAGTTGATGTGGTATATATATGAGTTATAGGACGGATATCAGAGGTAGGTTCTTTACTCAAAGAGTGATTAGGGAGTGGAATGCCCTGCCTGCAGCTGTTGTAGATGCGCCAAGTTTGGTGGCGTTTAAGAGGTTAGTTGATAAGTATATGGAAGAGAAGGGAATGGTTTCGTTAGGAGGGGCATTGCTTTTTATTTTGGTCGGCACAACATCGAAGGCCGAAGGGCCTGTTCTGTGCTGTATTGTTCTATGTTCTATGTTCTATATATGGACTTTAGTAAGGCGTTCAATAAGGTGCCCCATGGAAGCCTTCTGCAGATGTATGGGATTGAGGGTGATTTAGCTAATTGGATTAGGAATTGGCTAGCTGATAGAAGACAGAGGGTGGTGGTTGAGGGAAATTTTTCATCATGGAGTTCGGTTACAAGTGGTGTACCTCAGGGATCTGTTTTGGGGCCCCTGATGTTTGTAATTTTTATAAATGATCTGGATGAGGGTATTGAAGGATGGATTAGTAAATTTGCGGATGACACCAAAGGCGGAGGAGTGGTAGATAGTGAAGAGGGGTGTTATAGTTTGCAGAGAGACTTGGACAAGTTGCAGAGCTGGGCCAAGAGGTGCCAAATGGAGTTTAATGCAGAAAAGTGTGAGGTAATTCACTTTGGCAGGAATAACAAATGTGTAGAGTATAGGGCTAATGGTAGGATTCTTAATAGTGTTGATGAACAGAGGGATCTTGGTGTATGTGTGCATAGATCCCCGAAAGTTGGCAATCAAGTCGATAAGGTTGTTAAGAAGGCATATGGAGTCTTAGCTTTTATTGGTAGGGGGATTGAATTTTGGAGCCGCAACGTCATGTTGCAAATGTACAAAACTCTAGTGCGGCCGCACTTGGAGTATTGTGTGCAGTTCTGGTCCCCGCAGTATAAGAAAGATGTGGAGGCATTGGAGAGGGTACAGAGGAGGTTTACCAGGATGTTGCCTGGTATGGAAGGCAGGTCTTATGAAGAGAGGCTGAGGGATTTGAGGTTGTTTTCGTTAGAAAGAAGGCGGCTAAGAGGAGACCTTATGGAAACATATAAGATGATTAGAGGTTTTGATAGGGTGGACAGTGATAGCCTTTTTCCTAGGATGGAGAAAGCTAGCACGAGGGGACATAGCTTTAAACTAAGGGGTGGTGGTTATAGGACGGATGTCAGAGGTAGGTTCTTTACCCAGAGGGTGGTAAGGGTATGGAATGCCCTGCCTGCTGCAGTTGTAGATACGCCAAGTTTGGTGGCGTTTAAGAGGTTAGTAGATACGTTTATGGATGAAAGTGGAATGGTTTAGGTTAGAAGGTCATTGCTTTTTGTTAATTGGTCGGCGCAACATCGAAGGCCGAAGGGCCTGTTCTGTGCTGTAATGTTCTATGTTCTATTTCTGCCTGATTACATCTCTTTGAAGCACCTTGAGATGTTTTTCTATGTTAAAGGTTCTAAATAAGTGCATATGAATGTTATCTTTCCTAGCTGGCAAAATAAGGTTTGAGCCCCTCTGTAAATGGGAGTGGTTAGAACATAGAACATAGAACAGTACAGCACAAACAGGCCCTTCGGCCCACGAGTTGCGCCAATCACATCTACCAATCCACAGACCTATCTATAACCCCCTATCCCATTCTTTTCCATATACTCATCCAGAAGTCTTTTAAAAGACCCCAGTGAGTTTGCCTCAACAACCTCCGACGGCAGTCGGTTCCATTCACTTACCACCCTCTGAGTAAAAAACCTACCCCTGACATCTCCTTTGTATTTGCTTCCCTGCACTTAAATCTGTGTCCTCTCGTAGTGACCATTTCAGCTCGGGGAAATAGTCTCTGAGAGTCCACCCTATCTATTCCTCTCAACATTTTATAAACCTCTATCAGGTCGCCTCTCAACTACGTCTCTCCAGTGAGAAGAGTCCCAGCTCCCTCAACCTATCTTCATAAGGCCTGCCTCCCAATCCAGGCAGCATCCTTGTAAATCTCCTCTGAATTCTCTCAATAGCCTCTACATCCTTCCTATAATGAGGCGACCAGAACTGCGCACAATACTCCAACTGGGGTCTGACAAGAGTCTTATATAGCTGCATCATTACCTCCTGACTCCTAAACTCTATTCCTCGATTAATGAAGGCCAGTACACCGTACACCTTCTTGACCACTTCCTCCACCTGCGAGGCCGATTTAAGAGTCCTGTGGACCCGGACCCCGAGATCCTTCTGCTCTACAACACAGCTAAGACTCCTACCCCTTATATTGTACTCTTTCATCCCATTATTCCTGCCAAAATGGACCACTACACATTTATCTGCGTTGAAGTCCATCTGCCACTTCTCTGCCCAGTCTTGCATCCTGTCTATGTCCCGCCGCAACTTTTGGCTTCCCTCCAGAACCTCCACGACACCACCAATCTTTGTATCGTCGGTAAAGTTAGTTATTTTAGTTATAGTGATGCATAGATATGTGGGCTGAATGGCTTTGTGCAAGGAATTCTAATTTAATGAAAAATATAAATTGACAGGATTACATATGTAATAGTTGAGGCATTTTCACAAATGAAAAGGAAAATAAAAAACCCAATTTTACCTCAGAGTTCAAGTGCAGAGATTGAGGTAGATGATATATTTAATAACTACTACGACATGAATTTAAATTACTTAATGATTTAATTAAATTATCAATTAATTAAATCCTAATTTAAATATTGGAAATGGTACACCCACCTAAACCCAGTAGGAAGCACGACAGGACTTGGCAAACAGGCATTTGGTCTTGCAGCAGAAATACAGAATTGGCATAAAGAAAGTTGTAAGAGGCAGTTCTGAGGCAATTGCAAACAAGAAAAGGGAAAGGAAGCCCAGAATAAGCCTAGTATTTCCTTATGGGATCTGAGAGTGTACGCCTGCTCCTCCAAGGCTATGTTAAACACAGTGGCTAAAAGTAATCATCGGCTCAGGAATGTGATTTTAACAATCAGTCGTAGAATTATAGAACCCCTGCAGTGCAGAAGGAGGCCATTCAGCACATCGACAGTGTGTATATATCACAATCCCACCCAGCCCCTATTCCCGTAACCCCACACATTTATTCTACTAATCCCCCTGATACTAGGATCAATTTATCATAGCCAATCAATCTAATCTGCACACCCTTGGACTATGGGAGGAAACCAGAGCACCCAGAGGAAACTCACGCAGACATGGGGAGAAAGTGCAAACTCCACACAAACAATGACCCAAGGCTGGAATTGAATCCGAGTTCCTGGCATTGTGAGGCAACATTACTAGCCACTGTGCCATTCTCCCTATTCCTTCTGAGTAGGCACTAAAACTGCCTCTAAAATTTCCTATTCTGCCTTCCCGCTGTTCTGTCATTTAAATCAGTACAACTGTCATCATGTTGAATGTGAACTATTGATCCAGAACAATTCAGTTATGGAACTGTTTCTCATCCTACTTTCTGGAAAAAAAATCTGAAGTTATCCACTTTGGTAATAAAAACAGAAAAGCAAAGTATTTCATAAATGATGAGAGATTGGGAAGTGTTGATGTCCAAGGGGACTGTTTCAAAACTCTGCTAGCATCTGTAGACAGAGAAAAACAGAGATCATGTTTTGAGTCTGTATGACTCTTCTGAGGAAAAAGATTTAGACGGGCTCAAAATGTTAACTGTTTCTCTCCATAGATGCTGCCAGACATGCTGAGTTTTTCCAGCATTTTCTGTATTTATTTCAGATTTCCATCATCCACAGTTTTTTGATTCTATTTTTATTTGTTGGTCTTTATATTGCAAAATAATTTCAAATCTTGTTACAATTATATAGAACCTTGATGACACTGTACTTGGAGTGTTGTGTATGTTTTGGGTTTCTACTTAAGAGGAGGGTACACTGAATTAAGATTCACCAGTCTGGTTCCTGGGATGGCAGGATTGTCCTATGAGGAGAGATTGAGGGCTAAAGTTTGGAAAAATGAGAGATGGTCTTGTTGAAGCTTATCCACTTCTCACAGGACTTGATAGGAGGGATGTTGTTCCTAGTCGGGGTAGGTCTAGAACCAGCAGACTCAGTCTCAGAATAAGAGGTAGGTCATTTAGCACTAAGATGAGGAAGAAAGTCTTCACTGAGAGGATGGTAAATCTTTGGAATTCACCATCTCACAGGTGAAGAGGTTGAGTAATTGAGTGTATTGAGAGAGAGATGGGTAGATTTCTAGATATTAAAGATATCAAGGGATATGGGGGCATGAAGGGAAAATAGCATTATGGTAGAA